>OX439044.1:10598854-11231711 GCA_949317995.1 Acholoe squamosa | reverse complement strand
GTCTTCCTGTTTGATATGATTATGACCTGTTGGAACCTATCAAACAGTTTTCATTACAGACAATTTCAACAAGCATTATTCTACTTTGGCATTTTGATTTTTAGCCTTGGAACCATTTCATACAGTGCTGACAATTACAACTCAACAAAGCGTTGAGTTGAGATCATGTCCATTTTTTTTTTGGTGAGAGTAAAACAGTATTCAAACAAGCTTAGATGTGCAGCTCCGGTTTTGCGTTGAGAAGTGCCGCATGGCCACCCGAAAAGCGCAAAATTGCATTTTAAATATGATAAAGCTCTGAAAAACATGTTTCACTTCATGACGTCAATGTTATCTTGATTCTGGGAGAATTTTTCTGCATTGACCTTTGCAGGTCCAAATTAAAATGAGGTACAGGATTATGTTTTCTTTCTCACCAATTTGATTCATGAGATAAATTTAGCAGATAATTTATAAATTCTGAGCCTTCTGTGTGGTTACCTCGACTTCAATACTTGTTGTATTTTCTACTCCCAATAACCTTCATATTTGTGTCAGCTCAAAGGATAAAGCAAGTGGAAAACATGAAGTTTTTTTGATAATGAGTTGTGTTTTGCCAACATAAACCATCTATGTCAGCATAATGCCTTCCTGCTCTTGTACAGTGTCAGAGAATAACTCAGTCGTGCTCCATCAGTATACCATGCTGACTCCCTGGGACTGTATTATTCATGCCTGGTGGGTCAGCATTATGCATCAATGCAACAGTGGCCAGTGTGGCATTTTCATAGACAAATGGAAAAGAAGCCACTAGGTATTGATGCTGCAATGGAGTCACATAGGCCCTTGACAACAGATGTATGGGTTGTGGTAGTTCCAGAGGCATTTGCAAAACATCTTGTGACTGTCTCACTGACAGCATAAAGCTAGACGATTTTGGACCCCACATAATCATATCAAACACAGGCATAGAGACCCTGAGATGGGGCCTATGAAAGAAGGATACGATAAGATCAAAACTTTACTTATTGTGTACCTTTAAATGATGACATGGCATCTCAAGATTCAATGTTCAATTTTAGTCATAACTTAGAAATGTACCATACCAGGGACGAATAACCATTGGCCCTGTATTGATGCGCTGTTCGGATTCTTTAGGAGTGCATCATGGAAGTTGTAAGTCGAGAACACCACCAGTTCCAACTAGGCCTTTAAAGGCCGCTAATGCATTGATGCATCATGCCCATTGGTCGTCATGATGCACCAATGAAGTTCTGTCGAGTCTGCTCACCAGCACTTCATTGGAGCATCATGCCGACCCTCCAGGAGAGTATCAAGCATGTAGGGTCGGTAGAATGTATGGATGTAGCCCTGGCGAGTTACTCGCCAGGGTTACATTCATACATTATGATGACCAATGGGCATGATGCATTGATGCATTAGCGGCCTTTAAAGGGTTAAAGTTTAAGACTTGGTGTCCAGCACTTTTGATGTCAGGCTCCTCACCCACCAATCTCCAAATGTCAAGCGACCACAACCAGTCCCCAACATCTGCCACCATCAGAACCATTTCATGAGTTTGGCAAAGATTGTGTATAAATTTACCACATTTAAATGTTATCAATAATCACGCCATGGGTCAGTGAATAGGTTTGATATAGTTAGTGCCCTTAAATGTAATTAGATTAAACGGTTAGTGTCCTTAAGTGGAGAATAAATGAGAAAGTGCCCTCGACTTTGAAATAACTGAAATATTAAAAGTATCCACCAAAGTTAGGGGTGTGCCGTGGTGCATCTTAATAAACACAGTATGCGCCTTATACGTGAGGTAGTATGGTAGTTAGTGCTGCCACTAACTTTGCCAAGAGTCTGTTATCACGAGGAACACTTTCCGTAGCAAATGAATGCCAAATTATGGCAGAATTGGTGAGAAAATTGCCCATGAGCTGCTCCTCCCCTCCCCTTCTACACAATGAGCTGCTCCCTCCCAGTGAGCACCACCAACAGCAGCAGCAGAGTGTCGGCTTTGTTCTCGCTAAGACGTGTTATAATTAAGTAGCTGTTGTAAGGTGGGTTTTTGCTCTGGGCTCCTCTCCTGCTTTTGACCTTTATGCTTCAGCCATCAGCAAGCAGGCAGTAGAGTTCTAATTACACCCAGCACGCCTAACGACCAGGGTAAAAACCTATTGGTAAGGCATTTAATGGTGGCATGATGCTTCAATCCTCATGTGAACTTGGCATGCTGATGCACCAATGCAGTGCTGGCGAGTAACTCACCAGGACTGCATGGGGGCATCATGGAACTTCAAAAGTGTATCATTTGCAGAATCAGAGTCGACATGAATTCAGATATGCCACTTTTCCTGGCTTACCAAAGGTTCATAATTTTGAGTAGGGATTTTTGTATTCGATTCCGCCGATATCATGGGTAAAAGGTCTAGATATAAAATGATGATATATCTTCAATTTTTGTCGGCTAGATGCAGTCCTGGCGAGTTACTCGCGCATCTTGACTACCAGATTACATGATACATCATTGAAGCATCATGCAGTCGTTAAAGTGCTAGATAGGTAGAAGATGGTAAACACTGACCATAAGAATGAGGAGTCCAGGCTTAGAAGTAGAAGCAGGTGGAGGTAGTGGGGGACATGATGGTGGTTTTCTAACTGGTGTGGGAGGGCCGATTGATGTCAGATAAGAAGCACAGTACCAGACTAAATCTATTGTTTGAGTGAGATGGTTGCTAAAATAGACCACTGTAGACAGCACATACCTGGTATGATACCATGCTTAGTATTTAGGCTGGTGATCTGTATTATATTGTAAAAAGCGACATGCTTCACTTGTCATCATCGTGGCAGTGTTGTTATGGTACAGATGCATCACCCACACTATTGCAGGTTCAAAAAATGGGAGTCTAGACCCACCCACCATTTTGAATTTCGCTGGGTCTGTTAAAAGTTGCAAAACACACTGATTATAAGGTGTGTCATGATGGGTACCTTGTCTCTGGAGGATACCAATTCCCAGGGACAAGCTAGTTTCTATCATATCAGCTCTTATCATCGCATGTCACCAGAAACCAGCTTCAGCTCTATTTAGGGTTATAGATTATAGTAAAATTTGATGCAACCATGACGCGTGAATGAACTTAATACTCACTGGTGCTGATTGTAACAGTATGGTGCTGCACTCTTAGAAATAACTGTTGAATCTTCCAGGCATCTTGGGAAAGGTTGCAGGACACCAATTGACGGGAGGTGGCAGCAGGAGACACTTTGTAACTCCGCACTGAAGGGTGTTGTACAATGAGTATTGGTCTAAAATCTGACAGCGGGTAGGCAAACCAGGTATCAAATTAATCCTTAGGGTGTATATTAATAGATTTGAGTGTTATTTAGGCTGATATTTGATGGTAAGTTGAGGGGGGTGCACTCTATTTAATTAGAGAATTTATTGAAATCATTCACTGCAAAACCCCCAAATCTGGGTATGTCCACACTCTAAGGCCTATAGCACAAAAGTTAATCACATTGTACCACATGCCATGGCCCTAAATTATTGGGAAAAATGTATATCTACAAGAAAATAATAGTGGCTAAGCCCAGATACTTGCACAAGTATTTTATTTTTGCCCAAAAGCTATATAGGCCAACAGTGGAAAAATAATTAGTGTTCTGCAGCCTAAAACAGTGAGCCACCCTAACTGTAAAGCAGTGAAGCAGTGTACCTTCTACAATGATGCCCCAGGTGGCAGCACAGTAAATTGCTGTAGTACAAGGAATCTCTATGAAAACAACGGTAAAATCCTTGTCCTAAAGTTATATGGCAGTAAAGTGACCATTTACTTCACCCTTTAAAGGCCGCCAATGCATTGATGCATCATGTCCATTGGTCGTCCTGATGCACAAATGCAGCCCTGGTGAGTAACTTGCCAGGACTGCATTCGTGCACATGCCATCCTAGCAAGGTTGATACTGTCCTGAATGATAGGCGTGGTGTACCAATGAAGTGCTGGTGAGCAGGCTCCCCAGCACTTCATTGGTACACCGTGACGACCAATGGGCATTTATGGTCGAAAATCATAGAAGGTTTGCATATGACGAATTTGGAGGTATTCCAGCCCCTACTCTTCGAATTTTAGTTTCCCCCTCTATTTCTTTGGCTCAAAGTGTCAGGCTGGATGAGATCTTCATGTTACATATGGGTTTTGATGGTCCCATAAGCATATTTTGGGCTCCAGGGGGGTAAAATGTGCCCAAAATGACCAAAATTATCTGGGCGATATTGTGTCTGGGAGAATGACATTTGAGTAACAAGCCATGTTGAGGGCTTAATTTCCTATAGGAAACAATCTTCATACCTCCATGAAAATCTCAGGTCCAGACTATTTTGACCTGTAGATTAAGAAAATCACATTATCATTTATGTGAGATGTGTCCTTGCTATTGTAAAAGAAGCATACTTATAAGACTTCTTTTTCTGGGCACATGTCTGGGCGAATGACATGTAAGGCCCCATATGCACACTTTCTATGATTTGTGATCTTATAATGCCCTCCTGCTTCAGCAGCCCTTAATAAATGACTAGGCTAATGCTGCATGTAATGGCTGCGGGTAATAAACAAAATATCCCGGTACTGCCTTCATCACTCATAAAGCCATAAACTATGGACCAGTCCCATCCAAACACTTCATGGTGTTTATGCCACCATTACCATATGTCACCATTACCATATGGAGCTTCTGTTATATGCTATAAATGAGTTAGATTTATTCCTGTTTGAATGTGGCTTTGGTCCACTGTCAAACAGTGACGTCAAAATAATGCCAGATATGTGGCAACTATGGGACAAGGACGTTACTGTTATTTTCAAGGTGATTCCTTGTACCCCAGTGTTTTACTGTGCTGCCATCTGGGGCTTCATTGTAGAAACTACACTGCATCTATACATTACAATAGCAGTGGTTCACTGTCCAGTTCTACGAGGAGGCCTGGCAGATTCAACAGTTATTTCCTAGGGTGTAGGTTTTCATGCAGCTCTGTCCGATATTCCACTTAAATATTACCATCATATTGGCTACTCAAAATATAAAATGGTTATAAATCGTCTTGCCCGCCACCTTTTATATTTGATCTATCAGTCTGTATATTGGAGTAATTTGAGCTTGAAGTGGCAGTCAGTGGGCAGAGGCTACCTGAGAATGACATCAGGAAATTTATTCTCTTTTTACCAAATCAAATTGTACACTCACCTGTTGTTATTGAATTTAAATCTATATAAGCTCTACTCTAGAATGTGCTAAATTGAATGGGAATGCTTGAGGCTCAACATTCACACAAACACAGGCACTGTCATATTTTCTTTTCTTTTTATTTCAGTTTGCTACAAAGATTCATCGTTTTTGTCACGATTTCATGTAGTGCTAGTAAATCTAATGCCACATGCCACCTTTCCTCGTTAACCAAGAATCCCTGGCTTTCGTTAGAGAATTATTTATTGATATCCCGAAAACTTGTTTCAAAATTGTTCATACTTTTCATAATTTTTTTCACATTAATTTCATAATTTTGTATATGTTGAAATTTCACTTGTATTCCAATAAAGAATTCAAGATTTCTATCCAAGTTTTCTACATTTTGGCTGGTATAATTGGTAAATGGATTATTTGTGATTATTGTTAATAATACCAATTCAATATTTCGGCCAATATATGGCTCAGTATAAAAAAGGAAGAAGAAAAAAATCCGACCTACCTACCTTTTGGAACATGTTACCAGGAACTTATAATATTTTTTGGGCCCCAGCAGGTGGCATTTCTAGAGCTCTCTACACTGGTCACATTGTATGCTACTATCAGGAAGTTGGTCTCCATACACATTCCAACATCTTCACCCAACATAATCTCTGGTGAGGAAGTGTCATGAGGGCGTCCCATTCAACATGGCGGGGACGCAGCTGGAGCACATCACGTGATACACAAGAGCTGATGACGTGTTGTGCAAGTGCCACAAGAGACTCATAACCAGAGCCCGCCCATCACTCCTCTACACACCCTACTCTGGTGCCCTGAGGTGTAAACCCTCAGGGCACCACCCCGTACAGGAAGCAGCAAAGCATAGTGGGAGTATAGCAGCCTTATGGAACCAGACTGGTTCCCGAGAGGGCTATGCGCATGCTGACATGGCGACATGGGCCTTTTTGGGCTAAGTGACATGGGACATGGACATTTTCTTAAAATCAACCTGGGGGCATGAACCTTTCTTCAAATTGTAAGAGTGACATAGCCATTTCTTAAAATCGACATGGGACATGGGGACCCCCTTCAAGGGCCCCCATGATGCGGTAATGACAGGTTACTCTGTATGCGTTATGCCGGTCTTAAAGCATATTGCATTTATTAAAGTCCAGTGTTGTCATAAATATTTTAATTCTGTGTGTACACCCACTATAGATCAATACGGCGAGAAAGGGTGACTTTTCAGAGAAGTTGTTGATAAAGATTTTTGACTTTTCTTGAGAATGCAAACTTTCCTTGTCAGACCTGCCACATAATATGCATAATTTGTAAGATAAATGTCTTTTGAATCCCTCAGTATAAGTCATTTGCACATGTGTTCGCTACACGCAAAGTTACGAGCATTCCACCAAAATTGACCTGAAGACAACTTAGTTCATGAAAAAGTCACCCTTTCTTGCAGTATGGGTCTATAGGTCCCGGTACAGGTAGTGAGGAATGGTTACCAAGACTGATGTACAGTCAGCCCTTGCTTCCTTAGATATAGAAAAATGTAAATGTCTGAGGAAGCAAATTATCTGAGGAATTTAGTCCAATAGAAAACATAGAGGTAGTTCCAGATTTTCTGTCTGAGGTAATGAGGGATCTGAGGAATCAAAGGGTTGAGGAAGTGAGGGTTGACTGATACATCCATCTCTGTACCGCTCATTGAGCACCTCACCCTTTAACCCTTTAAGGGCCACTGATGCATTAATTCATCATGCCCATTGGTCGTCATGATGCATTAATGCAGCCCTGGCAAGTAACTCGCCAGGGCTACATTGACTCATTGTGCCGACCCTACTGGATTGATACACAAACTCATGGAGGGTCGGCATGATGCACCAATGAAGTGCTGATGAGTAGTCTCTCTAGCACTTCATTGGTGCATCATGACGACCAATGGGCATGATGCATTAATACATCAGCAGTCCTAAAAGATGCATAAATAAGAGTCCTGGTGAGTAACATTAGTCTGCTCTGAGTCTACTACTTCTCACAAACCTGATCAACTGATGAACAGAGACCATGAAGCCGAGAAGTTAATCAGAGTAATAGACCATTAATTCATAAATATGGTTGTCTGTTCTAATTCAGTGAACGGGTATGTTCCAAGAAGTGGTTAGAGTTGGGAGATGGGGTGGCGCAGTGGATAGGGCGCTCACCGACGGATCGCCAGATCGCCGGTTCGAGTCCCATCCGAGTTGACTCAGCTCTCCATCCATTTTATGGTCGGTAAAATGAGGAGCACCAGAGACTTATCTCACTGTGCGAAAGAGACAGAAATGTCAACGTGAAGAGACCATCGGCTGGCATCCATGGGCACTGTGTATGTATCCTGAAACTTGTAAAACCCGATGGTACTTGTTTCTCTGAGGAACGTCTCCTTGTGAATTGCCTGTGAGGGAGATCAGCACCCAACTCCATGTGCATAAAGCACGGCCACTATACCAAGGGCAGGAGTAAAACTTACATACTTAAGAAGTGGTGTGAAGGGGAAACTATGGTGTAGTTGGTAGAAGACTTGCATCACACAAGAAGAACGTGACACTCTGTAAGCGTTTTCATAAGTGGGATATTGCAGAGAAAGTATATATAGAGAGTCTGTTTTCATTTTTTTTCAGATATGATCGTTTTTGGGGCATGGTCGTTTAATCCGCTAAGGGCCGCTGATGTAGGAGTGCATCATTCCCATTGGTTGCCATGATGCACCAATGAATGTTGGCGAGTCTGCTCACCATCACTTCACTACAGCATCGTGCCAACCCTCCAGGCCTGTATCAACCCCATAGGGTCGGCATGATACATGAATGCAGCCCTGGCAAGTTACTCGCTAGGGCTGCATTCATGCATCATGCCGACCATTGGACATGATGCATTTATACATCAGCGCCCCTTACAGGGTTAAATTAAGGTTAATGTACTGGCAACAGTAGAAATAAAGAAGAAAGGGCAAATGTATTAATAGAAGAAGGATCGACCAAAGAGTGATGTTAAACTATTGTTTGTCTAAGTGGTCTTGTAGGGGTGTGCTAGGATGAGACACGTGTGATGGATTAACACAAGTGGTGTATTGAATGAAGGCTGGGGCGTTAAGTGACCAGAAACCCCTGGTAAGTACACCTAGATAAAGGCCCGGCGTGATTTGGGTGATAATAGGGGTCTTACCTTCTCCCATCACCTCGCGTGCTCCTCTCCTGTCCAATCAAATCACATGTTGCATTGGCCATCCTGGGAGCAGGTCAGTGAGCCAATGGGTGTGAATGTAACATAAGCAAGGCGTGAGTAAGTCAGTAAAATGAAGTGGATGACTGGTGAGTGACTCGCTCGGCACTTGAGTTGCTCAAACCACCAAGAGGAGCAGTTCAGAGCAATTGAGAGCAGAATGAATGCCTGTGATTGGGTGTTGTGTGGTGTTGATGGATATATGGGGTGAGTTACAGGTTAGTGAGTTGGTGATGAATTGCTCATGTACCTGTGTTGAGCACATGTGAACAGGTATTGTAGTGGCTACCTAAAAATGGAGCAGCTCAACTAGAAAATCACCTCATTGAAGCTTATCCAAGATCTAGTCGATGTGCGCTTCTGTTCTGTGAGCCTTGAGATAAGAATATTAATTCAGTGCATTATTATGTCCATTTGTTAGAACGATGCAGTAATTCACCTCTGTAGTGAACTCGCTCATTTATGCACAAATTGAACTTAAATTGCAAGAACATACATGTCTAAATTATACTTGGGGACATGACATCTCTAAAGTACTCAAAGTGCTTCACTTGCAATTCTCAAAATTGACAACGCACCCCATCTTTGCCCCCCCCCCTAAATTAACATAGCTTCCCACAACTAGAGTTAGCATTTTATCCCATAGGGGTTAAGTAAAGGCAGGGAGTGCCCGGAGAGTGCCTTTTACTGTACATGCCCACTCTTGCAACCCAAGACAAATTGACAGGGAAAGAATGCAAATTGATGGTGCCACCCCATGTTGTAAACTGGATGTTAATGCAGTCCTCCACATTACAGGGTACTATTTATCATCCCATACATCAATATCATGTATTAGCAGCTTGTCATTAACCCTTTAATGGCGGCATGATGCCTTCAGGTTCATTTCGCTGCATCGATAAACAGGCCATATTGTATATATGACATTAATAGTGTAAAAAGTTTAAATATCAGACAACAGAGGCATAGGAAGCAAATCTTCATTGGGGGGGGGCAGCGGGGGCCCCACCTCGACCTTGAATTGCAATATCGTCTATACATACCTATATAAAATTTGTATAGAAAAGTAATTTTTGATGAATTTTAGATCTGATTTGAGGCTCAGGTCCTCATTTTCCCTACCCCATTTACTATATTAATCTAATTTTGAGATGCAAAGTTTTAGCTTCTTGTTCAATTTATTATTTATTCTTGGCAAATTTGGGGGGGGCAGACATACTCAGGCCCCCACTTTTCCTACGCCCGTGGACAAGAACTGTTTTAAGAGTTCGTTCCACTGCTGTCGGTCAGGCGAATTTTCGCAAATCTGACAATTTATAACATCGTCTAGAAAAGATCGGCCGGATAAACAAAATTTGCCCGACCGACAGCAGTGGAGCCAGTGCTTTAGAAGGTTAAAAAGGTAATAGATTTCCATTTTCCTCCTTTTTGTATCAATTCCCATGGGATTTTCCAGTGTGCTCTTGATGCCTGACCAAAAGAAATTGCAAGATCCCCTACGTTTTGCTAAGCATGGACTGAGCTTGTCAGCGGTGCACTGTTAAACAAATATCATCGAAATAATTACGCATTCCTTGTCCCAAAGTTGCCAGAGCTCCGTCATTATTTTCACAGAGGTTCCTTGTATGTTTGTTTACCACCATACTGCCACCTGGGGCTTCTTGTAAAAACTACATTTTTTCAATGCTTTTCAATAACGGTGGTCCACTGTTCAGTTTCGCGAGGATCCCTGGTAGATTCAACAGTTGTTATTTTTGCAGTATGTCCTCGGTCTAGTTGAATGACAGCAGATAGAGGTGGAGGTGTTTAGAGGAGGTCATCCATTATTCAGGGTGCTCATGGCCTTCACTGACAGAACACAGCAGGACACTATACCATAGGGGGATGTAGGGTGTCACAGACCAGGAAACTGCTGACAACACTATAGTACAGTGTCTTTACCCCACACATACATTGAAATCAGTAGAAACAGATACAATGTTTTACCACACACATTTATTCCTCCACAATCACTGCAGACAATTGATTGTAGAGGAAGATGTCAAGGGGTATTTACTATAAGGAATTACTGTTAACTCTACCAGGCATCCCAGTTTGTAAACTAGACAGCGAACCACCCTTATTGTAGTACAGTGAAGGAGGCAGTGTAATTTCTACAATGAAGCCCCAGAAAATATAACAGTAAAGGATTTTTTTTATGAAAGCAATAGTGAAAGCTATGTCTCAAAAATGCCAGAGAGCCATCGTTATTTTGATGACATGTTTTACAGTGTTGCAAAATGCCTCTTGGTCAGATATATTTCGTGAGGGGACGGGTCTGACCCCATAAGGTTTATTATACAAATTAGAATTAAATCTTTAATTATTTGTTAGATTTCAATACTTATGCAAACAGATTGGTGGCATCAATTCCATTGCCTGCTAACTTTATGTTACAACAATATGTTTTATATAACAACTGCATCAAAAGCCAATATTGATCACCTCACAGACTTCCATTCTTTTATCATTGGGCCAGATAAAAAAAAAGGTTTGTTTCCAGTTACCCGACCGACCCTAGCAAAACAGGGCCGACCCTACACTTTTTCCTTTGATTTTGATAATTTTAGAGAATTTTAAAGAGTTTTTGAGAATTTCAAAGAATTTTTGACATTTCTTTCCATATTGTTTCATGATTTTTCATGAATATAATCATTGGGTTTTCAGTTCATAGCTTCATGGGCATATTTTATACATTTCTCATAGATTTTCCATGTTTTACCGTAAAATTAAAGAATCAGATAGATCTGCCCATACATTTCTATACAAAAACAAAACAAAATTATATATGTAAATATATATATATATATATATATATATATATATATATATATATATATATATATATATATATATATATATATATATATATATATATATATATATATAAAACAAATCCGACCTACTGACCCTAGGTTGTTGAGTCATGTAACTGGAAACACATGGCATTTTTTTTTGGCCTTGGCTGTTTTATCTCTAAATACGTTTCATTACAGTTACATGAGTTCCTGTTTATTATGGTCAAACGAACCAAACCAACACACCAAACCCAAGTAGGTCAATTACACACACTACCGTAGTTGATTCTGGTTGGTGTGATGGGATTTTATTGTGTGGTTTATGACCCATGCTCTACTCTACACTCTAAGGAATAACCGTTGAATCTAACAGGCATCCTCAAGAAACTGAATACTTACACACCCTATTTGTATTGCAGTGAAGCGTTGTAGTTTCCCCAACAAAGTCCCAGATGGCAGTAGAGTAAAAAGCACTAAATACAAGAATCTTGTGTGACAATAACGGTGAAATTGTTGTCCCGAGGTTCTTCATTATTTTGACAACATTTTTACAGTGTACCTCATTGAGCCCCTCCCCTGACTACCGTAATCTCCCGCATATAATCTCCCTGCGAGGTTTTAGTTCTCCCTGGATCCACAAGGGGGAGATCAAGACCTTCATATTGATATGTTACACTCCCCTGAAGTCCTGGTAGAACATAAGGGATTTCATTGGGGTCCATGGGACACTAGCTACACATAGCTTTTGGAATGTTTAAAATCCATTTAGTAGAACAAAAGATTTTTTTTTTATTTTTCTGATCAAATCCTAAAACTCTAGGTGTGCCTTATAGGCGGACTGCGCCTAATACGCGGGATATTACGGTAGGTCCCTAACCCCTGTGACCAGCCATCGTTCACACAACATTGCCAGCCCTACAACAATGGAACTCAGTGTGCATAATTTATACCCTGCAATAACTGGTCATCCTTTATGTCATATAGTGTTATGGTGTACCATAATGCTAAGCCTTTAAGTGCCGCTGATGCAGGAGTGCATCATGCCTATTGGTCGTCATGATGCACCAATGAAGTGATGGCACTTCAGTGGAGCATCATATCTTTTACGACAACCTACCCTTTAGGAGCTCTAACGGAGAAGTTCAGGGATTCTTCTATTGCTCAGTCATGCACTTTCATACCTGAGCAATACAGGGCGCTGTATTTGTACCTTTGAGGAATGTGTGCTATCTGTAGGCTTTGTACAATTTATGACTGCAGCTTTGTCAAGTCTGTATTTATTCATAATGATAGCAAGAGGCCTTTGTACCATACAGTCAAGATTAATGACTGGCCGTTATTTCACTTTTCTGTTATCACCATGCACATTTTGACATGTTAAAAAACAATATAACATACAATTTGCAAACACACTGTAGGCTTTGAGATCATACAATATTTTGCCATCAGTCATTAAGCATATTTCAAGGCCCCCATTCCTGCCTCTATTCCATTCTAAATAGTAATTAAGTATCAGAATAGGATGACAATGTCACTTGATGCCATATACACTCTTGTATAAAATGAGGACCTACTTGAAATATCAAGAACTCTGTTTTGTAGATGCATTTATATTAATAAACACTGTTGCACGCAACTTTGAGCTATTTATATTTAAATAAAATAGCTCTTGTGACCAAGATCTAAATACATGTGAAAAGACCGCCTCAAAGGACCACCTAAACGGCCATATCACGGCTCTATAAACCCAACCCAAGCCTAACATCTTCCCTGTGTCCTCCAGCAGCAATCATGGCGGCAATAGCCAATCTAGCAGCGTCTCTAGTTGGATGGAAAAGGTCAATGTCATAAAGAGACAGACGCTGCAGAGACGTTGCCGGTCCAGCAGTAGATGATTTCCCACTGTTTGTTCCTGCCAATCTGGCAGTGGAATATAAAGGCCGGCGCAAACATACAAACTGGTCACAGACCCGATCCAGACTGGACGCAGACCAGATTCTGGGAAGATTATGGTGGTAGTCTGTGGCCAGTCTGCATCCCCCTCTTTTTAAGTCTGGCTCAGGTCTGAGGGAAACCAAGTCTGTTATAGCCCTACCATTTCACAGACCGTCTGTGGAGATTCTGGAAATATCTAACACTGTTTGATATTGCAGATTCTCCCCAGACTCAGACTGGACCCTGAAGCCTGCCGCAAACAGTCCAGACTGGATGTGGATCGGATGGAGACTGGACAGAAATCTAGTCCTGTCTATGATGTTTGCAGCAAAAATGGACGCAGATCAGACGTCCAGTCTGACTCTGAAAAGAATCTGACCATATCAAACATGTTTGATATTCACAGACGCAGCACAGACAGTCTGTACATAGATAGGCTAATAACAGCCCTGGATTGCATCCAGTCTGAAGGGGGTGAAAATGTGAGTAGGGTGGAGGGGTGTTCAGATTCTTCACAGATCCCCCCGATTCCCATCTGCGTTGGGCCTCAGTCCAGTCTGCACTATTGCCGCAAACATCGCGGGCGGGACTGGATCGGCGTCCAGTCTGTGTCTGGTCTGTGTCCGATCTGTACTGTTTGCGCCAGCCTTAAGATGATTTCCCACAGTTTGCTTCTGCTGGTCCGGCAGTAGATGATTCCCCACCGTATGTTTCTGTCGGTCCGGCAGTAGATGATTTGCCACCATATGTTTCTGTCGGTCCGGCAGTAGATGATTTGCCACCATATGTTTCTGTCGGTCCGGCCTTAAGATGATTTCCCACAGTTTGCTTCTGCTGGTCCGGAAGTAGATGATTCCCCACCGTATGTTTCTGTCGGTCCGGCAGTAGATGATTTGCCACCATATGTTTCTGTCGGTCCAGCAGTACATGATTTGCCACCGTATGTTTCTGTCGGTCCGGCAGTAGATGATTTCCCACCGTATACATGTTTCTGTCGGTCTGGCAGTAGATGGTTTCCCACCATTTGTTCCTGCCGGTCTGGCAGTAGATGATTTCCCACTGTTCATTTGTCGCCCACGCTGGGATGAGAGTGTTCATTTCCATGACAACAACAGAGACGCTAGGCACCTGTAGAGACTCGAGGCGTTCGGAGAATGTCCAAGGGATCAATGCTGGTTTGTAAGGCCACCCCCCCCCCCTATTGGTCCTCCACATGTGGGTCAATGTTGACCCCTGAGTCAACTTACTACACTCCCAAGCATAGTAAAGGACTGGTACCTAGCCAGACCAGGCTGGGGTGGAAGGGGGTTGAGGCAACCAGCTCAGGGTGTGTAGTTAGCGTTCGAGGTCACCCCAACCCACAATGCACTGCAAAATGTAAGAAAACCGATCCCCGAATGCACAGTGTGACTTCTCCCACTGCAGTGCCCCCACGTGACAGGTATCGGAACTATGGGGGACTGATGTCTCCTGTATTGATTGAAACATGAGGAAAGACAAACTGCAGTGGAGTGGGCTGTCTTGAGGAGGAGGAGGAGAGGAGGATGTAGGCAAAAGCTGTTGGAGGTCCTAGTAGGGTTCTGGGATCATTTTAGTGAATTGTAGATGATATAGAGGGCCTGTTAAGTATGCATTAGACCTCAGAAGATACATTTCATTTGGGGAATCATCAGAGGTTTGGTGTAGGGTTAGTGCACCCTACGTCATAGCGGCCCTGGGTTGGATATAATGTGTAGGGGTTGGGCATTAAAAACCCTGAACATAGATGAGGAATATGAAGAAAATCCACATAGAAGGGTGGTTGCAACTTGCACAGTAATGTGCCAGCACTCATCATTAAAGATAGTAAGGAACTGTGTCTGTGACAGCCGATGGAGAGGGAAAACTCATATAGGAATACACGGGTTGCACAGTACTATGGCAGCGGGCCTCCCTAGCCCACTTAAAAGGGTCTATTTCTCCTCTTTCCTATCCCCTTGGATGTGTGTGGTGCACATATGCACGGGCACTGACACATTCCTCTGTGAAAATGTGTAATGCAGTTCTCGCCATGAATATGACCTTAGCTGTCGAAATGGCGTTAAACACCTATTACTCACTCACAGTACTATGGCAGCACCCATCAATGATATCCAATCCAGGCCAGATGAGGTATAGCAGTTGTCAGCACAGAGCAACCATAGCTGCAGGACTAGAGGCTTATACCTCTGACCACCACAGGCCGTTATTTGCCCATTTAAGGCCACACAATGCTTTATTTCTATCATGGCCATTGGGTGGCATGATGCAAGAATGCAACCCTGGCGAGTAACTTGCCAGGGCTGTATTCAAGCATCATGCCAAGCCTACGCCGAACAAAAGGGTATGATGCACAGATGCACCTGTGGATCACTCACAACGACTGCATCATGATGGCATTGGGGCATCATGTGGCCTAAACCTTTAATTGCTGCTAATGCAGGAGTGCATCATGCCTATTAATTGTCATGATGCACCAATGAAGTACTGGCAAGCAAACTCGCTAGCACTAAAATGGCGCATCATTGTAAAGTGGTTCAACCCTATAGCGTCGATATGGTGCATAAATGGAGCCCAGACAAGTTTCTTACCAGCGCTGCATTCATGTATCATGAGACCAATGGGCATATAGCATTAATGCACTATCACCCCTTTAGGGGACCAAAGGTAAATGTATTAAGCTGCCCCCATACCGAGCTACCAGTCTGCTCCTCGTCACATTATTGGAGCATCATGACGACCCTGTTGAAGTGTATCAACTCTGTAGCGTCTGCCATTATGCCCATTGGTCGTCATGATGCTCCAATGAAGTGCTGGCGAGTCAGCTCGCCAGCACTTCATTGGAGCATCATGACGACCCTCCAGGACAGTATCAACCCTATTGGGTCGGCATTATGCACAAATGTCGCCCTGCGAGCTGCATTTGTGCATCATGGCGATCAATGGGCATGATGCATTTATATATATATATATATATATATATATATATATATATATATTAAGCTGCTCCCCATACCACCTTGTGAGCTGCTAGTCTGCTCGCCATCACTTCATTCTGGCATCATGCCGACCACCTTTAAGCACATCAACCCTGTAGCATCTGCCATTATGCCCATTGGTCCTCATGATGCACCAATGAAGTGCTGGCGAGTCAGCTCGCCAGCACTTCATGACGACCCTCCAGGACAGTATCAACCATCGTAGGGTCAGCATGATGCTCCAATGACGTGCAGGCAAGCAGTCTCACCAGCACTTCATTGGTGCATTGGTGCAGACTGGTGAGTTACTCTCCGGGGCTACATTGGTGCATTATGGCAACCAATGGGCATGATACATCAATATTATTATCAGTCCCTAAAGGGTTAAAGTGATATGTATTGAGCTGCTGCCCATACCGCCCAGTGGCAGTGAGCTGCTCATTGTGCCGCTGAGCTGCTCCAGGGCCCCTGTCTGCTACTGTTACCCCATTGGACGGTTGCTTCTAAGCAATTTGAGGACTTTGCTGGTTGGGGTCGTCTCCTGTTTCTGTGCCGCCGGCTTTAACCCATAAAGTGCCCCATGATGCATTATCACATTATTGTTGTCATGATGCATGAATGCAGCCCAGGTGAGTAACTTGCCAGGGCTGCATTCATACACATAATACAGCGTTAATCGTATACAGGGTCCATATATTCTCCTGGCAAGGGTCATCATCTCAGAAGAAGCACTGGTGAATCAACTTACAAGTACTATATGAGTGCAACATGACAACAAAGGCCTGCAGAGTCAGACCTGGAGGCATCTTGTGTTCCTTTAAATGTTTACCTGGACACTGCATTGGTGACAAAGGCACACAGCCTTAGAGGCATCTTGCAGTCCTCAATCATTTTACAGATGCTAATGCATTATAAGTACAGAAGCCGTGCAGGGCCACACCTTGAAAAAATTCAACTTGATCTTTTTGATGTCCAATATGGAAACAACATAAAATGGAACATAAAAAAATACTCTCAAACCTGAAAATTCACCTGTCAAAGTAGAAAAAAAATTTGCTGTCAATAAGATATTTTCCCGGTATTTTCCCCTGTCAACTGTCAAGTTGACAGTTGACAGCAGATTTTTTTACTTACTTGGCAGTTGACAGTGGAAAAATCATGTTTTCTTATCTGGTGTCAACATGCTTTTTTTTTCGCAACTTGACAGTTGACAGCAGATTTTTTTTTTCAAACTTGACAGTTGACAGGAGAAAATATCATGTTTTCTTATCTGGTGTCAACATGATTTTTTCCACTTGACGACAGATTTGTTTTAACTTGACAGTTGACAGGGGAAAATATCATGTTGACAGCAATTCTTTTTTTTCAATTTGACACTTGACAGGGGGAATTATGATGTTTTACAGCAATATCTTTTTAAACTACATCATGCTGGTTGTGAGAAAATCATGCTGATTTTGAAGTGCATGTTTTTTTTTTGTGGTGTGGCCCTTCAAGGTTGCCATATATAAGTGCATCATGCCCATTGGTCGGCATGATGCACCAATGAAGTGCTGCCGAGACTGCTCGCCAGCACTTTATTGGTGCATCATGTCGACCCTCCGAGAGTGTGTGTAACGACCCCATAGGGCTGGCATCATGCATTAGTCAGTGTTAGTGGCCTTGAAAGGGTTAAGGATCCAGCTTTGGCTGCTGCTGTCTCTGCTGATGGGTTTCCTTGACAAGCAGGTGTGTGAGGTGTGTCTCTGCACTTTTGTCTATTGTGAAGTGAAAAAACTTCATCTGAGAAGTCTGCTGCTTGGCCATAAAGAAGCATGTCTACTTAAAGGTATTTCAGAATATTTTTATTCAAACTTTTTATTCAACACAAAGACTACCTCACCAATCACCACAGTTATACAGCAAGGCAGTCTGAAAGCTGATGCATACTCGAGGAGAAAACCCTTTAAGGGCCGCTGATGCAATAATGCATTAAGCCCATTGGTCGGCATGGTGCATGAATGCATCCCTGGAGAGTAACTCGCCAGGGTTACATTCATGCATCATGCCGACCCTATGGGGCCAATACACTCCCGGAGGATCGGCATGATGCTCCAATGAAGCGCTGGCGAGCAGACTCGCCAGCACTTCATTGGAGCATCATGCCGACCAATGGACATGATGCACTCCTGCATTAGCAGCCTGAAAGGCTGAACAGTTCTCTTCAATATAGATCCGACCTGCTCAGGGATAATCAATCGCCCATGCCAAGGTACGAATGAGACAATCAAAACTCATCAAGAATTGATGAAGAAAAGAGCTCCATCATTCATGGTTTGGGGCAGAACAAAAATGGAGGTGTCCTTCTTTCTGTGAAGTGCAAACAGCTGGCAATAGGGGGACCATTCCACCCAATGCAAACTCTCTGGCAGCCCAGTCAATGGCCGTATGAGGGCATACAAGCAAGATCTGATGTACTACTAAAATCATGAATATTCATACACACGGGATATTGTGGTGCCTTTGATGGTTCTGACATAAAATCTACCTCAGGAAAATAAAAGTTGTGTGTTTAATGTAACCCGACCTAGCAAAGCAGGGCCGAACCTAATTTTTTTTTTTAATTTTGAACAAAATTGCATCTTTTCAGGTGATTTTAGTGACCTGTGTAACGCGACTGTCCGTCCCGCCTTTTCTCATGAATTTGTGGCATTAAGAAAGATTTAAACAGCATGTTACCTGAAGCACACAACTCTTCACTTTTGGCCTCACCACATGGTTGTCCAGACACACTGGCCTCCTTATCAGCATCTAAATGAAATCTTTCTAGTTGTCTGCTCTTTTTTCATCAGTCATCTCTTAAACCAGACGCCATGTCTCCACCTAGTTCAAACCTTAAACAGTCTTAAAACCAGCAGTCATTTTCTAAGTTTCATCTCGCCAACCAGTCCTCTGAGCTACCTCCCCATCTAGTGCCACCTTTGTGAACAGTCCTAAAATATCCAACTAGTCTTTCACCTAAATGGGTTACTAGAAAATCCGTGTAACTGGTCTCAATGTCTACACGACCTCTTTAACAAGTTGCTGCTTCTGTGACCTAAGTGTGTCTCATCAGGACTTCGAGCCCTTGTTTTTCTCCATGTTACACTCTAAGAAATAACTTGAATATACCAGGCATCTTTTATAAAACTGAACAGTGAACCATCCTAATCCGGTTGCACTAAAGCAGTGTAGTTTTTGCAATGAAGCCCCTGATGGCAACACAGTGGGACATCGAATTTAAGAGAGATAACGACTAATCTCTAACAATTATGGGACAAGGAGTTCACCATTATTTTGACATTTTTCTTGCAGTGTAGGGAGGTAGACCCCAATATACACCAGTCCCACATTCAGTCCTTCTCCTTCTCTATCTGTAATTAATTGGGTCGTCTAATTGACGTCTAATTATTGTGTCAGTCACGTGATTCCTGACCCCATGACCTGTTGGGACGTGCTGGAATTACCTGCCATCCCATAGTAATCCTGCCGGACGTCACGTGACCGTGAAGAGAATGAGGTATGACGGGAAGGGCGGTTGGCATGATAATAACAGTAAATGCACAAACATCCAGTCACACCTAGTTATATCCTATACACTGTAAAAAAATGTCGTCGAAATAATGACGAAATCATTGTCCCAAAGTTGCCAGAGGTCCGTTGGTGTTTTCACGGAGATTTCTTGTAGCACCATACTGCCACCTGGGGCTTCTTGTAAAAACTACATTGGTTCACTGCAATACAAGTATGGTCGTTCACTGTTCAGTTTTACGAGGATCCCTGGTAGATTCAACAGTTGTTTTTTAAGTGTACATGTCAGGTTGGTGGGTTTCGTGTTTATGAATCCTGGAATAGTACAATGGGGGGCTACAATGGGTGATTATGATAGTGTCTTTAGGCTGAACTTGGGTTCTCGCTGAAAATTGTAAAGTGCCACACACATATCAAGGATATTCAGTTAAAAGCTTCTTGCACATATTGCCAATAGGGAGAAATTAGTACATAAGGGAAGGCTATATGCTACTGCTTGTGGGCCAATATGAGAAAACTTGATACGACACCATGCTCCTTTGATATCCATGCGCTGTGTGGTATACGGATGCCACTAAAAAGGGATAACCAAGGTGTCACTTTTCAGGACTGCTTTTGCAGACATCTCTAGGTTTCAATTTACAAAATATACTTACTTGTAGAGGTTTCTGTATTAAAATATTTTAATTTTGCTAAAAAGGGTGTGTAAAACTGTTGGCCTTCCTGAATTTCATCGGCTGTGTAACCTATTGAGGAAAGGCAGAGTGGAAATCTTCACTAAAGGGAAGTAGAGGAATCTGTTCCCCTGAGATAACTTCTCCCTTTGTTACGCATTCAGTGCTACCAAAAGCCCCCGTGTATAATAACCCACGCTTCATATGCAAGGAGCCCTTGCTGCGCCTTATAGGGTGTTACTGAAGTCAGGGTGCGCCTTATATGTGAGGGTTTCAAACTATAGAACAGTACTAAAGCAGCCAAGATATGGCTTTATATTCACCTTATAGGACTGAGTTAGGGGTGCAGTGGCGGATTTAGAGGGGGGCGGGGGCCCTTTTGCCCAGTACTTTAGAGTTTAACTACATATTTTGGACCCCAAAATTTGTCCAAAAATAGGGGGTGCGCCCCTTTCATTTGGGCCGTGCCCCCTCCTTTTTCCAAATCCTGGATCCGCCACTGCGGTGCGCCTTATATGCTAGGTATTACGGTGGTTAATTACAGGGTATTCATGTGAGTGGGTGCGGGGGTGAGATAATAAGGTTAATTAATCCTCTATCTGCTGCTTAATGCCTTTAAGGGCCGCTGATGCTGGAGTGCATCATGCCCATTTGTCGTCATGATGCACCAATGAAGTGCTGCCGAGACTGCTCGCCAGCACTTCATTGGAGCATCATGACGACCCTCCGGGAGTTTGTGTATCAACCCGGTAGGGTCGGCATGACGCATTAATTAATGTAGCCCTGGCGAGTTACTCGCATCAAGGTCCTTAGAGGGTTTAATGCCTCAGTGAACTAATGTGCAATGGTCCTGATGATGCATGAAGGCAGCCCTGGAGAGTAACTGGTCAGGGGCTTATTTCAATATCCCTGACGACTATATTGAGGCTATATTCAGTCTAGTATATGGGGCCTATGTTGTCGTCATGGATATTGAGATAAACCCATACATCACACTAATCCTATGCGCTCGATACAAAATCTGTCGTGATGCTGAGCTGGTTAACCTACATACACGCAATTTAGGGAGTATAATTGTGAGTGTCATAGAGATAACCTGATGCATGAATGCAGCCCTCTCAGACATCTCAGAGGCTTCTTCCAAATTGTGGCCATAATTTGGATAGAGAGAATTACATTAATCATAGATACCCTTACAACATTTCATTTCTACTTCTAAGGAGCATAAGGCTGAGCATAGTTCGGGCTTCAGCAAGTGGAATCAAGTTTGCCTTGTGTTGCCCTCTAGCCTTCTCTAGACAAACCACCTTTCAGAGATCAGAGGATCTCTGAAATCTCACTTCAGAGGACATGAATCTAAGCTGGCTGGTGCAGTGTTTTAATTGTCTTTCTATGATCATCAGTTCTGGACGAGGTTTTAATGGTTTTGATTGAGGGGAACCGATTTTAGCATAATATGTTGGGGGAAATGGGTTCCTTGCTAACACCCCAGGCTAACACCCAAAGATTTTCAGGGGTTGAGCCCATACCCAACTGACATCTCTGAATTGCATCATGATACCATAGCACATTATGCGGCCCTTTCAATGTTAACATGTTGCTGAGGTGTGATGATTAGATAATTAGTGTGGGGAAGGAATGTGTAATGGGAACATAATGGAGCAATTTGTACTCATGGCTTCAGCATTCAATGTCACTCAAAGTCACAAGGTTCATAACTCTTAAGTATGATGAATTATACCAAACAGATTTATACCTTTGCAGTGGTCCCATGTCTGGGTCTCCTTTTGCGGCAATAACATTGGGCCACCCTTATATTAAAAATATGTCCCTTTACTGTCCAGAGGATGGGATTTTTCAGACCCATGAGGGAGGGAGGGAAATCTTTTTTTTTTGTCCTGAACATCGTGAGTGTGGACAACATTAATATGTCATCATATTTTAAGATTTAGGGGTTGGAGACCTAGATTTTTGTGCTGATGAATGGAAAAAAACCCACTTTTTTTTCAGAACATAGGAAAGTCCTTCCTCATCCTCATAATTTTAAGGGCGGCCTTGTTCAGTAGAGCAGCCTAAGTACATATAATAATCCTGTAAATAAAAACACTAAGATATAAGTTCTCCAGGGTCCTCGCACCATAAAGTAAAGCATTAAGTCTCTACATGTTCCCACTCTACTGAGCCCCTGGAGTCCTCCAGGGTATGTCCTCCAGAGTACTCTCTCTTAGACCAAGGACACTCAGTGTGTACCTAGATGGTAGTGTACCTGTCTATGTTAATGATGATATCCCCATGCAGGCCAAGGTCCTTAGAATGACATGGCTGAAAGAAGGATGGGGTAAAGCTAGGGTCAAAGATGTTAACTAACAAACCGCACTAACAGGTACGATTTTCCATAGTTTTGCCCTTCCCATAAGTACAATTATGTATCTTTTTTAGGATAGACCAAAATGCAGATGTACTGCCCAATGAAATGCCGAACAGTGTGATTCGAGCCAAGAACAAATGGTTAATTCCTTAAAATTAAAACATTAATAATTCCTTAGAATTAAAAGATAAAAAAAGACAAGGACTTCAAAGCCCGATGCTGAGTTCACAGCGCAAATGCCCTCCTGGATGGGTCTTTATCTCCTCTTTCCTATCCCCTCGGAAGTGTGTGATGCACATATGCGTGGGCACTGACACATCCCTCTGTAAAATTGTGTAATGTAGTTCTGGCCATGATTATATGACCTAAGCTGTCGAAATGGCGTTAAACATCTATTACTCACTCACCCACCCTCCTGGGGGGTCGGCGTGCTGCACCAATGAAGTATTAGAGAGCAGACTCACCAGCACTTCATTGTTACAGCATTGTGGGCCCAGAGGAATGACCATTGGTGCAGGATCGACCCTCACAGTCTCAAAATAAAAATCCCATCACATGTCCCAATTATTACGTGTAATATACTGACCTTATGTCTTTCTCTTATTACCAAAGCTGGGGAGCCGTCGTGGAGGCCCAAACTGACGATAAATAGCCACAATGCTTTGTTATAGCAAAGTACACATCTATTAGTCTGCCCAAAATAATCTTGTGTTCTGTATCTCATGTTGGTGTAATTATAACATGTAAATCTGACCCTCATACTTTCCTATTCATTACAGAGTCCTAGTACGGGAGTCGTAGGGAGGCGGTAGGATGGGGTACGGGCGTGGATACGGGCGCGGCTACGGGCGGGGGCGGGGAGGGGAGAAGAGCCTATCAGGATATACCTGTCTCAAGTTCGTCTTCTTCACCTTCAACGTCCTGTTCTGGGTAAGTACTCCTTTACATTATCTATATAGGCAACAATGGCTGGAGTACCTATGCTTTATTTTCAGCACGGGATTTATGAAGAAATTCTTAAAGTGAGCATGTATATATCTGCTATGACATGATAAAATTTTAGGTTTCACATTCATAATTATCTAACCAACATTATAAACCATTTGTGGACATTCACAGTGTAATGATTATCTGAAGTGATTCTGCTCCAAAACAAAGAACACCCTTGCTCTGAATCAATTCCTACCCTACGGTCATGGTTCATTTATGTGCTGGGGTCTCAAAAAAGCCCCAGTCTCGAATAAGCGCCATAGGTCTTAAAATTAGCCTTAAGCACTGTATTTCAAATAAACGCCTGTCTCATATGAGTACCCACATGCTTCTACTGACCACTAGGTTATTAATAAATAAGATATGTGTGGATTTCCTACAGAGGGAGCGAGCCCCTGTGCTGCCCCAGTGTTCTGTGCATGCATCGCCAATCTTGAATTACAATCTGTACTTTACACTATTCAATAATTGGCAGGCCCGCCAACAGGTGGCAGTCAGCCGAGCAGGGCTCTCATGTTGGGGGGCTACCCAGTGACGTGAATTGTGCTGTGATTAGACACTTCAATCTTTGGAAAATTAATCATGGGAGCAATATAAGTACGGCACAAGAGTTGCTCACCTGAAAACCTTTATCCGTGTTTCCGTGAACTTTGAAATGCGGGAGATTAGGGGATATAAATACTTTGGTATTGACTGACTTTGGTAGTAATGGAGCAGCTGAGAAAGTGTCAGGGGATAACATGATGAGCTGTGGAATTTTTGTATTTTCACTGCAATCTTTTATGTCCAACCAGAGAAAGTGTGTGGGATGCATCCTCGAAGGCTCAGCCCTTACTCAGTTGATTGGCAGCACATAAATGTGGCTTAGAAGACAACTTTTAAAAACAATTCGTGTGCGAAATTTTAAGTAATTAAGGATTTGGCTGGCAGCTCTCACTTACAAAGGATCACCAGAATTGATCTCACTAATGAGATTTTTATTTCTTCAAAGTGGATTGAAATTTTCTTTTCTTTGTTGCTATGAGAAAATCTATGGAGCCATGTTTTAATCTTTGTCATTCAGGGAATTCAAGGTTTGAAATGTTTGTAGCATTTGAAAAGGAAATATACGCCATTTCTTTCTCCACTCAGACTCTTTAAAGACCGCTGATGCAGGAATGCATCATACCCATTGGTCGTCATAATGTACCAATGAAGTGCTGGCGAGACGGGGGGGGGGGTCCTGAAGTTCTTCTTTTTCTCTGCACAGTTGAGACTAAAAATGTATATATGTGTGACCTTTGGCCTAGAAACAGCGGGACTTGATGATAAATTACAGCACTGCCATCATATGTAGACCACCCCTCACTATTCTGCATCATAGGTAAGAATGAAAAGAAAAGAAAACAGAAAGTAAGAGAAAGCAGTAGATCAAAAACGTTTGTTTCAGCTAACATGGTGAAAAACATTAGGTAACGTAAGTTTAGTTTTTTTCCCAGATTTTTATTAACTTTTTATTTAATGCCATACAAAAATTAGGACGAGGCAGGGCAAACCATCGCTTCCCACAAGGTCACTAATTTGACCCAACAATGATCAAGAAATATAGATTTTATTTCGAAATTGAAGAATAAGTTCTCGGGTCGGCCCTGTCTTGCTAGATTGGGTCAGGTTACCTGAAACAAACCATCTCTTTGGCATTATGGGTATGGGTAAGGCACAAACGGTTGGGATGAAAGCTAAGAAGAAGGCTGTCTAAAGCTTTTTGAAGGATGGGAGGAAAGAACTCGATGCCAGGTTGTGAGTGGGTTCGGTTACTTGCACTTAATACACGTTCTTTCCTAAGCCTATTATTATAACTCTTATTATCATCACTTATTAGGAATTTATATGTTCAATGTGTGTTAAGAGATAGGAAGAATGATGGGGAAGAAAATATATAAAATAGGAAAATTGAAAACGGGAGAGCCACAATGCCATTTCTATGACAATCAGAAAGTTGAATATCAAAATTAGGATGATGGAATATACAACAGTCCAGTGGAGGAGGGGTAATAGTGGGCAGGAGTGCAGCTTTCTATGGGAGTACTATTTGTCAGTGTCTATTAGGCTTACCCCTCAAGAGCAGCATTATAGCTTATTCTTGATGTAGGAATTCAACCATGCCGAGTAAATCAGATTCCTTGAGGGTTTGATGGGGTGGTCTTCATGCATATCCCGATGCAGGACGGGGGGGGGGGTTACTCGTTGAAAGTATTTATCAGAGCAAAATGTGAGTACAGAACATTCATGCATGATATCATCACTATAATCATCATAAGGAATCAGGTTCCCTAGCTCACCACGTGCACACTGACATCAGCGACTGCCGGTTCTGATCTTGCACTAGACTTGTTCCTGGCATGTCATGCAGCTTCGGAGTATGGTACTTACTTAAATATCGCGAGAGATTCCGAGATCAGAACTGTCATTTCACACATGGTCTTGCGAATCCTCGCTATTGCTTCAGAAAGCTTCAAGTTCATGTTCCTCTGCTGTGGTGATGTACCAATAATGGACAGCTGGCAAGTCAGCTTGCATCATGCCAATCCCTCAGATTTGTATCAGGGTTCAGCATGATGCATGAATGCAGACCTGGCGAGTTACTCACAAGGGCTGTATTCATGCATCATGACAACCAAAGGGTATGATGCATAAAAGCGCTGTGTGGTATCATGATGCACCAATGCAGTGCTGGCAAGACTGCTCGCCTGCACTTCATTGGAGCATCATGCGGACCCTACGGGGGTTGATACATATACTTCCGGAGGGTCAGCATGATGCTTCAAAGCAGTGCTGTCGAGCAGTCTCGCCAGCACTTCATTGGTGCATCATGACCTATGGGCATGCCGCATTAATGCATCAGCGGCCCTTAAAGGGTTAAGGGGTTTTACCCTGGTGATGGGTTGTGGGCAGCTGTCAAACCAGGAGACCCTCGAGTAGTTACTACCGTAAAAACTTACATGTAAAGCCACAACTTTATAGACTCTATTTATTTCAGATCCTTGGTGCCCCTTTTAGAGTTACCTCACACTTCACCTTAAAAAAACAGCAAAATCCTTCTCCAAAAGTTGCCAGAGATCTGTCATTATTTTCACAGATTCTTTGTACCACCATACTGCCATGTGGGGCTTCATTGTAGAAACTACACTCCTCACTGCAATATAATTTCACTGTTCAGTTTTACAAGGATCCCTGGTAGATTCAACTGTTATTCTGTAGGGTGTATATTATCATAAGGAAGGTGTGCATAATATATAGACTATAGTAAGGAATCGTAGCCTTTTCAGACTGTATAGTGCCAGATCGTTTACATAAATGGGTGTGGCTTATATACAGGGTTTTCTGGTAGTGTTAGTAGTAGTGGTTGGAGTTGATGTATCGGTGTACAGGTAGCCTTAGACTCTTACTGCTCAGTGCACCTGCTGCAGGAGGAGTAGTAGTAATGGTAGGGGTTACTGAACATAAACACACAGCTCTCATAGTGCTACATATGATATATACACACGTATACGACCCTTTCATCAGCTTTGATACAACAGATGGCGCTAGTGGCAGCCATGCTACTTTGCCACTCCTACAGGGGCATGTCTGGGTTGGATTTCAGTACCTGTAATGGGCCCACATGTTTGTAATGGTCTGCCTTATGTTTGTCTCACAATTTTCTTTAAATATTGATAGTGAGTATAGCCACACTATTTCTCTGTGTACAACTTTGATTTCTAAGACATAGAGCTCTATTGTACATTGCAAACGGGCATTTTGGTGAGGGATGTGTGTGCACCAATGGTAAGCCTATGGAGCCCTGGGAGTGGATGCTGGACCCACCCATGTAAGCAACAGGGCTACTGGAGCGCTATCTAGTGTATCAAACTGGTAAAACCAATGTATAGCTCTAATAGAAAGAGACCCTGGAGTGAGTGAGCAATAGATATTTAACACGATTTCGACAGCTAAGGTCATATTCATGGTGCAAACTACATTACACAATTTCACAGATGGATGTGTTTGTGCCTACACACACACACACACACACACACACACACACATATATATATATATATATATATATATATATATATATATATATATATATATATATATATATATATATATATACCACTCACATTTGAGGGGATAGGAAAGGGGAGATATATAGACCAATTTTAAGTGGGCTAGTTAGTGGCGGATCCAGGATTTGGAAATGAGGGGCTGCGGTCCAAAAGGAGGGGGGCACCCTCTATTTTTGAGCAACATTTAGGGTCCAAAATATGCAATTAAACTCTTAAAGTACTGGCATAAAAGGAGGGGGTGTGCAGACCAGGAAGCCCAGACCCTGGAGTAGGAGCACCGTATAAAAAGCCGCCGCATCTGGACCATTTCAGACCCTTAATGCAGCTTTTATAATTATGTCCACCCTGATGAATTCTGGATGGAGCATATGTGGGGTTTTACATGCAGTCCAAAGTAAGGGGTGACAAATGATTGAGGCCCCTTGTGCTGCTTATTAGATATAGCATTTGCCGCTTATTTATTTCATGTGAATAACTATATTTTCCATAGACTTAAACACTAGAGTGCTGTACGCCACACCCCGAGTGGCGTAACATGTCTCGATCCACATTGCTTGTCACGTGACTTGTGTACATGCTAAATTCATTGGTTTTAAGCATCTTTAAGTCAATATAAAATGAAATAAATACAGAACTAAACTCCCATGGATCCAGAAATTTGAAAACAGCAGCACGGGCTGCAAATTGAGAATTTCTTCTCCAGGGTCTTTTGAGGCAAAATTGACATTAAAGGAATGAAAATGCCCCTCGCAAAAACGTGAGGGAGGACTGGGGAAGAGGACTTCTCTTAATATACTACTCATGTACCCATGTCGAAACCAGAAACTGCATGATATCCATATAAATTAGTTATTTGACCATCAACATATTGATATTCCATTCTGCTGTGCCAGAAGGTTGGTTAGAATTCCCTGCAGCTATGCCCCTTAGTCTTTGTGTATAATACTAGGCCATTACCAGGCTGAACACTGCTAAGATACACGATAAAGATACTTAAAGGACAGACAGGGATTACCCTTTCCATTTACCCCTAGCTCTACTCATGCTCATGATGCTATACACCAATATCTCAAAGTCTTACATAGTCTCTAGAGGACATGCCATTGGTCTTTGGTGGCCCTAACTACCCTGTTCCCTGTGCCCTTTGTCTACTCCACCCTGAGTTTATGGGACTGGTGCCCTGTGGTTAGTTAGCTCTTTATGGGCCCACAATGCATTAAGGCATCATGCCCATTGGTCGGTCATGATGCATGAATGCCGCTACATTTATGTATCATGCCAACCCTACTGGGCTGATCTACCCCCTATAGGGTCGTCATGATGCACCAATGAAGTGCTGGCGAGTCTGCTCGCCAGGACTTCATTGGTGCATCATGACGACCAATGGGCATGATTGATACACTCCTGGATTCGGGGCCCTTACAGGGTTATTGTGGCTGGAGTAGAGTGAAGGATGGGCCCTGATTGAGGCGCCCCCTGTACAGCATCCATGAGCGGCATACAACCATCTCCCAACTTCTACTCAGTCCTCTGCTTTTCCCCCACAGATACAGATAGGATGTAGTTCAGATTTGAGGCAGTTTTGGAAAGGTTATTACATGTGTCAACATTTTAAAGGAAAGGTGTATGGGAGACTGTGGCTGTGAGATTCAGACAGACATGTAGGGCAATGGTGAGAAAAAAAGATCAGCAGGGCAATAGAAATGGCTCCAAGGAGTAAGCTAGTACCTAGCGGCATATAATGGCACCAGCAAAATCACAGTGGCCCTGGACCTGGTACCTGCTGAGCATATCTTTCTTAAAGAGAAAAATCAGAGACTTTGCTTGAAGAGTGGGGATAATTTCCTTTTCCTGCTGACTTGAAGAGGTATATGGTGGGGGATCTATGACCATATGTATGTGGAATAACCAGCATGCCCTAGGTTTCCTGTTATGGCAGTTACCTGAGGGTATATATGGAAACCCTCAGGGCACCAGAGTAGTGTAGGGGAGACAATGAAGGAGGAAGGGACAGGAGAGGGATGGACTAAGTGGAGCAGTGTATAGAGAGGTGACTGGAAAGTAGAGACATTATCTCTATGATTGTCTCTGGCTTTTACCTAGAGTAGCCCCATTATGTCCTGGTCAGTCACTATAGCCCCTCACAGTGCTACTTAATAGCACCCATCTCCAGCTACCATCAACTCCCATGCATATACGCCGCAGCTGCTAATAAGGCACATGTTGACTTTGGGAAAAGGGTGTAAGCCAACTTGGCCATGGATATTGATGACCTAGTACTTGATGGCATTTCTCAAGATGGTACGACTAGATACAACCACTACGATTTGAAACACTGAAATTTAGAGTGTGTGATTGTAGGTACTGCACTACGACTGCTCTGTACGATCAGCATTTAGTGTAGTATTTACATAGGGTTTGGTAGGGCAGTCATACCAGAGCAATCCTTAGTGACCACCAGATGCAGGGCTGTAATCGCTTTAGAATGAGGGATCCCACTACGATTTGAAAGGAAGAGACAACCCTATTTTCATGATGACTTATTTTGACAGTATTTTTATAAAATAAAAAGATTCTGCCATACACGTTAACACATCTGCTGTTGTAAGGGCAGGATGGGGACATCTCTGCTGCAGAGTATGACGTCACAGGAGACCAAATCCATATAATCATTGCTTACAAGTGTCCTTAAATCCTGCTTTCGTATTTCCTTTCATAATACTAATACTAAAGTAGTCCCATTGAGTTAACCTGCATAGTAAAAGGTTGCTGTACACTTGACTTTTACCATTAGAAACATATTTTGTAACACCCACCATGCTCAAAACAATGCAGCACCTGATGCATGTGGTCTCCGGTGACGTCATACCCTGCATCAGAGATGTCTCCGTCCTGCCTTACTGTATCAGATGTATCTCTTTATTCAATAAAAATACTACCAAAATACGTCATCATGAGAATAGGGTTGTCTTTTTCTTAAAGGAGTCTAGTTGTACCATCTAGAGAAATGCCTTCCTGATCTGTATGTGGTATGTATGACCCATGCCACTACACCAAGAGGCCCATCTAGACATATCATGTTCCATAGAAACCTTGCATCTAAATTACTTGTCCTTCACCTTGCTTTATAGGAGTGAGAAACCCATATCCCAGTTTTGGAATTCGGGTGGGCCTAATAACAATCAAGTGTTTCCTGGCAGTCAGTCTGCCTTCAAATATGTGTGAATGTCTTTATCTCTGATAGCACCACTATCTCTAGTCTAAATTCAAGGATGCCACTTCTTCTAACTATTTCGGAAATCCTACATTTTTCCTGCAGTTTGTTTCCTACTAGAGAGAGAGAAAATTAGGATGATTTACAATTTTCATCGATCACTGAGGGGCATCTGCCTAGAATGTACTTCTGGTTAAATCAGGGAAGCAACCCCTGGATATCTAATCCTTTATCTCAGTTTCTCACCACATCGACATTTAGTTCATCTCTTTCTGAACAATGAACCAACACTGTAAAAAATAACGGTTGAATCTACCAGGGATCCTCATAAACTGATTAGTGAACCACTATAATTCTATTGCAGACTTTGCAGTGAACCAGAGAAGGCCCTAGTTTTTACATGAAGCCCGAGGTGGCAGTATCGAGTCTCTGTAAAAATAACGACGGATCTCTGGCAACTTTGGGACAAGGATTTTGCCATTATTTTGACGATATTTTTTACAGTGTACCTTTCTTGTACATTAAGACCACTCTCCTTTCTCCATGTTACCCTTTATCAAATTTGTCAGTTTCACATCAGGACTTTCACGACTCAGTCGTTTTCCCAATTTCCCAATTTGACCTCAGTCTTCCAAGAGATGTAGTTTCAGATTGATAAATGGGCGGATCTTCTTGCAGAATGTCCAAACTCATAACAGAATATAGGAGGATTCTTGTGTTGTAGATAAATCATCTTACATATTTGTATCATGTCAGTCTCATTTGGCATTAGTTGAATCCTATCATTTATTCTAAAACACTTACAGTCTTCAAAAGGACTTAGTCTCCAGTGCCTATAAAATCCCAGGGCTTATTTGAAATAAGGTTCTATTGCTTTACATACAAACAGAGAGGAAGCCTAGGCAGAAATTGTACAGTACCAATTGGCCATGGCATGCAATAAACCTGTAGTGGTGCGAATTGATGTCTCGACTAGTTCGAAGTGAAAACCAGACAAGGTATCTCGGGTTAGTGCAACCGGCACGTATTTATTACGGTATATGTTTTACATTCACCTCGAAGTGTACTGCTTAGCTATAGTGTAAGCTCAGGTAAAAGTGGTCCGACTCTGTTGGCAGCTAGAGCCAGACTAACGCCTTCCCCGGCCCCAGTGCTGCCACCACCCCGCAGAGACCAGGGGTCGAGAAGACCTCTAGTGACTACCGGTGATGGGCGCACCGCTCGAAACGCCCTCTCACGCTTTATCACGATCTACGAGCCCCTACAAACCCATGCTTTCTTCTTAGTGCCGATGACTTATAAAGCCAGTATTTGTCTCTGGCAGGGAAGACCTTCATGCAAAGCACCCATTGATTGCCATTGGTTTTATGCTCTAGTATAAAGCACAAAAACACCCATGAATCTTCTTCCTTAAGTACTGTAATTAACTATAGGGACACAAACCTAATACCAGAAGAAATTGGCTGCTATGGCATTAAATAAAAATGTAAAGGTGAACGAAGGAGCCAAACACTCATCAGAGTTCATCTTTACATTTATGTCAAGGTGTTTGGGTGGATAATTAATCGATATTTCATCAATATAATCCATAATTAACTCTTATTTACCCATCGTCATCGTGATATGCTGACCTCCGCCATTTTGAATGTTTACGTTTCAAAAAGGCTGCGCATGGGCAGTGGACCTATGACGTCATCGTGCGGATTTCCAGCGGGTTATTTAACGCAGGGGTGCAATACGGGGGTTCAGTGCTTTGTCAATGGGGCATCGATATTCACCTTGACATAAATTACCATTATATCCAAAGTTAATAAGACAATCAACCCCCACCTCCACCTTTCAGCTTTGGAAGTTTATAAGGTAGTGAATGTTTTATAATGTAATTCCAAGACAAATGAATCACAAAGGGCCGGTGAGTTTTTGTTCTTACTAAGGTAACATCTTGAGGGTAGCCAGCAGATATTCCTGTTCCTGAAGGAAATAAATTCTTATAAAACCACAGCAGTAACTTCATTATGAGGCAGGGAGGGACCACATTATTGCCAGACGATTTGTAACCACATTCCCTTCTATGTCAGAGCCCTTCTCCCCATGGCCAGGAGCGGCTGCAGCAATCTAATGTATTTGGATAATTTCCATAATCTACAAGTATTTATGCACCCATTTACATCCCCAGTAGGGACTGAACATATGTTCCCCCTTTTAGATTGCCTATAGCACAGTCACTCTGTGATATACATTTTCTAAGCCTTCAAACAATTAGGCTCACACTTACACTGGTGCTCTGCAGGTATTGTGGGCATAATACCCGCAGGCCATGCCTGATGGCATTTTCCCCAGATCCTGGGGAAGTTAGCTCTTTAACTCATTCAGGCCTAATGTTCCTAAAAGTCGACATGAAGGCATATTTTTGGCCTATCTTCGGAATCCTCACATTTCTTCAAGAATAAGTCAAACTTTACCATTGATTTCTAAGTCTGACATATGGGAAGTGGGCTCTTGGGGAAACTGAATTATTAGAGTCTATCTTTAATTTCTTCCGCATTCATGAATCATGCCGACCCTTCTGGGTTGGTACACCTCCATACAGAGGGTCAGCATGATGGTCCAATGAAGTGCTGGCGAGCAGTGGTCAGCAGTCTCACCAGCACTTCATTGGTGCATCATGTCGACTGATTGGTGCATCATGCCGACCGATTGGTGCATCATGTCGACCGATTGGTGCATCATGCCGACTGAGGGATGGCCCCTGATTGAGCAGCTCACCCACATGAGCGGTTTACGAGCACTTCCCAACGTCTCCACGGCCCTCAGTCCATTTCTTTCCTCAGTTACTCTCTCCTTTCTTTGTAATTCTATATTGTATTGTCTACACTGTCTCTGTGTCTTTTCCTTTATATTTCTAACTGCCTGCGGACCGCAGCAGCCCTACCTCGGTGTACTAGACTCCTCCTGCCTTCAATACAAGCTGTGCAGTGCAGCCTTTAGATTTATTTTATAAAATAACAAATAGGTGGTGATAATACCAATGGTGATATAGATGATCTTTCAAAGTTCAAACAGGGTGGACAGGCCCTGACGGCCCAAAGGGACCGAGCCGGAAAACAAATAGGTGGGTCCGTTAAAGAATATAGCAGAGATGACATTGTTTGCGAGATTCCAAATATTGCCCTCTGCTTACAGTTTGTAAGCATTTTCTATTTATCATTGCCAGTCACAATAAGTAGAGATATGTCAGTCTTAGATAAAACTGGGAGTAATTATGAAAATTGCACCTGTTAACAAAATTCAAAAGATACAAAAAAACAAAGAAAACAAAATACAACGTACTTGTATTAATCTGGTTTGAGCAGTTGATAAAAAAGGCAATTCAGTTCCCAGGCCGTTAAATACAGAGTAATATGCTATAGGGAGCAGCTCATGGGTTTCAGCTGCTTGTGTTGAAAGTCTTGAGCTGCTCGCCCACCTGAGAGGTTAGACTTCAACATCTGTAACTGGAGAAGGAATGCAGCAAAAGGAACTGGAGAAGGAGGGTATAGGTTTGACAGACACTCTAAGAGGACAGGAAGACAGGGGAACTATATGGTCCAAGAATAAGGGAGCAGGAATAAGAGAGCTATTCAGATTGAGGGAGAGAGAAATGAGGGCCGCTGATGCATTAATTCATCATGCTTTATATGGGAGGAGATCCCTATGGAAGGTATTACACTATTTGGCTAAGACAAGCAGCAAGTAGAGAGGTGACTGATAAGGAAGAAGCCGATTATATGTATGATTGCCTCTAGCATTTACCTAGAGTAGCTCTGCTGATGGAGCTGCTCTGTCATTGCTCATACACTACAACCTGACTGGTCACTCACTAGTAGGGTAGATTTACATTGAACCGTCCCCATACCTTGGGGCATCCACCAACTCATGGGCCATACTCATGGTCCTTTCTAAACTGTATCAACGTTGCAAAACTGGTTCAACCAGATGGTGTTGTCAGGGGGGGGGGACATAGGTAAGAATATTTGGTCGGAGGGGGGCAGAGCCAGGCTTCGGCACCTCGCAGTTTCAGGGGGTCGGGGCGTGTCCCCCAGGCCACCCCCTGGGTCCGCTACTGTCAACTGCATTTCACAGTTGATTAAGCACCAAACCTAGATTTTATCGCCAATAAACGGGGTGGACTCAGGGTATGTGTACGGCTCAAGGTTAATCTACCCTATAGCCCCTTAGAGCCCCCACCTTGCAACCCAGCACCATCTACTATGGGCAACATCTCCTCTACCGTCCACTCCATCATGTCCACCCACCTCTTTTTTATTATTTTTTTTAAAAGTTTTATTAAGGTTCACAGAAATTATGTATAAAAACATAGTGAAAACAGGCTGTTTGTATTATACATTGGTACCATGTAATCTACACCATTACATGAACTCATCATTCATCCCCATCTCAATATGTGTTATATTACATTGTGCAGATATAACTATGAGTGGTCTCTATGTGACATGTAACATTGTATGGCCACCCTCTTAGCCATAATCCATATCATGCCCCCTTATTCATATCCTCCTAATTAATGTCTAATTGCCCATAGAGGGAGCCTCTGTACTCTGTTGTGGATGAGTAGCTCGTCCTAAATTACAAGATGTACTAAACACTATTTCAATAACTAGCAGACTAGCCAACAGGTGGCAGATGACAAGTGCTGTCAGGAGCTGCCCAGTGAAGTATTTTGTGTTGTGATTAGACACTTCAATCTGCAGCACCTGGAAATTTATTGAAGGGAAAAATAGAAGCAAGGCACAGGAGTTGCATATACCAAAGTCCCCCCTCGACTGAGGAAATTTCCCCATGTAAAAAGATATACTACCCAGGTATGTCAGGGGAAATTCATGGAAATTTCATCGAATTTCAGCAAGAGAATACTGTGGGAACCCTTCAATAACTATATTTCGCAGAGCTGTGGTCTGTGTTGGTACTAATGACTCATAAAACCAATGCTTGCGTTTGGCAATGGCAGTTCTCCATGCAAAGTCTCCATTAGTGTTATGCTCAGGTAATAAGTGAAAGAAATGTCTCAGATTTAGGCACATGCAAGCAAAGTGTCTGAAGTGGTGAATTCTGCTTTTTTTTTTTTGTATTTGTAATCCTAAAAAAAAGAAGAAATAAAGGGCTGATGCAAATTCTACTGTGCAGTTTAGTGAATCTGTAGAGATGATTGCCTCTATATATAAATAGATAAGCCTGGTTTCTGGGGAATGTTATGAATATTTCCTGCAGATCATATTAGTGAGCCCCCAATGAGGAAGGGAGTGGCGCCCAGCACTAAAACCCCTGCTAATGGGTTTTTATCTGTTCCCTCCAAGGCATACACCAGACACAGTAATGCGTTTTATTTCTATACTTACCATATATTTAGAGGTATCTAAACATCCTCTTGCCTACCAGATAGTTGACTAAGTACACTTTCCCTTATCTTTGTAGCTCAATGCTTTAGTTTTTCATATCACAAGATGTTGGCTGTGACAGAACATATGTGCATTTTAAGAATATAAAAAATATGCCATGTCTAAAATATCGTTGAATATGAGCGATACTAAGACTCTTTATCGAAGAGATTTAACCAGACATCAAAGACTTTGGGTTTGTTACACAGATTAAATAAATCCACTCAGATTGTTTGTAATGATCAAAAGATGAATATCTATAAGAGCGGCAACAGTATGTGCAACAGAATATGCCATTCATCAATACTTTGAATTACTTTCATTTCAACAAATGTCTATAGATTATTATCTTCAAAGTAGAGAATCCAATCTTCCTTCCTTCCTTCCTTCCTTCCTTCCTTCCTTCCTTCCTTCCTTCCTTCCTTCCTTCCTTCCTTCCTTCCTTCCTTCCTTCCTTCCTTCCTTCCTTCCTTCCTTCCTTCCTTCCTTCCTTCCTTCCTTCCTTCCTTCCTTCCTTCCATTTATTTACACACGGCTCGACATCAAATACCTTCAACTGATATTTAAACCATCCTTTTTTCTTTGTTCTGATTTTAACAAAGGACAGCTATTATTTACATACAAAGACTGGGAGTTTTTGTTGTCCCCAGTCTCTTTTGAGTGAAAGGATTTAGGGAAGCTATGCTATAAAAACTAGCTCTGCTTCTTCCATTTTAAACCTATTAAGTAGGAATTTGTGAAGCTTGATATCCAATGTCTTTACATTGTAGAAGTAAATTCATCACTGGGGTGAAACTGGCATGCACGAAGAGAGCGAATGTAAGAGCGGATTCAAAGCATGAGCTAAGATAAGATAGGGGATTGATATATATTTTATTCTATCACACAACTAACAATTCATATTATAACCTAAATCATTAAGGGCTAGGTGGAAGATCCCATACCTAGGCTAATAACATTACAGAATTTCTCAGTGTAGGTGCCCAAATGCAGTATCTTCTGATCCCCAGTGGACGCTTGGTGGCAGAAGATATTTTACGACATCCAAAATATTTTACGACATCCAGAATGGGCACAAATTGACAAATAACGTCTTATCTGCTTGCCGCCAGAGGGCCCCTCTGAGACAGGACTGGATTACTGCTGACCTCTGACCTCATTTGTCTGCCGTCAGCCTCTGCTTCTCATCCCATACCCTGTCCACCATCATTTCAATCTTAGATAAAGATGTCACCTTAACCTCTAATAAAGATGGCCGGCCATATATAGTCATTTCCATGGTTGTTTTAACCTCCAATAAAGATGACACTTCCATGGTTATTTTAACCTCCAATAAAGATGACACTTCCATTGTTATTTTATCCTCCAATAACGATGACACTTCCTTGGTTATTTCAAGCTTTAATAAAGGTAGCCCATTTATAGTTTATCATTTGGTTCAGAAGGTTGTGAGTAGAGTATACAGCCCCGGCCACGAGTTAAACCGCCCAATGGTAATCAGTGTCATGGACGACTTGTACCCTCTTCTGTTTACTTCATGTTTCATTTGGTAACAGACTCCAGGGTTATCATTTTCCGTATCCCACAATCAATCACTCCCCTTAAGGGCCGCATCCACTGCTGACAGACGGTCCATCCCTCGGCTTCATCCGTTTTATTTGTCATTGTTTTCTATGGAGAAAAAAATGGATGAAGGGAGACAGATGATCCATATGGGGTCCTTTAGTCTTCATAACAATACTTATAGCAGTTTTGTCGAAAACCTTATCTTGTAGCAGGCCAAAGTGGCCTACATCTTGGCATCTTACACAGGCCATTTCCCCATGTGAATATTGATATATTGAGATACCCGTATAAACCGAAAAACTTAGAATTTGGAAAATTCTAATTGGCAGATTTGAAAAAAAAAAAAAATCCTTTTCCACTAGAAAGTCAAGATCATGGAGTACAAATGCCCAACCAATGAGATAATTCCTTAATTTACTGCAGACGTTACACGGTGCAACTAGTACTCAGCGTTTATCTTTCTATTACCAAATTAAACAATAGGGGTGTAGGAAAAGGTGGGGGGGGGGGTCGGTCAGAGGTTCCCCCCAATTACAGGAGAAGGGCGGCCCGACTATGACTGAGCCCCTCCCCCCTAAAAAAAGAGCTCATAATGAAATGTACAAAATATCCAAAACCTTAATCCTACCTTTTAATAGACTTGTATGAGAACGGAATACCGATCCCCACCGATCCACAATACTGTTCTGTCATAGCCTCTCATTGGAGACACAACAGGTTAAAGGGAAACGGCCAATGAGTGCAGTCTGTTGTCAGACAGGAAGTGACGTCACCAAACCCCATCAAACCCTGGTCCAGAATGCATCTGACCGGAAACAGTAACGTGACCAGGCCTTGGGTGCAAAGTTTAGGGTTAAAGGTCACCAAAGAAGTGTCGGGGTGATATATTATTTTCCAGAAATACTATTGTGGGATACTACAATGAAAAAGAAATACCGATTTAGAGATAGTTCCAAGATCTTAAGGACCGAAATTAATTGGATCGAAGGCCAGCCAGCACTTTTGTATGAAGAAGGCATGAAAAACAAAAGCTGTTCAAGAGTTTGAGCATTCAGTGCGTTGGAAAGTATGTTTTCAACCAGGCGCCCGCCCCCCTTTGTCCACACGTGTATCTGAACATGTGGACTTGCCATTGCCATATGTCACATATATGTAAGATACATCTCTAGAGATTTTCTTCAGATAAGAAAGAAATAACATGAGTAACATAAGTCCCCAAAGAAAAGCTTTTAGGTGAAGTTTCTGTATACACGTTTCATCTTGACATTTAACAGCCTACCTTACTTCTGATCCTGGCTCTATCAAGCAGAGGAGCATATAAGAATAGGCAAGCAGAAAAGGTCATTCATATACCCTACATCGATATCCCTGACTTATTGCCTACCCACACGAGGGAATGTGAAAGGATGCCGCTTGGAGTTTTTTTTTCATATTGTCAGGATTGTAGAGAGTGAGGTGTGTATGGCGGTAGTAAGATGATGAAAGTATATATTCCTGCATGTCCGAAACTAGAAACATGTAACACACGTTGCTATTTAGAATGAAGGATAATTTTTATGTCTGTCGTTATAAATCTTCTATTGGATGGATATTTACAACATCATATACCCTCATGTATAGCTAATCCATCGCTTATTTATTAGAGAATTAGAGGTTTATTACAGATTGTAGACCCTCCCCAAAGTACACTGTATAAATAACTGTTGAATCTACCAGGGATCCTTGTAAAACTGAAGAGTGGACCACCACAATTGAAAAGCATCTGACCAGTGTAGTTTTTACAAGAATCCCCATGTGGCAGTATGGTGGTACACAAATTACAAGCAATCTCTGTGAAAATGACGACGGATCTCTGGCAACTTTGGGACAAGGAATACACGGTTATTTCGAAGACATTTATTTTTTACATTGTAAAGATGCGTTTTAGAGGTGTGTGAAATTACGTTAAATTTGCATAGCACTGCTCAATATCAAACCTTATATGTGAGGTGTGCTTTAAACCTGGAGTCTCAGAGTAGTTCACTTTTTTTCATAGACTCAAAGACTGCTCCGGAATCAACTTGAAAAGGTTATTGTTGATTGCAATCCACAATACTGACCTTCAAGCTTGGAATCAAATCGTAATAAACACCCAAAATATCTCTTTTTTTCATAATTAGAACAACATATATCGATTCTTTGATGCATTATCACTATCAGAGAAAGGGAAATTTCATTAAAATGATTCAGACTAATGGTTTTCCACAGCAATATTCTTTCTTCCAAATAAATTGGGTTAATTCCAAAGCTGTGGTAAAATCCACACTTATTTGTGGATGCAAATATTCAGTTTGCTGAAAGGGAAACAAAACACTTACCAATATTGAAGTTTGAATTTAAATTGCAAAATGAATAATAGTTGTTTCAGGCAGGCTGGAAATTGAATTGAGGCTCTCCAAATGTGGGAAGCTGGCATTGATGTGTTGGTTCCATTTGTCATTTGTTATCCTGATTTAGTTTGTGGTGCAGGACACATTTCATTGCCTCTGTGTATTTTGCAGCTTCATCTTGGCCATCTGTGTACACACAAATGGCTTTCATTATGCTGTCTGTATGTGGAGGCCTACCCTTTAAGGCCTGCAAAGTACATCATTATGGGGCACACCCTAATGGCCCTTTTAAGCGCCTTGGTCTCAAATAAGCGCTGCTTTCATATAAGCACCCGTGGTACAGTGGGATTGAAAACAATGAGCGGCTAGGCACTTATACCACATACGGCTTATATGGCCAGGGAAGTTGGCCGCTGCACTGAAAAAAAGAAAGAGATGCAAAAACTTCCATACTGCTTGACCAAAAATATTGATTTTTGATACTTATGGGAATTCATTATATTATAGTGTTTATGGTATATACACTATTGGTTATAATGCACTCTAATCCTAGAGATTTCTGTGAAGGATGAATTTGGTGATCGTTTAAAACAGCCTTTACTTAAAGTGTAGCACGCTCCAATTCCGAGTCTATTTGCCTTTGGCTTCTTACCCCCGTTTCATGGGGGGGGGGGGCTCATGGTCCCTATTAGTCCAAAGTCCTCATGATGCATGAATACAGCTATGGAAAGAACGCCAGGGCTGCATTCATGCATCATGTTGTCTCCACAAGGGTGATGCACACAGTTAGCACCTTCAGAAGGGGCTGCATGTTGAGACAATGCAGTCATGTCAAGTAGGCTCACCAGTACTGCATTGGTGCATCAGGTAGACCAATGAGCATGAACCTGGAAGCATCATCTGTACATTCAGACTAGATTTAATGAAACTAAATACAAGTGAGCTTCAGGTAAAACAGAATGGTCAGAAGGTCAGATTTTTCTTTTTTTCTTTTTTTTTATTTTATATAGATAAGTATGGACATATGTGTCAGATTCTTTTATTTTACTGTGAAACATATCAAAAACATAAAAAGAAGTGAAAAAATATGTAAAGGATATTCTTATTTAAGCTCTCACTGTAGACCCAATAGATTATCCCCATGAAAAAAAAATGTTGGAAAACATGCAAAATAATAAATATTCAGAAAATCTCCAAAATTCTTTTAAAAAGATCTATGGCCCTGTTTTACCAGGGTTGTTCGGGTAACTGCAAACCAACCTTTCTTTCTTTCTTGTTTTAATTTTGCATGAGGGAGATCAGAGGGAGTGCCTTTCCAGGCCCCCTTCTTAGATGCTACACCTAGCTGGATCAGGTCAAGGCTTGTAACTGCAGCCCAACCCATGGAGCATATTAAAGTCATTCATTTCTCAGAGTGACAAGAGGTCAGTACAGGTCAGTCAGGTTCATTTCTCCCCTGCTGATTACTTGTAGGCACTCTTTACAAGTCACATCCACCACTGACACCACACTGAAAACATGGAAGATCCGAAACTAGTCAGCGGTGACCACTTTAGGTCCTCAAGTTGACAATACCTAAAACTACAACTTGAGGTAGTCAAAATGATGACTTTAGGTTGTCATCCTGATGACCTGAGTCATCAATATGACAACTCTGTACTGTCAGTATTGTCATCCTGATGACTCAGGTTGTCAGAATGACGACCTAAATTCGTCATTTTGACTACCTAAAGTTGTAGTTTTAGGTATCGTCAACTTGAGGACCTAAAGTGGTCATCGCTGACTAGTTTCGGATCGTCCATGTTTTCAGTGCACACTAAATTATACTGGTCTCTTACACTCTAAAAACATCACCTTTGGAATTACCAGGTGTCGATGCAGTGAAGTAGTATATTTTTACAATAAACCCCCCCACCCACCCACCCACACAAAAAGTAGTAATTAATTTTGTTATGAAAAATCACGGTGGAAATGACAGGGAAAGCTATATCCCAAATTTGCAGTAGAAAGGCCAGTGATGGATATTTTTTAACAATGTATAACATTGTAAAGATGGCCCTGTTTTTAGACCAAATGAGACAAGCTAGATGTAATCATGGAATAAAATCCTCATAAGTATGATATATACAAAATCAATTTTATTCTATCACATAGTATCAAAGGGATATCCACCATAAAAGTGTTTACTATATATTATCTACATAGAGGAACTATTATCTATGGTAATTGGCTTCAGAAAAGGTTCATTTTCTGCAACTTCTCAAATTTCAAAGCAATTGTAACACCAAAGTTCAGCCCAACCAAACCATAAATCAACTTGTCATAATGCCTTACCCTATGAGTCAGAGCAGGACATATCTAACAGGAATATATTGATTCAATGACTATTTAAACAAATTTAAGTTATCTAAATTCCGAATATAGTTGCTCTAATGCCATAATAATATTAATTTTAAGCTACTTTAGGTGGCATTTACTTAACCTAAAGGTGCTAAAGATTCGGTTTAATATTCATGCAGCCCACCCGGTCCCCCTGTGGACATTTGGGGCCTCTCTCCCTACATGAGGGACTTTGGGAGTTCATCCTTCTCATCTTCATGCAGTGGATATATAAATAAATGAATAAACAGATGATCACACGCTGTAGGAACTATATGCCTCACCCTTTATGGGGCTGTTCCTTTGTCGTTAAAATTTACACAAATGTTCCTGAGATCTAAATTATTTAGGCTAAATGAAACAAGCTTAAAATCTAAACAAATAATAAATCCCTTTAAGTCTGATATACAAAATCAAGTCTATTACATATGCACCACAAAACTGTTTACATTCTTTTCTAGATAGACCTTATTACTCTATTACTCATGGTGGATGTCTTCAGAAAATGTTTAATTCAGTAATTCCTGGAATTACAAGCTAATGAAATGCAACTATTCATCGCAACCATATTATACAATGGTACAAAAGGTTCACTGTTCCGTAGGAACAGAGCATGATATAAATCAAACATATTCTACTACAGTCTACATGAGCCTTTAATTCATTAGACTGGCCGATACAGGGACCCACCCCAAATCATTTGCTGAGGCAGAGGTGGCCGATATATTGAGACATGTATATGTACATCAAAACTCCCACAAATGGTAGGAGGGATCATCTATGTGACCCATCCTAGCAAATAAGTTTGTAAGTTGCACATTTAGAAGTTTGAAAGGGCCTTTTAAAGACTTGGTGGTCTTTTTGACTACACTTACCCTCAGAGGATCCCCAGAGGCCAATACAGTTCAAATATGCAAGTTTTATACTCCAAATGAAAGCTCTGAAAGAGCTTTTAATGAGTATGGGAACATGATTTACATATTTCCAATGTACCACTTCTGAACCATATTACAAGGATGGGTCACATATATCCTTCAAATACATAGACTACCACAAATTGTAAAAGGGGCCATATATACCTCACCCTTTGAGGCCTGGATTCTTATGTCATGGCAGATATGGCTGTTACTATAGATTAGTACTAGAATCGCCGTATCCAATGGGGGGATGGAATACGGTTAGCCCGTATTCATTGGCTGATCACATGACCTGCTGTAGCAAACAGAGCTAGATATTGTTGATATTATTTATGTAAAAGCTTTCAAACTTGTGTAGCCATGACATAAATGCAAATGACAACTGACATGTGATAATTTAGCATCGTATTCCCCAATGCTCGTTGACATTTGCTTATATATCTCCTTGTCATTATATGCACCAAAGCAATGCTGTCTGGACTATTCAACAGCTTTGCATTGATGCATCATGCCTACTCTTTGGGAGTATATCAACCCTGTGAAATGAGCAAATTTGAGTTTTGAGAACCTCACTGAGTAGTTGCTCAACAGGGCTTCATCTATGTAATCCTTGTTGGACTAAAGCCATCCTAACTTAAATCAGCTAGGCCTACGCCAGAAGCACATCTTAAGAGCCAGAGCCTTCATGGCATCCCTCAGTTCTGTACTCAGAGAAATCAAAATAATAGGATAAATTCCTCCCTCCAGGAATGCAAGTGCAGAAAATTGTAGTCTCCAGCGATCAAAGTATGTCCTGTCAATGCCATAAAGATCAAACATGGCGGCCATTATAGTTGTAATCACAAGTTGCGGCCAGCTGATGAGGATCACCAGTAGAGAAGCAGCCAGTAGTCTAATCAGGCGATTACGGCGTGTTGGTCCTCTCTGGGTGCCCAGCATCTGATGACTTTGAGGCATCTGGCTGGGTAGACTTTGGTTGGACTGATTGGAAACTCCTACTCCAGAAGATGACTGATGTAAGTGGACATTCACTGATTCAAGTGCGTCTCCATTTGTGTGGGTTACCGTAGTGGAGATACCAGTTGGTCCTCCATGTTCCTGAGGCTGGGGTGCTGTAGGGGAGGTACCACTTGGTCCCCCATGTTCCTGAGGCTGGGGTGCTGTAGGGGATATACCAGTTGGACCCCCATGTTCCTGAGGCTGGGGTGCTGTAGGGGAAGTACCACTTGGTCCCCCATGTTCCTGAGGCTGGGGTGCTGTAGGGGAAGTACCACTTGGTCCCCCATGTTCCTGAGGCTGGGGTGCTGTAGGGGAAGTACCACTTGGTCCCCCATGTTCCTGAGGCTGGGGTGCTGTAGGGGAAGTACCACTTGGACCCCCATGTTCCTGAGGCTGGGGTGCTGTAGTGGAGATACCAGTTGGTCCCCCATGTTCCTGAGGCTGGGGTGCTGTAGGGGAAGTACCAGTTGGTCCCCCATGTTCCTGAGGCTGTGGTGCTGTAGGGGAAGTACCAGTTGGTACTGTTTGTTCCTGAGGCTGGGGTGCTGTAGGGGAAGTACCACTTGGTACTGTTTGTTCCTGAGGCTGGGGTGCTGTAGGGGAGATATCAGTTGGTACTGTTTGTTCCTGAGGCTGGGGTGCTGTAGGGGAAGTACCCGTTGGTACTGTTTGTTCCTGAGTCTGGGGTGCTGTAGGGGAAGTACCAGTTGGTCCTCCATGTTCCTGAGGTTGGGGTGCTGTAGGGGAAGTACCAGTTGGTACTGTTTGTTCCTGAGGCTGGGGTGCTGTAGGGGAAGTACCACTTGGTACTGTTTGTTCCTGAGGCTGCGGTGCTGTAGGGGAAGTACCAGTTGGTACTGTTTGTTCCTGAGGCTGGGGTGCTGTAGGGGAAGTACCAGTTGGTACTGTTTGTTCCTGAGGCTGCGGTGCTGTAGGGGAAGTACCAGTTGGTACTGTTTGTTCCTGAGGCTGGGGTGCTGTAGGGGAAGTACCACTTGGACCCCCATGTTCCTGAGGCTGGGGTCCAGTCGGTGAAGTGACACACGAGAGGCTAACTGCTGGTACATGCATCTTTGGCTGAGCGACACGAGGTGAGGGACGACTTGAATAGGTGACTGCTGCTACAACAGCATTCATACGTTTCACCAGCATCAGAGTCCATGTCTGGAGAACAGCGCAGGCAATAAAAAGCATGAGTAGAGTGCTAGAGAACAGAATAACCTGGTGCGGTGTCAGGTAAATGTCATTGAGGTTGCAGCGAGATGCATTCTTTGGTAGCGGTTGACCGGTTAAGAAAAAGCCGAGGATGGTAACTATAGCAGTGACAATGGCAGCAGTGATGGCTAGCTTTACCCGCTGCTTGGTCAGGATCAGTTTGTAGGTGAATGGATTTAACATGGTTATGAGACTATCCAGTGACAGCAATAACATGCCAGTGCCAAGAAAGTAGCCCATTGCTATAGCCAATGTCATGGTCAAAGCACAAACCTCTTCTTGTTGAATGTATGCCCTGAGTAGCATTGCAAAGCTGAGCAGCAAATGGGCGCCTGTTAAATAGACAAGACTCCACCGGGTTGAGAAGTGAAGATGTCGAGATCTCAGTGTCCCAATTGTCAGGGCCAGCATGGAATTTACAACGAAGCCAATCAGTGCAACCGTGCTTTGGATGAGAATGAAGATGTACTCGGATATAGAGTAGGACTGCTCTATGGTGGTGCTATTGATATGTGAGTTGTTCATGATGGCTCAGTGATCTGGACACTCACTAGAAGTTTCTGTGTGCTCTGTGCAATGCCCCACTGAGGAGTGACACCTGGGTGAAACATCACTACAAATATTGGTTAAATAAAAGAAATTTTAGCAGGTAAAACTTTGCATAGATGAAATTAATACCATCATGGGGGGTCCTGCGTCATAGTCATCCATTCAACAGATACATGTTTTTTGTACCTAAATCTGAACAGAGGATATCTTTGGGGGTAAATGGCCAATTAGTTAAGAGTGAGATAAGGTTTCAGCCTTGGACACCACCTGCCATGCTACTTTACGTCCTTTTGTGTGATGCATATAAGTCAGCAGACAAACAATTAGGCATTTCGATGCATGGGTATATGGGTGATCCGTCCTGCTTGTCCATCTTATAAAATTCCCAAAGTCTTAGTTATCAACACTTTAGGGTTGGGCTGGTGCATCACGCCCATTGGTAGGCATGATGCACCAATGAAGTGCTGCCACGTCTGCTTCATTGGTGCATCATGCCAGGCCTCCGGGAGTGTATCTACCTCATAGGATCAGTGTGTTGTATCAATGTGTCCCACCAAGTTAAAATGCCAGGGCTGCATTTATGCATCATGATGACCACACAGAGAAAAGAAGACTGATCGCTTTGACACATACTGCACAGGTCAGGATTGTCTCCCACATGACATGCTCCCCCTGTGGAGTGGGGACCTTCATGTGAGGGCATGGAGGAGCAGAATAACTTCATTGGGAGTCCACGAAGGAGGAATTTTCCTCCTTCCATTCTACCAGTGGGCATACCAGATTTGTAAAAGGCGACAAACTTGGGGTTTCTTGTGTCTTGGGGTGAGCATGTGGGCAGCTGGTGTCCATATGCGCGGGCCCGGGCGTACATGCTTGCCTTTTGCCATGGGATTCCCCCTCAGTGAACCACGTCTGAGTGATCAAAGGCCGTGGTTTGTCTGGCCCTGTCTATGGGACCAGGCAAATAAAAGAACACTTGCTATCCTTCGAAAAGAGTAGGGGAATGAAGCCCCGGTAGCGGTTTTCCCCCTCACCCCTCCTTATAGATGCGGTCATTCATCTCATAGATTCGATCATTCATAGATTCAGTCACTGCTGTGTCGGGCAAGCAGCATATAAATACCTGTCTAGCTGTTTGGACAAGCAGCTTTTAAAAACCTGTCCAAAAGAAAAGAAAGGACTTGTTGTCCGCGAACCACAGAAATGTCTGCTAACTTTTAAGTATTATTAGTGGACGTAAAATCAACCAAACCAAACCAAACCAAACATGACATGCTTGAAAGGCATGTTGAATGAGGTTGACACTCTCACATTTGGTTTGTCAACTCAACATGCGTAATGAAGACAGTTGTCATGGTGACATATGTGCCATGTCCCGATGACATGTGCTCTATGTGTCAAATCAAGTTGACATGGATATACATGTCATTTTGTCAGGAAGACTTTTTTTCAGTGCCATGGGCACAATGCAATCTATAATGCACTACTAGTAGTCTATAAAGGGTTAATGCCATTCGTGATTGTAGTCACTTTTCTGCAGTTGGTCACAAACACACACATATTGAGGCACTTTGGTGTGAGGTGCATATGTTAATTAACCAGATCCAATGACTGTCAGGCTAGCTAGCCGACAAACAAGCAGCTGTGCGTCAAGACACACACGCTACCACCCATTATCAAATAAAAGAACAGGTGGCAGCCATAGGAAAGGGCGCAGGAGGCAAATCTTTAGTGAGGGGGGGGGGAGGGGCCCCACAGCTTCAGAAGTTTTAAAGACAAATGCTACAGACTGACCAATGTTATATCTTCTATTGATAATCACAAATAACTCTGGATAGTATTAGTTTGATATATAAAGAATAGAAAAATGCAAAAGAATCCCTATGTCACCATGCTTGTTTTCATTTTATGACCATTAAATTGAAGATGCCTTAACTATAGAAATGAATGGGGAAAATATTTTTTCATATTTTGCATCACAGTGAATGACCTTCTATTGATTCACCTACAATACTCTCTGAATATATAAAAGACATCTTTAGGATATTAATTTTCTCTTAACTATAGGGTCCTATGAAAATTCAAATGGCACATAAACATCTGAATCTTGTCTATAGTGATCAGAAATAAACTGGAAAAAAATATGTACAGGTAAAGTGATCCAGTTAGGGTGAGAAAAATCATTAAAATTGTATAACTGAGGAGTTCCGATTTCTGCCACCAGGTGTCTTCTGTGTGCTGGGTAGCGTTTGTCTTTTAGAGCCCACTCACAAATCTGCGCTTGTTTTCTCGAGAAAATGCTGTTTATTTCTAGTATAAATATTCCTTCATAAATCATATGAACACCAAACAACAATTTTATATTTCCAGATAGATGGTAGATAACATGGCCATATTAGTATGGAAAAATATATTCCTTTTCTCTTGTCATCTTAGCTTTCAGGCCTGACGGAGCATATTTATGGAAGGGGGTCTGACCCCAAAGTTATAGGCCTTGGCAGTGGCGGATCCAGAATCTGGAAAAGGATGGGGCGCAGCCCAAAAGGAGGGGATGCACCCCCATTTCTTTTTTTTTTTTTTTAGCAAATTCTGGGGTCCAAGGTATGTTAAATTATTAAACTCTTAAGTACTGGGAAAAAGGTGCGCGCCACTGCTTTGACATCCCCGGGGCCAGCGTTAGAGATCAAGGGGTAGTAGCAAGGATATTACCCATCTTGGTAGTAGACAATAGCATTTTGGCCACCCGCACCCAAAGTATGGTTTATAGTGAAATCAAATATTGTACTATCCAAATGGCTCATACCAAAGGAAAATTGTGAAAACAAACACAGGCCCACGGCCTAACAAGGGGCACCTTGGCAAGTGTTTGTATGAACCCATGGGACCCCCTTATTGAAGGACCAAGCCACCCCCCTACCCTGCCTTTCTTCCGTTTCGAACCCCAACCCCAGTGCATTTATAAGTATTATCATGTGCACATTTTATGTATTCTTACTCATTTTCACTGACAAAAAGGGGTCTTCAGAGTAAACTGTATGAAATAAACCTGACAAGATCTGTGAAATGTTTCTTGTCAGCTGGTCAGACCTGTTGGTGCTGATGCATAGATGTGCACCACTACCGAGGGGATAGGAAAGAGGGGACATAGGTGGGCTAGGAAGCCCATCGCAAGGCAGAGGCCTAGGTAGTGAGGACCAGTAGTGGAAAAGTGTGTATTTATGACCTGCTCCAAAGGCCCCACTGCTGCCACTGACGGCTGTCTTGTGTTCTTCCCCCTCTCTCCCCTGATACACCTGGGCGCTACGGTAAATTACCACAGCTAATGATATCTGTCAGCCCCCATTACCTCACACAGCAACTCCTGAACCCTTTAAGTGATGCTGATGCAGGAGTGCATCATGCCCATTAGTCGTCATGATGCACCAATGAAGTCATTGCTAGCAGGCATGGATGCGGGCCTGGTGCGGGCCTGGTGAGTATCTCCATGGTAATCTCGATTAAATGCAACCATGGTGAGTAACTCACGAGGGTCGCATTCATGAACCATGTCTAGCCTATACGCTGATACACTCCTGCAGGGTAAGCCTGATGCTGGCGAGCATACTCATGGGAGCATCATGCTGACCAATGGGCATGATGCACGTCTGCATTAGTGGCCAGCTAAGGGTTTAATGCCAGTGCCCTACAAGTGTACTCAATTCTCCTGTTCCCTTCCTTCATCTATAGCAGTCAGACGTGTGTTGTCATATTACCGTGACATCCACCTACCCTTACACTATCTCTCGCCTCCAGCAGGTCCCTCCCCATCCCCCACGCCCCCACCCCTCCAGCCACAGGCCTACACTGAAAGCCCAATACTCTACCTATACCCTAGCCACAACCACAGTCCTACACTGAAAACCCATGGTGAGGATAGTCCTCCCTACCCCTACTGTAGCTTCAGCTATGACCCTACACTGAAAACCCATGGTGGCGATACTTTTCCCTATACCCCACCCCCACCCCAGCATGGCCCTACACTGAAAGAAGAAAATTAAGAATTCAATTGTATCTCTGATGATCTCTCATGTTATTCTTTGTGAAGATCATGGGTCATCGCAATGAAGACAGACCATTATAGTTAGGGGATATATGACAGTTTTAGATGCAGTTTTCCCTATACCCCACCCCATCAAGGAGCTAAAATCAAATTGTGCATCTAAAAGTGTACCATATGACCTTTATATCATGGTTTCCACCATTAATTCTAAGTATTCACCATTAAAATGGGTGAAATTCATGGTTTTCCCAACTTTATGCCCAGCTTGGCTTTGCAGTCAACTCACTGTCAAGGTAGGGTTTGTTTCAGTGTCAACATCGTTCTTTCTAGCCGTGGTTAAATGCACTCCTTTTAGCTACAACTACGAACCCAAAATGTGGACAACCATGATATAAACATAGATATTGAACTAGGTTATCAGCACTGACAAATCTTTAAGCTTCAAACATGCAGGTTGTCAGTGCAGCTAAACCCAACCCTAGCTCCTTCTCCTCCTCTGGTGCAGTCTCCCTCAGTACACCCCTGGCTCTGATTGCCTTCTCCTGATCCCATCAACCCCAGCTTCAGGCACTGGAAAATGAGCCTCAACCACACTTGGAGGTCATGAACAGTAAAAATATTCACAGAATAAATCGTGATTCACTGGCACCAGCATTGCCACTGAATCACCGTAAAAATACAGTGAATTCTCACTGAAAACTGCAGAGAATCCCGGTACAGTGAACCCTTAGGAGGGTGAAACACGCTTACTATAGAGGAAATCACCGTTCTTTTAAATTATGGTGAATCACTGTAAGATTTTACGGAGTTTCCATGCTAAATTGAGGGAATTCTTCAACAGTGTGGCTAGGGGGTGCAGGGTGTTGTATATGGGTTGGGGGAGCATTATCAATATTCTCCCCCAACCAAGCAGCCTTTGGCCACTATCAGGGTCCACACATCTGTATAAACCCTTATAGTGCCGCTGATGTATTAATGTATCATGCCAATTGGTAGTCAAAATGTATGTATGTAGCCCTGGCGAGTTGCTTGCTTCAGTTCACGCATCATGCCAACCCTATGGGGTTGATACACTTTCAGAGGCATGGCATGAAGTGATGGCGGGACTGGTCGCCATCTTATTGCTGTGTAGGGGTTCATACCCCCGTCGGGTGCGCAGAGCCTTCAGAGGGACTGTTCACTTGATTGTGTCACTCCCCTATGTATACCATACCGATCCAGGGTAGTTGGAAGGTAGAGAATGTCAGGCCAGGGGAAGCAGCTCAGGGGTAGAGCTTCCGCTTCGAAGTTGGAGGGTCCCGGGTTCGAGTCCCGGTTTCTCCATGACATTTTCCGCTGACCACTACAGTGGTGGAGAAACCGAGTGGTCCCGCCTCACAAAGGGGATCTTTAGAGAGCTTGGTACCTGGGCCGGTATGGTATAGACAAGCGCTTCAACTTGCTAGTGCTGGGAGACTTGGGAACAGGTGGCACCCACAGTAGGTCCTGGGAACAGGAGTCCATCTTTGCTGTGTTTGACTCAGTACTGGTACCGTTCAGACTGGACTGGAGGACCGGTTCTGGCGGGATACGGTTGAAGCTGGTTGGGACGAGTGTAGGGGTTCTTTCCCCCATCAGGTGCGCAGAGCCTTCAGAGGGACTGTTCACTTGATTGTGTCACTCCCCTATGTATACCATACCGATCCAGGGTAGTTGGAAGGTAGAGAATGTTAGGCCAGGGGAAGTAGCTCAGGGGTAGAGCTTCCGCTTTGAAGTTGGAGGGTCCCAGGTTCGAGTCCCGGTTTCTCCATGACATTTTCCGCTGACCACTACGGCTGTCTCACCAGCACTTCATTAGTGCATCATACCGACCTGGGCCACCCTTTTTTTTTTGTCTATTAGCACAAGAATCTAGGTTTTCAATCACTGAATCCTAGAACGCGGTGGCAAATTCACACCATCCCCAGTTGCGATGTTCATGACAAATAAAAATCTTTTCTGAAAATTGTTTTTTCCCCTCCCTCCCTCATGGGTCTGAAAAATCCCACCCTCTGGACAGGAAACGAACATATTTTTAAGGCTGGGCATCATATACACCTGCCCGGCCCTTAAAGGGTTAAAACACACCTGAGCTTAGATATTTTAAATAATTTTCCGACCGAATTCTAACAAAAATCATACGAGCAGAATATCACACTTGCCCTCCTCTTTCACATCATATCTCTCCCTCAAAATGTGTCGCCTCAGTGCAACAAGGTTGTACCTACATTTTTCAGGTTTTGCAGGAGAGGCAAAAGAAGTGTTTCAATTATTATATCACACAATTGACAAAACCTATTATTGTACTGGAGCCTGAAGGCACACATATCATTGACACAGCTCCAGTACTTTCATAGTAGAAAGATATGGGTCAATAGAAGATAAAACAAAAGAAAACACAATTTTACCTAAATGATTAACAAGGTAAAAGGATCACTGGTGAGGGGCCACCGTGCTTGTTGATTTCTAAGTCCTAAGCAGATAACGTCCACATATGCTTCAACCTAGCAGGAATAGCTCACGGCTTGAAACCTTTATCAGCTCAATGTTCTCTCTAATCAGAGGTTTAGCAGCTTAGCATGAGCAGGTGGTCAGCATCGTGCTTGGAGAGTGAATTTCTCCTTTCTGCTACATTCAAGTAGTGAGTGTAATATATGCCTGGAGAGTTATGGAGATATATATGGGTATTTTTGTGATTAGATTGATAATACTAGTTTTTATTGACAGTAAGATCATTGCTGAACTTTGTGTCTAGAAGGCCTGCATGTTATTTTCTTCCGAAAAGGCAAATCACTCCGCTCATACTTTTGATGTGCGCAGACCACTTAGATGACTAAATGCCTATTATGAGTAGCAATCTTTGATATTGTGGAGGTCTGGCTTCCCTATTTCTTAAGCGGACTTCCCTAGCCCACATAGTTAAAAGGGTCTATATCTCCTCTGTCCTATCCCCTCAGATGTTTGGTGCACATGTGCGTGGGCACTGACACATTCCTCTGTGAAATTGTGTAATGTAGTTCTTGCCATGAATATGACCTTAGCTGTCGAAATGGCATTCGACATCTATTACTCTCTGACTATTCCTTAAGGCCCCTCTGGACGTAAGACTACCCGAAGAATAAACGTCACTGATAAGGGGTCAACCATTGGTTGTGATGAGCATCTAGGTGAGTGCCTAGCACATAGAACAGGTGTGTGTGTGTGTGGGGGGGGCAGCAGGGAACCCTTAGCACCACAAATTGCCTCCATCGACCCTGTGCCCAGCCCACTGGTGGCTGCCATAGAAGCCAATCTCAACACCTGCACCAGGTATGCATACAAAGGTACTGGAGGCAATTGGTCACAGCCCTCAGGAGGTGGTGGGGGGAGGGGAGGAGGAGCATGAAATAACTAAAGGTTTGATGCATGTGCTGATGGGCTTTAGCTTGGTGACAGAATTGAATTGGCTGACAAGGGATATGTACAGGCTTGAGAGAAGATACCATGATGGTCCGTTTAAGCGCTGGCGTCTCAAATAAGCACCGGTCTCGAATAGGCGTCACGGGTAAAGGGGCATTGAAATTAATCTTGAGCACTGAAAACAGTATTCAATGAGCGCCCGTGCGCTTATACCGGACCTTCAACAAGGAATAGGAAGGCATCGATAGGTAGGCTTGACAAATAATAATAGGTAGGCTTGTCAGAGATGTCAACTTTCCTTTTTTTTTACAAGGAATGCATGCCTCAAACTTGGTAGAGAATACTGAATTGACTTTGATAAATTTCCTGGGTGTCCTAAATCGTGGAGTGGCTCTATATTATTCATGAGCTGCGCCGTATAGCTCTTCATACTCGCACTGTAAAGAATAACTGTTGAATCTACCAGGGATCCTCGTAAGGCTGAACAGTGGACCACCATAATTGAAAAGCATTGCACCAGTGTAATTTCTACACGAGGGCCCAGGTGGCAGTATGATGGTACACAAATATACAAGGAATACGATGGATCTCTGGCAACTTTGGTATAAGGAATGCTCCTTTATTACGACATCATTATTCTTACAGTGCAGGGTATAAACATATACTGTTCTAACTAATGAAGGTCGTCCCTTCCTGAAGGAAACACTGTCAATGTAAACGCCTACATCATAGTTAGTTGTGCCTGGTGTATGTAATAGGGGGTGATGACAGGAGAGAGATGACGCATTAGAGGGTGGTGATGAGTTGGTGCTGTGCTTGAACCCTATTATATCTAAGCACTGTTTTACTGAACTAGTCCCTTTTGTCATCATGATGCATGAATGCAGCCCTGGCGGATAACTCGCTAGGGTTACATTCATGCATCATGCCAACCCTACTGGGCAGATACACTCCTGTAGGGTTGGCATGATGCTCCAGTGAAGTGCTGGTGAAGTGCTGGTGAGTAGTCCCGCCAGCAGTTCATTGGTACATCATGCCGACCAATGGGCATGATGCTTACTATAGGGGGTAATTATACTCCCATGGGTCGGCATGATGCACCAGGGCGCTGCATTGGTGCATCAAGCATACAGACCTGATACAGGAACATAAACCTGGAGGCATCATGCTGCCCTTGTTAATGCAAGAGTGCATCATGTCCATTGGTCGTCATGATGCACCAATGATTTGCTGACAAATTTGCTTGCCAACACTTCATTTGAGCATCATGCCAACCGTCTGGGACTGTATCAACCCCATAGGGTGGGCATGAAGCATGAATGTAGCCCTGGTGAGTTACTCGCCAGGGCTGCATTCATGCATCATGCTGCCCAATGGACATGATGCATTAGCAGCCCTTAAAGGGTTTAAGGCTTATTATGACCTTACAGGAATGTAATACATGTATATGATGATTATGCGTGCAAGCATAATCATCACACATTGCATAGTAAAAAGCAAATATCCATATTGACCCTACAGTGTTGATTGATACACTAAAAAAATATCATTAGCCCTTTAAGTGCCACTTGATCTCTTAAAGATGACCATCCTTTGTCTTCCTGCTGCAGCAATGCAGTGTGGTTAATTAGAGAATAGACAACGATCTTCTTCACATCGAGACTGTCTGTTGTCCTATAATGCACGAATGCATCTGAGTGCATTATTAAGTGTTTAATGTATGTTATGGGTACACCACTCATGGGTTTATGGGTTAATAATCCACTCCCCCTTCGGGGTCGTGGATTATTAACCCATAAACCCACGAGTGCGTACCCATAACATGCATTAAAGCGTTTATCAAACATATTTCTCCATTTTGTATCAATTTTTTACCTTATAACCCAAGAATTAATCCAGGAGAAGACATTTTGTAAGTGCATCCTATCCGCATGGTTTGCCAAGCCAGCGTAGCCATTGTTTTTACTCCACTCGTCAAACCCTCGTCTTTCCAACGAATTTTCGGGTATAATCCAAGGATGTCAAGCCCTGTTATTCTAGCAGCGCCAAATATACGATCTCTAGTTGGTGTTTGCATACATTTTGTCTCCATTTTCTTCGAAATAAATAAGAATCCATTGATTTTCCATAACGATCCAACGCACACGGCCCGGTACACGGCCATTTCGTCTTGTTGACCAAGCGGATAGGTGCCCGGATGTACCTGACCTACTTTCGGCTGAACCCACTTCCGGCAAGGAGGTCAGCCGGGTCAGTCGCGTATCGCTATGGAAAATCAATGGATTCTTATTTATTTCGAAGAAAATGGAGGAATTTGGCATGGCATGTTCATCTAGAATATCTAAGGATGGTTCTCTGTTAATAACTCCGCCAGGCTCCATGGATTCTAGGCTAACGAGGTGTGTAAACATTAGGTATGTCGGACAACTTTTTCAAATTCTTGATGTCGATTCATTTCTACCACCGGTCGGCTTGGTACAGTGGACAGCGAGCTCGCCTCCTGCCCCAGCGGCCGGGGATCGATTCCCCGTTGAACCTAAACGGTTTTAACAGGAAACATATGGAGGAGTTGACTTTGTATATTCCTCAATTTATTAACATGTCCAGATTGAAACTAGCAGCCTCTTGAAGCCGAAGAAAAGGTCTCAGAGTGCGTTATGGCTGGATAAGGAACTGGGGTTATGAGCAAAAAAGCACAGTTGAGGCCCAGATAGTTAGATAAAGGGCAACAGATAGTCAAGATGTGAAGAAGGAGTTGTCTATTGTCTTTATAAAACGTTTTACATTCCATTCCAATCAATCAAGTACCCAGTCAATGAGTATCTAGAGGAATTAAGGGTACCTGACTGGTTTACAGCTGTGGTGACCTTGCTCAGCCGTGCACTGTATTCCTATAATGCACTCAAGGTCACTTCTATCGTGCAGCAGAGCACTGCCAGCCGTTTTATAATTGATAGTCCAGCACTGCATTGTGTGGTCAAGCCGCCCCTTTGGGAGTGTATCAGCCTCATGAGTATGATCACTTATATGGCATTAGGCTGATTAAAGATACAGCACATTTATTCTAGCGGTACTCCATATAATACACATTCTATACCCGTACTCCATAGACATATACCGTAATGGCCCGTTTAAGTGTCTGAGTCTCAAATAAGCGCCGGTCTCGAATAAGCGCTGCGGTGGGCGGGTATTGAAATAAGCCTTAAGCACTAAAACAGTATGCAAATAAGCGCCTGTCTCGTATGAGCGACGGAGGTACAGTGGGAATAAAATTTATGAGTGACCGGGTGCCAATACGGGCCAATACGGTACACAGACCGAGCACTAAAATAAATTACCCTGATTATACAAAGTAAATCACTGTTCCTATAGCATACATGGCTTTTATAGGTGGACCTATAAAGTCGATTTACAAAGGAGTCCTACTTTATTGCTGTTTATAGGGTATAAGGGAAGTATTACCTTCCCCATGCTTAGCTCCTTAAGGGACTCTTAATGCATTTAAAAATGCATTTGGTCATTTTCTGATATAATACATGAATGCAGCCGTGGTGAGTCCGACCGCCAGGGCTGCATTCTGACCAGCAGGCTTGATAAGGAGAGGTGGCCATGATACATGAAATTCAGTGCTGGTGAGTTATTCGTGACAGTGTATCAAGGCTTTAGGATGTCATTTCAGCTGAGAAGCACGATACAGACCTTAAAGGCCTAGGTTTCTCACCCTCCTATTTAAATGGTAATCTCTACTTGTATGTGCCATTATCTTATAATGTATAGCAGCAGAGGCACATAAATCACAGTATCATTGTATGAGAGTATTTTGCAATGATATAGGCCCCACGATGTGCACATTGTTGGTGAATAGAGTGTTTTTAAACATGAGTGTATCATCCTAGTTTAGGAGCACCAGTTTAAATTCTGATGTTTTCCCCTGCGTCTTTAGAAATAAAAACAGTGATACAAAAAGCCGGCACTATATTCAGCCTTAAGCCATTCCACATATTATATATGTCAGTATTACCCTTTGGGGCCATACACACTTTTTCTGGTGAATATGATGTACAGTGGGCTTATGCTATACTGTGTATAATGAATGCCGTACATGATCGATATTCCAAAGTAACTGTCATTTCTGAATATTTAATTTATTTGGGTGTGGCACACATGTGTGCCTCTCTCTCCCCCCCCCTCTCTCTCCCTCTCTCTCTCTCTCTCGCTCTCTCTTTCTCTCTCTCTCTCTCTCTCAAATTCTATAATCTATTCTAATTTACAGTTGTTGTCAAGCTATGCATCGGGACAATGCTTCTGACAAATATTATGTCAGTTGGCCTTGAATGACCTTGGGGAAAGGTCAAAGGTCACCCAATTTCAGGTCAAAATGACAATTACCCTGCCATCTTCTTGGCCGTGTGATTTCGGCCCAAAAGGCCATTTAAAAAAAATTGGGAAAAGGAGTTCTCAGAATCAACATTCTTCTCAATATAATGTATAAATTAGTTGGAGGTTAGCAAAACTACCTCTCCAGCATTCCAGCATCCACTCTATTTTCCTCTTTAGGCTAGCGGGGCGGAAAAAAAGGTATTTTGCTAAATCATGTATACCCTCCCCAGCCAATCATTTACCCCTCAGGATGGTATTCCATGTGATTAGCTTCAATTTGCACTCATCCCATCCCTCCATGACCAATGGTTCATGAGATAGACTCTTGGGGAATTTTGACCAATCTAAGAAGTACAGAAAATCAGGATGGCGCCACCTGCTTTAAAATGCGATATCTCGGCAGCCACTGGTCCCTTACACTCGGGATTAGAATTATTCAAAAGGGCAAAGATGTTTGTATTTTCTGACTTACTTGGTAGGACCTACTCTTCCAATTGCATCAGTTGTATTTGGAGTATAGGGGTACAGGCTGATACTGAACATAGGTCAAACTATGTTTAAAAAAGAAACTCTGAGAACCTAGTCTAAGAGGGGAGAGAAGTTAACCCAATACCCCATGTACTATTCAAAGTTAGCAACATGTAGAAGAAGCACAGTCTGCATGTGAGATAAAACAGGTCTCCATGTCCTTCCATGGCACGGATTGCCAGCTATTTATCCATTGATGTAGGTTGATGGCGGCTTAAGAGCTTTTACGACCTCTATATGGCCTAATAAAACAACCCCCTTATTATCGCCCACCCAGTGCTGCCACCTGTAGCGACCCACTGACAGTAGGGTTAGAGAAATGTCGTATAGGAGCTGTAAACCAATCTCGAAACACTTTGTTTTACATAGAACAGATGGGAGTGGGAGCACTGGGAGATGTCCTCTGGGCCCGGGTCTCTGGGGTTTATTTCAATATTCCTGACGAGAACATAGTGGATATAGTAGCCTATGGGGCCTATGTTGTCGTCACGGATATTGAACAAACTCTAGAGAGCAATCTTAAAGAATTTTTCCTTTTCTATTTTCTCGACCTTCAAGTCTAGGAAAATTGGGAGAAAATTCGAGATTTCCATCTACGAATAAGTCACTTGTATATGTTGCTGTAATATGTTGCAATATAGAGACGAAGTGCCATATAATATGCGCCCAAACCCAATTAGTCTTTTTTTTACTAAGGAGTCGGAAATAACATGGCTCATTGGAATGATTGGTGGCACATATTGTACCTGGCCGGTAGAGACATGAAGATACATGCTATCCGGCGTGCAAGGCTACTCATGTAATGCTCATGCTGTGATTGTTGACTTTTCGCCGAGTTTCTCTGGCTATCAGTCTTGGGAATGACGTTTTCAACAATCCAAATCACAAAGGAATCACGTGTACATGCATCCCTAGGGGCCCCACATGATCTCCTAAATAGGCTATCCATATCTATCTCCTTGACAGGTAACAAAAAGAAAATATCCCACAATACTCATTTGGCGCCTGCGCAGTGGTAGATTGTAACGGAATGGCGCACACTGTCCATCAACTCTCCATAGGGGTCATTTTGTACATGAACCAAGCGTTCAATAACAAACGTAAACTGTAAGTAAAACTTTATGTAGGCAATCAGACCACGCTCCACCGTCAACATGGCGGCCACATGACGTGACATCAGGTTGTCAGGGTGACCCGGTGCAGGCGTCTCTTATGATAAAGGGACTTCCTTCACCGCTAGAACTATAACACCCCTCCCCCACACACACACACACACACTACTCATCTGCCGCCACTCTCGCGAGAAAGGGCGAGGATGATGGTAGGCGTCACGTGACACGGCCGACTTCCGGTGTATCGATCGTCGTTTATTTCCGTTGTATACCCAACATGATGTCCATGCGGCGACGGGGTCCGGGTTGGGGGAGGGGGGGGGTGGAAGGTGGGGTTGGGGATATCACATCTTATCAGTGCTACAGGAAAAAGTTGTGGTATTGGATTCTTTGGAGAGGTGGCGTTTGTGAAATGAATATTTCTATTTTTAGATAGCAGCGACTTGAGTTGCTCGTCGCTCTTCTCACTTCTCACTAACACTTTGCTGCTTCTATGTATACAAGGTTTTGGACAGAAGAAGGGTTGTGTTTTTTGTCCTGTCATGTGTGCGTGATATATTCATTCAAGTATCCGATAAAAAGGATGGGGCGCGTGCATTGGTGCATCATGATGTCCCCTCATGTAGGAATGCATCAACACTGTATGACCAGCACTGCATTGGTGCATCATGATGACCCCTCATGCAGGAATGCATCAATACTGTATGACCAGCACTGCATTGGTGCATCATGATGTCCCCTCATGCAGGAATGCATCAATACCGTATGACCAGCACTGCATTGGTGCATCATGATGACCCCTCATGCAGGAATGCATCAATACTGTATGACCAGCACTGCATTGGTGCATCATGATGACCCCTCATGCAGGAATGCATCAATACTGTATGACCAGCACTGTATTGGTGCATCATGATGACCTCTCATGCAGGAATGCATCAATACTGTATGACCAGCACTGTATTGGTGCATCATGATGACCTCTCATGTAGGAATGCATCAATACTGTATGACCAGCACTGTATTGGTGCATCATGATGACCTCTCATGTAGGAATGCATCAATACTGTATGACCAGCACTTCATTGGTGCATCATGATGTCCCCTCATGTAGGAATGCATCAACACTGTATGACCAGCACTGTATTGGTGCATCATGATGTCCCCACATGCAGGAATGCATCAACACTGTATGGCCAGCATGAAAAGGGTATAGAAAGTTATTGAATTTCTGATAAAGTCATCACGAATCATGGAAAGTCATGTAAAATAGGAAAACTGAATATTAATTTGAAAACTCAATGCGGTTTTTGCACCTTGAATGCAGGAACTTTGCAGGTAGTCATCCTTGATAAAGCCCAAAATGCGTTGAAAATGTCATGGAAAATTTTGACTTTTGTCATGGAAAGTCATGGAAATGTCATCGAATCTGAATCTGGGGATTTTTTGGGAACCCTGATGAGGAATGCAACACTCTCGGGTTACTCAAGTCAAGTGAATATCCAAAATGGATGTAATGTTTAAAAGATACCTACCCATAAAGGGTTATCGTTGGTTGTGTATGGGCTATAATAGCACTACAGTGGGTGTAGAAAGTTGCTGATTGTGTTGCCGTGTTTCCCATCCTTATAAGGCTCTCCTATCAGCCCATAGTAACCCTGTCCACCTCAAATATTGTCCTCCCTCTCTCACCTTACCAACCACACCTCCCGACATGCAATGCTGTCATTTCCTTTTCTCTGTGGCCATCTTAGCTGTTTATTTGCCACAGGGACCATGTATCATTGTCGCCATGATGCACCAATACAGTGCTGGTGAGTCTACTCGCCAGCACTGCATTGGTGCATAATGCCGACATGATAAAACAATCCATTGAGATTTGGCTGATGTACTATGTCAGGTACCCACCAGGGCTGCATTCATGCATCATGGCAAACAGTGGGCAAAGTGCTTTAATGCCCTACACCGCCCCAGGAGGGTTAGCATTCTAACAATAGTCACAAGCACAGACGGCTTATGTTAACAAACTGGATCGTGTTGCTCACGTAAGATTGAGCTGCTGGGTGTTAGTATAGCTAGTCTCAAATGTAACATTCAAGGCTGAAGAAACATATAGCCATAGGCCCATAAATGGACAGTTTCAGCAGCCCCCCCCAATTCACGTAGCAATGTCATTTAATAGGACGACCTTTTTTGGTTCATAAAATTCAAATGTATACATGTACATACTAATATGGATTGGATGTCCCTCTCAGAGGGATCGAAACAATTATGTCCATCCCCTGGTCAATATTCGAAAAGATTTTGCCCCTCCCTCAAGCCCACCACCCTCTCCTGTTTTTAAGGATTGAACACTCCTTCACTATAATCATAAAGGGTCGGCAAAATGCACCGATACTGTGGGAATGAACACTGCATTAGCGAATGCATTTTCACAGCCAAAGCATGTATACCCCTGAAGTCATCTTAAGATTTAGAGGGGTAATTCAACTGCCACAAGAATAAGAGTATTTCTTCCAGTTCCCACCATTTACTGTAACAAAAACATCACTTCACCCAGCCAAAGAAGCCTTAAAAGAAAGACCACCCTGTTTTCATGATGACTTTATTATATATAGGTTTTATGTTGAATAAAAATATGGTGGGTATCATATCTGCTATCATAGAGCCAGTAAGCAGGCCTACCTGGTATCCCAGGTAGCAAAGTGTGGGCCCTACTGTGGCCCACACTTTATTTGGTGTGGCTTCAGATGTGGGCGCGCAATGGGCTAACCGATGGGCTGCTGACAGTTTCTGTCCTCAGTGAGGTGTGTGGGCCACACTGGGCTAACCAATATGGGCACAGACCAGTCTCTGATTGGGTTTGGGTTCAACATGGGTTTTTGGTGTGGCTGAAAGTGGGCTGGCCACTTTGATCACATGTCGCCATCTGGTCAAAATTTATCATTTTCAGGTTAACATGGGTTTTTGGTGTGGCTGAAAGTGGGCTGACCACTTTGATCAGGTGGCACCATCTAGGATAGATATTACAGCAAATCTTACAGAAAATCTATTTCTTACTCATTTTCTAAAATTTTGAACCTTGAAAATGCTCTCCTTGCCTTCAGGTGCTAGCCCCTCCCCTTGGCTTCTCTAGTGGGAAGGAGACTAAACATACTGTATTACTCCTCCCATCATCATAATACAGTAGAATCATCAATATGATCTTAGTTGGCCAAGGCATGTCAACCAGACCTAGTCCAGTAACATGCTAGCCTTCAAGTTCATAGTGCCTCCCAATGGGTAGCATACTTCAATATAAAATGATTACCGCAGGAATGGTGTAGTCACAGTAAAAACTGCTGACATCACCTAACTTTACACATTTCAAATGTATTTTGCAAGTAGATCCAAACTCTGAGAAAATTTATGTACTGTTATGATTTATATGATTCATTGTCCTTTTTCTGTTATATCATACTAAAGAAAATCAATACTGACTTGGAGGGAAAGCTGTACATCAGACATAGTGGGGTCATCTAGTGTCAAAGTTCAGAACTCCCAGCTCAGTATGCCTTGTGCAAACCCATCCTCAGTCCTGTCTGTGGAATTATCTTTGGAACTGATCTATGCCTGATTCGGGGTGCCCACTTTGAAACCAATCTGTGCCCAAAGTGTTTGCCCATTTTGAAGCTGCTCTGTGCCTAAATCAGTTAGCTTTATTTGGCCCACACAACTTGCTGAGGACAAAAACTGTCGGGAGCCCAACAGTCTTAGTTCAGTTTGCCCTATTAGGACAACCCAATGTGGCCCTGACTGGAAACCCACCATTTGCCCAACCTAAAACCATGAATAGTATTCTGCCCGCTTTGAACCAGCTTATCTGAGCTAAAACTGAATTGGCCCTAAGCGGGCTTGCTACATTGGATCATATCTGCTATCATAGAGCCAGTAAGCAGGCCTACCTGATGCATTGTATGACGTCACAATTGGTCAAATGCACTAGGATCTTGACTAAAAAACACTACCCATCTATAAAGAAATGCTATTCATGAGTGCATGTGATGTTGCTTTCGTAATTCCTGTGATAAATAGCATTATATAACCCTATACAGCTATCTTGAGGAATATAATCATAATCGACATATGAGTGTTATAATTAGGATGCAACAGCCTCCAAGCTTAAACAACAGCTACAGTATTTTATTCAATATAAAACCTACCAAATAAAGTCATAATGAAAATCTTTTCTTTCAACCACAGCAAGAGTAGACAGCAATTCCTCCTGTCTAACTAAGCTGTACTTCTTTTTTCGTACCTTCTTCTAGAAGATTTCCACTGACGCTGGTAGCGCCCCCAAGCAGAACGCTGTGCGTTCTTCCTCCCTAACTCCTTAACCCTTTATGTACCACTTGGCACCACCAGGTTAATGCTCCTAAGGTTTCATGATGTACCAATACTGTACTGAGGAGTCCGGCATTCTTTGGCCAGCATGATGCACCAATACGGTGCTGGCGAGTAGACCGGTAAGCCACGTCTGAGTGATCAAAGGCCGTGGTTTGTCTGGCCCTGCCTATGGGACCAGGCAAATAAAAGAACACTTGCTATCCTTCGAAAAGAATGAAGCCCCGGTAGCGGTTTTCCCCCTCGACCCTCCTCATAGATTCGGTCATTCATCTCATAGATTCGGTCATTCATAGATTTGGTCTCTGCTGTGTCGGGCAAGCAGCATATAAATACCTGTCCAAAAAGAAAAGAAAGGACTTAATGTCCGAGAAACCTTGAATGTCTGAGTTCCTTGATGGCCCCCGGACGTAAAACTAAACAAACAAACAAACAAACAAAAGCAGCATTAGTGCATCATCAAGACTCAATGGGAGTGTATCAGTCTAGCGCGATGTGTAAAAGAGGCATATACATTTCAGAATTTTCTCTGATTAATTCTTAGTATACGGTCCCAAAAAAGCACTGACATCGAATAATCACTGAGGCAATTGGAATCAAATTTAAGCACTGCAAACAGTATTTAAATAAGTGGCTGTCCCAAATGAGGGCCGGGGTACAGGGGTACTGAAATTAATGAGCGCCCATTTCTGGATGTAACATTTATACACAATATGCAGCCCTAAGAGATCTACCCCCCCCCGCTCACTCACCTCCCACATACACACAGAGACCCTGTAATGGTATACCCCACAGGGCAACATGTCCATTTGGTGGTGTGGTTGAGAGGAGGACCTTTTTGCCTATATTGATCTGGAGCTGCTCAAGTAGCATGTCTATCTCCTCCAGCTGAGCTGCTCCTGCCACATAGGGTACCCACAGTCTGTAATAGAAGTAGCATGTCTATCTCTCTCTTACTTAGTTGCTCCCACCACACAGGTTACCCACAGTCTATAATACAAGTAACATGTCTATCTGCTTTTACTGAGGTGCTCCCACCATACAGGTTACCCACAGTCTGTAATACAAGAATACATGAATCTGGGGATTAATGTGACATATTACTATATAATTCTATGTAAGCTTGAAAGTTCTGTAGTTCAGAAATATGCCTGGGACCCCCACATTTTTATTGCATATACACAAAGTACATATCATTTTGGGTATCTGGTGAGAATGTGGCGAAAATCTAATTACTTTTAATCTATCCCCGCCAGCCACCACTGTGGTTTGATTGCATATCACTAGATGACACAATGACCACATGGAGAAGTAGCATAATGTCAATTCTCTGCCAACATGGGTTAGTATTGAAAATGTGTAAGATTAGATTAGATCCTAATGATACACAATGCCTTAGACATAGAAATATGAGTATATAGTCAGCCCATACAAGGTATTTCAAATGGGAAATGAAATTAAACATCTCATTGGATTCATAGATCAGATCTATACTGTGGAGTTATTCAAGGGTATATGAGAGGTAGCCTAATCAACCCTAACATCTTACTGAGGAAACAGTGAATATCCATAAAAACACAATGAATTCTTGTTGAAAACCCCTGGTAAATCCCCGGTCACTATAACCATGGTGAATCTGGGAGGAGCAGTAAACCCTGAATTTTCAGGGAACCGCTAGCATTTGCCATTGCCAGTGAATCACCACTTTTTAGGGATTTTTTTCACAGTGTAGGGTGATACATGAATGTCCTTTTGGTTAATGCAGCGGAGCCACGTTTCTGGTATCGCCCAAAAAGCCATGACACACATATAGGGGAGCGTGATGTATTGATTTTACAATCCACCTTAAAAGTATGAAATCTCAACCATCCTCTATTCTAATTATGTGGAAATGAAGGGGAACATGTTGGCACACAATTTGATCTTTATATTTTTTTCCGAAACAGTGTATTTTTATGGGAAAAAGGGTAGTAAAGTAACAAATTTTCCTGATAAGACGGTAGGATTAAGACTGGTTGAAGTATCGCAATGTCTCGTGCATATTGCGAGAATTCATGAGAGTTCATGCAAGCTGGCACCAAATGCCCCTATCGTAGGTCTATGATTTAGAGATTGAAACTTGGAACAGAATTGTTCACAAAGAGGCAGCGAGGTCAAGGTCGTATGCAATCTTGTCAAGAGCCGTAGATTAAATGTATTATCTGACCTCTCCCCCTCTCAAAAATTAGAGTGACAAGTGTACCTACAGAGACTATCTTACAAAAAATTCGCCATCATTATACTCATGGCGAGTGAACAGGGAGACTATTGGTCCGGAGGTGGAAGACTGGCATGGCGACGAAATGTTTACGTGAGGTAGCTCCCGGCCCGAGCCGTCATCAGCTGCCGTGTTCTTTCCACGCCTTGGCGGATGTATTCTATATTTGTATTTCTACCATTGTAAACAAATTATGAGTGGCTGTATGGTTGATCTACTGAAAATATGAAAAGCTTAGATGTTATGTTACTTATTGCAAAATTCCAAGGCTAAGCTGTGTAACCTAGATGTCTGAGTGATTTGGAGTCCTTAGACATGTACCAAGCAAAAAGCATTGTCAGATTTATTCACCACAATTGCTACCGTTGAGCCATTTTTGAGGCCCTAGCTCATGCTCTATATGGACACTAAATGACACACTGACAAGCAGTGCGCATGTGCCTGTTTGCCTTCTTGGGTTGGCGTTAATGAGTAAATGCGACTCCATCAGTGCCTAGTCACATCCGGGCCTTCCTCTGACACCATTGTCAGAAGTTAGTCATCAAATTGCGGGACAATGTGTGGAGGCAATAGAAGTGTAGGGTAGATTTACCTTGAGTCCCACACTGGTATATATATATATATATATATATATATATATATATATATATATATATATATATATATATATATATATATACACATACACCTTAAGTAGGGTGTTACATCAAAAACTTATTAATTGTTTCACATCATATTTCAATAATTGGTTGGATAGAAGACAACTATACTAATCTGATGCAAAAAAAAACAACAATTATATCCATATTAGTAAACGCTTGAGAGCTATTAAAAGCTAGAAATATGAGTGATATTTTGTCTTGGCTTCACTTTATATAACCAACCCATGTGGCCCACGGCACCTATACACAGTTTGCTGTGGTGCATGAAACACAGTCAGTAGCCACTCCACATGCAGTAAACTAACCAGAAGAGGAAAATCTATGGAGGTCAAGATTCAATATATAATAATATATTATAGATGGATTTATATTTTCTTTACTATAATAAGCTATGGTTCAATATCTTGCAATCAATATGTTTTAGATGAAGCCATGTAAAATAAAAGCTGTCTTGTCATGACCATAAGTGTGCTCAAAATCCGGAGCAGGCACTAATAGATGAGGAAAACAGTGCAGGTGCACTCTTTTATTCAGGGTTATAATTATAAAAAGTCGAATGAACTTTTTTGAAATTCTAAATTTTTCTATGTGGTGAGAACTTTTGAAATATAGGTTTTGGCATGGATCATGGACTATGCATGTCATTGTAATAGTTCAATCAGTCTGATATGCTCTTATATCCATAGAATAATCCTGCTAAATTAGACTTTTGTAGATCTGGACTGCCTCCCGGATTTGAGATTGATTGAAGTGGAACCTAAAGCCCCTACTGAGGCTACATGGTGCCATGGACTGCCTGGTCACACAGAGCTAAAACTCACAGCTCCCTTGACTTTATAGGTTTGATATGAAAAGAAAATAGAAAATGTATATATAATACATATAATCATCAGATGCGCCCATTCCCTGGCTTTAATTCAAGACCAGGATTATGGCTGAGTGATGGCTGAGTGATTTTTTACATGCATATATGTAACACCATACCTGGATTGTACGGAAACCTGCTTTGGGGACACGAATTTCGCGGCCACATGTAGCACCCTACCTTAAAGGAAAACACTACCCTAGTTAGATCATAGCATATTTTGAAATATGTGCTACTGTAGAGGAGAGCAGCAGGTTTGTCTGATTCATCTGATGACGTCACGATTGCCAAAATGCATCCCAATTAAGCATGCACAGTACTGTAAGTGTGCAACCAGATGCTGTTTGTAGCTTTTTCTCTGACATCATTTGCTATTTCCCTCAAGAAATATCAATAGATAACCCAACAGAAGGTGCCTGTTCAGTGCCAAAACCCTGTACTATTTATCATTATAAATAAAACACATTTTCCAATGCCTTTCATATGCATACCATGCATAAACCAGGTGCATTTTGTCAATCGTGACGTCATCAGATGCATCAGATAAACCTGCTTCTCTCCTTGGTAATAACACATATTCCGATAGCCACATTAGAATCTTTTTATTTGACATAAAGAACATCAAATCATGCTAACATGAAAATAGAGTGGTGTTTTTCTTTAAGTGCACTTTTTTGGCATGGAATAAAGGTTTAGAGTAGATGTATTTACCCTAATTTGCTCAAATATTGAACTTTGAATTATCAGAGATGCCACTTTTCCTGTAGGCATTTCCTATTGGCAGTCCAGAAAATTAGGATGATTTCTGAATTTTCAATGATCAGTGAGTGGCATCCCTGTATGATATATGCAGATAAAGCTGTCTTTCTATACAGTGTAGCTAAGGTTGGGATTAGCTTCTGTAGTAATAAGATATGCCACATATTTCATATACCCTTCCAAAGCGGTGGAATTCCTAAATTTCTTCGCCAAAGAGCATTATTTTTAGATAAGAGCGAGAGAGTACCAAAGGGGCAGCCCCGTCCTCTTGAAAATAGGGGTCTGTAAAGTAATACAGCGGCACAGACTTACGTAGCATGCTTGAATCATTAGGATGTCAGGTTTGTGTCCTATCTAAGGTGAAGCTACCCAACGCCTGCTGGTGGTGAGGTATATATGTGTATGTTTCTGTGTGTTGGGGGGGGGTGTAGACTTAGTGGTAGTGAGATGTTAAGGATTGCAGGTTTTATTTGCTAATAGCTTATCTCTCTGGTATGCTGATAACCGCGTGTCCAGAAACACACTGAAGTATATGTGTGTTACCCAACGTTTTGATACAGAAAAGTCATGTTTACCACAATGTGTACCAGGTTCTGGATATATAATGGCATTTAGCTTGAGGCAATTCAAATTTACAACATAAAAACAAAACATGATAGGGAATATACAGAGTGTCATACCAGAAAAGTACAGTCAGCTGCCATGTTTGTCAGCCTACCTGTAGACAGAATACAACAGAGTGTAATACCAGAAAGAAACAGACATGTTTGTCAGCTTATCTCTAGGCAGAATACAGAATTCCAATTTCCTGGAACCAAACAAGTTTTATCCCACTGTATAGCAGTTCCCAGAGAATGTCTGTAATGTTATCTTCCTATACAGTAGTAATATCACCCACCCCATTGTCAACCTTCCTTTTATTGTCTCTGCCATGGAGTGTACCCAGTTATACCCATGCCAAAATCACTCTGGGATATCTGTCTATAGAGATAACAGTCAGGCATGCACAGTCAGCTGTTTCCTTCCTCCCAGAATGGCTGAGTTGACTGTACGGAAAGATTGGATGCAGATCCAAGCGTATTGATAAGATTCAGATTCTATTTCCTAATAGAATTAATATAAGGGAAGGCTTTAGATATTAGATGTTGATAAAATGGGGGTTGGCTTGCACCCAGAGGCAATCTATCTCATGAATTCAATTCATATTGAGCACAAAACTAGAAAATAGGATACCATATCTGAAGCTAAAGGAATTAAACAAGTCAGATAATTTTTTAAGTCTTAGAATGGTTCATATTTAAAATGGTGTGCCTTATGCTCTGGCTTAAGCCATTAATCAAGAAAGCCATTAATCAAGGTCCATTTAGGTGTTCAAATAAAGCATAATCTACCTGTACCTATTCATTTTATGTCTGGTGACAGTATAAAATGTTATCCATATCCTTATACAAGAGTATAAGACTATAAGGGTCATTACTGTGAACTGCCCCACCTATGGGGGTCAGGGGGTGAATATGACAAACTCAGCATTACATAGTAAGACTTTATTTTATTGATAGCCCTATATCTTGGCTTTATGAAAAGGTCCATTCAAGTCATTAACTGCCAGGGGGTCAGTTTTTATCGCAGTTGCAGTAAAATCAGAAAATTGATTGATCACGCCCCTTACACATACCCTATGCAACACACTACACCTTCAAAAATCATCCTATCATTACCAAAGTACATGTCCGAACTAGTACAATATCCAAGAATGTGTGTACAAAAAATTATAACTGTGGCTTGAAAACTCCCGAAATTGTCCAATATATATATTATATAGTGGAGTTTGTGATTTTTCTAATTTTTTTCCACACAACCAGAACTTTGGACTCAAAGACTCAAAACCTGTAGGATAAAAATCAATTTGTTTAATCTTCAACTTGTACACATCTTGTAACAATCATCATGTACCACTTATTTAATACTTGCTCTGTATGGTTCACTCTCAAAATGGCCCTCATTACTCTGTAAGAGGCATGATGAATCGTCTACACATTTTAATATCATGGCTACTGTGCCAATATAACCAAACCCAGCAGTGATCTAACACACTAAAACAATGAGAAACACATAGAGGATATAAATAACAAGAGAAAAGCATGTAAATAGTGAATAATTGGCCTAAAATTGATTTCAAATTATTAAAAACAAGGGTGGGGCTACCAAAAAGAGTGCTTTCCAGGGGCTGGGGAGTATCAGAATGGCTGGGGGTGCCCTAGAAGTGCTTAAAATCAAAGTCAGGGCCTTATTCTATCATATACACCACAAATGTGCATGCATTTGGCAGTAACAGCGTAGCTATAGGATCAGGAATCATTTCATCACACCCCTTACACGATTCATCATGCCCCTTACATCTGGCAAGCAACTCTGGATTGGGGCAACCATGGCATGTACAGACTCATTTTTTCTTTTTTAAATAGTTTTCATCAATAGATATCTACCATATGATGGGTTAGATAAACCAGAAATGATTATTATAGGCTGTACATACACAAGTGCTCTTAAAGGGAGTTTGGGGTCGAAAAATACTTGAAAGTATATTGCCTGCAAACAGTGAGTGGTACGCAAATAGATTTTTTACCAAAAGATATTTTACCAAAAAATCCCCTATACAGACCCCTTTGATGAAGAAGCTTGAGGATAATATATTTATAACTGATCTTATGCCATAAATGATTCATCACGCCCCTTACATCACTATTTTCAAGATATAAGAATGGCTAGGGCAAAAAGAATTTGAGACAAAACTCTTCCAAAAAACATGGAAATGTTAGATAGGATCCCCCTTCTAAGGATTAGATGAAATTATGGTGGTTTGTAACTGGTTGGATTAATAATATAGTGCATTGAATAAGGTGGAAATTGAAAAAAAAAGCCAATTTCAGGCCATTTCCCAACTTTGGGCCACCATATCTAAAAAAATATTTGTCCGACATATGCAAATTTGCCCTCTTTTTGAAGCCCTAGGTGTTTTCTTGCAAATGAGACCAGAAATAGGAAGAATGGTTAGATAATTTGTATTCTAAGGCCACATGTATCCAAAAAGACACCCAAAAACAAAAGGTGGGGCAGTTGAGAAGAATCACCCATAATTTATGGCTTCTAATTTATGGCTTCTAGTAATAAGTGGAAAAGGAGAATCGATTTATACTTGTCAGAAGATTCTTTTATCAACTGGTAGACCTCTATTATTCCCTTAAGTACTGTTTTGTCATCAATAACCAATAATTATAATGAACGGGTATAACAGGGTACACTTATGTGGGTATTTATTGTATGCTGTGTTATGTATGTATTTATTGTATGCTATACGAGAGAGTGCTATAGGAGTCCTGTGTAGGGTTTATGGTAGCTAGAGTTTATGGTAGCTGTGGAATGCTGCAGACGGAGATGGAGTCGACGAGATCTGGTCAGGTAGATTCTGTGGGGAGAAAGAATACGTGTGAGCCAAGTACATGGCGTCTGGAAGGTGTAATGGGTTAGTGAAGGACAAGTGAGGAGTTAGTATTGTGGAAGCTGCCGAGGAAGCAACACATACTCCTGGAGTAGACGAGAATGAAGCTGTTTAGTATTTAGTATTACACTTAGCCAATGTAAGAACGGATTAAGCAGGATCTCTATGGCATTTATACCTCTCTAGAAGCACTGGATTGTTAGAACATGAACTGCTTGTGTGAATAGACTGATGTCGTTGAAGCTGTACAAACCTGAGTGGGATTAACAAACAACTGTAACTGTGAATAACGAGTGAACAATAAATAGTGACTTGTATCGGCGTCTTGGTGTTGGTTAAAAGAATGAGCTAGGCCAACATCATACCACTAGAGCTAGTCTTCCCAATACGTGAGAGCAGTGGAGCGAGCTGATAATAATTACACAAGTGAGACCGCATTAATATACATATAAACACAACCCACACAGCCCAGTACCTTCTTGTGATAGGAAGATTCTGTTGTCCTGGATAGATTCATAATGTCTACTGTTACTGGGTGGATTCATAATGTCTGCTGTTACTGTTATATGTGAGGTGCTCTGGTGCAAAATAACAGTAACTCTCTATGGATGCCAATCAGCTCTTAGTGCCTTTCAGTATACACAGTTCCCAATGAGGGGCAGTTCATTGTTACTCTATAAATGTATAGTTCTGCAAGATTAGAATAATCCTTAAGTGAAATGAAGGAGGTCCGCAATAACAGCAGATTATGTTAGAGCGAGCTGAAGAGAGCAAGTTGAAGAGAGCCTACTCTACTGGTGCGTTTAAGCACCGGGGCCTCAAATAAGCGCCCTACCCAATTAAGCTGTGCTTTAGTGACAATAAGCTTTGTTTTTTGTCTGCTGTACATAGATACAAATAGTACCATTAAGGCAATATGTAACCCCCATAGGTTTAATGTTTATAGGAAGTGCCGCCATCTGAGACCTAATCCCAGTTAAAATAATGTCTAAGACCATGAGTCTAGGGAGCAGATCTTCAATAGTTATAAAAGTAAAATAAGGGAACAGGGAGGGAGAAATGATAAGCAAGAGAGGAAGGTGGTGGCCACAAAAGACATCAATACCATGACCATTTCCCTATTAAGAAAAGAATTCTATATCTGCTCCCCCTCTCCAACCTCTTCAATGACAAAGCACATTTACTTTCTCCATTGATAAGATCTTCCTATTTCCTTCTTGGCTGATTCACATATCCCTATCAGAATCAATAAACCTATTTGGTGACCAGGCAGATTACCTGTGCACTAGATTGCGGAGATGGGTCCACTGGGTTGTTAGTATCTTAGCTCATTTCCTTCAAGGATGATTAATAGTTCTGTATCATTCAAGATCTCATATCATAGAGGAGTATATTATGATAATGTGATATGGTGCCTTTGAGGCCACCTATGAACTGGGATGCTCAGACAGTTAATCCATTGAGTTGATCCTTAATGCCGTGGTAATGGACCTTGTAATGGCCCCATAATGAGCAGTTTTACATTCCACTCAGGGGGACTGGTGGCTGTGTAGGAGCAACTCATTGTATTACCACCCTGTGTAATGATAGGTAACTTACCAATATCTGAAGCCACTTAAGAAGCCACTTTTGGTGACTCAGACTCCTGATGTGGGTCCATTGCTGTATTATCACGATGAGCCGCATCAGCGCTAGAAGAGTTTGAGGGAGATTCGCCCCCAGCCTTTGAATCGGACAGGTGCCCATTCAAGGTCTGTTTTCTCCGCTTAAGATACATACAAGCCCCCTCCTGCCCCTAACTCATAAACAAAGCTGAAGGTTCCTTTGTTGTCATGATGCACCAATGTAGAGCTGACGGGGCTACTCACCATCACTGCACTGGTACCTCATGTCGACCAATTAGGAATGTATTAGCCCCAAATGTCTGGTGAATTAATTCACTATGCAGAGCTCAAAGTGTTGATTATTGAAATCACTGAAATAAGCACTCACCTGATTGTATCTTGTTCTTTCTTTTAGGTGAGTACCAAAGTCGTTGTGATGCTGGATATCCTGATGTAGGTAAACCTAATACTGTCAGATGAATGTGCCAGACCAGTTCCAGATGAGGAAGATGCTGACCCACAAACAAACCAGATTTCGTGCATTAGCTAGCTTTTAAACTAGAAATTGGGATGACCATTAACCTTGTAAGGAGGATGTTGGTACAACAATGTTGCCCTCTGCGAGACACCTCACAGAGGATCCCTGTGTTTAACTTTTTGATCCACTTTCCATCATCTCTTGTTGTCAAGGATACCATGTACAGCACCTGTGTGAAACCTTCTAACACTACTTCTATCATACTGACTATTTGGTTGTATGATTCTTACCATATCATAACGCTGGACACTTAAACAACCCTCGAGAAGTATTCAACCAGGACGTGTTGGTCTATAATATAGTACAACAATAAAATAATGGGGTTAAATGAAATATCATGCTGGATTGAGATAGATTTGGCTTATCTCAGTTTGTTCAATAAGGTGCATTCAGCCAAAGTTTATCAAATGAGATACCATTATATCTTGTGTATAAAGCAGAAAACAAACATAGTGTGTTTTACGACAGCGCGTCGACACGTGGCACATTGGCATGGTTACAGCCCTCTGTGTGCACGCGACGCACTGTAATTGTTTTCCGCTTAAGATGCATCCACCCAGACCTTGTGGATAAATGGGAAAATTGAAAACTTCTGTTCTTATCAATGTATTTCAAAATTCAAAAACCTTTCCCCCACCTATAAGGCACACCAGGGATTCAACTTTGCATATAAGTCTGACCTTATATGCCGGGCTTTTCATGGTAGTAGTCAATTCTATATCTTGTTGAGCCTGATACAATAATGTAATTTAGACAAATCTACCCAATCCCAGAAAGTAGGGAATGCTTTTTCCCAACTGTACATTTATAATATCATCTATTACCATTACCATGTTGAATAATTTCCAGCCTCAAGATATGGGACTGCTGTATTACAGTCAGATACTTCTGCCAGGGTTCATCTATACTTAGCCATTTCGTTTTAGAATATACGGGAGAAAGAGTATCATGGCAGTGTTTAGATGCATAGGTAAGTAATATATAATGCATAGACTTGCACGAGTTGGCTTCAGGGGGTGATAGAAGCATGAGCCGGAGGCGAATGCTTCTATGAACCCCATGAAGCCAACGAGTGCAAGTCTATTCATTATATATTGCGCTTATAACACGGTTTCCTCTATTAATTCTTAGTATTTACCTTTAAAAATGATAGAATCCATTGATTTTTTATGCGAGTCGACAAGACGGCCCTCCGCCATCTTGGTTTCATGTTGTGGTATGGTTAAATTGGTGCGCTCCTGAAAGTCCCACTCTCATAGGCCTACTACTGCGAACACGTCGAGACAGAGCTGCGCCAGTCTAAAATATAATCCATTCTGTACACACCAGGCGGCGGCACCTGTAGTTTTGACAATGGCGAAGAGGCACGGCAAGTCGCTCGATTCGAAAGTTTAATAATTTTTTATATCAAATACAGCCATAATATCAAGGAATCTAGTCAACAGAGAGGTAGAATATGGTTTCAACTATGTTATGTCCAAAGCATTTTGCTATATTTGGTACATAAGCTTCAAAAATGGAGGATTTACTTTCGTGTCAAGGTAGGTTTCAAGATGTACGCCCCGCTGTCCGTCCGCCGTGAATTTTGAGTGCTTTTATTGTGAGATATAGGAACTGATATTATCCATTTTCGGCACTGAAAACTTGCTAACCGTGTTATAAGTCATCATAATGCCATAGCACAAACAGGCTAGACATTGCACGGTATAAGTCTTTTGCACAATATTCTTTTCCTTATACTGCATATAACTTGAAAGGCAAGTCAAGATGAGCAGAGAAATAGATGTTAGAGATAAATGCCAAAGAAAAAGACATTCTGGATCCTTAGTGTAAAGGGAGATATTCCTTTGGGACTTGTGTTTTGAAGGATTTACCCTGAAAGAGAAGCTGCTACAGCACTCACATTTCTATACACTACTTATGCACAGCTAAAATGTGTTAGTGTCAACAGAAAGTTTTCAGAGGTAGGATATATACCCCTTCTGTGTATATGCCGCTGTTTTCACATAGCACATCAGTTTATCTTTCTATTACTCTTGATGTTAGTGAAAATGTTTAATGACCCTTGCCTTTTGGTTTGTACATCAATGCAACTTTATAGTTCATTAGTGCTGCCTTTATTAATGTTGTCGCTTCTATGTTGCTTAATCCTGAAAGGTTAACCTGATGTGCCAATGGAACACTAATAAGTTAATCAGTAGTGCTTGCAACACACATTCCAATGGAAAATCAAGGCAAAACCTTTAAGGGCAGAAAGGGATACCATCTTGCTTTACTGAATTATAAATGGCTTACTCTTTACAGCACAGTTCTATACAAGGTCCCTAGGGGTAGGGCACTTAGTGAGTGCCCATTGGGCCGTATCTTGGAAAGTGAAGATATTGCAGGACTAGCTGGATTTATCATGTGTACTGTTACTGTATATGTATGGTGCACTGAGACACAGCTACAGTAACTCTAGCTGTATGGCAATTGACATAAGTTTCTTTCAGTTCAGCTATTTCTGCATCACCATTATCAGTTCCTCAGGACCTCATTAAGCTTTTGTGATAATTGCACTGTTTCTACACAGCAATTTATAACAACATTTTGATACCATGTTTCACACAATGTGTACTTAACATAGGTATAAGTAGCGTTTAATGTATGTTATGGGAGAGCACGAGTGGATTTATGGGTTGATAATCCACGGCCGCGCAGCCACTCCTGCTCTCCCATAACATACATTAAGGCGTTTATCGAACATATTTCTCCATTTTGTATCAATTTCTTACCTTATAACCCCAGAATGAATCCAGGAGAAGACATTTTGTAAGTGCATATGATCCGCACAGTTTGCCAAGCCGTCGTGGCCATGTTGTCGTTCTGCCCGACATACCTCCACCTTTACACACATTTTTCGGGTATAATCCAAGCGTGTCAAGCCCTGTTATTCTAGCACCGCCAAATATACGATCTCTAGTTGGTGTTCGCCTACATTTTGTATCCATTTTCTTATAAATAAATAAGAATCCATTAATTTTCCATACCGATCCAACGCACATGGCCTGGTACACGGCCATTTCGTCTTGTTGACAAAGCGGGTAGGTGCCCGGATGTACCTGACCTACTTTCGGCTGAAGAACTGGTTCGGCAAGCCACAATGACGGGTCCCGACACGTATCGCTATGGAAAATCAATGGATTTTTATTTATTTTGAAGAAAATGGAGAAGTTAGGCATGGCATGTTCATATAGGATATGTAAGGATGTTTCTCTGTTAATAACTCCACCTGGCACCATTGAATTCTATGCTAACGAGGTGTGTAAACATCAGGTATGTCGGAAAATCTTTTCAAATACTCCATGGGCATTGGCTTCTTCTATCACCGCTCGGCTTGGTATAGTGGACAGCGAGCTCGCCTCCTGCCACAGCGGCCGGGGATCGATTCCCCGTTGAACCTAAACAGTTTTAACAGGAAATGTATGGAGGAGTTGACATTGTATATTCCCCCAATTTATTAACATGTCTGGATTGAAACCAGCAGCTTCTTGAAGACGAAGAAAAGGTCTCAGAGTGCGTTATGGCTGGATAAGGAACTGGGGTTATGAGCAAAAAAGCACTGTCCAGGCCCAAATAGTTAGATAAATAAAAGATATTCAGCTTCAAGTAATTTGAATTCACAGTATGAAAATGCAAATGACAGGGAACCTGCAGAGTGCTTAAGTGGATAAGCACAGACAGCCAGGATGTGGCCTTTTCTGTAGACAGAATACAGAATTCAAATATCCTGGCTCCACACAAGTTCTATCCCAGTGCATGGCAGTTCCCAGAGAATGCCTATAAGGCTATCTCCTTACACAAAAGTACTATCACCCTCCCCATTGTCAACCCATCTTTCATTATCCATGCCATGGGATGTACCCAGTTATACCCCATGCTAAAATCAGTCTGGGATATCTGCCCATAGAGGCAATCAGGCATGCACAGTCAGCTGTTTCTTTCCTCCCAGAATGGCTGAGTTGACTGAAAGGAATGATTGGATGCACATCCAAGCATGTTGATAAAATTCAGATCCTATTTCCTGATAGCATTAATGTGAGGAAAGGCTTTAGACATTGGATGCTGACAAAATGGTGAATGGCTTGCACAATGTCTCATGGATTTAATTCATATTGAGCATAAAACTAGAAAATAGGATACCATATTTGAAGCTGAGGAATTAAACAACTCAGATTATTTCTTAATGCCTTAGAATGGTTCATATTTAAAATGGTGCTCTTATGCTCTGGCTTAAGCCATTAATCAAGGAAGCCATTAATCAGGGTCCATCTAGGTGTTCAAATAAAGCATAATCTACCTGTACCCATTCATTTTATGTCTAGTGACAGTATAAAATGTTATCCATATCCTTATACATGAGTATAAGACTATAATTTATGGCTTCTAATTTATGGCTTCTAGTAATAAGTGGAAAAGGAGAATCGATTCATACTTATCAGAAGATTCTTTTATTGACTGGTAGACCTCTGTTATTCCCTTAAGTACCTTCTTATGATAGGAAGATTCTGTTGTCCTGGATAGATTCATAATGTCTACTGTTACTGGCTGGATTCATAATGTCTACTGTTACTGGATGGATTCATAATGTCTGCTGTTACTGTTATATGTGAGGTGCTCTGGTGCAAAATAACAGTAACTCTCTATGGATGCCAAACAGCTCTTAGTGTCTTTTAGTATATACAGTTCCCAATGCAGAGTAGTTCATTGTTCCTCTATGAATGTTCAGTTCTGGAAAATTAGAATAATCCTTATTAAGTGGGATGAAGGAGGTCCGCAATAACAGCAGTTTATGTCTGTTCAAGCACCGGGGTCTCAATTAAGCTCCATTCTCAAATAAGCTGTGCTGTAGTGACAATTACCTTTTTTTGGTCTGCTATACATAGTTGCAATTAAAGCAATATGTAACCCCCATAGGTTTAATGTCTATAGGAACTGCCTACATCCCAGGAGGCCATTTCTTAACACACTACAACTGCTGTCCTTTAAATTGTAGTGAGAAGCTAACAATTTGGCTATAACAGTACCATGCACTAGTAGTCCCTAATATCTGCACCATTACGACTGCCCTACCTAACCTTATGTAAATACTGCATAACTGCTAATATTAGTGAGCAGTCGTAGGGCAGTTCCTACGATAGCCTGGCGTATTCTTGGCATTTTAAAATAGTAGTGGCTGTGTGTAGTCGTAGTACATTAAGAAATGGCCTCCTGAGCTAATTATAGTTAGAATAATATCTAGGGCCATGAGTCTAGGCAGCAGGTCTTCGAAGCAAGTAAAATAAGGAAAAAGGATATGAAGGTGGTGGTCTCAAAAGGCATCGAAACTATGCTCATTTGCCTATCAAGAAAAGAATTCTATAACCTGCTCCCCCTCTTAAACCTCTTCAATGATAAAACTCATTTACTTTCTCCATTGATAAGACCTTTGCATTTCCTTGTTGGTTTATTCACATATCCCTATTAATATGGAATTGGTGTTTTAGCCTTTCAGTAAACCTATTTGGTGACTACTGAGTAACTGTTAGTATCTCACCTCATTCCTTTAAAGATGATTATTCATTTTGTTTTACTCAAGATTTCAGATCATAGAGTAGTATATGATGATGCGATTTGGTGCCTCTTAGGCAACCTATATACTGTGGTGCGACCTCGTAATGGTCCCATAATGAACAGTTCTAAATTCCACTCAGGGAGTCTGGTGGTTGTGTAAGAGCAGCTCATTGTGTCAGGCCCCTGTGTAATGGTGGGTAATTTACCAATATCTAAAGCCACTTTTGTATACTCAGTCTGCTGATGTGAGTGTACTGCTGGATTGTCACAATAAACCACATCAGCACTAGTAGAGTTTGAGGGCAACTCACCCCTAGCCTTTGATTCAGACAGGTGCTCATTCAAGGTCTGTGTCCTATGCTTAAGATGTACAAGCCCCTTCTGCCCCTAACTCATAAACAAAGCTGCAGGTTCGATTGTTGTCATGATACACCAATGTAGAGCTGATGGGACTACTCACCATCACTGCACTGGTACTAGTGTCGACCAGTTAGGAATGTATTAGCCAAAAATGCAATTAATTCACTATGCAGAGCTCAAAGTGTTGGTTATTGAAATCACCGAAATAAGCACTCACCTGGTTGTATTTTGTTCTTTCTTTTAGGTGAGTACCAAAGACGTTGTGATGCTGTATGAAGGTAAACCTATTACTGTAAGATAAATGTGCAAGAACAGTTCCCGCTGTTTGCAATGCTGACGCACCAACAAACCAGCTTTAATGCATAACCTAGCTTTTAAACTAGAATTGGGATGACCTTTATCCCTGTAAGGAGGATGTTGGTACAACAAGGTGAAATTGACCTCTGCAAGAGACCTCACAGAGGATGATTCCATCTTAGCTCGTTGATCCACTTCTCATCATCTTTTGTTGTCGTGAGGCACCAAGTACAGTACCCGTGTGAAGCCTACTAACACAGCTTTCGTTGTATCATGCTGGTCGTCGAGTGACACTCCCATTGAATAGCTTAAGAATGGTTCTCTGGGTGGACCCGGCAAATCTGAGGGAGGTGAACTATTGGATGACAGGAGTAAAGAGATCTTAATTTAGTGTAATTTAGACAAATCTACCCCTAATCCCATGAACTAAGGAATGCATTCACCCACCTGTACTTTTATAATGTCATCTCTTACCATGTAGCCTTAAGCTATGGGACTGCTGTATTACAGTCAGATACTTCTGCCAGGAGTCATTTATACTTAGCCATTTCATTTTAGATTATCAGAGAGACTATCATAGCAGTATATAGATGCATAGATGATCATAATGCCATAGCACAAACAAGCTAGATATTGCCAGGTATAAGTCTTTTGCAAGATCAGACTACTGCATATAACATGAAAGGCAAGTCATGGCTATGATGTGCAGAGAAATAGATGTAAGAGAAACCCTTCTGGATGCATAGTGTAAAGGGAGATATTCCTTTGGGACTTGTGTGTCAGAAGGCTTTACCCTAAAAGAGAAGCTGCTTAAGCACTCACATTTCTATATACTACTTATGCACAGCTAAATGTGCTAGTGTCAACAGAAAGCTTCCAGAAGTAGTATATATCCATCCCCATTTTGTGAATAAATATGCCACTATTCTCAGTTTATCATTCTAATACTCTTGATGTTAGTATAGATGTTTAATGACCCTTGCCTTTTGGTTTGTACATCAATGCTACTTTATAGTTCATTAGTGCTGCCTTTATTCAAGTTGTCGCTTCTATGTTGCTTAATCCTGAAAGGTTGACCTGATGTGCAAATTGAACACTAATAACTTAATCCAGTGTGCTTGCAACACACATCACAATGAAAATCAAGGCAAAACTTTTAAGTCCTTTGCTAATGTTAAAGGGAACAAAGGGCTGCCCTCTTGCTTTACTGAATCATAAATGGCCTACTCTTGACAGCACTGTTCCATACAAAGTCTCTAGGGGTAGGGCACTTAGTGAGTGCCCATTGGGCCGTATCTTGGAAAGTGAAGATATTGCAGGACTAGCTAGCTCTATCATGTATATTGTTACTGTGGTATGTAAGGTGCACTGAAACACAGTCACAGTAACTTTAGCTGAATCTGCAGAGTGTTAAACTAGATAAGCAGAGACAGCCAGGGTGTGGCCTTTTCTGTAGACAGAATACAGAATTCAAATTTCCCGGAACCACACAAGTTCTGTCCCACTGTATGGTAGTTCCCAAAAATGCCTAGATAATGTTATCCCCCTATACAACAGTACTGTCATCCTCCTCATTGTTAACCTACCTTTCATTGTCCATGTCATAGAGTCTACCTAGTTATATCCATGCCAAAATCACCTAAGAATATCTGTCCAGGGAGATAGCGATGATCCATGCACATACGGTTAAATGGGAAATGTGTTGCCAAGCAGCATAATGGATGCCTTGTTTTACTGAGTTATGAATGGCTTATTTCTCACAGCACCATTGTTCCATATGAAGCCTCTAGGGGCAGGACACTTAATAAGTGCTTCTTGGGCAGTATCTTGTGAAGTAAAGATATTGCAGGCCTAGCTGGGTTCAAGTTGTATACTGTTATGTATATGTAGGGTGATTTGAATAGAGCAACAGTAACTGTAGCTTAATGGTAATCGACACTAGTATCTTTCGGTTTATGTGATTACCATCCCCATTATAAGGTTCCTTTGTTATCATGGCCTCTTTGTGTTCAGTTCCATATGTGAATAAGACTAGAGAAGACTTTGCATTTATAAATGTCCTAGATGTGAAAATATGACACAGAGTTGTTTTGTTACATTTCTGCTGAATATGTGTAAATTGATACAGACCTCAGTAAATGGGAAGAAGAAAGTCTGCAATATGAGTACCCCAAGCACAGTAAGCAGAATAAGTAGTGAGCCAGGGTGGAGAGCCAATACCTTTGTTGACAGCATTATGCACCTAGCCTTCATAATGTTAACCCCACTGTAAAAAAAAACAAAAAAAGTGGAATCTGCCAGGCTCCAGTGTAAAAGTGAACCATTGTAATTAGCGCGGCGACTAGTGAGTACTACTCGTGAGATGAGTAGACTAGTGTATGGTTCACAGTCGCCATGGTGTAAGGGATAGGGAGGCCTTGCAATCTATTTTTGTTTGTGGCTCCTCTGCTATGGACTATTCCTGCTCACTATTCTAATGTAATAACAACAGTGTGTGTACTTTACATATCAGTGAAGGAATTTTCAGAATATATCTCATACTTTTGATTTTATTCGCAGATAAGACATTTCATCATTTGGAGCCCTATGGCAGATTAGCATTAGAGCATTTTAAGATTCAGAAATGCATCCCTGTAGCCTTTGTTTTAGAATTGTTCGTTTTGAAACTACTATATATATGTAGTACATGTTTTATCTCAGTGGGTTATGGTACAATTGGATCATATTTTCTGTATTTGAACAAAATATTCACTGTCAAAGATCTCTATGGAGAAATCAGTGCTAAAGTGTGTGTTGCCATATGTGCATTTTTGTAAATCAGAGGAGGTTGAAGTGTAAGGCCACCTTGTGGAACTGCTACATTCTTTTCTGTGTAAAATTTTTAGTTTACATTGAAATAATGCTTTCTCAGAATATGTATCTACTATTGGTGATGAAAGATTAATTTGATTACTCCTTTCATTATATAAACGATTTTGTGGAACACTGAAAAGATGTATGTAATTACACTGTGCTCCCCCTCTACAGAGAGGTGGAGTGATCTGGCCGGTTTGCTGACCACTGGCCTGTGACAAGGTACAGACTATTACAAGCGATTGGCAGTTGGGTGTGTGTGGGGGGGGGGGAGGCAGAGCAGGCTTCTGGCAATCTTAGACAGTGTACACTCATAATGACACACCTGTTGACTATGGCATTGAACATTGAATAAGACAGGTCCCTGTGGCAGCTGAGTGAGGTGCATGCAGAATGGACAGTCTACAGACTATTAGTACTTAGCTGCAGTGGGTAGTTCAGGTTGAATTTGTGCTATATACTACCAAAAGCCCAGATGATAGTATGCTTTATCTGTCTCACCAACTGAAACTAGACACAAGATTACAAGTCGCCGCGCCATGTCTCACAGAACTATTCTCTACTATTGTATTAAAATCTACAACACTATGGTTTTATTGTATTTCAGTGCACCAGTGTAGTTTTTACAAGAAGCCCCTGGTGGCAGTATGGTGGTACAAGGAATCTCTTTGAAAATAACAATGGAGATCTGGCAACTTTGGGACACGGATTCAGCTGTTATTTCTATGACATATGTTTATTACAATGCATCATGATGTTGTTTGGAACATGGTGTGGATGATGGCAACTGGCTTCTCTGCAATGAACCCCTGTATCATATCTGAAGTTATCGTGAAACTTTCTACCTAGACTCTTCCCAACTAATAGGGAAAAGTGTCTTCATCTCAGACATTGATGTATTTATGAGTGTTACTGATATTCTTATGTAGCATTTTCACTTCATCTAAAGGCATATTACATTAAAGTAAAATACTACCCTTCAAAGATGGTGGACTGGGATCTACCACTTCCCAGGCCTAATTACCTTTATGGCTGTGTGTCTGGGTGAAAAGCTCATGCGTTCAGGTCTATGGAGTGCTGCCAAGATAGATACTAGACAATATTTGATGCTGCTTCATATTAGAAGCAGAGGAAAGTGGGCAGTGGAAAGATAGTGGTGCTAGCCTTAGATGATAGATGCATCTCCTGTGCTGCTCCTGATCAGTAGCAGATTGTAGAATCGTTTTTGGAATATTCCCATCGAACCATTTCCCGGAAACCCTGTCTCACTATTCTCATGCATTTGGGAGATTTTTTTTTACTTTGGAGCTCAGTGTAAGACCCCCAATGTATTTTATCTAGGTTATTTTTGTCATATGATAACGTGATGGGTTATATCTACCAGAATGTCTATAGTTTACCCCACTTTAGATGTATAATTTTATAAACCATGACCACTTGTATATTCCAGACTCTATTGGCTGGAACGCCCTAGAAAGGGGTAAAACGGCATTTTTTTAAAATCAAGTGTTCTCAAAAGAAATATTATTTGGCATAGGGGGTGGCTATTTTTGGGTTTGTTATGAGACAAAACTTGTGGCCAAAGAAAACCACAGCTACAGTGGTCAAAGGGCTAAATAAAAAAAAAAACACAAAAGAGAAAAAAAACTAAAACCTATTTTACCAAAATGTTATCAAAATTGTCACCAACGTACGCATACCATACGTTCTGTGCTCTTTACCCCTGATATGTTTTGTTACATAGCTTGTTCCTTTTTCCTGGTGGTGTTTCTACATTTCAGATGTGTGGTGGATAGGCCTCCTGCTCGTTGTGGTGCTCAGACAGTTAATTGATTGAGCCGCTCCTAAATACGATGGTGTGGCCCTGTAATGGCCCTATTGTGAGCAGTTCCACATTCCAATCAGGGACCTGGTGGTTGTGTAAGAGCAGCTCATTTTGTTGAGCCCCTGTGTTATGGTGGATAACTCAATGTCTGAAGCCACTTAATTAAAGGTTCAGCCTGCTCATATGGCTTTCACCTTAAGTGTAGAATCATGCCCCTATTAAGACCTTTATATCTTTTTATATTGTAATGTCTTATTATGTAAAGCCCTTTTGTCCTTATGATGCATAGGGTGAAACATTGGGAGTGACTCATTATGGTGGCATTCATGCATTATTAAGACATGGGATTTGATGTAGTACCTGTTAAATAAAAAATGAAATATAAAAAAAAAAATAGTTATAGGTATATATTGGAAAAGAAAAGAAGAAAAATATATATAAAATGCGACCCCTGTAGAGTTAGAGGTTTTGAGTATAGTAAGTATCAGTTTATGCTGATCCTACCTCCTACCGGGTTCGGGCTTCCCTATCCCACTTGAAAGGGTCTATATCTCCTCTTTCCTATCCCTTCTGATGTGTGTGGTACACATATGCGTGGGCACTGATTCATTCCTCTGTGAAATTTTGTAATGTAGTTCTTGCCATGAATATGACCAGAGAAATAGAGAGAGAGAGAGAGAGAGAGAGAGAGAGAGAGAGAGAGAGAATTATTTTATTGGCCATAACTCCCCGAACAAGTACATTCTAGCTTTTCCCAAAGCATTCATGAAATCAATAACTGTCGTAATGGCGTTAAGCATCTATCACTCACTCACTCCTACAGGATTGACACACTACTAGAGGATCATGGAGGAGAACCAAACCATGGATCTATCTATATATAGGGTAGATTTACCATGATTTAGATTAGACCTGAAAATATATAATCCATGCATGCTAAGTAAGCCCGGTAGTCATGTAATGCTATAAAACAGTTAAATTATTAGTTTTATCAACATTTGATAATAAGACATCTTAGCATTTACGACCAACTATAAATTCAAGCGTCCAATTTAATGGTATATGTCTAACTCATGTTTTATCTATCTAATGACATATAAACACTGTAAGGCGATGTTTCCATCACCCTGGTCCAATCCTCCCATACATCACCCTGTCCTTAAGTGTACACCCCCATTACCCTCTCCCCCTCTTGAGTTGCTCCGAAAAGAAGAAAAAACTAACAGAATCCCAGAATAGATAGAAGTGGAATGCCCCACATGGCAGTTCGACTCGCCGATTGGTCTTATCGACACCAGGGGTGTTGGTGTGGACATGGGCCACCAGGGGGTAGCATTGATTTCCTTGTGGTTTGGGGGCAGTTAGCGACACCTAGGGGGCCATTGTGGTGTCCGTGTGACACCGTAAGCCTGACGTCTGTCCACATTTAGCAGGGGCAGATAAGGTAAAGCACCAAGGTGCTGCCTAGAATAAATTCTGAAGGTGTTTCCTAAGTATACTCGTATCTGGACGACATTAAGGTATGTCGCCATGGGATTTTAAGTTTTACCTTCCATTTAGCATTGCGTTAGATGTTCAAGATGGTCAAGATGGCAAACATTTAGTAGGGGAAGATAAGGTAAAGCACCAAGGTGCTGCCTAGAATAAATTCTGAAGGTGTTTCCTAAGTATACTCGTATCTGGACGACATTAAGGTATGTCGCCATGGGATTTTACGTTTTACCTTCCATTTAGCATTGCGTTAGATGTTCAAGATGGTCAAGATGGCAAACATTTAGCAGGGGCAAATAAGGTAAAGCACCAACGTGCTGCCCAGAATAATCGCTGCCTTCCATGGTAAATTGTTCTGATGTTTAAGAATGGATGAATGTATGGATACCAATTGAAATGTTGTGTATCCATAACTTCATCCTAGACTGACATAGAATAATTGATACTGAGAGGAATTATTATTTGACAATTGACTTTTCTCTTGAAAAGGACCAGGTGCCAAGCATTGATCAAAACATTGTAAAATGATTTTGGTTAATTGTCAGTGGAGGTACCTGAAATGACAATATTATCTTTCCATGACTCATATAGCTTCCCTAGCACTCTATGGTCCGTCTTTACCAGGCAGTTTTCAAAGAAGGTTTATTACTGTGTAACTATACCACATAGTTTGTCCAGATGATAGTGGCAGTCCTACCTATTCATCCTATATTTATTTTTGTGCCAACAGGTTCAACATTATGGTTATTTGATGTGGCAGTTATCACATTTTGAAATGTGACAACTTATCTTTGGCAATGTAGCAACCACTGCCCACTGAGGACCACCCTTGGGCCTAATCCCAAGGGGGGGGGCAAGACATGGTGAAAGTGTTAGGGGTGTTACATGTCTCGGATCACTGCAAGCGAAGCGCAGCGGTCAATATAGGGGGGTTTGGGGGCATGCCCCCCAAGAAAATTTTGAGGATTGAGACTTGAAATGGTGCATTCTTATGCATTCTTACTTAACATATTAAGTCTCAGGTCTTGTAAAGTTTAAGGTGAGAAATCAGTTTTTATGTTAACAATTCTTGATGAATAGGTGGCCTGTATATCTCCTTACCTACACAAACAGAATGACTTGAAGATCTCTACAAGAAATATTCCATTCTGGTACATCATTGAACACCATATGAAATAGGGCATTTGTATTAATCATCTGATAATTGAAAGGATGGGGGTTTGGGGGCTTAGCCCCCAAGAGAAAGTTGAAATGGTGCAATCTGAGGCATTTTGGCACTATATAGATTGGTATCACCCTACTCCCCTAAAGAAATCAAGGGCTCTGGAACCATTTGAAGTTTGAAAAAAAAAGGTTGGGGGAAAGAGAATGGGAGAGAGGATATCAGGGCCCGGTATCAGGGTGTCACCTGAAGAGGGAAAAAGGTAATTTCTTTGGTGTATAATGATCTGTACTGGAATATGAAGTGCTGGCTGGGTGTATTGTTATGACAATGGAAGTAGTGGGGTATGGGGGAACCCCAGGAAAATTTTGAAAAATGCCAGGACAAAAGGTGCATTCTGGTGCTTTTTAAAAATAGATAACACATTTTCTAGGCCCTGATAAGATTTTGTTTTGAGGGCAAGACCTCTCCTGATATGTGATCCTAGGGCTTAAGTGATAAAACATGTTGAGGGGGGATGGGGGAGGTATGACCCTAAAAGACTGAAATCTAGTGACCAAATGGTGCATTCTGAAGCAAATTTGCACAAATTCTTCTGTCCGTCACCCCAGATCATCCAATGTCCATCATACATGTACTTAGCCCTTAGGATCAATGATCATACATGGGCAACTAACCACCCAGGTTAAGCCTGTAGATACCATCAATTTGGTCTGTACATGGAACCCTGGTGATATACAATGATACAATGTACATGCCTTGTGTCAACCTTATGTACTTTCTCCAAAAGGTTAAGCATGAGTTCCAATGATGTGGCCTCCCCCTCTCTCTTCTCTTCCTCCTTTTTTTTTTTTTTTTTTAGGGGGGGGGCAAGGCCCGTTCGGCCCCCCCCCCCTGTATCCGCCATTGCACTTAAAAGGGTCTATGTCTTCTTTTGCTATCCCCTCAGGATGTGTGTGGTGCACATATGCACGGGCACTGACACATTCCTTTACGGATTGTGTAATGTAGTTCTCGTCATGAATATGACCTTAATTGTCGAAATGGCGTTAAACATCTATTACTCACTCACTGTTCAAAGGGACACAGATGGTCCATATGTTGTCAATGGATATGGTCCTTTAGGACCTATATCCTCTGTATGCAGCACACAAAGTTCTCTCTGAATCCAACAATTAAATCCTTGCCAAAGTGTTCATTAGTACCCTGAATTTATAATCTGTTTCAAAATTAATGCCTGGTTTGAGTAGTCCCATCCAACCATTACATTGCTCTTTAAAAACAGCCACTCCTCTGCTCTGAGGGCTTTAGTAGCTTTAGCTGCATTAAACAACCCTCTTTGATGGACTGAAGCCATTTCTAGTATGCATTTAACCCTTAAAGGCCACATATTGTTTTATTGCACTTTGTCCTTTAGTTGCCAATATGTATGATTGCTGAATGTGGGAGTAACTTGTTGGAGCTATATTCAAGTACCATGCTGACCCTGCAGGGCTGATATACTCCTAAATAGCAGCATCAGGTAGTGGTGGTGAGCCACTTATCAGCACAACATTAATGCATCATGATGTATCAGGAACATGGACCTTTTGTCATCAGCTGGCTACAATGAGGAGCTGGGTAACCATGCCCTTTGGGAAGAAATCATCAGACGCAATGTATAATTGTCATATTTGCTACGAAAAGGTCATTGAAAAGAACTAGTTCATGCATCATATCCGATCTAATAAGCATCCAGGGCATTTAAAAAATGGATTGATGGCCCTCCAGCAGTTAAAGGTCTTTGGGTCTTTTTCTAGCCTGAAAAAGTCCCTAAAAAGGGGGATGTGTGCTTATTAGTTTAGCAGTGCTTATAACATTGAATACGGTATAATGATGATTAGTGAACATGATGCTGCTGATGATCATCAGCTTCTTTAAAGGCTATATAAGAGGTGCAGCCAGGCAGCACACCATGTGAAAAATAGGATGCCTTCATTTACTGAATTATAAATGGCCTACTCCTCACAGCGCTGTTGTTCCATATGAAGCCTCTAGGGGTAGGACACTTATAGTGAGTGCCTGTTGGGCAGTATCTTGGGAAGTGAAAGCTGGGACAAGATCTGGAATATATAGATTTTCAAATGTCTGCATATCTAACATCACCCCACTTGTGAAAGTGTCCTGCCAAAATCTCAATCTATTCAGTGCATTCTAACCATGTCAAATTCAAGCATATATGTGTGTAGAAATAAAATGCCTCCAGCATTTTATTCATGTCAACAAGCAGTCTTGATTGTACCAGCACAGTGGCTCCATCTGAAGCAGAGTACTCTATAATGGTGGTGAATTTAATTTGGATGCCTGGCAGCAGAGCAGACACCACTCAGTGCTGCCCCCCAGGAGGCTTTGACCAGAACTAATTAACCAAGTGGTTTCCCTTCCCACCAAAGAGGATAGACCAGCTGAAACCAATGATGTGCACATAATGAGCAATATCATGCCATAAAAAGTGGCACCCTATGACTTGGGAAGGGGTATATAATCCTCTGAAATACATATCAGACAACACTATATCAGCTTTTATACCAGCTTGAAGATATTACAGGCCTAGCTGCACTGTATTTTTTTTGGCAAAATAACAGCAAAATCCTTGTCCCAAAGTTGGTAGAGATATATCATTATTTTCATGGAGATTCCTTGTACCACACACTGAAAAACCTGCAAGATCCGAAACTAGTCAGTGTTGACAACTTTAGGTCCTCAGGTTGACAATACCTAAAACAACGACTTTGGGTGGTCAAAATGACGACTTTATGTCATCATCCTTAAGACCTAAGTCGTGAGTATGAAAATACATACTAACGACTTAGGTCGTCAGGATGACAACCTAAGGTCAGCATTTGGACCTTAAGTTGCTGTTTTTTTCAGTTGTCAACCTGAGGACCTAAAGTCGTCACCACTGACAAGTTTCAGACCTTCCTGGTTTTGAGTGCAGTACTGCCATCTGGGGCTTCATTGAAGAAACTACTCTGTCACTGCAATAGGATGACATGACGGCAGTTTTACAAAGATCCCTGGTAGATTCAACAGTTGTTTTTTACAGTGTGGGTTCATTATGTATATACTGTTAACAACTAGTGTATGTAAGATATTCCTACACACTGCAACAGTAACCTGAGAAGGAAGGGAATTGACTAAAGTGCTTTTCAGTATAGTGTTCTCAATCACAATTGTCAGTTTCTCCTGGGATCATTTATTTATGAGTATTATTGATATGAATTCAAATGTGCAATGCTATGGTGTTATTTAACTGAAGACATGTAATTTAAGTGTGCAATGTGAAAACCTAACGCATTATATTAAGCAGAATGAGCTGAGAGCCCATACATTCTTTCTTTCATTACACCATATACCCTTAGTTTTTAACACTTTAAAGGCCACTGATGCATTAATGCATCATGCCCATTGTTTGGTATGAAATGATGCATGAATGCAGCCCTGCATCCATGCATCATGTCGACCCTATGGAGCTGATACATCCCCAGAGTGCCATTGCTGCATCGGGCTTCCCTAGCCCACTTAAACGGGTCTATGTCTCCTCTTTTCTATCCCCTCGGATGTGTGTGGTGCATATATGCGCACGCGGGCACTGACACATTCCTCTGTGAAATTGTGTAATATCGTCCTCGCCATGAATATGACCTTAGCTGTCGAAATGGCGTTAAACATCTATTACTCGCTCACTCTCCATTGCTGCACCATGACACCAAATGGGTATGAGGCACTCCTGCATTAGAGGCTCAAAAAGGGTTAACCATGCAATAACATCATTAGGCTATCCCATCCTAGTGGATTGTCCAATGAGTGCAGCCATTGCTGGAACAGCAGTTATCACGATAACAGTTATCCGAGGGGTACCACATGCCCACCTCTGCCCCGTGAGGCCCCCATTGCATAGTTGGGATAATTTCATTGGCTGTTAATTAACCCTGCTAAGTCGGTATAGTACAAGGCTTCAAGTTCATTTACTATGATTCAATTTCTAAATGAATCTCATAGTGATATTGCCACTTAAGCAAAAACTTATGAGTGTTAGCAATGTATTTAAGCCACAATGGAGATTGCCAGTACTCTATGCTTCATGCTGTCAAAAGGGCCTAAGGCATTAAAGTACTATGCTATGTTTAAGGGTTAATGTTACTAGTAACTACCAATATCTCAGGTCTACTACCTGTGTGGCTGGCTGTTTGGGTGAGCACCATGTAATAATGGTCTAGAGAGTGTGGAAGTGTGGGGTCATGGAGCTTGCTTCATAGGATAGATACACTCTAAACAATAACTGTTAAATGTACTAGGTCTCCTCGTAAACTGAAGAGTGAACCATATTGCAGTGAAGTAGGTTAGCTTCTACATTGATGCCCCAGATGGCAGCACGGTGGTACAAGGAATGTCCATGAAAATAACTATGGATAGCTTTCTCAGATGCATCACGTAGACAGTGCTGTAGGTCCTATATCCAGCTCAAGCCATATAGCTCCTGACATTCAATTTGACGATTTCTATCTTCATTTTCATGTCCAGATGTGAAGTTGCTTGTACAAAAGACGAAGGATGATAAAAAAAAAAACACCCCATTGTTCCTCACTAGGAAGAACAAACAAGAATACACCTTCTAAGAAAATATCCCTTCTATTCTGTGTGTTAAGGGGCAATCCATAAATGACATCATTCATTTCCTCACCCTTTTGGACACCCCATTTATCATTTACTATAGAAATGTATAGAAGGATTAGACCGCCCCCACCTCCCCCGCTGCTGCATGGACGACCCCTAATTCTGCTTTCCAGCACTTCTTTGGTGGATCCCCCCCCCCGCCTCTGCATGACATCATTCATAGACAAGTTGAAAACAAAAATTGTTCCCCCTCCCCGGGACTTGAAGCCTACCATAGTGTGTGTACACGATCGGTACACCCACCTTGGCGCCCAGCAGCCGTTGGCAGCAGTAGTGCTGGGGAGGGGTTGGCGAGAACGAGGACAGCTTCTTGTGGCATTCTAACCACTAGACCATTGGCACACACACCTCAGCGCCTGGCAGCAGTTGGTTTGGTTTGAACGCGTCCAGCCTGGTCAATTTGCCACTTAGTAAGGAGGTTTAGGTAGTAGACAGTACTAATACAAGGCTGGGAGTATAAACGGGGAAATATGGTATGTAGCTATAGGACAGGCAGCTCTGACCACTGTGGTGTAATCCTAACTTAATTCTACTGCTGCTATTCTCATCAGTCCCTGTGGCGCACTGCATAGGGAGTTGGATTTGGGATCAGGAGAATTTCGTAGGTTTTAACATGTAACATGTATGACATGTAAAATGCCTCCTTACATGTATAACCGCACACCTAACAAAAGTCATGATGCATGCATCATGGTGTGCAATATTAAGCTAATAGATCATGGATATTGGAGCCCTAGGGGAGTCTATGCTGGATATACCCGAGCCGCGCAGCGGCTCTGGTATATCCAGCATGGGCTCCAATATCCATGACCAAATAGGTTTATACCACCATTTCCTCCATTTTGTATTAATTTCTTACCTGATATCCAAAGATTATAGCCACGAGAAGACCTTTTGTAAGTGCAAGCGACACGGCCCGTGTCCGCTCTGTGCGAAGCCATTGTTTTTGTTCCTTGCCGGGAGAGGTACCGCTGTGAATACAGTCACTTTTCGTATTGAATCCAACCATGACAAGTCTTCAAATTAAAACATACACATCCTTAGGTAGTCTAGATGATCCCTCCATACATATTATGTCCAATATATTCAAAATAAAGGAGAATCCATTGATTTTTCCATCGTAAGCGAGTCGCAGTCCGGCCATTCCCACCCGCCTCCTTGTTCGGCGAAAGTGTGTCAGTGGCCCAGATGTAGATATAGGTCAACTGCTCGCCATACAAGAAAGACGCCGAAAATTTTGGACCCGTTTGGAAAATCAATGGATTCTTATTTATTTTGAATATATCGGACATATCAAGCATGGAGTACTCATCCATACGAAAAGTGAGTGTGAACACAGTGGTACCTCTCCTGGCAAGGAACAAAAACAATGGCTTCGCGCAGAGCGGCCACGGGCTGCGACTCGCGTACGATGCCAAAATCAATGGATTCTTATTTATATCAAAGAAAATGGAGAAAATTAGCACTCATTCCTCGTCTATGGATCGAATACTTCTTGGGATTTTAATATTATAACATGACAAGCTTGGAATCAATACGAAAACTGAATGGAAACATACCACTAGGACCTCAGGTTAGAATTTATTTACTTTCGCATTGTGTTTCATCACCGTTCAGTGTGGGCTATGGCTAAGGCCTTCGCCTACCACCACTGCGGACGGGGTTCGATCCTCATACGAGTTTTTTCACAATGGAAGATGGCCAGATTGAATTTGTATATCTGCCACACATTTCCAAAAAGTCCAACTTGACCCCGAAAAAGTATATACCAAAAATTTCAAAAATGCACATGGGTGGTATATGCAGAATAATGCATGGCTAAACTGCATATAAACCCACCGGAAGTGCCGAAATCGTGGTATAACAACAGGTATGTGCATGGGAATATCCAGAAAAAGCACCCAAAATCACAGAGGTCGTGTAATAAGGCAAGTTAAAGTAACACTAGACAGTCTGAAACATATAAGCTGGCCTGAGGCTTGTAGAATAGAGCAGAAGTGAGACTGTCTAGTAGATTGTCCTTGAGTCAGATAGACTCAAGGACTTGAATAATGTGCCTGGATTTGTAGCTCTAAATTATTTTATGGATGAAGTGTTATTCTCACCAATTAGGATTAATAAGAAAACCTATCATTCAAATATGATAATTAACTATGGATTAATGAAGTTTCTGCCTCAGAGCATGGGCCCTGACTCATGTTGAATCTACCATATGGCATGTAAACACAGTATAGGGCAATGTTATAATAGTTTCCCATTCCTTAACCGTTACCCATGTGAGGGTGCACCCTTACCCTCATTCCTCTCCACCAAATTACAACTCTTAAAACCAGCAAAAAAGAAAAGATAGAAGTGGAATGGCCCACATAACACGTCCGCTTCCCAGTTAGTCTCACTGACACCAGGAGTGTTGGTGTGTGCATGGGCCACCAGGGGGTAGCATTGATTTCCTCGTGGTTTGGGGGCAGTTAGCGACACCTTGGGGGCCATTGTGGTGTTTGTGGGACACAGTAAACCTGGCGTTTGTCCACATTTAACAGGGGCAGATAAGGTAAAGCACCAAGGTGCTGCCTAGAATAAATTCTAAAGGTGTTTCCTAAGTATACTCGTATCTGAACGGCATTAAGTAGGCACTTACCTAATATTTCAAGACTTTATCCCATTAAACCTATCTAATGATCAATGGAAAGCATCTTGAGAAAAGAAGTGGATTTCCTTTTGAAATGAAGTCCCTATGTCAATTTTAAGTGGAATTACGACCAGTCAAAGGTACCAAATCAGACCCAGAATTCTGCCATAGTTAAGAGTTTAATTTGGATCCAATTTTGTGATCAAGCAAGATGAATCCAAGATAGACTAGATCACTAAAATGATTATTTTGGGCAATTTTCTTTTCAGGTAAGCAAGATATACCCTCAAGAACTTAAATAATGATACATTTTATCATAATCAAACAATGTAAAAGCAAATTTTTGATGTCATCTTTTCCCTTGAACTGCGCGCTCTGACAGAACCACGGCAGACTATCGTCTTTGACTCAGGATGTTTGAATGATCATAACTTCCATTTAAATTGTCATAAAAACTTTATTTAAAAAGCAAAACCACTTATTTTTATCACATCTATCAATTTCTCACCATAAAAAATGCATAAAACAAGGTTTTAATTGATAGGTAAGTGCCCAACATGGGGGAGGTTGGGACAAGTGTCCAGAGATAATCTCACCCAAAAGGTTTGCAGGATCTGTCAAACATACTGCAGCCCCTTAGAAAAAGAAAAGCTAGACATTTTCTAGATGATTTTTATCCATGGAACAGGTGGGAACCATTTATGTTTTGGTGCTCAATGATCTTCTCATCATAAAATGGTTCTAAACTTTTGGTTGAATTTTGATGGGGTCAAAGGCAAAATTCCCTGCATTCAACCTTGTACAAGAAATATTCATTTTAAAGGTCTAGCCAAGCCTGTTAAAATGAGCCCTTGTTTGTAAAGATCCTCCAGTAAATAGCTTCAGAATAAACTGGCAAAGAAAGGAGAGTTCAACACTACCCAGTTTCAGCTTTATCACAGTTTCACACCTCTACTGCAGCAGACTCAAACACTGGAGGTATTTCAGTGCCTACATTAAGGTATGTCGCCATGGGATTTTAAGTTTTACCTTCCATTTTTTCCGGAGATGAGACATGGCAATGTCATACATTCAGGATTATGTAAGTCTTCAGGTTTTATCAGGATTTCCTGATTTCTGAAATTTTTGAATGACATTTATTTTCCTTATACGAGTGGTAAGGGGGGCCGTTTGGAAAAAAATAGAAGGCTTTTATATCAAGTAAATGTATGGCATCCTGATTTTTGCATATTCCTGACTTACATCCCTGTATATATTGTAATTCCAGGAAAGTTGGTATTGAGTTCATCCAAACTATTCGGAATGTCTGAATAGCTTTTTGTTATGATGTTCTACAGTAAAGGGTAGTTTCCCAAGCCTTTGTTACCAGAAATTGATTGCCATCCTTCAAAGACTTCCATATACCAACTCATACTCTTTAGCTGCGATCTGTAGGAAATATATATACCGGGGGTAGTTTCACTCCTCCATATTCTCCTGACAACTAATTATCTACCTATATCTACAGCCATATGATTATTTGATGGACGCCTATTCAGAAATGTCAATGACTGTGCTCTGCAATGTCAGCATTTTCTTAATGTTTCTTAGCAAAGGATGATGCCTTAAGCTTCATCTTCATATCTCTTCACAGCTGCTTCATGGTACACCTAATGCTCCAGTACATTTTTGATACAATGTACAAGGATATTAGCCATGCTCAAAAAACACCAGAATGCACAATATGGCTCTGACATCAACGAAAAGACCACCCTATTTTCTAGTTGAGGTAGTAGGATAGCCTTTGTGATAAAAAAAACCCCAGGTTTTTGGCATACTTAGTAAAATATGCACTACTATTTAAAGGAGAGGAGCAGGCCTTTTTGCTGCATTGTATGACGTCACAATTGACCAAATGCAGCAGGAACTGCATTAACCATGCATGGAGGCTGTTGTAAAACATGTTTATAGATAGAATTTTGATGTGCACAACATTGTGATATCATTTAGAAACCCTCGCCTGGGTTATTTATTGCCATTTACTGTAAACATATTAATTTTCACGCAATACATATTTTTGCGCACCTATGTAGTACGAAAAAAAGATGTGTGTGAAAATTTCCCCCAAACTCTCACTGTACCACCCAACCTGTACCTGTGCGAAAATATGATTGGCGAAAAGGTATTTCTATGCCCTCTGCGCAAAAATTTGGCTGCGCGAAAATATGTACGTTTACAGTATAATAAAATGAACAACCGTGGTCCAAGGAAAGATGTGGAGAGCATTTTGCTGCAGTCTAGCAGTGCTGTACAGTTAGAGCTCTGCTGCATTTGGTCAATTGTGACGTCATACAATGTAGCAGAAGTGCCTGCTGCTCTCCCTTATAGAGTTGCATATTCTACTAAGTATGCCAAAATCTTAAATAAATCAACATGTAAAAGGACTGGTGTTTCCTTTAAAGATTCTCCTGCGGAAGATGCCCCCCTCCCCAATTTCATCTTTAGATTGCACTTTATAGGAAAAAAGACTGTTCACTAAAGGGCCCAGGTTTGTTTCCTTCTCTGGAGTTTGCATATATATATATATGCCTAGGATTAAATAACATAGAGATGTCATATTATAAAACGATCTACCCGCATAGCACCGTCTTATCATTGTCTGTTTCGCCAACATTTCCATTCATTACCACACAAAGGAGCCTTCATCCCTTTAGTTGAAAACACTATGTGTTGTGTCAATACCTTTATATCATATAAATCTTAAGAATGGCGGGATGATATAAATTCTCAAAGTGCCATAAACACAATTTAAGTCAAACAGACGCAGTTTATCAACTCAATACATTACAGCTGCCTATGTAGCTAAATGACCATTAACCTTTTAAAGGCCACTGATGTAGGAGTGCATCATGCCCATTGGTCGTCATGATGCACCAATGAAGTGCTGGCAAGACTGCTCGCCAGCACTTCATTGGAGCATCATGCCAACCTTATGGGGTTGACCCATATATATACTCCAGGAGGGTCGGCATGATGCTTTAATAAAGAGCTAATGAGCAGTCTTGCCAGCACTTCATCGGTGCATCATGCCGACCAATGGGCATGATGCATTAATGCATCAGTGCCTCTTAAAGGGTAAAAGTGTACAAATGGCCCACAGGGAGCAATTAATTCTGATTCCCTCTCATAGAGATTTACAGGAGAACATCTCCTTGCAAATGCTTTCTCTCCTTTCTACCTAATCTTAATGCTTTATGTCTGTGCTTTTTCAGCTTTAAGTCTTTAGAATCAAAGTTTTACTGGAAATAAAGGCTAAGTATAATGATGTTTGTAATCAAACTGAAGAAGAAAAACTGCAGTAACCCAATCATGTACCAGGGAAAAGGCATGTGGAACAGTAAGCACAATCATAATCTTCTCAGAATTCTATGCGGTAGTAAAAATCAATTTGAATTAATTTTTACACCAGGCTGATACCATTGTTATGTCATGACCATTTATTGCATTATATTTTTGAGGTGTTACATGTACTGCCCTAACCTCTGAACTCAGATTCTGAACCAATATTGAGATTTTGCCATAATACCCTGCATATAAGAGGCACCCAGACTTTATGGACATGCATTAGAAAGGATTTTCAAAATTCTAGAACCTATGGGCAACTTGGGGCTCCCCCACCTTCTATACCACTGTAAGAGGGTGGGGTACCTTTTGGAAGAATTTAGAACAATGTTTCCCTCCCCCTATAAGGTGCACAAGGGTCGTGTACTAGCCACACAGAAAACATGCCGCCGCCTAAAACTCGTCAGTACAGATGAGTTTAGGGTAGTCAAGGTCAAATTACCACCTAAACTTGTCATACTGACAATAGAAAGTCGTTATACTGATGACTTACTTAGGTGGTCAGGATGATGACCTAAAGTCGTCACCTTGACGACCTAAAGCTGTAGTTGGCTCAGGGATCACCCTGAGTCTATACCGCCGGGTAGGCGATGGAGTTTAAAAATAAACAAAAGTCCATTTTTCAGTTTACATTTTCTAGAGGAAATAAAAGTTATACATTAATAAAATTGTTATAGACAATTAGTTCATATATTTGTCTGTATATTCATGCAAGAAAAAACAACTAAACATGCACTCATCTACTTACCATGATTATTTAAAAAAAAATAATAGATCACTTTTGAATGATTCTCTAATCCACTTCCTCATAGGCTTAGGTCCAGGCCCGACTTTTCTCTCTTTATTCTTACATAGATTAAACAAAAGCGTCTAAATGTGAGACGCTTTTGTTCAATCATATAAGGATAAAGAGAGAAAAGTCACTAACTCCTGGTGAATTGACATTTGACTTGCTCAAGTGAATAGATTTATGAGGGAGGGATTTGGGAGCAAGGGGCTAGGTGTCCAGGGGGCCAGGTTTCCAGGGGGCCAGGTGTCTGGGGCTAGGTGTCCAGGGGGCCAGGTGTCCAGGGGGCCAAGTGTCCAGGGGGCCAGGTGTCCAGGGGCCAGCACACCAGGGGGCCAGCACACCAGGGGGCCAGCGGTCCAAGGGGTTTAGTAAGAGAAGATTATGCCAGACTGGTGTCAGTACATGTATAGATAATAGTCTCTATTTGTAAGTAATTAGTCAATATTTCGCAAGTCCTTATTCCTGTGACCCTACAGGGTTGATAGAGGGTTTTATGGTACCCACCCTGAGCCTTCTGTGCTTCAATGCACAACGCCCAATTTTTTTAGGTATTGTCAACCTGAGGACTTAAAGTCGTCTGCACTGACTAGTTTCGTGCCTCTCAGTTTTTCAGTGCACGCCTTATATGCGGGGTACCATGGTATATCCATTGAACAGTCAAGATTCTATCCAAATATTCAAATAGACCGTAAAAGTGTTCCCTCCCATTCTGATTCTCGACGTTAATGCCTGGTTTAAGTGATCCCATCCAACCATTAAATTGCTTTTTAAAAACAGCCGCTTGTTCACCCAGAGAGCTTTCCTGGCTTAAACTGAATAAATCCACCCTCTTTGATTGAGTGAAGCTATTTCTAGTATGTATTTAACCCTCTACGGGCGGATTTGTGCTAAATACATGATGTCATCTGGTCCTTAGGCTGGATTAATGAACCTCTAACATGTAGATACATTTTGTATCATACTCTAAAGAAATCACTGTTGAATCCTTGTAAATGTGTACAGTGAACTACTGTAATGGTATTTCAGTCAATGGGTGTAGTTTCTACAATGCTGCCCCAGGTAGAAGTGCAGCGGATAATGACGGATCTATGGCAACTTTGAGACAAAGATTTCGCCAAAATGTAAGCCTCTGCTCTTTCCTGCTTGTACAAGGTTAAGACACTCCTGAAGGGTTGGCATGATGCACCTATGCTGTGCACCCACAGCACTGTATTGGTGCATCATGACGACAAAGGAACAGGGACTAGGAGGCATCATGCACCACTCTTAAATACTTGAATGATGAGGTGGTTTGGCGGTTGGTCATTATTATTGGGAGACAAAAGTAGCATTCTACTCATGCAGGAAATCCTTGCACGCTTCAAGTCCTTTATGAAAAGAAAGTTCATGTATATACATTTGAACTACATTATCATATCTTTACTGGCTATAGTCCTGGGTATAATTTCACAAAATAATTATTTGGATCCCACCCCCTGGCAACGTACGTTTCTTGATTTTTTATGTTCCTTTGCCATACAATCATTGGGTCATCACCCTCAAGCATTCAAAGGACTCCCTTCCCAGCATTTCATCATTTTCATCTTTTATTTGCTATTGTATATTAGGATGAGAATGGTATGCTGATATAATTTGTACTGTTCTCAGATTCCCCTTGTATTGATAAATTGTGTAATACTCTGATTTTCCCTGAGACTTCTCAATATCCATGCAGCTATTTTATTATTACACTTAGTCATATCTAATTATGTAGCTCATTTCTCAAATCAGTGAATCAATAAATTAATTAATTTTCTCTTGTTCTGTTTTTAGGTGAGTGCCAAAGTCGTTGTGAAGTCTGACCCACCCTGGTGTAGGTAACCTAATACATACTGCTGTCAATACAGAAACTTGCAGGACACCGGCTTTTGCTGACAAAATCGCCTTCGGGCCTGCGGAAGTTAATAGAGTGGGACAGAATGTCGGGCTATGGTCCTGGGATCTTGGGCTACATTTTGTTTTTACAGATTATTGAGAGTTTTACAGCCTAAAACGAAAAAAACCTTAGTGTTGTTAAATATTAAGGAGTTAAATGATTGAAATAGTGAGTGATTTTTTGTTTTTCATTAGTTCTTTCCTGAAAATAAATGATCTTGAGGTATTCGGTTCTACCAAAATTCATCCTGGCCTGCAGAAGAATAAAATATACAGGACCAAATGTCCTGCGATGGGAAAAAAAACATTTGGTATAGACTGTATACTAATTCATAATAGGAGGCATGAATGTATATGTTATATCATTTCTGGAACCTTATCATTGACGGGATTACACTGCGTCACAGACATGGAGGTACTGCACGGTTTAGGGGGATGTCTTGTAGATTCAACAGTCATTATTTAGAGTGCACCCTCCAAAACTGAGCCCTCCTTTTCAAAAAGCCTCTGAACCTCGGTCCTAGTCACTCTAATCTCTTTGATCAGGAGTCAGCTTTTATTCCTCTGCCTCTGGGGAATTCCTCGTACATTCATTTTCCCTGTATCTAGACAGGATGTATGGACTCAGATGTCACTAAATGGTCGGCATGCATGATGCTCCAATGAAGTAATGGCAAGTAGACTCATCAGCACTTCATTGGAGCATCATGACGACCAATGGGCATGATGCACTTCTGATTGAGTGGTCCTTAAAGCAGGGTCTCCATATACAGAGGCGTAGGAAGCAAATCTTCATTGGAGGGGCTCAGTGGGGGCCCAACCTCGACACCTTGAATTTCCGGCTCAAGTGCAATAGCCCCTATACATACCTATATAAAATTTGTAGAGAAATATAATTTTTAATGAATTTTGGATCTGATTTGGGGTCCAGAACCCCATTTCCCTATCCCGTTATTATATTAATCTAATTTGAAATACAAAGTTTTAGTTTCTTGTTCAATTTATTATGAATTCTTGGCAAATTTTGGGGGGCCCAGACATACTCAGGCCCCACCTCCTTCATGATTGGGGGGGCAGGCCCCCCTGGCCCCCCTTTTCCTACGCCCCTGATATATAATATTAGGACTCTAAGACATCTGGTGACTAATTATGAGGATGATTGAATGAGCTTTGGATGAGAGATGACTCCCTCATGACAGTTTTTCCTGTATTCACATTATCCTCTAGGGCTCTTGGCATTAAATTGCCTATACATAGAGTGTCCCATTGTCTGACGTGGTCATTGTATGTACTGGTCAGGTTATTGTGGACCCAATATTGCATTTAAGATTTGACCACAAGTTTGTGACGTGAATGCACTGTAAAAGATAACTGTTGAATCTACCAGGAATCCTTGTATAACTGAAGAGTCAAACGCAATAATTATAAAGCAGTGAACCAGTGTAGTTTTAACAAGAAGCCCCCGCTGGCAGTACGGTGGTACAAGGAATCTCTGTGAAAATAACGACCGATTTCTGGCAACTTGCAATTGGGGACAAGGATTCCATTTTTTTTAAACATTTCAGACTGCAAGTAGTATATGTGAAGAGTAGTTGTTTACGGTTTGTTTGCACATCAGGTAGCGGAACCTTCTTAAGTTATGGGCAGTGAAGTTAAAAGTTAGAAATAAATCCATGCAGATCTTGATATCTGTCACAAATTGTTTTTTTTTTTTGCTTTTTGCTTTTTTGGAAAAATCACGCCTGGCATTACAAGCCAGCTATTTTTCTCCCACCTTCCACCAATGTGAGAGGAGAGGTAAATATAGCGGGGCTGGCTGGGGAATACGAAAACTTCACCAAAGATGCTACATCACAGAAGGCATATGAGCAATATCAACGTTACGTGAGGCATATATAACCCATATACCTTATACATAAGCCTCTAAGGGCTGATGCAGGAGTGCATCACGCCCATTGGTCGTCATGATGCACCAATAAACATGGCCATTTGAGCATGTTCAGACATAGCCTTCCAGAGGTCGTCATGATGCCACAATGAACTGCTGGCGAGTAGTCTTGCCAGCACTTTGTTGGTGCATCATGACGAATAATGGGCATGATGCATTAATGCATCAGCGGCCCTTCTTAAAGGATTATACAACAAATCTTCTGTACACAGCCGATATAATATGAGCTGAATAAGGCCTCTCACATTACAGACATACCCTCCCCAGCACATCCTTTCTCTCACAGTCTAAGCTAATAAGGTCTCTCATGTGGGAAACACTGCAGAGATCGTTAAATTGACCACACGGGGGACGGGAGGGGGAGCACTGCCTCATGGGTACCGTGGTATTAGATACGTACAGCAAAATTATAGCCCCCCCCCTTCTTTCCATATGAAATGTGAGGGTCATTTTATCAGTTATAATTATATGGTATCACCCAGTGACCACAGAATCTTGACACAACAGTGTGGATCGTACTACAGTTGGTATCCAAACTAAGGTGGAGTTCTCTCCCTCGTTCCCCCGACCACACACGGTGGGGGGAGGGGGGTGGAGGGATCCCTGGTCGGTGGCCATGGACCAACACGTGTTGGGGACATGTGTACAGCGGCACTGACTAAGACCCACGGACAGCAAACTCTAGTACTGGAGATCCCCGTGGAGGAGGAAATCAGGGTATGGGAGCGGCCCAGGTGTGGGGGAGCAGCTCACTGTATTAGAGTGAAGGGGAGCAGCTTAGGCCAGAAACCTACCCCTGAATTCCGCTCCCGCTACTCTCCCACTACATGTAGTTATACAGACCGCAGATGCCCAGCATAGAAGCAGCTCAGTGTGAAGGGAACAGCGCAGTGTTGGGGGGATATCATGGCCAGGGGAAGTGGCACAGTGTTGGGGGCATACCATGGTCAATGGGAGCAGTGCAGTGTTGTGGAGGGGCATATCATTAACTCGAAAGACGAGTTATAAGAGTCGGGTAAAAATACACACCCATTCAGTGCCTCTGAATAGTAGCTTAACAGTGAGAAAAAAGTAAGACGTTTTTAGGCCTATGTTAAATCCCATAGGTGGTGCAAAAAAGTAAACTTTCCCAACATTTGAATTTGCCATCATTTGATCCGTCCGCATGTCTCTATTGTCGTAAAAATCGTCGTTACTAATTTTTTTTTCAATTATTCAGTGTTATAATATAGAAATATGATAAAGAATGAACAAAGGATATGATTTGAATCGATATGTATTATTAAAAACATAAAAAAATTACCTGTTCACCCTGTCGTTAATTCGCACCACAAAGCCGTTGTCGTGCAAATTGACCCAAATAACCATGGAAATTGGGTCGGCATGCGCAGATAGAACCAAAATCCAACATGGTGGACAGCGAGACGATCGACTTGTGGGCCTATAACAGTAAAAAGTTAGGGTACATTCGATTCAATTCGATTGATATTGCCAAAGAAAGCCATTAATTTCAAGTTAAATCGATAGAATATATCATTTCTCCGTCGAAAATGCTACTTCCGGCAAGGAGGGGTCGCGCATGGGCACAGAACATCAAAATCCAAAATAGTGGACAGCTAGACGATCGGCTCATGGTGCCATGCAAACTGCTGCATTATAACAAAACGGAGGAGAATTACACTGTCTCATGCCTTTTTATGGTTAATATGGATCATTATTCAAGACCTGGTATTGTGCAATGCTTAACTCGCCAGGAGAGGAGTTATTTGCCAATGAAACATTCGAGCGATTATGGATGCATTCTCGCTAGGCTTAACCATTGACAGTGATAATGCTCAAAGAAAACATGAGGTTAGTATCAGAAGGGGCATATCATGACCAGGGGGAGCAGCGCAGTGTTGGGGGCATATCGTGGTAAGGGGGAGCAGTGCAGTGTTGGGGGCATATCATGGTAAGGGGGAGCAGTGCAGTGTTGGGGGGGGGGGCATATCATGGCTAGGGGTAGCAGCGCAGTGTTGGGGGCATATCCTGGTCAGAGGGGGCAGTGCAGTGTTGGGGGCATATCATGGCCAGTGGAGCAGTGCAGTGTTGGGGGCATATCATGGCCAGGGGGTGCAGCACAGTGCTGGGGGCCATATCACCGTCAGGGGGAGCAGCGCAGTGTTGGGGGCATGTCCTGGTCAGAGGGGGCAGTGCAGTGTTGGGGGGCATATCATGGCCAGGGGGAGCAGTGAAGTGTTGGGGAGGGGATATCATGGCCAGGGGGAGCAGTGAAGTGTTGGGGAGGGGATATCATGGCCAGGGGGAGCAGTGAAGTGTTGGGGGAGGGGATATCATGGTCAGACCGAGCAACCCAGGGTGCTGTAATAGACCCACCATGGTAACATTCATGAATACATAATGATGACCGATATTGCATTAGTGCTTTAGCAGCACCCAAAGAGTCTATTATTTTATATATATATATATCCCTCTCACCACTCAGACAGCTATGTCTTAAAAGGAAAAATAATGAAGTAAGGAATAAGTCCCAAACATCAAGTTAATGGTGTGGTACCTCAGTTGACCAGCAAGGCAAAGGGCCCACTACAACATTATATTAAGTAGCAGCTGGTCTAGTATCCTGGTTTATGTTCAATATGGTGCAGCGATATGGCAGCTTATGTGGGGATCATGTCAGTGGATAAGGGACCATCAGATGGATTGACAGAGAACAGGCTCTAGGGAATAGCCCAATGGGCTAGCCTGGGACATCCAGTACCCAAGGGGGTCATTGAAGGACACTGGAGGACAGGGAATAGCTGCGGGGTCACTGCATGCTTTAGACCTTAAAGGGAAGACTAATACTTCCACACTGTAAAAAAAAGTGAATGAATAAATAAAATAAAAAAGTTGAAACAACGGCGACATCGTTGTCCCAAAGTTGCCAGAGATCCGTCGTCATTTTCACAGAGATTCCTTGCACCACCATACTACTTAGGCTCGTTTGGTTCAAAGTGCAGACAAGACTAAACAAGTAAACTCGGCCAGAATATCCATTACTACAAGAGAATACCTCCTGATGCTGTGATCTTAATTGCGCTAATAATTGGCCCATAAATCACTGGGCTTCAAGAAAGGCGAACAAAAAAGGAAGCACCCTCCTTCACATTTCCCATGGCGTGGTGGTAAGAAACAAATATCTACTCTGCAGTAGCCAAAGTTAAGTAATGACCAGCTTCATACAATGAATGATGAGTAACACTCAGGATAGCTGAGAATGACTAGCAGGGCATATATATGAGGATGTAAGCACCACCCTGGGGCTGGCCTCAGGGTGCAGGGAGCAGCTCAGGGTGTGAGGGGTAGGCAGAGGTCAGAGCAATGAGCAGCTCACTTACTAGAATCTGGAGGCCTGGCCTGGCCTGGGGGCCTGTACATCCACAGGGGACTCAGGCCTTACTAGGGGAAGATGGGTCTGTTAACCCCTTATAGGTCAGCAGAGGTGGTACTTTTCCCATGGTTTAGTAAGATATCTGGTTTTTGATATTTCTGTATGATATTGATATTATATCTCTGTGTTTTGATTACATTGTATCACCTACTTGTGGTAAAATATCTAAAATCATTGAAACATCACCCCAAACTTGCCCCTTTAAGCGCTGGCTCCACTGCAACTAATCCAACTTTTTTTTCTATAATTTCTCAATATTATGTATCGTGGGATTGGCGAAAATTAGCCCCATTTACGTCAGTGGAACAATCCTTTTAAGTGTTGGTTCCACTGGTGCACAATCAGTCGGAACAAACCTAATCCGACGATTTTCAATATTTTATCAAAAGTATAGAAAATAACGGTTGTACTACAGCTAATCTAACCGATTTATGCCAGTGGAACCAACACTTTGAGCAGGTATTTCACTGCCATCGGTCAGGTGAAATTTTGCCTATTTCATTATTTCTAATATTGCAAAGGTAATAATTGGTTGGATTAGCGGAAATTCGCCCGACCGGCAGCAGTGAAACCAATGCTTTAGAGGGTTAAATTGCTCACAGACAGGCAAGGGCATCATGACAGTTCCCTGTGGGACTCCAGCCCTCTGAGCCACCAATATCCTCAACTACTAGCCCCTAGGCACAGCTGGCCATTTGGTTGATGAACAAGCAGGCAATGTGTATAGCCTTCTGTGGCTTGCATGGTACTTTAATACACTAATACCATTGGTCGGTGTGATGCATGGGTGCGGCCCTGGCGAGTGTTGCATTCATGCACCTTGCCTAAGTGCTGTTTCTACAGGAGTAAATCAGTCGAATAATGCGACCAACTTTTTCTATACTTTCCCAATATCATAAACTGGAGGATTAGGGCTATTCTGACCAGTGCTTTAACCCTGTGTGTTGATACAAACCCCACCGGCCAGCATGATGGATGCAGCTCTGGCTCGTAGATTCCCCATTGCTGCATTTAGGTCTTATCATTGCAAATGAGCAGAGTGCATTTCAGCACCATTTACCCTTTAAAGGGCTTTTATAAGTAGTATAGGCTAGGGGCGCTCACACACCCGCAATATCATGCGGGGTACTTTGTAGATTGAAGACTCACGAGATGGGCAGGTCGCTACTTTTGGTGCACAAACATGCTTTGATTGATCTTCTTATTTTATAGCTTTTTGAATTTATAGCCATTAGACGATTTTTGGATCACATGTGTGCATCTTACAAACAAATTGTGTGGGCACATGTAGTATAAACACAGAAGTAATATGGATTCATTTACTGGTAGCATAGCGCCTTTGGGCCGCATTGTGCATTATGTCAATTTGTCGGCCAGTAACTCACCAAGGCTGCATTGCTGCATCGTGAAGACTATACGCATGATGCGTGAAAGCACTATGAAAAGAAGTGACAATGCTGCATTGATGCATCAAATGATATGGCATGATGCGTTAATGCACCGATGGTGAAAAAAGTGACTATCCTGCATTGATGTATCAAATAATTAGAATATGGCATGATGCGTGAATGCATCCATGGTGAGAAGTGACAATGCCGTATTTATGCAAAAATAATTAGAATCACTATCCTGCATATATATGGATCAACATGGTAAAAGGTATGCCCGCGAGGGGGTGCGCGGGCGTACCTTTTACCGTGTTGATCCACATATAGGGTTAGTCATGAACATTCCTGTCTCTCAGAGAAGCCTTATCTTTCTCTCACTGTTTGCCCAGGCACAATGCGGTGGGCAGTGAGAGAGGCTATGGTATCAGTATGACTAAAGTGGGGGGGGGGGGGTGGAGATAAATGTAAAATGTGCGAGGGGGCAGTGTAAGGCTGTGTCAATGTTATCCCAGTCCCCAGCCCAGGCCCCTCCTCCCAAAACACCCACTTACTACTACTGAACCCATTGAGGGGATCATGGTGCGTTCAGGTTCATGTTCCTTTGTAGTCATATTGCACCAAAACAGTTCTGGCAGGTTTACTGCTCACTAGCACCGTCAGAAACATAGGAACTATATTCTTGGGTCTCGATTTGGGAGGCCCTCCATTTTTCTGGGGACATTCAAAATTAATGGGATGTTGGCAGCCCTCTCCCCTTCGTTCCTGCGCCATTGTCACCATTGTCTCTGCATCTTGCTGCTCCTACGGGAGTACGATGTTGGGGTTTGAGTGCTTGAATTCAGCCCTGGTGAGTCTACCTGTATACCTGGTTACATCTATGCATTATGACGATGGGTTATGATGTTATGATACAGTTTCAAAAGACAAGAATTCCTTGTATTCCTTGTATACCAGGAAAAATGGCATAAGGAATTCTTTGTCTTTTGAATTTTGAATTATATATTGACATCATGCCTAAATTTTCTGGGTTTTGTCATCCAGCGAGGGGCATCACCGCAATGTGTAACATTTAAAGGGTCAACCCTTTCTATCCCTGTGTTTCTCATATACAGTGTTATAGGAATGTAATATATAATGATTAGACTTGAACTCGTTGGCTTCAGGGGGCTTTTATCAAACCCATGAAGCCAACGAGTTCAAGTCTAACCATTACATATTGCGTTTATAACATGGTTTCCACCATTAATTCTAAGTATTTACCTTTAAAATTGATAGAATCCATTGTTTTCTATTGCGAGTCGACGAGACGGCCCTCCGCCATCTTGGTTTCATGTTAACGTATGGTTAAGCTGGCAACCTGCTGCAACTCCCATTCTCGTAGGTCTACTACCGCAAATATGTTGAGACAGAGCTGTGCCAGTCTATAGCCTAATCCATTCTGTACACACCAGGCGGTGGCACCTGTAGTGTTGACAGAATGGCAAAGATGCACGGCCAGTCGCCCGCTTCGAATCTTTATGATTTTTTTATGTTAATTTGAGCCATAATATCAAGCAATCTACCTGACAGGGAGTTAGAATAACATGTCAAGGATATATACTGCTGAAAGTATTTTGTCAGATTTGGTCTATAAGCTTCAAAAATGGAGAATTTATTTTCGTGTCAACTTGTTGTCAAGGTATGTCCGTTCCGCTGTCTTTTTGGATTCTTGTATCCCCAGATATCAGAACTCATATTATCAACTTTAGGAACTCAAATCAGTGCCTAAACTCGATAACCATGTTATAATACTGTATATATGCACTACAGGGAGTTAAAGGGTTAACCCATATAAAGCACCTAAAAAGGACCAACACCTTAAAGCCATGCAGTACAATTACCTAACTAAGGCTAAGACTGGATGTCTTTACTCCACCCCCTTCAAACACCATCCCTAACACCATCCTAGGTACAGTCCAACAGAAGACATGGCACACCCTAAAAGATAACTGTTGAATTTACAAGGGATCCTTGTAAATCTGAACAGTGAACCACTGTAATCATATTGCCATGAAGCTGTGTAGTTTCTACAATGAAGCCCCAGATGGCAGTACAGTGCCACAAGGAATCTCCATAAAGATAACGACAGATCTCTGGCAACTTTGGGACAAGGATTTTACAGTTATTTCGGCGACATATTTTTTACAGTGCATCTTTCCTCCATAGCTTCCACCCCTTCATTGCCTCACTCTCATACACACTAGCTTCTCCACTACTCTTTCCGCGTCGCCGAGATATTGATGTTTTATTCCCAGGGTGGGGGTTTTGTTCTGAGGACAAGGCAGGGAGTTGTTTATAATTAGACAAGTAGAAGAAAAGGGACCACCACACATCAGAAACAATAAAGGCTGGGATGTGCAGATTGAGGGAGCTCCTTATAATCCATTAAGGGCCGCTGATGCAGGAGTGCATCATGTCCATTGGTCGTCATGATGCACCAATAAAGTGCTGGCAAGACTGTGCGCCAGTACTTCTTTGGAGCATCATGCCAAATTTACAACATGATTTTTGGGGTGAAATTGTAAAATATAGAGAGTAGTATTATACATAAATGCACAGAAGGAAGGGAGCACATCACTTACACCATACATCTTGGAGCAATTAAGGGAGTAGCTTAATTAGTATCCCCTCTTTACACACAAAAACCTACCACTATCTATAGCCTGTACCCACAAATCTGTAACATCCCTTAACCCATTAAGGGCCACTAATGCAGGAGTGCATCATGCTCATTGGTCGCCATGATGCCCCGATGAAGTACTGGTAAACAGACGTGCTACAACTTCATTGGAGCATCATGCCAATTCTCTGGGCGTGTATCAAACCTGTGTGGTCAGCATGGGGTTTGACTGTCGCCCTGGCGATGCATCACCAGCACCAGGCTGCACAACAACAGCTCCTGTAAGTGGCTATTTGAACGTAAAACACGCAGCCTGCTGTGTTTAATGTTCAAGTTGTCAAAGAACCCTGAGCTTGTGGCTGCACCTCGCAGAGTACTAAGAAGTAGTGATAAAATTGTTTTCTCTGTCCGGAGGGCTAGGTTTATGATAAGAGCCCCCTATCGAGGGAAAGTTACATGTGGGACCAGCTACCTGGTGGTAATCAGAAAACAGATAATAGAGATAAAATTCTGAATAAACTCGAGAATGTGAATTTGGTGTATTGGTGGTAATGTTGAACTACTCACATGAACCAATGAGATGGCCTGTAGGATACATTTATTTTGATAATGTACTTTTGTGTTGACTGTAGGAGTTAATTGGATGTTACTGCTGATGAATTAATCATACACATATCCCATCAATAATTTATGTAACAAATTAGTGGAAACTGTTGGGTATTTCCTCTCTTCATTTTATTTGCTTCTATCTACATTTTGACTCTGACATCTGCATATACATTACTTCTGCTTCTATCATGAATAACATATGTATTTATGATTTTTGACCAATAAATTATTTCAAACTCAAAAACTCAAAGATAGGCATGATACATTAGCATCCCTAACATGGTTAACATCTGACAACAAACTAACCAATGGGAGATTAAATAATGAGAGAGCACTCACCCATCTTCATTGTAAATGCTAAAGGAGCATTAGCGAAAGACAATTTGACTTTGTAAAAGCTTCACTACAGCGACAATAGGACTAGTTGAACCAAGTGATGGATGTCACATTGTTTGTTCAGAAGCTTAAAATCCACTTCCATTTAGGCATTTCCATGGCGCAAACCATACTTTAACATAGATAATGGTGATAGGTTCTGTCTTAATGGTTGGGAGGAGGACCAGCAAGAGGAAATGAGGAAGGTTTATGTTATTGGTTACCTTAATTAGCATCTTGGCCTTGGTCGTCCTTTACTGAGGCCTTGTCTGATAAGCCGCCCTCTGCAGCATCTCCCCTCTACCCTATTCTGGTCTATTTTAAGGACAAAGGTACTTTATGACCTTCCTTGTCCTTACTTGTTCATGCACTATATAATACCATGTATATAAGTTGCTTATAAGGCCCAACTTGAGGGAATCTTATAGGACACACCTTGGGCTTGGATTGTGACGACCAGTTTATTACCAATTGGCACATCCCCCAACTTTTTCTGATTCTTTTAGGTTTGTTATCATGGTATATTCAATATCGTTGTTCTGCTACCCACCCATTCATTGCCTGTATCATTCCATTCAGATTTATTCCGATTACTATTAGTTCCACTTCCATTTCAGCCCTTTTCTTTAAATCACCCCCCACTTCTCCCATTTGCATCCACTCCCTCACTCGTCCTAGCATCCACCATGTATTCTTCCTTCTCCCCAAGGCCAAATAAAAAAAGGTTTGTTTCCAGTTACCCGACCGACCCTAGCAAAACAGGGCCAACCGTACAATATTTTTTTTTATTTTGAAATTTTTAGAGAGTTTTAAAAGGATTTTAGAGATTTTTTTTCGATTTTAAGAATTTTTCATCACTTTCCCATGCATATAATCTTTGAATGTAAAGTTAACAGCTCAGGGATGAAAGTCTTCAGGGAATTCCCTGATTTCAGGGATTTTGAAGTTCCAGGGCCCTTTACATTCATATAGAAACCCAGGATTTTGGGGCGAATATTGGACCATTTCAGGGATTTTCGTGCTCTGTGACTTTCATCCCTGACAGCTTCATTAGGCATATCTTTTGCATATTTTTTACATTTGTCATATCTTCTCCCATGATCTTATCGTGACATCAAATAATCAGGTAAATCTGCCTAAACATTTCCAAATAAAAAAAAATAAAAAAAATAAATTAAAAAAAATATCCGACCTACCGACACTAGGTCTCTAAGTCATGTTACTGGAAACACATGTTGCTTTTTTTGGCCCAATCACCCTATAACTAGATAATTGACAATATAGCAGGTGGTGAGCCACGTGGACAGCCATATTGAGTTGACACAGGGGAATTCAGGGCCCCATAAAATCCAGAAAACAGATAAGGACCCCCCGCAGGGATGTCGAATACATATAAAACAGTCTTATTAGATGCAGTATAGATTAGACCAGCAGGCTTGGCTGGGGACGATGATGCCCAGGGAAGGCTGGGATTTGCTGCAACCTCCTCATAATGAAAACATCAAAGACATGCTGGCACCCAGCACAAAAAGGCCTAGAATGCATTATTTTGTAATAAAGCGAGTATCAATGAATCAGCCCATATAGCTTATGGTGGCTTCGGGATGTGAAGCGTAGTAAGGGCATAAAGGTGGGTAGTCACTGACGTCCATTGCTGAAATAGGTCTAGTGTGTAAGGGATTTAGATTTCTAGATGTGGCTATTAATAATCTCCCCTTTCCGCCTTTCTAATCGGCTAACAACGCTGGGTCTGATACATTCCAAGGCTATAAGAAGTGTCATGATTTTTTAAGAAATAAAATCCAGGAAGCAAGTACGCAAGTACGCTTAACATAGAATCCAAAATGCTCCCTATCACACAGTTGTACTATTGTAGTTTAGCCTTGGTTAAACCTTTAAGGGCCGCTGATGCATTATTGCATCATGATGCACAAATGAAGTGCTGGCGAGACTGCGCACCAGCACTTCATCGGAGCATCATGCCGACCCTACGGTGTCGATACATTGACTCCCAGAGGGTCGGCAATGCTCCTATGGAGTGCTGACAAGCAGTCTTGCCAGCACTTCATTGGTGCATCATGACGACCAATAGGCAGGATGCATTGATAAATCAGCGGTTCTTAAAGGGTTAATCTAGGAAGATTGTGTTGTGTTAGCAGGCTCCCAGCCTCAGAAGCAAGAATCACTGAACCTTGAAAACAGGGAAAATGAAGCAAAAGAATCCTCTGACATTATGTAAAAACACAGGGAATTTGAAAATGTTTCCAGAGCACACGGAATCCAATACACAAGGCAAAGGACCTGGCACCCTCCATGAAAAGCTCGCAATGTGAAGAAAAAGTTTCCCTTTTCTCCGTCATAATTAGGAAAACAACTTCACCGACTCAACTCAAGTTACTTTTCTGACACAGAGAAAAATCCATAATGGCACTGGAAAAAAGACTGGAATTCGATAGTGAATAACTTGTGAGCCCTATCTAAGGCAAAGGGTATGCTTTTATGTTTTGGTAAAGATGTAATTCATAGTTATACATCTCCTTAAATAGTGATAGGTAAAAATAGAATTTCAGGGTGAGTGGGAAAGGCTTCTCCAGATGTGCAACTGTGTGTTGTGAAGCATATCGTATTGTGGACCTTATTGTGATTGGAGTGAATAGATCTTATACAGTTAACCCCTTATTAGTGTGCATGAAAATACAAATAATTATATATGATATAGAACCGTTGAATAGATAGTATGTCAGACCTAGTCCCACTCCAATTGACATAGGTTATAGGGTTATGATATTTGTATACTGCCCACACCTCTTGCCCATTCAAGATTCCGTGCCCAGACTCCCCTGTCCACATCTCACCTTTTAGCAATGAATAGGCACATTTTGCATTCTGCACATGAACAGATCTCTTTTAGATTCATGGCATTGTGCGTTAGTGTCAGGCCAGGCACGTCTGGGGACATATAGATATAGTGCTTTATTCACAGTTTGTAGCGTTGGATCATATGGCAGAACTAGGGAGGTGTACTGTCACCTCTACATACATATGGACGAGCACAAAGCTTTTCTCAAGATTCCCTTCCCACCTAGTAGTATATGACCAAATAGAGCATGTTTTCCTTCTAGAAATCTAAGCCAATAGTATTACAGTCAACAATCACTTCATTGACCTCGGATCTCTGAATACCTCAGGGGTGACCTCCATTGCTTAATTACATACAAATAGAAAAGCTCAGATTTTTAACCACTTGCATATTTATATTTCATTTGGACATTTTACCCTATGTGTATCTAGTTTTCCTCAGAGATCAGAGCATATCTTCTATGATAAAATGGCCTGATTGTGAGAGGTGTTATTTCACCCATAGTAAGCCTATGGGAGCCTGAGGTTGGAGACCAGGCTTGCCCCCCTAGACACACTGCACCCCTAGTAGATGGGAAGTGTACTAGCTTAGTGAAATGAGTGTATAACCAACATGTGACTTTATCTAGGCACCTCCACCCAAAGGTAGTATAGAGTAGAGGCACCCTGAGTCGGACAGACACCTAAAGTCGGACACCTTTTGCATTGAATAACATAATTAAAATGAAAATTTTGCATATCATATAAACTAGAAATAAAAATTGAAGTATCATTCTCTCCAACCAATACTGGCTAACAGATGTAATTCCCTGCATCCATGGTTTTACACCTCTGCAAACAAGGGGTGATCTTGGTACAATCTGATGGTGCAAAATAATGAGCGAATGGGATTATTGGTTTAATTGTTCAGTCTGTTGTGTCCTGGCCTGAATACTTGTATGATTTCTATATATGACAATGGTAACATATATATTTTTGCTAACTATTTGACATAGAAAACCTGGATACACTGCTCATATCACAGTTTGGGAGTTATTCGTATATGACCATCAAATTATATCTACAGTCGGACACCAATTACACCTGTCTCAGACACAGTTGTATAAGGCCATGTATATCTTTACAATGCATATTTTCTACACAATGAGAAGCCTTCATAGTATGTCTTTCTCCCAGACATCAACATTTAACATTTCTTTTGTTTTACTCAATACATCATACTAAAGTTCAATTAGTCCCCATCTGCCCTTTGGAAATCATGTTCATTTGAGTCTAGCAGAATGACTACTTACAGTTATGCAAAAATAGATAACTGAGTATAATCTCAATGTCTCTATTGAGTATCTAAGGACATTAATGTGTTATGGTATGTATCCAGGCCATAACAGTATATTCCATGCACAGTTACCCATCATAACAATTAAATAACAAAGTGTCTGACTCTAGGGTCATCTCTGGGCTCAGCTGTCTGACAGTGGGTGCAATTGGATCTTTTAAAGTTAAAGAAGGTGCAGTTAAATTGTTCATTTGTTAGAGAGAAAATTATCTAAATCCCTTTATGAATATAAATGGTCAGCTATAATGTTTCCATTAGTACAGTACAAAGTAAAATTCACAACATCTGAAGGTAGCAAATTCAAGTACCAAAAGTGGTATGGTCTTGTATGGTCAGGAGCATCCGAAATGGGTGCCTCTACCCTACACCAAGTGGGGCTTTATCCAGGCACCTCCACCCAATGGTAGTATACACCAAGTGGGGCTTTATCCAGGCACCTCCACCCAATGGTAGTATACACCAAGTGGGGCTTTATCCAGGCACCTCCACCCACTGGTAGTATACACCAAGTGGGGCTTTGTCCAGGCACCTACACCCTATGGTACTATACACCAAGTGGGGCTTTGTCCAGGCACCTCCACCCAATGGTAGTATACACCAAGTGGGGCTTTATCCAGGCACCTCCACCCACTGGTAGATACACCAAGTGGGGTTTTGTCCAGGCACCTCCACCCTATGGTACTATACACCAATTAGGGCTTTATCCAGGCACCTCCACCCAATGGTAGTATACACCAAGTGGGGCTTTGTCCAGGCACCTCCACCCAATGGTAGTATACACCAAGTGGGGCTTTGTCCAGGCACCTCCACCCAATAGTAGTATACACCAAGTGGGGCTTTATCCAGGCACCTCCACCCAATGGTAGTATACACCAAGTGGGGCTTTATCCAGGCACCTCCACCCAATAGTAGTATACACCAAGTGGGGCTTTATCCAGGCACCTCCACCCAATAGTAGTATATACCAAGTGGGGCTTTGTCCAAGCACCGCCACCCAGGAGTAGTATAAGAAAAGTATGACTTTATCCAGGCACCTCCACACAATAAGTAGTATACACTAAGTGTGACTTCATCCAGGCACCTCGGCCAATAGTAGTATACACCAAGTATGACTTTATCCAGGCACCTCACACAAAAATGTAAAGCCAAAGGGGTGTATATAGCTGATAGTAGAAAACAAGGTTTCATAATACCCCATGTATCAGAACAAATTGCCTATAGACCTAGGTACACCTGGACTCTAAGTTAAAAACCATCCTACTGAATCCAATAATGAATCATACCTAACCCCCCCCCACAAAAAGGTGTGTGTTCAAGCTCCACATACTAAACGTCTAGAGTAGGCAAGTCAGATGGTCTGTATTTCTTTAAGATTTCGCCAAAGCTTTTGATACAATAAACCATGGTATCCTGTGCAAGAAATTGCAGAAGATAGGACTTGATGAAGCCTCCGTTCTGTGGTTTGAGTCATACCTGACTGATAGATACCAAACAGCTAAGGTAAATGGGTATACCTCTAGTGAGCTTATTATTGGCCCAGGTCCTCCTGGGTCATTGACAGTGGGTTTTCAGCATTTTTAGTCGATCAAAATGGCTGACTATAAGTGGGAATTGCTTATACAAAGAAGAAGAAATTAATGGAAAGTTGATGCATGTTCCTTAGATCCTTGTCTTTCTGTTGATGGTAACAATTCCAGGGAAAAAATTTTTTACCTATGAAAAAAGCTGAAGAAAAAACCTGACTTGTTTGACTTACTTTCTCATGAAAATGAGGCTCCATAGGATTGCATTGGCCGGTCAATTTCGGCGGTCGACAGGGGGTCGACTTAACACATTGACTCCTATGGGAATTGGGCAATTAAAACGCTTTTTTCACCAGGTAAGGTGGGATTTTCTGTGTAGGACGGGTTAAGACGGTTGGTATATGAGTGTGTAAAACGGACCACCATAATTTTGTTATGTCAGATTTTATTCTATAACAGTAAATGGATAGTGTGTATTCGATTCAAATCGATTAATATTGCCCGAAATGAATGGATTATATTACAAAAGCCATTAATTTCAAGATAAATTGATAGAATTTATCATTTCTCCATTGAAAATGCAACTTCCGGCAAGGGGGGTTGCGCATGCGCACAGAACATCAAAATCCAAAATGGCAGACAGCGAGACGATCGACTCATAGTGCCATCAAAACTGCTGGATTATAACAAAATGGAGGAGAATTAGAGTGTCTCATGTCTTTTTATGGTTAATCTGGATCCTTATTCAACACCTGCTGATATTGTGCAATGCTTAACTTGCCAGGAGAGGAGTTATTCGCCAATGAAACATGTGAGCGATAATGAGTGTATTCTCCATAGGCTTAACCATTGACAACTGACAGACTCACTATAGTGCCAGTCACCTACTGTAGGTCATGGACGAACCTGGGCCAACCGTGCATTGCACACGTTCAAACTTTAAGTGTGGGGTTCCACAGGGCTCAATTCCAGGTCCATTACTATTTTTAATTTACATAAATGACCTTCAAAACTCACTTAAATATATGGATTGTCAGTTATATGCTGATGATACCGCCCTATTTGGTACCTACAATGAGCCTACTGTGGAAATTGTTACACTAATTAACCAAGATCTTGACAATGTTGCAAACTGGTGTAAAAGGAATAAATTGTCTCTAAATATAGGCAAGACCAAGTATGCAGTCTATGGTACTAAACAGAAACTTAAAAGGCATCAACCTATATCCCTGTATATTGGTATCCAAAAGCTACTGCAAACACATTGCTACAGATGTCTTGACGTGGAATTAGATGTCAACTTAGATTTTAAGAACCATTGCAATATTGTATACAACAGTATGTCTTATAGAACTTACTTGCTGGCAAAAATTAGGAAAAACCTCACATGTGACTCTATGAAGCATATTATTTTAAGCATGGTTCTACCTGCTCTTGAATATGCCAGTCAAATCTACGGCTGTACTAATAAGACAGGATTAGATAGGATTGAAAATACATTAACTAGGCTGCTAAAGATCTGCTATCCCCAATTTAGGTACGGAAATGTAGATTTTATCAGACAACACAGTGGCATACACACCCTAGCAAAAAGGTGTCATGTTGTTGCATGTTGTGATGCTTTTAAGTATGCTCAAGATGATACACTTCTAGATACTAGGGACATCTACACTCATCGACAAGATGCAAAATTGGTCAAGGTTGACTGGCCTAAGCTAATCAAGGCCACACAAAGTTACACCCATAGAATATCCCACCTGTGGAATAACATCCCTGTATTTCTGAGATCTGCTGGCTCCCTGATAGTGTTCAAGAAACGATTGCGTGATTACTTATAATGGTGTAGTGCTCAGGTTTTTTGTCTGGTTCCTTCCCTCCTCCCCACATATTTTCCCCTGGTTCCCCCTATGGATCCCCCTTGGCATAACTAAATTGCATTACTAGCCATGATAAATTAAGTAGATATCAGTATACTTACTTAGAAATCTTATTCCTACTTACAGAAACAGTGAATTAATTTATTTGCTGTTCCTATAGTATCATAGTATTGTTTATATTACATCACTGTATATGTTGCACTGTAACAGGACAACTCGGACCAATATGCGTCCCCCTGCTGCAGTATAAATAAACAACTTTGAATTGAATTGAAAAGATAGGTCCAAAATCTACCCCAAAATTGGCTCACAAACACACAAATCAGTGGGGAAATTAAAAAAGGCTTTGGCTTATAGAAGTTATCCATGACACTTAAGGGTATTTCTAGCCATGCATGTCTCTTCACCAGATGAATGTTATGTTGTTCATATTTTTACGGGATTCTTGGCTGTAAGGTAACAGTCAGTAGGTACTTATTGGTACTACCTTTGATCTGCCTGATGACCTATAGACCTGGGCAAACAATACCCATTCAGCTCAAACTCTCACCTGACCACACACAGCCAGTCACACCATGGTAGTAATATGTACTCACACCTGATTACTCACTCTGTCTGTTGCCTATAATACACCAGGTATATGGCATGTCTAGTATAGTCCAACGCACCACCTTTGTTGGTCACCTGCAGGGTAGGCCCACTGCCTGTGTTGAATGGGAAATCCAGGATATACAGATTACGGTGCCCCAATGTGTGAGCACTGGCGTAATATAGAGCTTATACACATTAGACTGTCTGACATGTAGATGGCACAGTCATGCCTGTCTGTGTCTTGGGAGGTTTGAAGTGCCAGGGTACCATTTCAGAAATTCAAATTGCATTGGAGAAAACATTTTGCCATTATATTCAGGGATAAAATGACATTACAGTTCTAAGGATTCTCAATAATGCTACAGTTTCTCAAAAACAGTTGAGACAAGTGTCACATGCACAGGAAATTGCCTTTTTGATAGTGTCATTAGTACATGCAGCCATTAAAACAAATACAAATATAATTATATTACCAGGTATCATTAATCTTCAAGTGCTACATGTGTATACACAACCCTTGAAAAGAGTAATAACAAATTATCAGTTAGCACAGAAAAAAACATAAAAATGACAAAAATGTACATATCTCCAGCTAAGTGAGCAGTCTACCAGGGGTTGCGATTTCTCATATGTCTGTAGGATTTTCAACACTTTTGGGCCAAAAGGACCCTGGACCCTAGTGATTTTTCCAGATCAAATGAGAAAATCTTTCAACATTTATGGGGATGGGGGGTGTCTTTGATATTTGATGCTGATTAAGTACCAAATAAGCTGGCACCATGGCCTTTGATCTAGTTTCCTACTCGATAGCCAAAATGAAAACACATCCCGGTTTATTTATGCAATATATATTTCCTTCTACTGGGGCTTTGTAATAACCTGATGTTTGGTCCTATTTATAGTAAGTCTAGGTTCCAATCTTCTACCCATTAGGATATACCCTCTTGATTCTGGTGTTGAAAGAGGAACAGGGCTGTCTGGCATGCCTTTACAGCACCTGGTGGCTGCAGAGAGAAGCACACTTCTGAAGGAGATGCCTGCTATATTTAGCTGCTGATCAAGTCAGAGTCTGAGACAAGACTTCAGCCTTGACAACAGTTCCTAGAGTTGGTGTGGTCTTTGCTCTGAGCCTACCATAGAAGGGTTCACATCAAAGGACTGTGGCTGGCCATACACCAGCAGGGATAGAGCCAAGTTGGACTAATTTTAGGCTTTTACCTATGTCACAGATACAGAGACTCTTCAAACATGAAGTATTGCATACAATCTGAGGGATTCATTAATGATGTTATGCAATACATGTATTAAGCTTTATATGTTATAGCAGAGCTTAGATGATCAAAAACCCAAATATTTCATAAAGATGTAGTAAGAAAAGTGAATTGCTGTGATGAAATACTAGAAATATGCAATGGACACAATTGATATGCATACCAATCAAGTGGTTGGCAGTGAGTATCAGTTGAACATAGGGAATTATATCTTATGAAAAAAGAATGTATTATACTGCATAGACTTATTCAGAATATTAGAACTGGTTTGTGAAAAAAAAAACATTGAAAGTGAAATATATTTCATTTCCAGAAGGATCTATTTATAAAGAGGATACATTTAGACATACAGTACATATGCAGACTATGGAAAATTTCTCCATTTGTACTTTGGATTCAAGACTGTATGTTTGAACAACTAAATGAACACAAGTGTAACCACCATCTGGCTATTGTGTAAACCATACAAAGTCTGCCATAAAGGAGACCCCGCCTTTCCAACTTTAGCGGCAGCAATATCTCTAACCTAATTATCCCAAAATAACCCATACCAATATTGCCAGGCATCCCGAGCCATTTAGATGATGGAGGAGCTACTTCGAGTACTCGTAGATACAGCCATTGTTGGCTTTACCACTTTTGTCAGCCTCCTCTACCCCTCTACCAGCAGCCTCGCCCATTCCTTATTGTTATAATGAAACCTAGCTCAGGCTACACCCGACTGCTGCCACATGCGATTTTGACAATCTCATTATATGCTTATTTTTTTCATAGAAAACATTATAATCAGCTTGTCTATTCCAAGTCATGAACCCTCTTTCCAGATGTGCTGCAAACACTGTGTACACTGCCCAGCTACACCGCCTGGTTGGTAATAGAGTAACACAGGAGCAATTTGGGCCGATGTCAGAAAAGCCTGGGCTGCTGGAAATGAGATTAGCGAGAACTTCTTGTCAACTATTTATTGCCCTCTCCACCCAACTGACAGTCCATGGCCTTAGTGATACCCATCAACCCACACTCTAAAAAAGATACCATCATCCCAAAGTTGCTGAAGATCCATCGTTATTTCCACAGAGATGTCTTGTACCACTGTACTGCCATCTGGGCTTCCTTTGTAGAAACCACACTGGTTCACAGCAATGCAGTAATGGTGCTTCACTCTTCAGTTTTAACAGAATCCCTGGTAGATTCAACAGTTATATATTTATATATGGTCTCATCTCATAAGTCAGTTTAGGCTTTCACCAACCCCTCTCCTCTTAATGAAAACATTTAACACTCAAGGAATTAATATCACACAAAACCAGACCCGGTCAAGTGAAGTTCAAAGTTTTTTTTACAGTAAATATACAAATGTTAACAGCAGTAGAATGCAATTTGTAGAGCTATGTATGTGATCGACGTTTCGATGAATTAATTCATCTTCATCAGGATCTAACATTTAACATGTATAACCATATAGCATTGCCATTGTTATCATCAAGGTTGCTACAAAGCAATGCTGTTATAAGGATTTTTGGTAGGTACTTTAGGTGTGGACCACTGAAATAGCTCCTTTAAGCACTGAGGTCCCACATTAGCACTGGTCTTGAATAAGTGGTAGGGGTAGAGGGATAATGACATCAGTTCTAAGCATTGAAAATAGTGCCTGTCTCAGATAAAGACAGGGGGGTATAGAAGTATTGAAGTTATTGAGTGCCTGGGCGCTTTAAACGGGTTCACTATGGTAACTTGTAGCTGCTGGGCCTGAAGCATGTGTTTTAGGAGAGTTGAGAAGAGTCGTATGACTGACAGCTTCATTAAGATATGAAATATGAATTGCAGGGGAATCATATCTAGTTAGCAATATTGGAAAAGTGCACTCTGCGCAGCGTTTTGTCTGTTGCCAGTGCACTGAAGTAGCTGCCATTGTGAAATGTAGCTAGCTCCTTATAAATTTCCTACAATGGCGAAACCATACTTTTTTTTTGACATTGCTGACTCCAAGTGGCTTTGCATTAAAAAAGACTACAGTGATACCCTTTGACCATTTCTGTCACAGTTTGTTCAGCCACAGTCATGCAAATCACAAAAGAGACTCGAGAGTTTAAAATTGGCAGTGGAAAGAAGCAGCTTAACGCATAAGGGGTAGGTTTATTTATACTCGTTGAGCCACAGTCATATATAGATATACAGAGTAAATACACTGCTCACCTACAGACATTGAACAGGACAAGGGGGCTACAATACATGAGGAAGCACATTGTGCATACTGGATGCTTCATTATAGTCGTAAGTGGGTACAGGTACTTTAGTCTCTGCAAATACAATACCTATAGGCCAAATCCCACAACGTGAAAATGGTCGGGAAATCATTGTAAAATAGGATATGTGGGTGCTTAGCCGATATTGGGGTGGTAATATCGTCTAGAGAAGACCTATAAAGGCTAAGAATCCCTGTCAAAGTGCTGGTATTTAGGGAGTATAGTACATCAAAAGTTTTTGATATTTTCTTCACAAAGGGCTTGAAATCTCTGTGATAGACTCAAAATCCCTGTGATGTAGAGGAAAACAACAGTTTCTAGGAAATCAGAAGAGGTGTGTCTTTGATAAATCAGGAGCCAAGTTCCACATACTACAGTCATAATGGTGTTCTGCTTGTGATTTATGCAAGCTACATTTGTTTATGCTATGCAGGAGACCATTGCAAACCACAGAAAATAGTCAGAGACAACTGTGATTTTAATATCAAATACTCTATCTCTGTGAATCATTCTAGCAACTCATCTGTGCAGTAATGAAAATCACAGAGATTCCCCTGCTACTATCAGCTATAGTTGGATTTGGAGTGGTAAGAAGTGCAGTGAGTACCCTTGTGATTTAGGAAATTGGCAAGAGTCCAATGTTGCCAATATCCAGAATCACAGACATTTCAGACCATTTTTCACGTATTGGGATTTGGCCTTATGCCACTGTAGCCTGCTTCAGCAAATTTACATTTTCACATCAGCCTCTTAACCTATTGAGGGCTAGCATTGACTATAGTCGACACCATGGTAGGCCTAGCGTCGACTATAGTCGACACCATGGCAGGCCTAGCATCGACTATAGTCAATGCCCATTATATAGGATTAGTATAGGAATTGAAAATAGGCTCGTCCTCTACGAACTATACTTTTTTCAGAGGCCGTCCCCATGGCCAGGGCAACAGTTTTTGCTCTGCCCTCAAAGGGTTAATTCTAGCCAGCCAGTGGGAATATGACTAGGGAACTGGCAATTCATTCACTTGCTTTCTGCTGAGGAAGCCTTGCAGGCAGAGACAATTAGACATTGTTCTAGCATCATTACTGCTATAATAGGAGAAGTTAAAGACTTAATATAAATTTGTTTAGTTTAAATCCACCTCTGCTGAGAGAAGAAAACAATGCTCCAACATGCTGTATTGTGCATTAATGGTTGGGTAGGAGGGCCAGTATGAGGAAATGAGTAAAATTATGCTGTACTGGTTACCTCAATTTACCCCATTGTGTTATTTGTCCTTTACTGATGTCTCTCCTGATAATATGTCGTCCTCCACACTATCTCCCTCTCTTCCCATCTATCCTGGTCTATTTTTAATACTAAAGTACCTCATAACTCTTGCTGTGGCCCTGTCTGAGAAGGAGACTGTTTAAAGTTTTATTCACACACTTATCACAATTCCTCCCACCAATGCCTATGTTATTGCATCTACGCATACAGTTTAGATCCTCATTAATTGTGCTTCAACTTAAGCCCATCCTATTTCAAGAAGCCATGCCCACTCTGCTTTACTAAGTCCATCCTACTGTCCTCTTGAATGTGTCTCTTACTCCCTACCATCACCTTCCTCAAAAAAGTCGACAAATCAAGAAGGATCTCTGGCAGCATTGGAATAAGGGTTTCACCATTATTTTCATAGAAATTCCTTTTAGCACAGTGCTTTGCTCTAGCTATGTGGGGCTTCATGGCAGAAGCTACACTGCTTCGCTGCATTATGGTGGTTCACTGTTCAGTTTTATGAGGATCCGTGGTAGATTCAACAGTAATTTCTTAGAGTGCGTTCAACTTTTTCCATTCTGCCTTGCCTGCATGCTAGGATAACGTGAAGATAGTACTGCAGACGGAGATGGTTGGTAACATATTGAGGTGATGGGGTCTATGTACAGTCATACTCTGTATACAGAAAGGAATCCATGGCTGCATAATAAGCATCAATTCAAAATGATGGACAATACATAGATAGGGTCTAGGTAGATAGCTAAGAATTCGACCTCAAGCCATGGCTCAGGTTGATGATTCTGCATCTGGGGTGCTGGGACCTTCTACTGCCTCAAAACACAGGGCGGTCAAACCCCACCTCTCACAGATAACATGGGTGGTAGGGCAGCAGTTGCTAGTCACCATCAAAAAGTCAGAGCCGCCTCCGGGCATCAAATTACATACCTGCTTCCAGGGTAGAGGTTGATGAATGCTTTATTATCTAGTAAGAAATACTCTTTTGACCAATGAGTAAGATGTGCCTTGAATAGAGGTTTAGGTTGGACACGTTTTGTATTTTAATAATAATAATTAAGTATGAGGCCATTACTTGTTATACCACGATTTCGGCACTTCCGGTGGGTTTATATGCAGTTTAGCCGTGCATTATTCTGCATATACCACCCTTGTGCATTTTTGAAATTTTTGGTATATACTTTTTCGAGGTCAAGTTGGACTTAGAATATTTTTGGAGACGCTGGCGGACATAGAAATTTAGCCTCGCCATTGTTTCAATGTGAAAAATCGTCCCAACTCGTATGAGGATTGAACCCCGGCCGCAGTGGTGGTAGGCGAAGGCCTTAGCCATAGCGCCACACTGAACGGTGAGGAAACCAAAAGCAAAGGTTGAAGACTACTAACCTGATGGTGATAGGTCCGTATGTGCACCCGCATTTCGTATCGAATCCAACCATGACAAGTTTTCAAATTAAAACATACATATCCTTAGACATTCTAGATGATCCCTCCATACGTATTATGTCCAATATATTCAAAATAAATAAGAATCCATTGATTTTCCAAACCGGACCGAAATTTTCGGCGTCTTCCTTGCACGACGAGCGGATGACCTATATCCACATCCGGGCCCCTGACACACTTTCGCCGAACAAGGAGGCGGGTGGGAATGGCCGGACAGCGACTCGCGTATGTTGGGAAAATCAATGGATTCTCCTTTATTTTGAATATATTGGACATAATACGTATGGAGGGATAATCTAGACTATCTAAGGATATGTATGTTCTATTTTGAAGACATGTCATGGTTGGATTCGATTCGAAAAGTGACTGTATACACAGCGGTACCTCTCCCGGCAAGGAACAAAAACAATGGCTTCGCGCAGAGCGGACACGGGCCGTGTCGCTTGCACTTACAAAATGTCTTCTCCTGGCTATATTCTTTGGATTTCAGGTAAGAAATTGATACAAAATGGAGGAAATGGTGGTATAAACCTATTAGGTGATGCATATCGGGGCCCCACGGGCTGTATATGCTGTATATACAGCCCTAGGGCCCCGATATGCATCATCTATTAGCTTACTATGTTTCCTTAGATATATCATGTTCAAAGCATATGGTACATCTGCAGTACTCAACCATCGTCTTAGTATGTCAGTTACATTCAGAGAATGATAATGAATAGATCTCATTATGTCTAGGTTTGTGTGCCTGATTGTTATTAGGGGAAGAGTAGCTCTGCCAAGGTCAGACAGCAGAAAACCTATAGGACCAAAGGATTTGACGAGGCGGGCAAATGGAACACCCTAGATAGAAAACCCTAAATGATAGGTAACCCTCTCAGAGAGAAGAAAAGTGCCCTGTGGTCAGATTTATAACCTCCAGGGTCCTATGTCCTTCGTAAATGGGTACTACAAACCATTGATCCTGAACTGTGTTGATTTCAGGAGGGTCTGAGCTGCCCATCAAGGGCTATTTCAGTGGGTAGGGACCATGGGGTAATGGTTAGTGCTTGCAGTACATCTGGGTTGCAGTGGATGGTCAGAAATAGATTGAGATAATGATGAAACTGACTGATGTCAGTGGGTAGAGGCCTCCCTCCTGGGGAGCACAGATATGGTGGGCAGGAGGAGCTTGGTTAATATGGTTGGTGCAGGGATGGGGGGGGGGTCACAGCAAGCCTTTAGAGATATAGATGGGCGGGCTATCTGATAAGGATGGTCTGGGGCTGTCTGGTACATCCAGTACATACCCAGTGCTAGGTGGTTCATCTAGTGTGACATCGGACAGTCTTCATCTCCTTACTTAGTGGTGGGTTTAGTAAAGGGTAGACAGGAAGGGGGGCAATTAAAACCAACCTACAAGGAAAGATGGTGAATGGTAAAGGAGGCAGGTTGGGAAGCTAGACACTACATATACTGTAGAAATTATACAGAATGCCATCTGCCCTCTCTTTATGTCACTCCTCCTCTTGTTGATACAGGTAGGACTGCAGGTCCTCCCTTGACTACCTATTCAAAAAGGAGGGTGTGGCCTCAAATGGCAACGATCCCGCTATATCCACACTGTGCTATGTATCCAGACAATTCACCCAACCAGAGACAGTCTCCACCCAATAGTAGTACCCCCAAAGTGTCACTTTATCTAGGCACTTTGTTCAATGGCAGTATACATATACATAAAGTGTTACTTTACTCAGGTACCTCAGCCGATAGTAGTACCCCCAAAGTGTCACTTTATCCAGGCATCTATTGCTAATCTAAGGCCATTCCTTCTCATTAATCCTTTTACCTGCCTTTGCTCAGTTCTATTGGTATGGGTAGAATGTGAGTTAATGGCAAGGTTGTATGGCCCCATCCTATATGGCAGTATTGATTGGCACAGCCAGTCTAAGGCTACCTTTGATCCAGGCACTAGACCTTAGCAGACAATGCCCAAACTGCACTGATCCTAGCAGACCATGCACAAATATACATTCAGTGACAGTAATATGTACCCACACCCGATTGCTCAGCTTGCCTATACTTTCTAACTGTCAACTCCTTGGTATATTGGATGTCCAGTATAATCTGACATGGCACCTTTTTTGGTCACCTCCCGTGCAGGCCCACTGGCTGTGTTGAATGGGAACTCTAAGGTTTAGTCTATATAATGCCCTGTCCCAATATGTGAGCTAAGAGCAGAGTTTATACACACTGTACTGTCAGAGGTGGAGTAAAACTGTCTTTAATACTGCTTGGTGAAGTTTGGATTCTATGGCACGCACTCAATGTACATGCTCTAAGACAATGTACCGTGTTATGCATTTTGATGCCTGAGATTTATGGTCCTTTGAACTTGAAATTGCATGGGACTAGACAGTTACACTTAAGTCACATGCAGATAGTTCATACAATTTATGGCAGTCCATTCCAAATTTTGCCCTCACAAGCCATTCAGTCCTGCAGATTGTATCATTTTGCAGGCAGGCCCAAATACCTTAAGGAATAGGAAATAAAAATAAACAAAGATTAAGTCACAATCTTAATAGTTTAACTCTTTAAATCTTAACAAACAGTAATGGCCTTTGTTTACGAATGGTCCAATTTGCAAGCCATAAAAAACATAGCCCAAGGTCCCAAGATTACAGCCAGATATTCAGTCCCTTACTCTGGCAATGCTCGTAGACCCCGGCGCGATGTTTCTGGAAAAAGCCGGTCTTCTACAAATTTTCATATTGCCTGCATTGTGGTTAGGTTTAAGTTCATAGCTGCAAGAGGGAGTCTTGCATGATAAAATAAGACTGGAATAAGACGCGTATCAGGAATACCTAATGATTGTAGTACAGAGGCTACGTTAATCTCAACCCAACCTTAAAAAAAGGGAGCTGTATGTAAGTGATATAAGTATATACCCCATGCCTGTATAAGTCTCCTTAAATGGTTATATGCGGGCACTGACACATTCCTCTGTGAAATTGTGTAATATAGTTCTCACCATGAATATGACCTTAGCTGTCGAAATGGCGTTAAACATCTATTACTCACTCACTCATTAAATGGTACGTTCCCATGTACTTCACATTGATTCCACATTAGGGTGCAGTCCTTGGCCCTCATCTCAGAATTACAAGGGCCTGCCTAGCATGTCTTCACAACACCTGGTGACTGCAGAGAGAAGCACACTTATAAAGGAGATGCCTGCTAAATTTAGCTGCTGCTGACAAAGTCAAAGTCAGAGGCAAGCCTTCAGCCTTGCCAACAGTGGTGCAGGTACCCATGGTCTTTGTCCAGTGCCACTGCCATAGAAGGGTGCATATCAAAGGACGCTGGCTTGCTGGAAACCAGCATAACGAGGGTGAAGCTAAGGTGGACTATTAGAGCTCTTTACCTCTGTCAAGGACATGGGGATCCTTTACAGAAGTGTTGCATAAAGTGGAGGTGCAGTGCTGTTATGATATCAAATGCTGGTTCTCTTGTGTTAAATCAATGTTTACATGCTGTGTAAGGAGTTTCACAAAGATGTAACAGGCATTGGAGAATGAAAGGAAAAATATTATATAGCATGATAGACCATGCAGAATTGAATGATATCAAAGACGTCATCCTGAGGCCAATCAAAAAGAAGCACTTTTCCTGGCCCTACCTAGTGAAACAGGGCTGGCATTTAATTTCAGCACAGAGACATAGGAAGCAAATCTTCATGGGGGGGGGGGAGCTAGCTGGGGGCCCGCCACGACCACCTTGAACTGTCAGCTCAAGCGTTATAATATTTATACATACCTATATAGAATTTGTATAGAAAGATAATTTTAGTGAATTTTAGATTTGGTTTGAACCTCAGGCCCCCATATTCCCTATCCCATTATCACATTAATGTAATTTGAGATAAAGGTTTTAGATTCTTATCCAATTTATTTTGAATTCTTGACAAACTCGCTTTCCTTTTTTCTTTTTTTTTTGGGGGGGGGGCAGACATACTCGGGCCCCACCCACTTTTCTTACGCCCCTGTAACAGAAAATAGTAGTCAGCCATGCCATTAGTCCCTCAAACCTAGCATTTGAATTTGAACCACTGAACCAAAATAACACATTCTGAAGCTGGTATGCAAATTCCACAATGCTTGCCACTCAGCATTCTTGTGGGAGCAATACTCCTAGCCTAATTATCCCAAAATAACCTCTACCAGTATTCACAGGCGACCCGGTCCCTTCAGAAGACAGAAGAGCTATTCAGAGTATTTCCAGAAACAAATGTATTGTTACCTCTACCTCTCTCTCTCAGTCCTATCCTCACTGCAGCTACAATCTATTTCAATAGACTGATTGCATGCTTGTTTTTTTCTCAGAAAATATAATCAGTTTTTGTGTTTCGAGAGTAGGACCATCTCCTGCGGTGTACTATGAATGCTACACTGTCAGGCAGCCCTGCCTGACTGGTAATAGAGTAACACTGGAGCAATTTGGGACGATGTCAGAAAAGCCTGGCCAGCTGCAAATGGGGTTAGTGTGAACGAACCTGCCTGTAATTGTGTACTGCCTAGTGCAAGAAGGTTGTAACTGACATTTTGGAAAAAAAAACACCATGAGTTTCCTTCTGTTTTAAAATCTATGGACCCGGATCTACCTGCTGTGAGAATACTAAAGCTCTGTCAATGATATGTGTGTGTATATAATAGGCCGGGGGCTGATAGGGCCAATGTGACAGGTATTTGTCCGATCCTTAGGGTCCCCTGAACAAGATTCAAGATGTTAACATTGATTATCTTGGGATGCACTACCAGTTTTGGCTCATTATCCATGTGCAGCTTCAGACCACTTTTCGGTCAATTTTGGTACCATGTTATTCAAGGGGTATGCTCAATCCCTAAGCTTTAAGACTATCTTACCTTGTCTGGATCCTAAAGCTGTTGGTCTTGTTGGAAAGAAGACATAATAAGCTTTTCATTAAGCCCTAATACATGTTTTTAAGTTCAGATTTGAGTGTACCAGACAGTCGGGAAGATGGAAGATGGAAGAAATTACAAAGTTCATTTTTTTTACTGAAAATCTTAAATGCGCTCCAGATACATGTATAAAACTTGCCCTTATCCCCATCTAAGCACAATATCTAATATGATTTATGTAGGCCAAACCTTTCTGAGTAAGATGAGACATTTTGCAGAATTCCTTGATGACTATGACACGTTATTGCCTTGGACGCAAAGACACTACCTTAATCTCCCTCTTTATGTAAATGGATGTTTTTCCATGCTAAATCTTAATCAATTCTCCTGATTCTTATGCTAAAAAAGGGTGCTGATTAAGAATATACATGTTTCTACTTCATAAAATTTAATGGCGTGGCTGTATATGGCTGAAAATCAAAATGGCACTTTGAATTACATAAATGTGCAGTCTAGAAAGTATCTGATGGGTCCTACCCCCTATAAATCAGCTTAGTAGAATACAGTGCTGCATTTGTTTTGTTGCTAAGTTGTGTGGTTGCCTAGCAACAGCAGCTTAGCAACCAAGTCTGAAAATATGCTTGAATGCTCATATCTGCATGATTTCCTTTCATAAACATACTCCCCTGATGTAAACTCTTTTGTGACTTCCATCATAGACTAGGAATATAGGTGATAAAAGGTTGCTAGGTTATTTGGCGGCTTCGCAATAGCAGCTTTGCAAAGCAACAATGTCTAGATTCATACCTGTAGGCATATACTATGGCTTGTGCATAGTCTCCCCTCAAGGACATAGTTCACTGATTTCAAATTGCATATAGCTCCCTTGTGCACATCACTCAGTATGAACATAGGTAAAAATGATTGCTATGTCATGTGGTTGCCTAGCAACTGCAGCTTTATGTAGAAACCCATGTCCAAATCTACTCAGATAAGTCACAGATAAGTGTATGGTCTCGCCTCAAGAACTTGTCTGTATAGCTCCCCTGTCCACATCTAAGAATGGAGGCACATATAACACGTTGCAAGGTCATGTACTTGATGTAAATCTTCTTTTTAAAATCATCTAAGTGACACGCTGTGTTATTTTGTATATACATATCCATGCATATGTATCTCAGATCATCCATGATTACACAGGATTGTAATTCCTAACAACTGTCCCCTCCTCCCTCCCCCCAATATAAAAAAATTCCTGTAACCACTGTCATATCATTAAAATTTACCATTGCTGGTACTGATAACACACATTTAGAATACAGAATATTGGCTCTCAGCCTCATAATGTACTGCATGCCTAATTGATTATCTCAAATGCCTTGGGCAGCCTACTTGTGTGAAAGTAGGTACAAGGTGGAATTTGCATTGACCTTTGACAGTGCTGGTTTCATTCACATATTGAGAAAATGAAGGAGAAGGATTGGAATACAATTATACAATTCTCAGGATATTCTCTAGTCTGTTACCTCTTCAGAGCATCAGGCCCAGTGTTATCCATCCTCATATATCTGTGAACATTACATTCTGGTTCAACTTCTCTCATATGGTGAATATGCTGCTGGACACTTCTGAGAAGGCATGTTGATCTGTTGAAGTTCATTATCCCCAAAACGTTTGGTGTAGTGAATTACTAGTTGACCCTGATAAAACTACTGAAACCACTGGCACACAGACCATTCCACATTACTCACAGTGGACATTGTGGTGGATTGGTCTAGCCTATAGAAGAGGGATGTGTTATCCATATTGTACAAATTGCTCCTATCATATCTAGAAAGCACCTACAGCTACTGTTGTGATTCTGTCACCATCACTATAATCTGCATGGATCCTATGAATGAAGATCATCTTCCTGCCTTTGACAAATGATAGTCATCTTTTAAAATAGACCAGGGTTTGGACATTGAGTCATCTATTGCATCTTTTAAACAGCAATCACAGACTTGACCATTAACTGTGTAATTCATCTTGCAGGAAGGTTTAATTAATATGGGAGAGAAAGAAAGCATTGTATATTGAATGACTGTGATGGATACATAACTGCAAATGGACAGAATACTTAATGGGGGGTTTATTGCATGTGTGACCACTATCAATGACATCTGACATATAGGCACAAAGTGACAAGTAGCTATTAAAATCAAGCTGGCAATCCTAGCAATTAGCTGGCAACCTGCCTGTATATTGGAGTCATGATACAAGAAGTTTCCAGTCAATCATCCCCTGTTTTCGCCCTAACTCACAAGGGGCACCCTATCACCCCAATGCTTCACTGTCTCTCCTATACAGATATTTAAAATATAAAGTGTGATTGGAGATCTCAAACTCCCATCTAGTGGAGGTCAAGTGAACTATTCAGAATCTGGGGGAAAATAACCCCCCCCATTTCTAACTCGAGCTGTCATGAAGTAAAACATTCCATCTCTGGAGTATGAATGCATGGGATAAATAAATGAACAACAACAACAACAACCCTCACATCATCCAAACACACATTTACTACCTTGTTCTATTGCCAGACTCTTAATGATCACTTCAGAATCATAATACTGTAGGTTTACCTTAAAAAATTATCTGTCATTTGAGGTCTGTTCAATGATCCTAGCACTCATCATCCCCAGTAAGGGTAAATAAGCCTGTAGTTCCTATCCAGATCTTTATTCTATTTGAACAATGCTCTAGCATAATCATGACTATGCCCTTTACCATCAAGGTTCCCTTTCCCAATCTACACTACTATTAGGAACTGTATGTTGCAATACATCCCTGAAGCAAGACCATACACTTATCTGTGACTATCTGCATAGATTTGGACATGGGTTTCTATGTAAAGCTGCAGTTGCTAGGCAACCACATGACATAGCAATCATTTCTACCTATGTTCAGACTGTGTGATGTGCACAAGGGAGCTATATGCAATTTGAAATCAGTGAACTATGTCCTTGAGGGGAGACTATGCACAAGCCATAGTATATGCCTACAGGTATGAATCTAGACATTGTTGCTATGCAAAACTGCTATTGCTAGGCCACCACACAACCTAGCAACCTTTTATCACCTATATTCCTAGTCTATGATGGAAGTCACAGAAGAGTTATATACAAGTTTACATCAGGGGAGTATGTTGCTGAAAGGAAATCATGCAGATATGAGCATTCAAGCATATTTTCAGGCTTGGTTGCTTTGCAAAGCTGCTGTTGCTAGGCAACCACACAACTAAGCAACAAGACAAATGCAGCACTGTAAGCTGATTTATAAGGGGTAGGACCCACCAGATACTTTCTAGACTGCACATTTATGTAATTCAAAGTCACATCTGAATCTATATACAGCCTCACCATTAAATTTTATGAAGTAGAAACATGCATATTCTCAATCAGCACTCTTTTTAGCATAAGAATCAGGAGAACTGATAAAGATTTAGCATGGAAAAACATCGATTTACATAAAGAGGGAGATTGAAATGGAACAGCATCATATTGGCTTAAGGTAGTATCTTTGTGTCCAATGCAATAACGTGTGTCATAGTCATCAAGGAATTCTGCAAAATGTCTCATATTACTCAGAAAGGTTTGGCCTACATAAATCATATTAGATATTGTGCTTAGATGGGGATAAGGGCAAGTTTTATACATGTATCTGGAGCGCATTTAAGATTTTCAGTAAAAAAAATGAACTTTGTAATTTCAATCTTCCGTCTTCAAGACTGTCTTGTACACTCAAATCTGAACTTAAAAACATGTATTAGAGCTTAATGAAAAGCGTATTATGTCTTCTTTCCAACAAGACCAACAGCTTCAGGATCCAGACAAGGTAAGATAGTCTTAGAGCTTGGGGATTGAGCTTACCCCTTGAATAACATGGTACCAAAATTGACCGAAAAGTGGTCTGAACCCACACATGGATAATGAGCCCAAACCAGTAGTGCATCCCAAGATAATCAATGTTAACATTTTGAATCTTGTTCAGGAGACCCTAAGGATCGAAAAAATACTTGTCCCGTTGTGATGTGGGGGGGGGGTGCATGGTGGGCCCTATCAGCCCCCGGCCTATAAACCCAGTACAATATTGTTGTATCCACTTTGCTCTATAGTAACTAGAACACCTCTTCTGCCTCTCCTGCAAAACTTCAAAAATGCAGTTACAACTTTCTTGCACTAGGGCGACGGTAATATGGTGACAGCACTACATAGAGCCCAGTTTGGACACTTAGCAACATGAGGTCAGTTCTTAATAATTGGTCAGTTTAGAGGTTTACCAGGTTGAGATGTAATTGCAATGACAACCAATAATCACATCTTTTTAGGGGTAACAGTTGAACCAAATGTAGGGAGCCTAATATGTGATGTTGAAATAAAGTGAGCCTTTATGTAGTTAGTGCAATAATTAGTTATATTCTGATGTAATGGACTGCAGCCTTGCGCCGCTAGATGTCTCTGTAATTACCTGGGTCAGCTGCAAGCAGCGGCCGTTCAGAATAGGTACCAGCAAATGAGGCCCTCTCACAGGGAACCAGGTACAGCGGAAGTCTGTGTAGGGGGTGCCCCGGTTGTAATCTGGTGACTTGGCATTATACTAAGGACTAATGGGTTTGGGTGATGTGTTGTGAAATAGATGCTGTGTCAGGTTGAGCAAAGCGGTCTCACTGCAGAATTAACTTTTTGAGCCGGAATATTAGGGAAAAGTTCCCAGCTGGGAAATGATCCTCAATTTCAATGAGCCCATATTGAATACACTGTATTGCATGTAGGTGAAGAGTTTTCTATTGGCCCAAAATATTGTTTGTTTCAGGAAACCTAACCGTACCAAAACAGGGTCGACCATAGAAGTCTTTCTTGAATTTTTAAGAAATTATAGGTTTTAAGGCAAATTTGAAATACTTTTAGGGTTCCCTGAGTCATCGCAAATCGACATAGCAGTTTATAAAAACAACAGTGATTTAAAGTAAGTGGGCACGCTTTGTTTAGATATCTACTTTTGACAGTTCATCAGTGATTGAGTGACAGTAGCTGCCTGTCATACTGGGACTGATATGCAGTGCTAGACAATAGTTGATTGGGTGATCCCCATCAGGTCACCACTGGGTGATCCCCATCAGGTCACCCAGTCACTGCTCCCCCTGCCTGCTGGCCTGACTGATAATGGCTCTGCTGACGTTAATTACTACAATTAACTCTAATTAGTGTCTCATCTACCTGTTTATCCCTAGTGGTGGCTGCCCGCCCGGCTTAATTAACTTAGGTGGGGTACCCTGTGGGGTATCGCATCTTACCTGAAGCAATCAGGTTAGAATACATGAGGTCCGAGTTACTCCAGCACGGCCCTAAAGCCGTTGTGATGTGGGGGGGGGGGTGCATGGTGGGCCCTATCAGCCCCCGGCCTATAAACCCAGTACAATATTGTTGTATCCACTTTGCTCTATAGTAACTAGAACACCTCTTCTGCCTCTCCTGCAAAACTTCAAAAATGCAGTTACAACTTTCTTGCACTAGGGCGACGGTAATATGGTGACAGCACTACATAGAGCCCAGTTTGGACACTTAGCAACATGAGGTCAGTTCTTAATAATTGGTCAGTTTAGAGGTTTACCAGGTTGAGATGTAATTGCAATGACAACCAATAATCACATCTTTTTAGGGGTAACAGTTGAACCAAATGTAGGGAGCCTAATATGTGATGTTGAAATAAAGTGAGCCTTTATGTAGTTAGTGCAATAATTAGTTATATTCTGATGTAATGGACTGCAGCCTTGCGCCGCTAGATGTCTCTGTAATTACCTGGGTCAGCTGCAAGCAGCGGCCGTTCAGAATAGGTACCAGCAAATGAGGCCCTCTCACAGGGAACCAGGTACAGCGGAAGTCTGTGTAGGGGGTGCCCCGGTTGTAATCTGGTGACTTGGCATTATACTAAGGACTAATGGGTTTGGGTGATGTGTTGTGAAATAGATGCTGTGTCAGGTTGAGCAAAGCGGTCTCACTGCAGAATTAACTTTTTGAGCCGGAATATTAGGGAAAAGTTCCCAGCTGGGAAATGATCCTCAATTTCAATGAGCCCATATTGAATACACTGTATTGCATGTAGGTGAAGAGTTTTCTATTGGCCCAAAATATTGTTTGTTTCAGGAAACCTAACCGTACCAAAACAGGGTCGACCATAGAAGTCTTTCTTGAATTTTTAAGAAATTATAGGTTTTAAGGCAAATTTGAAATACTTTTAGGGTTCCCTGAGTCATCGCAAATCGACATAGCAGTTTATAAAAACAACAGTGATTTAAAGTAAGTGGGCACGCTTTGTTTAGATATCTACTTTTGACAGTTCATCAGTGATTGAGTGACAGTAGCTGCCTGTCATACTGGGACTGATATGCAGTGCTAGACAATAGTTGATTGGGTGATCCCCATCAGGTCACCACTGGGTGATCCCCATCAGGTCACCCAGTCACTGCTCCCCCTGCCTGCTGGCCTGACTGATAATGGCTCTGCTGACGTTAATTACTACAATTAACTCTAATTAGTGTCTCATCTACCTGTTTATCCCTAGTGGTGGCTGCCCGCCCGGCTTAATTAACTTAGGTGGGGTACCCTGTGGGGTATCGCATCTTACCTGAAGCAATCAGGTTAGAATACATGAGGTCCGAGTTACTCCAGCACGGCCCTAAAGCCGCGGATATGTCTGCTAGGTGGCGGTGTACGTGAAGCCATGGTGGGTGCCTTTTCCACCACGGCTGGCAGACTCCTTGACCACCCGGGAGGTAGGGGGTGGGGAGTGGACAACATACCATACACTAACGTCTCAGCTATTTAGGTCAGTGTGTGTATCATACACAGACCAATATCTCCTATTTCTATAAATCATAATGAGTTTATTTTTCACACCAGCCAACAAGGTGTTCATACCCACACTATCATAACTTTTTTAGGCATTCCTAAAATTACCCATTAAAAGTCAACTATGAAATTCTCTCTCATTGACACAGCATTGTGGCCTAGTTAGGGTGACCCACCCTCCTCCTGCTGCCCGACCAGCAACCAGCTCACAAGTGGGCTCGAGGGGTAACTCGGACCTCATGTATCGGGTACCAACTGTGGTGGTGGCTGTTAAAAGTTGTCAAATAAGGTAGAAAGGGTGGGGGCTCAATGACATTGAATTTTTAAACGAAATACTACCCTATTTCCATGTTAGCGTATTTTGGTAGCCTTTCTATGAAAGGAAAAGTTAATATTCTGACATAGTAAAATAATAATCATTATATAGGAATACAGGAGGCTTATCTGACAAATCTGATCACGTCACGATTGAGAAAAATCAGATAATCCTGTTGCATTGCTCTATAATGGTTACTTTCACACTATCTCTATCAGAATATTTTCATAAAAATGGGTACTGTTTCCCTTTAAATAAGAGTGCTGTTAACACACAATTGAGATAACCCTCTGTCAGACCCACAGTGACCGTTTGTATCTATTTAATTTCATGTTATCTAATCATAAATCATCAAAACTCATTCAAAATGATATAAAATGATGATTATATACTTGTCTTAATGTCATTTGGAGTGCTGTTCCTGGCCGTGAGATACGGGGGTGGGTCATCTCATGGGGGGTGAGATATGGAGCTCTCATGTTAAAGATCGTATCCCAACTAAAATTCAGTAATTCTTCAGTCATGCCATATTCGTAAGGCATGGGCATGGAAAGCAGGGGGGACATGTCCCCCCCCCCCCCACCACTTTTGGCCAACTCCTGAAAAGGTCAAAACTAAAAGGTCAAGCAAAGGGAGGTTAAAAATTGCAGAAAACCCCCCTGGTCCAACCCACTCTGAAACTGCTTCCCACGCCCCTGTAGTATGAGTAATGGCTTCCTATAAATTCTCCCTAAGTTTTGAAACAATTTGCAGTCTACTTCAGCATAAAATATGCACATGATAACATATAAATTTAACTGTAGGTCGACAGTAAAACAGCTGGATAACGTAGCACTTGGTCAGTGTTATGATTTTTCATGGATGAGTGATCACCTCTCTAGTGAAGGTTTTTACATGGCTCATGAGTGGCACCTTCTGGACAAGGACTGCTGCTTGCCCTTAGAAAACAATGTAAAAGGAACCTCTGTGATAGGCCCCATGGAAGTCCCCCTTGGGTCGTTGATCTATATAGCTATCTTGACAGGGGGTAACGTCTTTTGGGGAGAAGCGCTAACGTGGCGCCATTTTCGCTTGTAAAATATCAGCAGTAGACTTTCGCATTCCCACCGGAACCACTGACACACTTCCGATCATACCGTTTCTCCCCGAAAGGGTTCACGTTGACAGGGCCAAGCTGGTGGAGCCCCCTTTTGTTGTAGTCCTAAGTTGCCTTTGACTGGTCAGGAACTTGGCTCAGATTTCCTGCCATAGCAAAGAGGTGTTCTGCATCGAGATGTCTTCTGTTTACACATACAGGGGACACACAAACCAGAATGGTATATACTATTTATTAGGGAAACAGGTAACATTAACCATGGGTTGATTAATTGCTCACATCCAAGAAGGCCATTTTAGTTAAAATTGCATCTTTAAGTCTATGGGACGTCCGTATTCCACTCCTTTCGACATGAAATAAAGTATAATAAGGATGAAAGAATACCTGTCATGTAAAGTTCTTTCAGTCCATTACAAAACAACAATATTCTAGATGGAACAGAGCCCTTAAAGTGTGTGTGTGTGTGGGGGGGGTACTGTTAACTGGCCCCTTGAAATGTAGGCTGTTGTAAAGATACTCAAGCTTCTGGGGGGTGGGGGGGGGGCTGTCAGCACTAGAGCTATAGACATTGCTAGAGCTATTAAATTGCTCCAAACTGAGAGTTAGTCTGGAAGCAGTGTTCCACAAGGTGGGGAATACCACTGCTTCAAGTTAAACGAGTGAAGAGTTGGAGCCTGTATAGATTCTATTTCATATTTTATGGAAAGAATCTACCCATAAAATGACTTTTTGATAGGGGGTTTCAGGCTATTGATGGCGTGACAGTGGCGACTGGGCCGTGGAGAATAAGGTCCAGTTTTTTCATGCTTTACTAAAAGGCTGCTATCATTCTCAACATGATATAAAGTTTCATACTACCCTTAATACATGCATACAACTCATCCTCATACAAACACCTAACACCCACGCACCAATTACCATCCACTCTCTCCACTATACCGACCTAGCAGGATGAAGTATTGACCAATGAGAAAATTCCCTTCATCCAGTGCAGGCCTTTTAAGATGCATTGCATAACACATGGTAACCATTATGGCTGTTATCAGTGCTTATCTCTCCAGTACCAGATCAAACAATGGTGCCCCCTATTAAGGAGCCTGCAACCTCAGTATAACACTCATAGACACCATCCCGCCTTACAGTAAACAACAGGCTATTAATCTGCCATGCTTCCTCTCTAATCAACCCCATGTTCCTCAAGCCACACACACCACCCAAATACCCCCTGCATCACAGCCGGGCTAAAATTGGAAATCAAAATTCAATTAAAGCTCTAAACAGAAGAAACAGCCCTAGCTAATTATAAATGGGGCATTTTAGGCAATTAGAGTCGCTAATTGCTCTGTGCTGGTGGGGAGGACTTCGACTTGCACCCGGTCTCGGGTTGTGAGAAATAAATAAAAATATTGGATCACAAGGAGACCTTTATATGCATGAATTAACCATTCAGGGTTAGCGGCCCTTAACGGGTTTAGGGACAAAAGGGCTGAAGTCGGTCTATTGAGGGCTTTTAGATGAGGGTAGTGTAGTGGATGAGAATGATGACACAGCAGTTTCCCTGCCTCTTCTCCCTCATGCCCTACTACAGATATTATATGGGATTATTGATAGTTGATAGAATCGTAGCCTGTCTAATGTGGTTGTGCTGTTAGGACTTTAAAGGAAAAGAAAACCCTATTTCATGATGACCTGTTTTGTTAGTATCATTATTGAATATAAAGATCCAGGTCTACTTCCTAAAACATCTGTTATGAATATAACTAGCAAAAATAATGCTGCAATTTGATGCCTCCTTTTTAAAGCAGTAATGGTATTTTGATGTCGATGTCGTGAGTAGAATTCTCAACATGCTAACCGTCCCATTTTAAATCAGCCTTAATTGTTTCACCTTTTTCTTCCATTATTTCATGTGTGTACAGATTCTGATAATCGTGCAGATACCTACAGGTCTCTCCCCATCAGGTCCACTGTTAAAAATGCAGTCAAAATAATAACGGTTCTCTGGCAAATTTGGGACAAAGCTTTCACCGTTATTTTCAGAGATTCCTCATAACACTGTTTTCTAGGACTTCATTATAAAAACTACAATGTAAAAATATGTCTTCAAAATTACAAAGGATTCCTCGTCCCAAAGTTGCCAGAGATCCGTCGGTTTTTCCCCCCACAGAGATGCCGTTATTTTCACTAGAAACTTGTTAGATTCAGCGGTCATTTCTAAGAGTGTGGCCCAGACCATAACACCACGCATATAGGCTGGTGGCAGAGACTTGTTTTACGTGGCCATTTTTTCCCCCATAATCTCTTCTGGAATCCGATTCCATAATGGAATATTTGAGGCCCTGTTGGTTCCCACAGCCGGGACCAACACTAGAACAAACTATTACACCCTTTTACATCTCAGGTTGGCAATTTATATTCTGATGCTCCGTATTAAATGGCTCTAGATTGCCTTCAGGATGTTCCCCCAAATTCATCTATTTTGATTCTATCAAACATTATTTTCTGCTACAAATTTGACATTAGGGCTACTGTTAATAGCTGCAATTTCATAAAGTTGAGACATTGGAGTTATATTTTACACTGTGAGATATATTGGTGTCATGACACGGCATTTATAAAGTTGGCCGGTACTTCATCTATGAGATTGGAAAGGACAGGAAATCGTTGAAGCTATTTGGAAGGATAATGGGAAGAAGAATTAGTTTGGACATAGAAGCAGGGAACAACTAATAGCAATCGGTGTGTACTCCCTTTTGCGTGTACAATTATAGAGATAACCAGGAATTCCTGTAGATATAATTTTTGTACATGTATATTAGATTCTATTCATCTCCTGGCAATAGGTTGTAAAGAAAAAAAGGGCCTTTACCTTAATTGCCCGTTTTTTTGTTTTTTTTTGTGTGTGTTGTTGTTTGTTTTTTTTGTTTTTTTTTTTGGGGGGGGGGTGGGAAGACGGTGTAGGACACTGAGCAGGATCATTGTGTATGAAAACAATTATCTATTTCATGTGTCCTACCACAAATTGAATATATAAATCAATGTTGGCCTAAATATAGTCATAGGGAAATACTGTAAAACCCTACTCATAAGCCACTGCTACACTAGACCATTTCAAAGACCTGCTGCGGCTTATAGACAACATTGCCCTGAGGCCACGTCTTATGCATGGAGTTTGGACCCTATAGAACAGTAAATGTTGAAATTTTCTAGCCTCATGCAGCAACTGAGAGGTCTCTATTGCCGTACACCCGTAAGCAGTCATTAACCATTTAAACCACAAAACCTATGTCTATACATCAAGGGGAGGGTGGCAGAAACACAAGTAATCACCCTAAAACCTACCCCCAATGGTCACTCCTGATTTATCTTCTGTTTTAGTGTCTCATTCCCTTTACCTCACACTCACTAACGCATTTAGCTATTCACACAGAATACTCCGCAGCTCTATCAGGCGCACTCTACAATGCAACGCCTGTCCTTCTTGATTCCATTTCTATATTGTAGTCCCCCTCTATTTCTAAAAGGATAATCCATTTCTTTTTAGAGTACTGCGCCCCTCTCTCAATCCCCTCACTATCCTTGATTGCTCTCTTTGCCCCCCACCTCACTCTCTCTGCTTCCTCCTTCCCCTCTCCGTGTTCCACTCTCCCACTCTCTGTCTCTCTCTGTCTCTCTGTCTCTCTGTCTCTCTCTCTCTCTCTCTCTCTCTCTCTCTCTATCTCTCTCTCTCTCTCTGTCTGTCTTCTCTCTCTGTCTCCTCTGTCTGTCTGTCTGTCTGTCTGTCTGTCTGTCTGTCTGTCTGTCTGTCTCTCTCTCTCTCTCTCTCTCTCTCTCTCTCTTTCTCTCTCTCTCAATTCTCAATCACATCATTACACATTCCTCGAGAATCCTTCCACTGCACACACTCTAGAAAATCAGATGACATTATTTTCATGATTTACAAAGATATCGGAGAGTGTCTGACGCTACCTTCCCTATTCTGCCATGTTCTGAGAATATTCGACTCTTCTACAACCTGCCCCTATATCCCCCCCCCCTTCCCCTCGCACACCTCTTTAAGGACACTGTTGGAGACACTGTCTACTAGGCACATCAAGTAATTGGACACGATTCCCTGCATTCATGACTCAGCTATAAAAGTCTACACTCTAGAGAATAAGGGCCCTCTCTGGGGTGCCCTACCCGCCCACGTCTTACCACAGTCAACCTAGTATTAGGGGAAGGAAAGGCAGATTTGCACAAATCTCAGCTTTCTCGACGAAAACATGCTGATACATCATTTAAGCAGACTTATAATATCATTAATTGGGCACCACGTGGGTGTTTATACTCTTTCCTGTCTCCTCTGTGCGTATAGTGGACATATGTGTACGAGCACAGACACGTTTATTATAGGGATGGAAGTCTCCAGGGTTTTCCCTGAATTCAGATATTTTCCAGTTCCATAAACGTGTACATTCCTATACAAAACACATGTTTAAGTGGTTCTATTGAAGCATTTCAGGGACTTTGGTGCTAGGTCACTTTCATCCCTCCATCTGCTGATGTCTAATATATAGTGTTTGCCAATGACGTTAAACATCCATTCCTCACTGATTATATTGGCAGCAGATAAACATTTTTAGAACAGGAGACTTGGCTGTATGAGCATGTTATATGAGGTATATATGACCAGTGATCACCCTACTAAGCCAGGCCACAGCAGTCAGCCCTAAGCTATGAGCATTAATCACTTGATTTGAATTTACTTGCACACCAGAGAAATAGAAATGTAAACATAATAGCAAAATCCTTGCCCAAAAGTTGCCAGAGTTCCATTGTTATTTTCAGGGAGATTCCTAGTACCACCATACGGCCATCTGGGGCTTAATTGTAGAAACTACACTGGTTCACCGCAATACAATTACGGTTCAGTTTTACGAGACTTTACGAGAATACTAGCTTTAAGGAGAAGGAGTTATTTTCTTTACAGTGTAACTATTGTGTTTTTGAGTGATGCACTCATTCGGGCTAAGCTGGTAAGGATGGGCCTTTCTATCTGTACATGGCATTGTCATAGGATGTACATAATAAGGGGTGTGTGTTAGTTGCAGATTATAGAGAGTTTAGGATTTGAGAACGTCGGGCTTCCCTAGCCCACTTAAAAGGGTCTATAGCTTGTCTTTCCTATCCCCTCGGATGTGTGTGGTGCACATATGCTGGGGCACCCCACATTCCTCTGTGAAATTGTGTAATGTCGTTCTCGCCATGAATATGACCTTAGCTGTGGAAATGGCGTTAAACACCTATTACTCACTCACTCATAAGTTCAGGTAATGTGGTGAAGAATTCCCTCTATATGTGGGCTATGTCTGTGCTGAAGTACAGGGCCAGCATTGAGTGCATGTTAGGGTTCAGCAATTGAGTAATTACTAAGCTAATAGATGATGGATATCGGGGCCCGAGGGCTGTACATTCTGTATATACAGAATGTACAGCCCTAAGGCCCCGATATCCATCATCTATTTCGGTTATGCCACCATTTCCTCCATTTTGTATTAATTTCTTACCTGAGATCCAAAGAATATAGCCACTAGAAGACATTTTGTAAAAGCAAGCGATACGGCCCGGGTCCACTCTGCGTGAAGCCATTGTTTTTGTTCCTTGCCGGAAGAGGTACCGCCGTGTTTACACACACTTTTCATATGGAATCCATCCATGACAAGTCCAGATATTAAAACATACATATCCTTAGCCATTCTAGATGAGTACTCCATGCTTGATATGTCCGATATATTCAAAATAAATAAGAATCCATTGATTTTCCAAAACAGTCTGAAATTTTCGGCGTCTTCCTCGTACGACGAGCAGTTGACCTATATCTACATCCGGGGAACTGACACACTTTCGTCGGACAAGGAGGCGGGTGGGAATGGCCGCACCGCGACTCGTGTACGTTGGGAAAATCAATGGATTCTTATTTATATTGAAGAAAATGGAGAAAATTAGCATGCATTCCTCTTCTATGGATCGAAAACTTCTTGGGATTTCGATATTATAACATGTCAAGGTTGGAATCAAGACGAAAACTGAGTGCAAACATAGGACTAGGACCTCAGGTTAGAACTTATTTATTTTCGCATTAGATTTCATCACCGTTCAGTGTGGCGCTATGGCTAAGGCCTTCGCCTACCTCCACTGCGGCCGGGGTTCAATTCTCCTACGAGTTTGGACGATTTTTCACATTGAAACATGGCGAGACTGAATTTGTATCTTTGCCACACATTTCCCAACTTGACCTCGAAAAAGTATATACCAAAAATTTCAAAAATGCACATGTGTGGTATATGCAGAATAATGCATGGCTAAACTGCATATAAAACCACCGGAAGTCCCCAAATCGTGGTATAAAGTGTGATATATCTACCCTACCACCAATTAACACCTCCCAATGCTGTATATAAACCAGGCTAGAATCTGTGTCTTCAGTGATTCCCTTTAAAGATAGCTATATAAAGTTAACTATAATTGCAATATTCCTAGAAGTTCTAGAAGTACTTGTAGACAGGGGTTTACAAGTCCAAAACCTCAAGCCTAGAAGTTGTATACTTCTAGATTGGGATACCCCCCACGTGACCTATGACGTTTCACGTTGCAGTAGCCGTACACGTACATACCGTAAACTCCCTTATATGTAAGCAGACAATCACAGGGGATATAGATAGCGTGCAGACCATCTCATGAGCCACCCTTCCTGGTTGCCTGCTCATATACATGTAGTATGGTTGGATACAGCATATATAGGAACAGGAGGAGACCTAGTACTACATAAACATCAGCTGGAGGATGGGGTCCTCAGCCTAGACCAGGACAGATACAGCCCAGGGTCTCCAACCCACTATTGATTATATACCAGCTAAAAGGGGCCCTCTCGTCCCGCGTCCGGTCTGGTCAGTCTAGTGTTAGATACAGCAGATTAGTACGCTGCACGGCCTGAGGAGGGCGCCACCAGTAAGCATGGATGCGCCACGAGAATGCGCAGTCATGACTAAAGGGACGCCGGGGTCATCTTCCCACCTCTTCAATGCGCATGTGCGGGGCAAGGGTCAGTGTCTTTGACCGGCAACGTTTTAAAGCTTGCTCTCCAAGCAGAAGTCTCTTGATATTCTTCATGGTATAAGTGGGAGGAGATCTGCTTGGAGAGGAGAGTTTAAGTTAGGGAAGCCTGTCAGTAATCGGTAGATGGCACTGGTGGATGGATGGCTCTGGTGGAGGAGTGTGTGTGTGTGCATTAATGTAGCTTTACTTAATGTGCTGGAAGGGTGGATCTTTGAGATGATGCCTATATGGCTCGACAAAGGATGATAGAGCTCCCAAGTGCCCGTCCTTGACGGTCACAATACTTAAGTTAGCCTATCATACCGATTAGTTATCATGATGCACCAATGAAGTGCTGGGGAATTTGCTTGACAGCAATTTATTGGTGCATCATGCCGACCCTCTGGGAGTGTATCAAAGCAGTAGGGTCGGCACGATGCATGAATATAGCCCTGGCGAATAACTCACAAGGGCTGCATTAATGCATCATGACAACCAATGGACATGATGCATTAATGCAGTATTGGCCCTTGGACCTACCTACCAATCATGCTGACCCTTAGGGAGCGTATCAGTCCCATTAGCATGAAGCTTAAATACAGGTCTGACTGCGTGGAAAGTCACGGAATAAAAAGTTGTCAGGAATAGTTACGGAATGTTAGAAAATCTCATCATAAGTCATGGAATATGAGAAGACTGGATACGTTATGGCAAAATCTATTGGAACGTCAAGTTTTTCCATCTCGATTGCAGACATTTTGCTGGGAGTCATGTCCGATTATGGTGTAATAAATATAATAATGTCAGGGAAATATATAAATTCTTGTCTTGGAAATATCATGGAATGTCGGTATGAGAATTTTTGTGGGAACCTGGTTTCTTCCTAAATCTGCATTCTTGCACCATCAAAAAAGCTATATAAAAGCATCCATTTTAATTAGTATAGCCCGCAATACCCACGGACACTAACGGTGTGGGTATAGACTTTAAGTGTCCAAAGAGCTCTGGTAAATTAGAGGTTGGTTTCTTTCTAGCTCCCCTGAGCTTGATACTACATGGATCTACCCCAAATTCTTTATGTAGTATTGTAAAAATGTCCCCTACCCTTGTATGTTTTTACATTTTGTAAAACGTATCTCAATTCTACACACTGTGTCACTTTAATGAAGGTAGTCTGTACAGGTAGGTATATCCTTTGCCCCAGTAAGAGGACATTTAATTGGTCTAGACATAACTATAATTACTCAGTTGTTGATTTCTCCCCAGCCAATCAGCCCTCAATAGCCAATCATGGCCCGGGCTTCCCTAGCCCACTTAACAGGGTCTATAGCTTCTCTTTCCTATCCCCTCAGATGTGTGTGGTGCACATATGTGAGGGCAATGACACAATCTTCTGTGAAATTGTGAAATTAATTCTCGCCATGAATATGACCTTAGCTGTCAAAATGGCGTTAAACATCTATTACTCACTCCCAATCATGGCCTGCAGTGATTGGTCTAGACATAGCTATTAGCAGCAGACTTAACTATCAACAGCACACTATTGGTGACTGAAATTTACAAACCAGAGGGAAATTGACACTTCTTGCTGTAACTCTCAGCCCGTCCCACTGAAAGTTACAATGCCGTAACTAATTTTAATGTGTTCTCAGTTAAAATAAATTCCCACGCCATTTTTTCTACGCTTATGGTGGGGAATTGACTTATAGAAGCATCATTTAGATGTAAGATGTAAAGATTTCATGGAGGAGTAGAATTCATTTAGTCTACAGCCACTTCAGACATGATGGACATTAGCTTAGAATACTAAACTCTCATCTCTGTACCGCCGTGAGAGTTTAGAAAACTGGATGTTTATTGGTGGGTGAAGAACTCTCCAGTGTGGAGGGCACAAACCACAGAGCTTCAACCTACTTTCAAGTCTATTTATATCTCCACCATATTCCCGCTCAGCTGGGAAGGTGGCAGAATAACAAGAGATGTGTGCAGAAACCATGCTCTAAAATATTTATTATAAGCCATCCACTTTCCAAAATCGGTGAGTGTGTAGCTAACAGATGAGCCTTTGCAAGGACCTTCAAAATTTTGAGAAATTTTTTAGTATAAATGGCCGAAAATCTGCGGTCTTTGAGCAGATACACAGCAGTCACCCACCAGAAAACAGAAGGTTTTCTTAACTCTCACGGCGGTACAGAGATGAGAGTTTAGTATTCTAAGCTAGATAGACATGGGAAGGCAACACATTTCATAAAACATAACATGCCTTGAAATGATGAGATAAGAACATAATTAAAGATAACACGATAAGGCTACTGTAGACATGAAATAGATTCACCCTGGTAATGAAAGCCATTTATCAAAATGTATGTCAGAATTTCATAATCAGAGGACAATGAGATATCTGAAACTCTGATGATGGTATATGGTATATATGATTTTAAGAAATTGAGCAAGCAGTTACATCTATAGTGAATAATGTCTGATAAATCTACTCTCAGTGAATAGAGTCAATCTACTGGCTCCACAAGTTTTTACAATCTTAGTATGGCAGTTTGCAGACATCAGCAAGACAATAAGGACATTCTAAACAATTATTGAATTATTTTGTTTAATTCTTATGTTGAAATGTACCTTTTATTGATTCCAGAACAGGTTAGATTCTATTTCTGAAAGGTCTATTGCCACTAAGTAGTATAGGAAAAGACCCACCCTTAAGGCTGGGACGGTAAGTAGTAGTATATGAAGATGTCTCTTTTAAAGTTGGCATATCCGCTAAAAAGACAGATTTGAAAATTTGTGGAAACATGTCTAAATAGTTTGTAAATGCTCATTTCTTTTGCTATGTATATATTGTTCCAAATACTACTGGCCCCTAGTGCCTCAAAATGAAGTGACTAATCACAATACAAAACACTCACTGGATGGCCCTTGACATTCCTGCTCAGCAGAGTGCCACCTGTTGGCTAGTCTGAAGGCTTTGTGTAGTGTCTAGTACACCTTGAGGATTAGGACTGGCTATTCATCCACAGCACATAGGCTCCCTCTATAGGAAATTACCCACACCTGATTTATTACAAGGATAGGAATAAATACAGGACATAGGTTTTCTTTGTTTTGGAGCAGAAATATTTTACATAATCATTAGATGTTTTAACACATTGTTTAGAATGTTGTGTAGATGGTGATGGATGAGAAACCCCAAATTTGATAGTGTGATAGCGGACATGCCCACTTTAATATGACAATTGATATTGATATAATCGCCCCATTGTACACATTTAGGTGGAATGGAAGTCAAACGCATGAAGTTGCAAGAGTTTTTGCTTGATACCTCAAGTGAATTATTCCAAATTATAGCATATCTGGGCAAAGTCATTATCCCCAATGCTGCATTCTGATTGGCTGATTGACCGTGCATTATATAGATGAATCATGCACCCCCAGTACAGGAGGTGAACTTCATCTCACCTTTAGAATTCACAGTTGATATTCCTGTGTTATTAGATGGCTGCTTTGTGATTTTTCTGTTATACATGTAACAGGCACATAAGCCCTCTCAACGTCTCAATACAGTCTAGAGCACTCCCATGGCTATGCCTCATGCCTTATTCCCTAAGTATATAATGTGCCTCTACACATTGTCATCAGAGACATATATATATATATATATATATATATATATATATATATATATATATATATATATATATATATATATATGCATGTGTGTAGTGAGCTGTGGTTAGTGGTTGGGGGGGGGGTAATCTTTCCTCCAGTAAGCCCCGGGTAGACTACTCCATGGCCTAGGGGAACAGAGTCCATTAAGGTGAGTACGTGATTGTCTCCAGGGTGTAGGGCTTAGTACCGCCCCTAGACCACAAGGTGTCACTATGGGTGGTAGGGGCCAGGGTCCTGGTGCAATGCCTGAGTTACATTGAGGCAGTTGTGATTCATGTTTTCACGACATATAGTACAATGTCATGAAGTAAAGTTTCTCCAATATGGCCACTTTAATAGATTAATTTCCTGGGAAGTCAGAATAAAGAGTTGACAATACCTTACCAAGCAAGTTACTTTGTTTACAGTGTCTCATAAGCAGCCTGAGGAAAAAAAGCTTGAAGTACTTACTCGTTGTCCCCCATAACTGAGTGTTGCAAAAAAAAGAAAAAAAAAGAAATAAATTTAATGATTTATTTTTGTCAAACTCATGGGAATAGATAGATCGTGTAGCAGGAGGTGACATGCCATGTAGAGTTGAGTGAGTACAGTATAACACCCTATACCTGTCACGATTACATGTACCTCCTATAGCCTCAGGCTATACATACAGATATAGTCATATTGAATAGGTCCAGGTCATGCACTGGTGGTGATTTCATGTCCACTCCCACATATATCTGCGGGTGGTGATTTCATGTCCACTCCCACATATAACCCTTAAAGGGATGGAGGTTTTCAGGGCCTTATTTCAGGAAACGACATGAATTAATAGATACAAAAGTTCCTTCAAATTAGACTGGGTGAAGGTCATCTTACTTAAAGATGACTAAAACTTAACAGTGAACCACTGTAATCACATAGCGGGGGGGGGGCAGTGTAGATTTTTACAAAAAAAAACAAAAAAAACAGATGGCAGCATGGTGGTAAAAAGGAAGCTCTGTGAAAATAACGACATCTCTGTGAAAATAACGACAGATCTCTGGCAACTTTGGGATGAGGTATCCTTCGTTATTTTGACATTTTCTTTACAGTGTACAGAAAGTGTCCAATTCGCCAACTGGTATACTGGGTAACCATTTAATGGCCACATAATGATACCTTTTGTTTGTCAAAGTTTTCTAACAGTGGCATAATTTTTACTTGCCAGGTCTGCATTCATGCATTATTCCCTTGCTAAGAGGTCAATGCACTCCTGTCAGTAGGCATGATGCACCAATGCAATGCAGCTGAGCAATCTTCATTGGTGCATCATGACGAGTAACCTTCATTGGTGCATCATGACGAGTAACCTTCATTGGTGCATCATGACGAGTAACCTTCATTGGTGCATCATGACGAGTAACCTTCATTGGTGCATCATGACGAGTAACCTTCATTGGTGCATCATGACGAGTAACCTTCATTGGTGCATCATGACGAGTAACCTTCATTGGTGCATCATGACGAGTAACCTTCATTGGTGCATCATGACGAGTAACCTTCATTGGTGCATCATGACGAGTAACCTTCATTGGTGCATCATGACGAGTAACCTTCATTGGTGCATCATGACGAGTAACCTTCATTGGTGCATCATGACGAGTAACCTTCATTGGTGCATCATGACGGCGAAGGAACATAAATTTATTTTGAGGCATGATGTTACAGTAGTCCGGCCAGCATCCGAATAACATCGTTATTCGGACGGGATTTTCTAAGAAACAGGACATAGATAACAGGACATGGGAATCGGGACTCTAAGACACAAGACAAGATTATTCCTAGCAAGAAAACCTATGAAACGGGACATATCTAAGACACAAGACAAAGTTTTCACCCATTTGGTCCCGTTTCCCAGATTACCTTGGTCCCGTTTCCCAGATTATTTTGATCCCAGAACTAGGTCTTGCTTCTTAGATCCCGCGTCTCAGAATATCTCATCCGAATAAGGACCTTATCTGGACGAGATCCTCGTCCGAATATCACCGGCACAGTAGTCCTAAAAACACTATGGTGTCTACTAGTATAAGGATCAACTGCAGCTTTTACCTTATGACCCGCCCTGGAGGATGTGTGTTTTTCTCCTCCTGCTGGGGAAGCCAGGATGGAGATAGGATGGCAAGGTTTAACTGAAATCCAACCCCCTATTGGGACTTAAATCCTGAGTATAGTATTCAAAGCCGAGGGTGGGCTTCCATAGCCTATTGTAAAAGGGTATTTATCTCATCATTTCTGTCCCCTATGTGTGTCTGATGCACATATATTTGGATAGCGACATATTCATCTATTGATTATCATCTAATGTAGGTTTCTTGCCGTGAATATGACCTTAGAAATGGTGTTAAACAACTGTAACCCACCTACTCACTAACTCGATGACCATCTATAAATATCGACTGTAACAGTCTACACCAAACCATTGCGTTATGTGTGTTTTCTTTTCCTTGTTTCCAGTGTCGTGGGCATATGCATATCAGCATATATGGCATGACATTTGACTAATCAAATTGCCTTCTATATATATGATAATTTCTGTATCATTTTTTAAAAACAGGTGGGGCTGGTGGGTTTGAGGGGGGGGGGGGTCAAAATTTTTTCTACCCCTTAACCAGGGTAGGTTAAAGATTTCAACCTCTCCATGCGTTAATATAGGGTAAAAGGATGCGTTTGGACATGATTTTCACCCCTTCTGGGGTGAGAAAATTTGACCGTTGAGAGGGAGGAGGTCAAAAAAATTTTCTGTGCATTTGCACGCAAATCCCCCCCCCCCCCCCGTTCTTAAAAAATGATCATTACCTTAGTGGGTTGTGCCATCCTTGGTATCGGCATATGACTGCATATTGCTAAAGTGCATTTTGTTGGAATAGTCCCAATCCGATGATTTATGATGTATCTAAAGTATGGAAAAAATCGGTCGGATTAGTGCTAATCTGACCGATTTACTCCTGTGGAACCAACGCTTAAGGTTAGTTAACTGCCTGAATTATTCTGCCTCATATAATAACATAATCTGTACCAAGCAATTAACCAATGTCCTTTTCCTCTCTCCTTGCAGTTGCTGGGTTGTGCCATCCTTGGTATCGGCATATGGCTGCATATTGCTAAGGGCAGTTATGCATCAGTGGCGCCCAGTTTTGAGCACCTAAGCGCCACCGCGCTGTGCATAGCGGCCGGCGGCATAGTGCTCGTGGTGGGCTTCTTCGGCTGCTGCGGTGCCATCATGGAGAACCAGTGTATGCTGCTCACTGTAAGTTACTCACCTTTTTCTATTTTCATTCTCTTTTTTCTACATTTTCTTGTTCTTTTCAAACCTACTTAAGCCCTTGTTCCCCCAATTGAAAAAAAAAAAATCAGGCTATAAATTTGAATCGGAATCGGGGACAAAAACTGTAAAATATCAATGGCTTTTCAGTGTAGTTCTGGTGATTTCTGATGGAAGCTATTTGGAGGGCTCCACATTTGCTCCTGATTGTCAAATTGGGAGAAAATCAGTTCTGTTTGAGTAATCCCTCAACGTGTCCTCTGTGCACATACTATATTTATGGTTGATATTACATGCTGTCCATAGGACCTAGTTCAAACTGGCTTAGAAAGGGCATACATATCCATAGCTGAGCCAAAAGTCTTATTTATAAAGATGGAATATCCAATGTAGACCTCCACATGAAATATGATTTTACTAAGAAGTAACTTAGCCTTTAAACATCATACCATTTTGAGTAATATGGGAGGGTCTTTTTCTTTCACAGCAGCAAGTTGATGCTTGGATTTGGTACTTATAATATGCCCTCATAAGTTGCTGAAGTGGGAAGTATATGAGATATAAGACTATCAGTATAGGGATTCCCTCTGCCTAGATAGATGTAGAGTGGGAGTATACATGTAGTATATGGCTGTGGAATTCATTTCCTAAGGAGATGGCTGCAGCTTCTATAAGTAAAGGGCAGGGTTGTAAATAGTAATAACGTTGGTCCCCTGCAGAGGGCTACTGTCAGGAAGGTAATATTTCATACAGCGAAAGGAAGAGCTCTTATGTATATATGCATCACTGCAATATACCCAAATGCTGTCTTGATGTATGAATGCAACTATGATGGCCTAGACCACACTGTAAACAAGAAAAATGTTGCAAGGACCACGGATAGGAGTTGCCACTCTGCGGCCGACATGTGACGTCACGGCCGATGTATGACATCACAAATTGCGTCACAAGGTGACCGTGACGTCACTGACAAACCGAAAACATAATAAAGTTGCTACGGTCGCTGCGCTCCCGGCCGCTACGCGGGAAGCAACTCCAAAAAAATGTTGTCTATTAAATAAAGACAGATTCCTTGTCCCAAAGTTGCCAGAGATTCATCATTATTTTCACAGAGATGTCGTTATTTTCACAGCGATTCTTTGTACCACTGCACTGCCACCTGTTTTTTTTTTTTGTAAAAATTACATTGGCCCCCTGTTATTATATAATTACAGTGGTTCACTGTTCAGTTTTACAAGGATCCCTGGTAGATTCAACAGTTATTTTTACAGTGCAGGGCGGGATGCATTCATCATGCCAAACCTCAATTGGGGGGGTCACCTCCGTACATTCCCCCAACTATAAATGATTGCCACTCTGATGGGTAACCAGCTGAGTGAAATAACGATCTTTATGAAATATTTCTAAGCTCTGTTGAAGGCTTATAGCAGCTATATAGAATTGCCTGTTGCTAGCCATTTATGTTGAAACCCGCGGGTTGCTAGGCGACCAGGGATTCCTAATGGAAATAGCTCATAGGATGGAACACCCCAACCACCGAGAATACATTGCCTGATACAATGCCTTTATTGATCAGGCAGGGGAAAACGATGTCAGCCACTGTGGGGTTAGGGCATTTTAGGGACTTCACTGCCTGGCCTTTACACTGTTGTTAAAAATAACTTGAATCTACCAGGGATCCTCGTAAAACGTAAAAGAGAACCACCGTGATTTTATTGCAATACAATTGTGTAGTTCATACAATGAAGCCCCAGATGGCAGCATGTGGTACATGGGATCTCCATTAAAAAACAATTTCTGGCAACTTTGGGACAAGGATCTCACCGTTATTTTCTTTTACAGTCAGTGGGGGTAGGGCAGCTACAAAAATGACGGGGATGAAATCTACTATATTTCAATATGATCTCTAGTGAAACCTAAAAAAGTGTGGGGGATGTAGGGGGGGGGGGTGCAAGACGGTGTAAGGCCATATTCAAGTACCACAATGCCAACTTTTAACCGTGCATTAATCAGGGTTCCCACAGATCAGGGAAAGTCAGGGAAAATCTGCCAAAATGTATCACTTAAGTTAGAAAAGTCTCCTCATAGGGCTTCCAAGTATCAATTCTTAAGAATGCATTTTTTTTTTCTGTAAGTTAAGTTTAGATATAATATTGATAAATCTCACTAACAAACGTAAGTACTGTTCTAAATAAAATGATGCTGTGTCATATTCTGCAACTTTAAGATTTGGTCAGGGAAAATAGTCATTTTTGGTCAGGGAGAGTTGGGAAAGTCAGGGAATTTCATATTCCTCCGTGATAAATACACTATGTTGCAGTAAAAGAGTGAGAGAATGGCCTTATAGTCCATACTGATGATGAGGATAAATCAGACTATAGGCTCTCCTCCTGTACCTGATTGATCTTCCCTACATGTTTAACCCTTTAAGTTCTGCGGAGTGCACTAATCAGCCCAACACTGTAAAAAGTAACTGTTGAATCTACCAGGGATCCTCATAAAACTAAACGGTGAACCACTGTAGTTATATTGCGGTGAACCAGTGTATGATTTTGAAGCCCCACTTGGCAGTACGGTGGTACAAGGAATCTCTGAAAATAACAACGGATCTCTGGCAACTTTGGGACAATGATTCCATCATTATTTTACAACATTGTTTTACTGTGTAGATTGAATCACTATGACACAGGGCTGAATTACTATTACATGTCTGGATGAAAGAAACCTATTAATGCTAAGACACCCATCATAAAGATGTATTAACCCTTCAACGGGGGGGGGGGCTGGCATGGCTAATACGTACTTGCTTTAGCAAGTCACATGACCACTCCTTGACCAATCAGGTGATCTTTTGGGTTGGTACCCATATTGATAATACCCATGCTAGACCCCCTTTTTATTTTATGTGAATAACTTCTTCCCGTAGAGATAGCATTGCGGGGCTGATCGCCACACCCCCAGTGGCGTAACGTGTGCCGATCCACCACAGCGGCCAATCCGGTACTGCAGCCTCATTCCGGGCGCATGTAAACATTCAAAATGGCGGACCGCCGCTTGTACGGGGAACTATGGTACCGGATTTTGTTGATTTTTCCTTATTTAAACCCTCTAAAAACATAAAATAAATAGAAAACTAAACTCCCCTGGTATCCTTGGTGGCCGATCCACCCCTCAGGGGGTGTCTCCCCTCATGGTGGATCAGCCACCTCATACACCACGGTCGTTTAGTTCTCTCTATAAGGTTTTAGAGCACTCTACCATTGTTTCATCAGGATGCATGAATGCAGCCCATGTAATTCTCCAGGGCTGCATTCATGCATGGACAGTGAGTGCGCTCACCATGACTGCATTTATATGGGTCAGGTCGCCAGAAAGCAGTAGATTTTGTGTTTTTGGGTCATTTTGGACTTTTATAGCTCTGGAGAAAGAAGTTGTGAACCAATCTTGACTTACATAGACTCATTTGATAGAGAACACTTAGGGCTATCAGAAAAATGTAAATTTGTGGTCATCCATCAAAAACTTTAGGACTTATAGCCTGCCGAAGTGAAAAAAACAGCCAAATTTGTTCTTTTTTATACTTTTTGTATTTTTTACAAGTGTCCTGTATTGAATAAAGAACACTATAGAGTATCCCAAAGTTATTTTTTGTATTGTATATGATCATAGGTATCATTTCCATGAGGTTTGGACATGTTACTAAGTGAGAATTCTTCATGATGTGTCTTTCAAAATGGAAATCTGTAATTTGTAACGTCCGGTACCTAAATCTTAATCGGTTATAAAACATGGAAAAAATGAAGTTTTAAAATCTTTGTTATTACCCATATGAAGGGCCCTATCATCCCCTACTTTGGTGAAGAAATTGTGTGTCTACCAGCATTTGTCTCCATATGAGAGCAGCTTATGTGAAATAATTCTGATAAAAGTACCGGACGTTACGTAACGTCCGGTACTTTTATAATCATGTAGGAGGCAGTCTACTGTGCATGCATAACTCAAATTCTGTTCCATTCTGTAATTGAAGTCAATAATAGACATATTGGCCTTGTTATTTCTCATGTTTGTTATGCATAATGGGACATTCTTATATTACTGAGAGCAACTTCAATTACCTCCATATTTCATTATTTTGGTACCGGACGTTACATGACACAAAACAAGCAATAAAAATGGTATCAGATGGCCTAGATTGGTATTTTTTGGTCTTCTGAGCTGAGGAGATGTACCTTGACAATTTTGTTAAGGTTATATAAAGTAATTAGAAAATTAGTTTTTCAGGGCCTTCAAGGGCAAAATCTTACACTTTCTGACGACCTGACCCATATACACGAAGCAGTCCATAGTGAGTTGATGCACTTGCGAAGGGTCAGTGTGATACACCGCTTGAATACAGTGCTGGTGATTTCATGATGCACGTGGTTGGCATGATGCACCAATGAAGTGCTGGCGAGACTGCTCGCCAGCACTTCATTGGTGCATCATGCCGACCCTATGGGGGTATACATATCAACCCTTTGCGTTCGGCATGATGCTCCAATGGAGTGCTGGCGAGGAGTCTCCGCATCACTTCATTGGTGCATCATGATGACCAATGGCCAAGATGCATTAATGCATCAGCGGCCTTTGAAGAGTTAAGCAAGTATAAGCCTGGAGGCATCATGCTGCCCTTAACGGTTTAATTCCCATATTTCCGCAGTAAACTGATTAGTGCCAACCACAGTGGTACAGACGGACAGACAGGAGGAGGCATTATCCCCCTCTAGGATAAAGGTGCAGAGCTACACCCTTTAAGGATGCTGCTATCCCTAAAGCTGTCTGATCATGTACCAAAGTGATGCCCTAATAGGGCAACTGACAAGTAACATAATCAGTTGATACGTCTTTATGCTGGGTGTCTTAGTGCTAATAGGTTTCTTTCATCCAGACGTGTAATAGTGATTCTCTATGGTCTTTTATGGGGAACCTCTGAAGGGAGAAATCAGGTGCTCCGCCTTCCTCTATGAACATTACTATTACCATTTGATCATCAAGTTCCATTTGATCATCAAGTTCAAGAGCCTGTTATTGCGTATTTCCCACTTCAAATACAATCTTATGGCTCAGTTCCAAACCCTGTGGGTAGAAAGAAAATTATCTCATGAATCAATGTCTATAGAGACAGTGACAGAGAACGCTATCACTGGTTCCCATTCTTTGCATATTCTATCCATTAATACATCATGGCCATCGGTCAGCATGATGCACCAATGAAGTGCTGGCGGGACTGCTAACCAGCACTTCATTAGAGCGTCATGCTGACCCTCCGGGAGTTTGTGTATCGAACCTGTAGGGTCGGCATGATGCTCTGATGAAGTGCTGACAAGCAGTCTCACAAGCATTTCATTGGTGCATCATGCTGACGAATGGGCATGTTGCAATAATGATTCATGAATAGGTGGAAAGTGTCCTCATCTATTTACTTTGATAGCAACACATTACACTACATCGTGTACATGTATCAGGTGTAGACCACTCTACTGGAGAACACATTCCCTATCTATGAGGGGTAAGGGATATTGATTTCCAAAGGAGTAAGGCTTATCCGGCTCAAGTAGCAAGAGGCTGATAACATAATCACCCTGATATATTACTTACCCCACCCCCCCCACACACACACACGCACACACACATACACACACGTAACACAGATTTGTATGCTCTGGTCAGATAAATAGACAAAGGTTCACAAGAATTGGTCAGCACTGAGGGCAAAGCCGAGTGTGATAACCCTCAGTGCTGACCAATTCAAGTGCTCCTTTGTATTTATCTCAAGTTAATTTAGTCAGATATGTTCAAAATTCCATTTATTTGGCATCAGAATTGATTCATCAGCAGTTATCTGACCATTTTGGATGTTTACCGTGGCAGTGTGATACAATTATCACACTGTGGGGTGATACGGAGGTTCTTGGTTAAAACTATGGAGTGCGCGTATTCAACTTGAAACAGGTAGGCCAGGTAGGCCCTGTCTTAGGAATTGGCCTATCAATCATCCCCTGTTTTCACCCCCACACACCAGAGGGCACCCCATCACCCTGTGCAAGATTCATAGCCAAATATGCAAATGAGGAGGTAGCTGGTAGTGGGCAAGCACAGGTAATAAGCTGACACAAGCGCAAATAGCGTGTCCAACACCTATCCACTTGCCATATGAACTACTAATGAGAATCTAGTAAAGTCATCAGAATATGGTCTGCCGGTGTATACCCTCAACACCGGCAGGCCATATTCTGATGGGATAAATTTGATTCGATTTGTAGGGACAATCCCCCTTCCCAAGCCGCATCCAGCCCTGTTCCACATCGACCCTTGTCCATGCCCCACCACGGGCACGGACGGTGTAGATACACACCCCAGCCTGGGTGGGTGAGAGGGGGGGGGCACTGGCACTTTTCGTGTTATACCACATTGGCCTTTATAAGCAACAGACCTTTGAATAAGTGCTCTTGAATACGGCCGATGGTGTAAGGCTATCGGAATTTGAAAAGAAAACACTATCTGGAATCTGAAACGAATCTTCCATAGCTCATTTTAAATAGGTCTAAATTTAATTGTTTCTGCCCCCTCTGCGCATCTGGTGCACAGATGCATGGGCACTGACAAACATTCATCCATAGATAGAAGTCTAATGTATTTTTCTTGCCATAAATAATATTATGACCTTAACTGTCAAAATGACCAATACCCATCCACTCATTAGTGCCTAGCTCAAATCCATTTATTTACTGGGGTACTTAAATACTTGCCGCTATGTATACAGCAAGTATCAAATAAAACCATAGTGCACACGACCTGTATGTACTAATTTTAGGATGTGACAGTCCAAAGTTGCTCCTTCCATTTGACAACCTTGACAACCCTGTCTCAGATGTCAGCTGGCAGCTCCATTGTGAGTCAGATTGCAGCAAAACGATTTGAATTCCTTTCAAAATACCAGGGCTGAGATCATTTACAATCACCTGGAGCGGCCTGAAGGATGTATGTAATACATGAAACTTACAGTTCCACTGCTGATTTTTGACTTCTTCCTCCAAAAGACCCATGTCAAAGAGCATACTGGTGGATGGCAGCCCCTATTTTTCATGTTCACAGCAATTTATTCCAAGATCTGTAATTTGAATTTACATTTCATATCAAGATACCTATTTCAATATCCAATATCTCCATCCACAATTCAGTTTTCCATCCGGATATTGTTTTGTGAATTAATTCAACATGAATGCTTTAAGGGAGGCTGTCATGAATTACGACCCCTACAAAGTGGCTATAAAAAAGTAGGAATATATTTAGTTTTTAGTGGTTATTAAAGACGAAGTATCCCTAGGCATAAAAGTCATAAAACCATGGAACAGGACACTCCAAGTGGATAGTGGTAAATTGCCTGGGGATTCAAAATCTACTCAAGTTCCCTGTCTCTCTATTAGAGTCACTCGTTAATGGTTACCGTAGTGGCCGGTTAATGCACACATGCGCTTAAAGATTTTATTACGGCTTTATTCCTGGCCCTTATGCTAGACCGGAGCTCCTCTTAGATGCATTTGTAGTGCCTGATACTGATTTCAAAACTACTATAACCCTGGAGTTTTTTCAAGACAGGCGCTTATTTGAAGACCTGGCCCTCATACCTGCCAATGTGGTATTACTATAGGTTTTTAAGAGGTCGATTGTAGCGTAGTGATATCGTATGGTTGGGCATCTATGCATTGATTTGGCAGCTCTGGCGAGTAACTAGTCCCAGGTGATGCCCAGGACACCGAGTATGAAACAGATATATTTATCCATAATGTCCTAAGCATTTCTTAATCATCTACATTAGGTCTAAGTACATTTATATGAAACATAAAACAAGACACGGTACCCCCAGCACTACATATCCTATATTTGAACCTATGGCGTTCATTGTATCTACCAGGCACCCTCGTACAACTGAATAGTGAACCAGCGTAATTGGATTGCAGTTAAGCAATGCCATTTCTACAATGAAGCCCCAGATGGCAGATAAGTAAAGCTCTGTGGTACAAGGAATCGACATGAAAATAAAAGGTGCAATCCCTAACCCAAAGTTGCCAGAGGGAGATCCCTTGTTATTTAGACATGTTGTACAGCGTAGCCTGCCTAAGTGCCACCTGGTGACAGCACCAGAACCCTTATAGTGCTACCCTGTGCACTGCCTTGTTGAAAGAGAATACTTCAATTTGTAAATCGACATATTGATTCTCTACAGCTTTAAGCCTCCCAAAAAGGGGAGAATCTCTACCTCTTTAAGAACTGATGAGTGCAGCCATGGTGAGGCTACTTATCAGTACTCCATTATTCTAGAGTACCCGTGCACCTTGTATATTCGGTGCGGCTTATATGCCTGGGTAACCCATTGCTGCAGCACTGCACCTTAAAGAATCTGCCTGAAGTTCGGTTGTGCCATATATATATATATATATATATATATATATATATATATATATATATATATATACATATATATATATACACACATATATATATATATATATATATATATATACATACATACATAAAATATCATACCAAAATGATGAAATATGGAGGTGATAAAAGTTGCTGTCAGAAATATAGAATGTCCCATTATGCATAGCAAACCCATGCAATAGCAAGGCCAATATGTCTGTTATTGACTTCAATTATGAAATGGAACAAAATTTGAGTTATGCATGCACAGTAGACTGCCTCTTACATGATGATAAAAGTACCGGACGTTATGTAATGTCCGGTACTTTTATCAGAATTATTTCACATAAGCTGCTCTCACATGGACACAAATGCTGATAGACACATAAGTTTTTCACCAAAATAGGGGATAATAGGTCCCTTTATATAGGTGTAGTGTTCTACCCCTTGATGCTAATCGAATCTTTCGATAAACAACAAAGAACAACTATTCAGGTTCCAGTTAAAACTTTATTGTCAATAACACATAGGCATCAGCCGTTCTCGATGACAGTTTACAGGTAGTAGTGTTTGAACTACTAAGCACTTTCGACACTAGATGACTAGCACAGCCTTCTAGTGTCTATGTTTAACAAGCAACATATACCTTCTCCGTGCAACAGCACAGAGAAGTATTATAACATGGTAGTCGGACAGCCGCCGACCATCGCTCACGACGGTCCGTCACAACTGGACTGACCCCGAGGAAGGCCGTACAACGGCCTTATATACACCAGAGTGGAGGGCCATGTGACCATGTGGTGACGTGGCGCTGGACTCCAGCGCCCCCAGGCGTCGGGTAAGAGAGGTGCTCTCGATGTCGCCCACGAGGACCACGAAGGTACCTCGAGGATGACTCGGGACCACCACATAGGTAATAACAAAAATGTTGAAGCTTTATTTCTTCCATATAATAAAACTGATTTAGATTTAGGTACCGGACGTTACAAATTACAGATTTCCTTTTTCAAAGACACATGATGAAAAATTCTCATTCAGTAACATGTCCAAACCTCATGGAAATGATACCTATAATCATATACAATATAAAAAATAACTTTGGGATACTCCAGATGTTCTTTATTCAGTACAGAACACTTGTAAAAAATACAAAAAGTCAAAAAAGAACAAATTTGGCCATTTTTTTCACTTCAGCAGGCTACAAGTCTGAGAGTTTTTGTTGCATGACCACAAATTGACATTTTTCTGATGGCCCTAAGTGTCCTCTATCAAATGAGTCTATGTGAGACAAGGTTGGTTCACAACTTCTTTCTCCAGAGCCATAAGAGTCCAAAATGACCCCAAAAACACAAAATCTACTGCTGTCTGGCGACCTGACGTGTATACATATATACATATATATATGTATATATATATATATATATATATATATATATATATATATATATATATATATATATATATATATATATATATATATATATAGGTGAGGATCTTACTACGGAAAACTAATCAAAATCAAGCCCCAGCTGCGCCTCGTTGTATTTCCCCCAATTCAGTGTGTGCCTTATACACGAGGTGTGCCTTATAAGTTAGGTACTACAGTAAGCTATACGGCCTGACTGCAGCCATGGCATCCATGCATCATGACAACATATAGGCACAGAACATGAAAGCATCATGTCCATTCAAAGCATTATGCTGCCCTGCAGTGTCCAAGCCCTGGGGCAGTGCTGGCTGGTATAGTGGATACCCTTAGTACGTTGATGGGTGACAGGCAGGAGGGGGTGGGGTTGGTTGGGGGTATTGGGTAATGAGAGATATGAATCATTCACCAATATTGATCACTGCTAGAGCTACCAGGCAGCCTGTAACATTATCTTACATAACGATCCCTTTAAGGACCGCTAATGCATCATGTCCATTGGTCGTCATGATACATGAATGCAGCCCTCCTGAGTAACTCGCCAGGGCTGCATTCAAGCATCATGCCGATCCTACTGGGTTGATACATTCCCGGAGGGTAGGCATGATGGTCTAAATGAAGTGCTGGCGAGCAGTCTCACCAGCACTTTATTGGCGCATCATGGCGACCAATGGGTATGATGCAGTCCTGCATCAGCGACCCTTAGAGGGTTATAATACATAAGAGGCTGAATCACATGGCGGCTTTCAGCACCCAAACCTGATTGATGCCCATAGAACTGGCTCATCCAATTTCATAATAACCTGCACTGCTGATGCATGGGAATCCTATTGGCTAAGGGAATAACCAGCTGATAACCATTTAGAACATTGGGAGGGCGGGTGGGATATTTGTTGTTTTTTTCGGCCGCTACCCAATTCCATATCGGCCCCAGTTTCTTTCACCCACCTAAGTTGTGTTTCGAATATCAAGCCCATGCCCCACCCAACTTCTTCGTTAGTGAAAATGGTTAAAAGGAGAGGCTTTGTTATACACTCTAAAAAGTACCGTAATCTCCCGCTTATAAGGCACGTCTTATATGGGAGGTTTTAGTTCTTCATGGATCTGCAAGGAGGAGATCAAGACCTTCATTTTGATATCTTACACTCCCATATAACCTCATCAGCTGAATATGGGGTCCAGGGGGGGTCTGGGGGGTCCATGCAACACATAGGTTTTTGAATTTTTTTAAATCCATTCAGTAGAACAAAAGTTATGAATTTTGGTCAAATCTCTAAACTCTAGGTGCGCCTTATAGGCGGGGTGCGCCTTATACGCGAGAGATTACGGTAAAGGTTGAATTTACCAGGCATCCGAAAAAGATTGCATTGTGAATCGCCATATTTGTTATACACTATTATGATGGGCTGCAAGTGCGGGGGCCAGGGAAAAGGGCCCTTAGTGCAGGGTGCTTTAGGTCCCCTTTTCCCAGTACATGTCACATATTTGTTATACAGTAAAGCAGTGCAATTCCTACAATAAAGCCCCAGAAAACAGTAGAGTGAAGCACTGGATTAGAAGGAATATTTGTTGTAATAACGGTGAAAACTTTGTCCCAAAGTTGCCAGAGTGTCATATAGCATTCCCCCCATAAATAAAGATACACTTGCTACTAAAGGATCCAGCTGGTAGCAGGCACAAGCAATATGTGGATGACATACATATGAACCTCACCTGCAGTCTCAGACGTGCCCAGATTGTACCATATACATGTCGGTAGAATTCTTATGGATCCACTGACATTGCAGTGAGGTGAAGCAGGTGTTAAATTCTCACCTATACTGTATCCTAATCCCAGTGAACACATAATATCATTCCTTTAAAAGATAATGGATGTTGCAGAGAGGTATATATGTATCTATACTAGCTGATAATTAAATAGATTTATTTGGTGTGTGGACATCCAAAACATTAATTATAACTAGCAAAAATCCACTTATAGGACATAAAGTTGAAAGATGTTGTCAAGGTGTAGCCTTGAACACTGGACCTTGCACATGCCCCGCCAACTTGCTACCACTTTGCCACAGATTCTGATGAAGGTTGGTCTGTTATAAGACCACCATGTAGGTCGCCATACACTTGTACATATTTTAGATTTCCTATGGCGACTTAAAAGATCTGCTTAGAGGAGCTTTTAAGTCGCCATAAAAATATCATTAGCAATATGCTGTACATAGAAAATATTCTCTTCCCCCCCACCCAAACAACCAAGCCCTATTTTTTTTTCTCCCTCCCCCAGGGAAACCCTTTCCCTTGAATAATCTAACCTTCTTTGCTTTACCTTAAGCAGGAGGCAAGTTTCTTATGTACTACTCTGGTTTAAAGTCGCCATCATTATGGCGACTTAAAACAAGGGTACCGGTAGTATGCCAGGATGGCGACCTAAAGATCCAGGGGACGGCGACTTAAAACAAGAGTAGTATATACCATCCATCACCCAGAAAACAAACTGAAATCATCCAAGGGGAGAACACCTCCCTCGGGGAAAGGGTTTCCAGGGAGCAGAGATAGCAAAAACAGGGGCTTGGAAAGATTTTGAGGGAATACAATTTTAGTAGCGTAGCTTTATTCATATGGCGACTTATTTGTTCAGCATCTATCGTTCCCAAAGAAGCTTGGTATGCCAGCTTTCAAATGGCGACTTATTTGTTCTTGCTTTAGAGATGCAACTTTTCCTATTGTTTTGGAATTCCTGGTGTTTGTCTAGAGATTTTGTATTGGGTTTCCTGGCAAAAGTAATCATGGGTTTCCTAGGTTCTGTAGGCTGGAGTGTGGACATTATGCTGCACCAACGTCAGTATGCTACTCCAGGTGACTTAAGACACTACCAGACGATAAATGAAGTTTGGGACAATCTGCAGACACCCTGGCGCCTCCTGACATGATATTAACATGTCATAATCATGTCTAGATGAAAGGCAATCAAAAGGCCATTAAGGGGTAATTAACTCGGAAGAGTTATAGGCACCATCATGAATTAAGACTTTTAAGGGGGTGCAAAAATATCATGAAAGTTGAAATTGTTTGGCTAAAAAAGCTGTCTTAGTACTGAGGGTTCATATAGTGTTTGGGTACTCTGTGTAGCTTATAATATATAGATTAAGGAGGTATACATATTATTGTATTATCTTCCTTAGATAAGCTGATATCAGTGAGACAGTTCAGGCATACCCGCCATCACTGTAAGGCAACGCTTCTTTGCTACAATGTTAAAGTATATGCATTCCATTTGGAAACCTTTGGATACCTTTTCCCCCACCCTTTTGTGGTACTGTTAACCGCCATGGGCATTAACTGGCTCTCCAAGCAGATGTGTTGTGGTATTAGACCTACATAGTAACCAGGTTATACTACTTAATATCTGCTTGGAGCTAGTTCCTGCCTGTATGCTGATGTCATCCCCACAACCACCCCTCCTCTTCTGAGTTAGGTGCGACTACTTTGGCGCATTCCTCTAGTTATGCCTGTACCTAGTTATGCCTGTTTGGAGACTGAAAACAACATGGAATGTATCACAGGAATCAACAACAGACGCTAGCAAATCAATGAAGTGAACCACCTAATTAATGCGTGCACACATGAAGTCGTCAGTTAATTAAGTAGTTCAACTCTGAATACAAGAGGAAACACGAAACTTCTGGGTATAACACTCAGCCCTGCCCTCCACTGAGCCATTACTCTTCAGGGAGTGGCTATAATGGAATAAAGGGAATATCTCTATTTCTGGGCTGTCATTGAAGTAGGAAATAGAATGAATGACGTTATTCCATTACAGATCCCAATAAAAAGAGGTCCTAAAACCGTTTTAGGAGTAAAACAAGACTTTACAGGGCGACCCCATTGTTCAGATTCTTTTTAAAAAATAAGAGGAAATCAAGTACAGCAGGTTTAATCCTCATGGCGACCTATTTGCCCAGGCCTGTTTTGTCATTGGGTTACAAGTTATAGAATAAAGGGCATCTTTATATTTCTAGTCCTGATTTTCCCTGTTTTCTAATGGTTATTATTAAAACACTGCTATGGCCTTTATTTCATTTTATAAAACAGCTGGCAGTGCTCTGCTGCATGATAGAAGAGACATTGAGTGCATTATAGGAGTGTAGTGCACAACTGAGCAAGGTCACCATAGCTGTAAACAAGTCAAGGGCCAATTGGTCTAGACATACATTAATTGGGTACTTAAGTGATTTGAATGAAATGTGCATTGTTTTATAAAGATGCATTCAGCACTCAGATGCATTCGTGCATTATAGGACAACATACAGTCTTGATGTGAAGAAGATCGTTGTCTGTTCTCTAAACAGACACCCTCCCTGAAGAGAAATTATGCCAAGTTTAGAGAATAGAAGAATACCCATAGACAAAGTCCCATCTCATTATACATGGACTACTTTCAATGGATCCATCCAATTATCCATCTACAAGTTTAAGGTTCCATATTTTACCTCTAACAAATTCTACGCAAAATGTGCCTTTTGGCGACTTGTCAATTCCCCCTGACGACTTAAAACAGGAGAGAGCCGAAGAAACATGTCTGTCCATAAAGAAATAAATCCCTTAATTTCTTCCACTTTGCATTACTGCTGAAAGGATGGCTTTCTAGGTAAAAATACTAATCCTACATGTGACAGTCACAGCCTCTGCTCATACAAAAAGTAAAGAGTCGCTAGCGTTTTCTAAGTGATTTGAGTCGAAACCTGTCAAATCTAACTTGTCAGCCCTGGACAGACTCTTCATCTTGACAATTTTAAATGGCTCAGATGGCAACCTTTGTGTGACAGGCTGTAACATTGTTCAAATAGGTTCAAGAGGTTTTAAACATGAAGAGTCTTCGCCAGGTCTGATGAGTCAATGTGGATAGGTTTCGCCTCGTTTATTTTATGCTGCTCACTTTGAAGACCGGATTTTCTCATGGCTGCTGTACTGGCCCGTATAAGCACCCGGGCCCTTATTGATTTCAATCCCACTGTACCCCCGGCGCTTATATGAGACAGCTGCTTATCTGAATACTGTTTAGTGGTTAAGATCAATTTCAGTACCCCTAGACCCCGGCGCTTATTTGAGACCGGTGCTTATTTGAGACCACGGTGCTTAAACGGGTCATTCTGATATTGCATTAATACCCCCGTCAAGGCACAAGGGTTACATAAGACATCATGAGAAGAATTTGACATGCACTGTATAAGTAATAACTGTTGAATCTCAAAGAGATCATCATCAAAATGAAAAATTAACCACCGTAATTGCATTGCAGTAAAGTATTGAAGTTTCTACTAGGAAGCAGTACAGTATAGGACTATAGGCCTAGTGGAGCCACATTTTGAATTTTGCTGGTTGAGGTAAAACACACTGATAACACATACCATGATGGGTACCTTGTCCCTGGTTAACACCCACTTCCAGGGATATGCTGGTCCCATCTTATGAGTTTCTTATCAGTGTGTGTCGCCGGAACCAGCTCCAGACCAGCTAGTGGCCAATACACTATGTACAATAAGTTTTTTACAGTTTGTTACCATTAGGCATCATGCTGCCCATATGTTGGATATGTCACACACACTTAATCAGAGATGCCACTTTTCCTGGTTTACCAGGAATTCCTGGTTTTGATTCCTACATTTCTGTATTAAAAATCGTCGGGAAAATGTTCCAAAGTCCAGTTTTCCTGGTTTTTGTCGGCCAGTGAGTGGCATCTCTGCTTAATACACTCATCACTAAAACATGTATAGATTGGAGCCCTGTTCTTCTATAGAGAGAGACGCTGTCATTTTGGCGAGAATTTGGATGAATGTCGTCTGCTTCACAAAAACAGGTTATCGCCCTATTAAATTATCAGCTGCAGATTCAGGCAGAGTACCCTCCGCTTGGGTAGTCATCGATTATCCACCCATTTTATGTAGAAGCCCCTAGAACAACCCAGCATCTCATCAATTTGTGGACTCTGTAAAAAAAAACTCACCTCAGCTATTTTCAAAATGCAACCAATCACCAGCCGCTTTAGATCGAATGCCGGCCGTGCGATGTAAACAGGCCACTGATTGGCTGCTGTGCCCTTTGTTATAACAGCTAATTGCGAATGATGCATTGGCATTGCCTTCAAAGATTCATTTATTTTCCCCGTTAAGTTTGCATTTTCCCACGGCAGGGAGGCTTGTGAAATAAAGTGCCAGTCATCTGGGCCTTTCCTCCTTCATAAATTCCATCAGGGCATCTGGCGGAGGCTGTCAAGGCAGCGTATTACATGGTGGGCCGCCATTATTCTTCATGATCGGCTACTTTACTCGGCTGTTCTCTTCGTTGTTCAGTTCATAGTCCCTGCATTGGTATTGTCTCATTATTGGCCCTGCTTCATAATGCTGTTCTCTCTTAGCCCTGTTCCCTCATTGCCATCCTTAGTGATTTAACCCTTTAAGCGCTGCTCATTGCATTAATGCATCATGTCCCTTGGTCGTCATGATGCACAAATGCAGCCCTGGTGAGTTACTTGCCAGGGCTACAGTCATGCATGATGCCAACCTTACAGGGTTGATACTGTGTTGCAGGATTGGTGCACCAATGAAGTGCTGGTGAGCTGTTATTTTGACGACATTTTATTTACAGTTTATGCTGTACTTTATTCACTGTGCCACTCTTATGTCTGCACAGCAAATTCTGGTATTATTAATTGATGTTAGACTTAAGTAGTAGGTCATAGTCACCACTCTGCCTTCTTTAAGTTCCTCCCCACTGCATAGTAAGTACACTGGTCCGACCCTCTGGGATTGATACAGTATAGAGGGTCGGCATGATGCTTCAATGAAGTACTGGTGAGCAGTTTTGCCATGGGGATGATGCACTCCTAAATTAGCGGTTAATGCAAGAGTGGTCATCATGATGCGCCAATGACATACGGGAGAGTTACCCGCCTGCACTTCATTGGAGTGTCATACTGACCCTCCTGGGCGTATCAATCCCATAGGGTAGGCCTTTTTTGCATAAATACAGCCCTTACGACATGATGCCAAATGATGCCCAATGGGCGTGATACATTCATGCATTGGCGACTCGTTAAGACTCAAATGCTCATGGTTATTGTCACCGAGATGTACCCAATGTAAAACTTGTGAGTAACTCACGAGCCCTACATTGGTGCATTATGACGAATCTACTGTCATTTATCATGAATGCAACCCTGATGAGTCACGCACCATGGCCTCATTCACATATCCTAAAGAAATGGAAGGTGTGCATCCCTCTTTAAGTTGATACGACCCCAATTTTTATGTTAAATTTGGAGCTCAAATAGAGCCAAAAAGTGGAGGGGCGCCCCTCCGTCTAAATCGTCCACTGAATTGAGATAATGCTGCCTCCAAAGGGTTAGATGTATGTGTATGTGTGGTTGAGGCCTCCTCTGACAGCAGAGACCTAGTATTTGTCATGGCTGATATGATCGTTACTATAGAATAGTACTTGAACGGCCATATTCAATGGGGGATGGAATACAATATGCCCGTATTCAATGGGCATCCACCATCTTGGATTTTGAACAGAGCTGAGCCATTTTTCACATTAATTAAAGCAAATTACCCTCCTAAGCCATGACATAAATGCAAATGTCCACTTCCATGGGATTTTTTACATCGTATTCCCCGAGGTGGGACTGGCATATCCCACGAAGCCATTATATGGCTGAGTTGGATGCTACCAGTCCCACCACGATGTAAAAATATCCCATGGTCGTGGACATTTGCTTATGTAGTTACTGGTGGCACAAACCGGAAACGCCACCCATCCATTACCAGCCCCTCGTACCGCCAAACGTTTGCATCCGTTTAGAGTTGCTGATTATCGCTCACCTTCGCTCCACCCTCAATGCCATCTGGTGATGAACGAGCCCCAGTTTCATGGGGGCAGCGTCCTTAAGTCTCCTACCCCTCCCCTCCCTCCTCTGAGTAGACCATATTACCCACAGTCTGCCCATATTCCCCAATCTAGTCATCAAACCATAGCAATAAGCCGATTTTTCTATATTTGTAAACATAATCGGCTTATAGAAGAACCTCCCCAAAATCGATCCCTGCTTTGTGACTGGGGGTCTGTGAAGCATCAATTGATTTTCCAGGCCTATTTAGATACATTAGCATGTATATACTTTTTCGCTGTTTTCCCCAAACCTGTGCTCAAAAACATGCATTCAGGGCTATTGAAAATGGTCAAATATTCAGAAATTTGAAACATCTAGAAGCGTTTGAGGGGGCCTAGACCTCGACAGGACCCCATCCACAATTGTATCCACGATGTTTCTAATGCCTTAATTACTGCTGCACAGTTACCCCCCTGCTATATCCACACTCTACCTGGTATACTACTTACAGACCACCCCCTACTATATCTACACGATACTACAGTCTGCCCCAAGTCCCCAACCTGGTATACTACTTACAGAACCTCCCCCCTACTATATCTACACGATACTACAGCCTGCCCCAAGTCCCCAACCTGGTATACTACTTACAGACCACTACCTACTATATCTACACGATACTACAGCCTGCCCCAATTCCCCAACCTGGTATACTACTTACAGACCACCCCCCTCCTATATCTACACGATACTACAGCCTGCCCCAATTCCCCAACCTGGTATACTACTTATATCCTATATCTACACGATACTTACAGACCACCCCCTACTATATCTACACGATACTATAGCCTGCCCCAAGTCCCCAACCTGGTATACTACTTACAGACCTCCCCTACTATATCTACATGATACTACAGCCTGCCCCAAGTCCCCAACCTGGTATACTACTTACAGACCACCCCCCTACTATATCTACACATACTACAGCCTGCCCCAATTCCCCAACCTGGTATACTACTTACAGACCACTCCCTACTATATCTACAGATACTACAGCCTGCCCCAAGTCCCCAACCTGGTATACTACTTACAGACCACCCCCCTACTATATCTACACATACTACAGCCTGCCCCAATTCCCCAACCTGGTATACTACTTACAGACCACCCCCTACTATATCTACACTATACTACAGCCTGCCCCAAGTCCCCAACCTGGTATACTACTTACAGACCACCCCCTACTATATCTACACGATACTACAGCCTGCCCCAAGTCCCCAACCTGGTATACCACTTTCATACCTCCAACCCCTCCTATATCTATACTATGTCACGTAGCCTTACAACCTCCTAGATGTTCTATTTCCTTTTTTTGAGTAGGAGTAGACATCTTCTAGACAAGGAAGTGGCTGAGAGACCGTTGACTTGTTTTCATGGAAATGTCATGGAGAAAGAATTTTGTGGGAAGCCTGCACAGAGCAGTGAGTGGTTGGCAGCAGACAGGGCTCCACACTGGCAGTTTGATGTAGGAGGGGGTGCAAGACAGCATTAAGAAACACGTACCCGCGCCTGTCATCACTGATAGCTGCGTAATGTGTCTGTAAACCCTCCTCCAACCCCCCACTCCCCCCCCCCCCCACACACCTACTGCTGCCACCTGTCACCAACTGTCTATATGGACCCCCCCCCCCCCTCACAGGCCATTCGGTCCCACAGATTCTTTTTCATTCTGCATGCCCTGATTGATCTTGGCAGGGCCAAACACCTTAAAATTATTATTGTTAGGAAAGAAAACAAGAATTAAGTCATTATTTTAATCATTCAACTCTTTAATTCTTAACAACAGTAATGCCTCTTATTTTACGCTCTAAAAACTCTAATAATTGTCCAACGTGTAAGCTGTAAAAACCAAAATGTAGCCCAAAGCCCCAAGAGCACAGCAAGACATTTGGTCCTGTAGTCTAGCAATGTCCGCGGGCCCGGTAGCGATTTTGCCGGCAAAATCCTGTGTCCCGCTAGTTTTTATACTGTCTGAACCAGAGTCCTTAGATGACTCCTTAAGCATCTAAGGGTCACTTATCCAGGAGTGCATCGTGCCAATCACTGATGCATCATGACAACCCTTTGGGAATGTATCAATCAGAGATACCCATGCATTTGGGTATCATGCCATCTAAGAGGGTTAAATCTGACACTTTCAGTCTGTCACAAATCGCCCTCTCTCTACTACCCTTACCGTCTCCTGATGCCCTGTGCCAATCTCTCCCTGTCACAGCCTATAATCCTGACCAGGCTACCCTTTGTCCCCTTGGAGACTCCTCTTTTGGTTTTTATAACTAAGTCTAAGTTTTGTTTTTGTGAAATTCAAGTTCAAATAACATGGTTCTGTTCCTAGAATTTTATCTAAGAGTATTGCTTCTATAAGTATATATTATTGTTAGGTCTGTACTAGCCCCTCTGGTCCCGTATCATATGGTACTTCATCATGCATGTATGTACAATGTTATCTTATCGATACGAATCATGCCCCTGTTTTATATGCTAAAGCACTGCTTACTATCAACCATACATGTCCATAGTCATCGCTCGGTCCCCCTGCCTTTCCCTAACCTGCCTAAGAACACATTCTCGCTCACATTCTACCTTCCTGTTCTTATAAAGAAAGGACAACCAGTTCTTCCAACATCACAGCCTTCCTCAAGCCTTACCCTCCCATTTCTACTATTTCTCCCAAAATTGCTGCTTTCCACAAACCCTCCCATCACCATGCTCCTCGACCCCAATCCCTGCTCCCCCCCCCCCCCACACACACACCTCTTCCATCCTCCTCCGTTTAGCCCTTTAAGGGGTGCTGATGCAGGAGCGTATCATGGCCGTCATGATGCACCAATGAAGTGCTGGCGAGTCTGCTCGCCAGCACTTCATTGGTGTATCATGCCGACCCTCCAGGGACATATCAGCCCTGTAGGGTCAGCATGATATATGATGCATTAATACGGCCCTTGTAGGGTTAGGCATCTTGACACAGTTACACTTATCCCTCAGTCCCACCCCGTCCAACCACCCCCTCCCATGTTGGTCCTCCCCCCATCCCATATTTGTTCTGGGCAGCCGTCCAGTAGACAGGCGGGGATTTGGCATAGATCCCCAGCCCTAGGCCTTTAAACCCTGACAATGTAAACCTAAGCCCACCCCTAACTGTCCGCCCATCACCCTACTCCAGCCACCCCTCGACAGCTACAGTGTAAACCCAAGCCCATCCCTAACTGTCCGCCCATCACCCTACTCCAGCCACCCCTCAACAGCTACAGTGTAAACCCAAGCCCATCCCTGTCTGCCCATCACCCTACTCCAGCCACCCCTCGACAGCTCCAGTGTAAACCCAAGCCCATCCCTGTCTGCCCATCACCCTACTCCAGCCACCCCTCGGCAGCTACAGTGTAAACCCAAGCCCATCCCTAACTGTCCGCCCATCACCCTACTCCAGCCACCCCTCGACAGCTACAGTGTAAACCCAAGCCCATCCCTAACTGTCCACCCATCACCCTACTCCAGCCACCCCTCAACAGCTACAGTGTAAACCCAAGCCCACCCCTAACTGTCCGCCCATCACCCTACTCCAGCCACCCCTCGGCAGCTACAGTGTAAACCCAAGCCCACCCCTAACTGTCCGCCCATCACCCTACTCCAGCCACCCCTCGGCAGCTACAGTGTAAACCCAAGCCCATCCCTAACTGTACGCCCATCACCCTACTCCAGCCACCCCTCGGCAGCTACAGTGTAAACCCAAGCCCACCTCTAACTGTCCACCCATCACCTTACTCCAGCCACCCCTCAACAGCTACAGTGTAAACCCAAGCCCATCCCTAACTGTCCGCCCATCACCCTACTCCAGCCACCCCTCAACAGCTACAGTGTAAACCCAAGCCCACCCCTAACTGTACGCCCATCACCCTACTCCAGCCACCCCTCGGCAGCTACAGTGTAAACCCAAGCCCATCCCTAACTGTCCACCCATCACCCTACTCCAGCCACCCCTCGACAGCTACAGTGTAAACCCAAGCCCATCCCTAACTGTCTGCCCATCACCCTACTCCAGCCACCCCTCGACAGCTACAGTGTAAACCCAAGCCCATCCCTAACTGTCCGCCCATCACCCTACTCCAGCCATCCCTCGACAGCTACAGTGTAAACCCAAGCCCATCCCTAACTGTCCACCCATCACCCTACTCCAGCCACCCCTCGACAGCTACAGTGTAAACCCAAGCCCGTCCCTAACTGTCCGCCCATCACCCTACTCCAGCCACCCCTCGACAGCTACAGTGTAAACCCAAGCCCATCCCTAACTGTGGCAGGGGTCTCGGTTGGGGGGGGCTGCTATATTTTTATATAGGCTTATATAGGGAACCTCCTCATTATTGGGGGGGGGGTGCCCCCCGGGCCCCCCTTTTCCTACGCCCCTGAATCTACAGGGTGGAGTCACTCATGGGGTGTTGACATGATACATTCCTTACCTTGCTACTGCAATGTCAGCCCTTAAATGGTAAGGCAGCTTATTAATACATTATGCCCCTCTGTCATGTCTGGTAAGCTGCATTTATGCATCATGCCGACCCTATAGCGTGCTGGCACTTGATTGGTGCATCATGCCCACCAAAGTGTATGACGCACTCCTGCTTTAGCGGCCCCTTAGAAGTCATAGTATAGATAGTGGTAATCCATCCATCCTACTCCTTCCTACTACCCCTCCCACTTCTTGGTAATACGGCTACCTCTTACAGTTACCATGGTAACCTCACACCTGTTCTCCTATGTAGACTATGAATAGTAGAATGCCCATCGCCTTGGGGAATATTAGACTACCGGTACGCTCTAAGGAAATGAGTGTTGAAACTATCAGGAATCCCTATAATATGCAGAGTGTAATTTCCACAATGAAGCCCCAGAAGGCAGTACAAATAAGCACTGTGAATTACTCACCATGGCTGCATACAGATTTATATAAATTCACGAACATAATGCATTAGGATAGAGATGGAAGTCTTGGGCGATTTTACCTGATCTTAGGGATTTTGAAGTTGCAAGGACTTCCCATACAAACCTACATCTAAGTAAGGGATTATAACCGAGCATTTCAGGTTCTATTGTTCCCAGTCTCTTTTATCCCTGAGGAGAAGCATCGTGCTACCCCTAAAGGGTTCAAAGTTGTTAACCCTCTCAGGGTTGCTACTGCAGTAGTGCATCGTGCCATGCAGTTGGCGTCATGATGCACCAATGAAGTGCTGGTACCGGTGATTCCACTTCCCAGCACTCCATTGGAGCATATTGCCGGCCCTCTGAGAATATATCAGCCCCATAGGGTCGGCATGATGTACGAATGCAGCCCTGGTGAGTTACTCGTCAGGACTACACAGAAGCATCATGAGCATAGGGCAGAGATGTCACCTTTCCTAACTTTTTAGGAATTCCGAATTTTATACTTTAATTCCTATAGGTATTTCTTATTGGAAATTAGGGGAATTTCCGACTTTTTGGTGATCAGTGAGTGGCATCCCTGATAGGGACTACAACAGCACTAAAGCCACACTGCTGCATGACCTATGCTCGTCGTTGCTCCCTCCGTGTGGTAACTTGTATCAAGGTGACGTTTCTCATTACCCACCCATATACCACTTCCCTCCTACAGTCAATATTAGTGAACACGTCCCGCCCACGTCCTCAAATTGACTCAACCTGATGACACAAGACACGGCCTGGGTACAGGACACGGGGCTGGGCTGTCACCAACTGGCCCATGATGGTGCTATTTTACCACTTTAACGCTTTAAGGACTGCTAAGGTATCAGTGCATCATGCCCATAGGTGCACATGATGCACCAATGAAGTGCTGCTGAGGCATAAAAAAAGGATTGTTTCCAGTTACCCGACCGACCCTAGCAAAACAGGGGTGGTCCTGGAAATTTATCTTTTTTATTTTGTGAATTTTTAACATTTTTTTTTGGCAATTTTTAGACATTTTCCCCATGATTTTCATATTTTTTTCATCAGTTTTTCGTGGAGCTTATCTAGGTCCTTATCTATTGGTAACCAGTTCATAACATTCATTCATATTTTTTACATGAGTTTCACATTCCTTGTGTTTTTCATAACTCTACTGTAAAATCATAGAATCCAACATGTCTGCCCATACATTTCTATACAAAATAAAATTTAAAAAAAAATAAAAAAAAAAAAGCCGACCTACCGACCCTTGATATTTGAGACATGTAACTGGAAAAAACAACTATATTTCTTTTTGGCCTGAGTCTTTTTGCCATCATCTCAATGGAGCATCATGCCGACCCTAAGAGAGTGTATCAAGCCAGTAGGGTGAGTATGATACTTGAATGCAATTCTGGCAAGTTACTTGCCAGGGCTGTATTCAAGCATCATACCAACTGATGGGCATGATGCATTACTGCACCGCTAGCCCTTACAGGCTTAACGCGCCAAGTGCTTTACATGGCTTTCATCATCATAATGCAAGAACACAGCCTGCACATCATATTTCCCTTACACCACCCTGACGGACTGTTATCTTTGTGAAACATACATAGACACTGGGACATCTGTTTAAGTATAGGGGCCTTCTTTAGACAAAGAGGCTAAGGTCAAAGGGCCTTTTAAAAGCACAAATAGGATACCAGCTGTAGGGTTTATTAATTAAGACTACTGTACAACACATGATGGGGGGGGGGGCGGGCTGTTAGGGGGGGGGGGGCTCCAGGTCCTTAATGAACTAGATCTATGCTAATGGGTCCATTATTGTGTTAATCAACAGCAATTTACAACTTCCCCCGGGAGGATGTTAATGGGTGTGTTAACCATTTAAAGGCCACTTATGTATCATTCCCATTGGTAGCCATGATGCTTGAGTGCAGCCCTGGTGAGTTACTCATTTATTAATTAAGACCACGTGAGTTACTCACCAGGGCTACATTAATGCACCGTGCTGACCCTACAGGGCTGATATACTCCAGAAGGGTCGGCCTGCTGCACCAGTGAGGTGCTGGTGAGCAGGCTCGCCAGCACTTCATTGGTGCATCATGACAACCAATGGGCATGATGCACTTCTGCATCTGTGACCCTTACAGGGTTAATACTGCTGACATTTTGGGGATAGATTTAGTGAGGGTTCGTCTGGTGAAAGGTAGCATCATAAAACCCTGCTTATATGCTGTATAAACGACACTCCAATAGCCATAGGCTGCACCTGGAACTTGGAAATGACTCGGAAGAGTTATAGGAGCCACCATGTATTAAGACTTTTTAGGGGGTGCAAAAATATCTTGAAAGTTGAAATTGTTTGGCTTATAAAGCTGTCTTGGCATAGTGGATTCACTTATTGTTTTGGTTCTCCCTTTAGCTTATGATGTATAGATTGAGGAGGTATATATATTATTGTGATATCTTCCTTAGATAAGCTGTTATCAGTGAGAAAGCATACCTGTCATCACTGTGAGAGATGCTCCTTTGCTACAATGTTAAAGTATATATGCATTCAATTTTGAAACCTTTAGAAACCTTTTTTCCCACCCTTTCTGTCTCTGTGTTAACCACAACACAATGCTGATGTCATACTTCTGGAATGTAAACCCAAGCTGGCACAACCAATTCCATTTACACACTTCTATGGAGGTTGGAAGGTAGACTATCCTTATTTGTTAGACCATGAGATGCTCTCAGCTTTTAAAGCTGATCCCTATCATTATTTCTTCAAAAGTGTGTGTGTGTGTGTGTGTGTGTGTGGGTGTGTGGGTGTGTGGGTGTGTGGGTGTGTGGGTGTGTGGGTGAGTTAAGGAGCATCCTATAAGCCGCAATAGACTTTTGAAATGCTTCACAAACCGCAATCTGTATACGGTAAGGATATTCAGGTATTTAATGGGACAATCAAGCGATGGAGTATATCCAAGATAAAAATGTACAAGAAGTGCAAGAAAACTGACGAAAAGTGATGGTCAAACTAGATGGACTTGGGTGCTTTGTTGTTTGTCAGACAAATTCTGAAATGCTTAGGTCCAAACAAGATGGCAACTCCAAAGATACTCTCGTGATTTTACCTCATTACTAGCATTGTTTGTGTGCATAATATCACATGTACACAACGTAAAATAACTGATGAATAGAGCAGAGATCCTGGTAAAACTGAACAGTGTACCGCCGTAATTGAAAAGCACTGAGCCAGTTTAGATTTTTACAAGAAGCCCCAGGTGGCAGTATGGTGGTACACAAATGAAGAAGGAATCTGTGAAAATAATGACGAATCTCTTGCAACGTTGGCACCCTTATTTTGACGCCATTTTCTTTTTTACATTGCATTTCAATACATATAGTGCATCGACTAGAGAGGGGTAGCGGTACGAACTGGGAAGGATATCCCAAGTTCTCCGTGTGGGTGTCCTTGTGCCATCCGTTTTACCTGAAAGGGGATATTTCTGTGTGTATTTTGCCTAATCTAAAGATCTGAAGATTTAGGATAAGAAATACATAAAAAGAAAATTTTTAAGGAAAGGAGAAGGATGTAGGCAAAAAGGTCTCGTGATTTTACCTCATTACTAGCATTGTTTGTGTGCATAATATCACATGTACACAACGTAAGATAACTGATGAATAGAGCAGAGATCCTGGTAAAACTGAACATTGTACCGCTGTAATTGAAAAGCACTGAGCCAGTTTAGATTTTTACAAGAAGCCCCAGGTGGCAGTATGGTGGTACACAAATGAAGAAGGAATCTGTGAAAATAATGACGAATCTCTTGCAACGTTGGCACCCTTATTTTGACGCCATTTTCTTTTTTACATTGCATTTCAATACATATAGTGCATTGACTAGAGAGGGGTAGCGGTACGAACTGGGAAGGATATCCCAAGTTCTCCGTGTGGGTGTCCTTGTGCCATCCGTTTTACCTGAAAGGGGATATTTCTGTGTGTATTTTGCCTAATCTAAAGATCTGAAGATTTAGGATAAGAAATACATAAAAAGAAAATTTTTAAGGAAAGGAGAAGGATGTAGGCAAAAAGGTCTTTTTTTCATCCTCGGCTGCGTACACTTCTGTGAAACACCAAAGAGATCCATCCATTACAGAGGTACATTTCAAAGGGCTGTCTTTTTTTTAAAATCCACTCTATGATAAAGTTGATTGCACTAAAAACATGGAAGATCCAAAACTAGTCAGCGGTGACCACTTTAGGTCCTCAAGTTGACGATACCTTAAACTACAACTTTAGGGAGTCAAAATGACGACTTTAGGTCATCATCCTGATGACCTGAGTCATCAATATGACGACTCTGTACTGTCAGTATTGTCATCCAGATGACTCAGGTCGTCAGGATGACAACCTAAAATCGTCATTTTGACTACCTAAAGTTGTAGTTTTAGGTATCTTCAAAAAGTTGTAGTTTTAGGTATCTTCAACTTGAGGACCTAAAGTGGTCACCGCTGACTAGTTCCGGATCTTCCATGTTTTCAGTGTGCATAAATTTGTAAATGTGGACAACTCGGTGCGTGGTGAGAATACCTAGATATGATTTAGTTACCACTAGATGCGACCACCCTATTCACTCCCCACCCGCAGGGAAGATACACTGACAAATCTGATTTCAGGGATTTCGGATTTTCAAGCCCCATAGGCCTATACTTTCTTATGCAAAATCAATATTTCAGGTGGGTTCTTGTGAAGCATTTCAGGGATTTTTGGCTTCGCTGACTTTCATCCCTGACTTAAGTAACCTTTAGTAACATGGCTAACCCTGAAATTTTATGATATTTCTGGGCCCCCTAGACAGGGAGCTTAAAAAATGTGTGTTATGTTATGCCTTATAGAAATGAGTACCCCCTACCCCCGTCCCTTACCTCCCCACAAAAACAAAAAAGAAGAAAACCTTCCCTAGTGTTGAAAAATGTCCACTTCTCTTAACCGTTTCTCTGTAAACCTCACCCAGCAGCCTCTCTGGTCCTCAGACCAGACTCTGGGGTCAAACTGTGGGGGCGTACCACGCTCCCCTCTGAAATAGGACCCAGGGAAACATCATGAAAAAGAGATGGCGGCACGTGACACGCCAAGACCCGGGCTGTCATAGATAGCGGCCTTAGCCCCGGGTGGAGGAGCGCCCTGGAGGGGGCCGGGGGATCAGGCACTGGAGAGGTCTGACAGGGAGTGAGGGGGGGGGGGTCAGGGTGCGGGACAATCTGGCCCCAGCTCGACCACTAGCGTGAGTCGTCTCTGGCGACCAGCTTTTCTGGGTAAAAGTAGTTCTGGGTGCTGGTTGCTGTAGTGGTTAAATGTAGCAGGTACAGTGCGTAGTGATATTCCCCAGAATATGGGGACCCACAATCCCCAAACACGAGAGAGGGAGTTCCCTGAATCCTGACCGGACGGGACTGGGCGCGGGACACCACCACCAATATTTCCATGTCATAGTAGGGGGCTTAGAGGTGGAAGTATAATATAGAGGGCGCGGCAGTCTGAGTCACAGCGCCGCCTTCAGAGTGGGACTGACACTACAGGCACGTCCCAGAGCGTTTGTGTGACGTCACGACCTGCGTCTTATCTCCGTACTTCAGGACGGCTGGACGTCAGTTTTCAGTGGAATTCAGTTTGTTAAAATGTGCTTCTTGACAAACCCTTTTATGACATCAAATATAGAGTAGTATAATGTCACTGGAGGGTTATTATGACTTGTGGGCATGGGAGGCGGCGGTGCGAGGGGGGGGGGCATGCCCATGAAGATGGGTCTGGACCCCTAAATTCGACAGGGTGACATGGCCATTTCTTAAATTCGACATGTGACATGGAGCTTAGTGACAAGGACATGAAGGAGTAAAAATTTAGTGACATGAGACATGGCTTTATCTTAAAATCGACATATGACATGGAGCTTGGTGACAATGACATGGGAAAATAGAAATTTAATGACATGTGACATTGCCTTTTCTTAAAATCGACAAGTGACATGGGGACCCCCCATCTAGACCCCCATGAAGCAAATAAAATCTTTCACTCATCAAAGCTTTATGCCTATCCTTGGTATCCCTTGGTTCTTGAATTCAACCAGTTTCACATTTTGTGTGGCTTGCAGGACTGAGAAACTTCAGTAAGTAGTATATGAAATTCGGGATTTGCCGAAGGAGTCTGGTCCACATTGGTAGGGAAAGAAATCAAAATGGGTTTGCAGAAAAATGATATGTACTGAGCTGGAAGTAATTTGAAGCTTTAGAGACGTATGTTTGACACTGACTGTTCAAAACTGCTAAGTTTATGTCTGGTTGCTATGCCGACGAAGTAATCACAACAGAGAGAGGGCGTGGCGATCAGCCATCCCATGATGCATCAGTTAAAGTCACTTTCTTTTGTGTGCAGCTGGAAGAGCTACATCCATGGGGGTCTAGATGGGGGGTCCCCATGTCCCTTGTCGATTTTAAGAAAAGCCCATGTCAAATGTCACTAAATTTGTATTTTCCTCTGTCCTTGTCACTAAGCTCCATGTCACATGTCGATTTTAAGAAGAGTCCATGTCCCCTGTCACTATCTTTTTTTACCCATGTCCTTGTCCCTTGAAGCTCCATGTCCTTTGTCGATTTTAAGAAAAGGCCATGTCACACTGTCGATTTTAGGGGTCAAGACCCATATCCATCAGTAGTTAGATCTTCAATTGTCTGGGGAGAAAGATAACACTTCTCCACCCCCCCCCCCCGACCCACACCCCTACCCTCCTGCACACCCTCTGCTGCACATGATCCCTTACACAGTTCCTTCACTGTATAGTAGGTGTGATGTGCCCACAGTTCACCAGGTGTCAGTGCCAGCCTACTGGGACGTACAGTACGTCATGTATCTATTTCCGGTTTTATCCAAGATTTAGCTTATGCTAAGCCCATGTGTGGTTCTTCTCTGCTCTGCCATGGTGGCGGCCATTTTGGCAAGAATTATTTCGACCTACTTGCCCAGAACCCTTTGCACCTACGTACCGGTAGGTGTAATTAAGGTAATAGTAGGCCCTATAAATACCGTAATACCACGCCTATAATGTCCTCCTTGCTTATATCTACCGTAAAACCCCATGTAAAGGCTTAGACTGCAGCTTATGGACCATTTCAAACCATTGGTGAAGGTGGGGGTGAAGGTTAAATCAAGATTCAAAGAATAGAAAAGACGCTGTGGTAGGAAGTCTCATAGGCCCCTACTGGTTCATTAGTAGGTCCATTCACGCCCCTACTGAACGCAGGTCATGTGACTGTTCAGACTCATGTGACTTGTGTATGGCTGTATTGAGTCTGTGGGTGTGAGTCATCACAAGGTCACAGAACTCAAAGTGTCAGTGCATACTAATTTAATCAAACCCTTACAATTTGCAATTGACTGAATTGAATAGTAGTTTTAGACTCAATGACTTAGTTAATTAGTTCTGGCTCAGCATCGATGTAGGTCAGTTTGTTATTAAAGCAGTTGCTATGGCAACATAAAGAACTTCTGAATTTAGTTTCTTTTAGACCTGAATCCTCCTAAGGCACAATAAGGGTCCATGTGTGGACCACTTCTGTCTCTCCATCCTGGCGTTCCTTATCCCCTACCCATTAACCCTTTGAAGGCCGCTGATTCATTACTGTCTCATGCCCATTGGTTGTCATGATGCATGAATGCAGCCCTGGTGAGTAACTCGCCAGGACTGCGTTCATGCATCATGCCGACCCTATTGGATTGATACACTCCCGAAGGGTCGGCATGATGCTCCGATGAAGTGCTGATGCATCATGGCGACCAGTGGGCATGATGCACTCCTGCATCAGCGGCCCTTAAAAGTTAAATGTACTTGACAACATCAAACAAGTTTCTGAGCAGCTCGTGACCTTGGTTTGACCTCTGTAGACTTGACAGTGACTTTGGGCTGACCTTGAGGTAGTAGACATGATCAGGGTGTGTGATGGTTAACCCCTTAAGGTCCGCCTAGTGTATTAATGCGCCAAGTAGATACAAAGGTAGTAAGCTTGGAATGCATTGCTGCATTATACACATTCTATAGGGTTGATGCATGCCGTAAAGGTCCCTGGTGCTCGTATTTAGTGTCGGGTTAGGCTAGCTATACTTACCAGCAGTGCATCGTGAGGACTAAGGTAATGACAAGGAACGTGAACTTAAAGGCACTGCCTGGTCCTGAATAAGGAATGATAATGCGCCATTGATGCATCTTGCCAATTGGTCGTCTTGATGCATGAATGTATTCCTGGTGAGTTACTCACCAGTGGTCCATTCATCCATTATGTCGAAGCGATAGCCTTGATCCACTCTCGGAGTGTCTGCATGATGCTCCAATGAAGTGCTCGTGAGCAGACACAGCAGAATTTTATGCATTATGACGACCAATGGTCATTGTGCACTTCTGTATCAGCGGCCCTTACAGGTTTAAAGGGTGACGCTGCTGGAGGAGCAGGAGCAGCAGATTGAGCTTTCTTTGATCCTCCTGACCCTGGAGCAGCTTCTTTACTGCCTCCCCTGCTCCTCCTGTGTCTTCTGCTCATACAGTTTAGTCCCTCCATCGCCCCCATCCCCACACTGTAAAAGCAATGTTGTTAAAATAATGGTGAAATCCCTGTTCCAAAGGTGCCAGAGATCCGTAGTTATGTTCACAGAGATGCCCTGTACCACAGTGTGTACTGTTCTGCTTCATTGTAGAAACTGCACTGCTTCACTGCAATGCAATTACAGGGGTTCACTGTTCAGTTTTATGAGATTTCCTGGCAGTTATTTCTTAGCGTGCAACGCACCCTGATCTTTTAACAGACACATAAGGTGCACCTTGGGGCAAATTCTAGTAATTTAAGAACTGTTCTGTATAATATTATATGAAAACCTCGCCAGTTAGGCACACTCTGACTCCAGGCAGGTTCTATATAATAGGGTAGAGCAGGGGCCCGCATTAATTGCATATAAGCCACACAGAACAAATGGAGACAGGAGCAAAGGATGAAGCTTTAGGGCATGATGCCATAGACCTGCCAAGTTTCTTTGCCGACCCCTGTCAAACCAGCTCCCTCGGCTGTAACCTTTTGCCCCCTCCCATCCCATCCTAGCTGGGTCCCTGGGGAAATATTTCTGAGAGCAGGGGGCAAGGAGCTGTAGCCCCGATCGTCTTTGTAGTCCTGACGTTTCCAAGCTGTGCTGTCTCAGGAATATAGACAGGCTGTTTGTCTATCGGACAATCAATGGGCAACTTACTCAAGATGGTGTCTGGAGGGGAAGGTCCTTAGTTCTCTTAAAGCCATTAGTGCATTAATACATAATGCCAATTGGTCATCATGATGTATGCGTACAGCACTGGTGTTTTATGATAAAGAGATCCTTTCCTACATTTTGTAGAGAGGCAGAGATTTCCTCATTGGATTGTGCTACTCCCCACTGAATAAAGGGGGTTCACATTTCTTCCCTTTTCTCTGTTTTTTCCCCCTAAGACTGAATGTATCTTATCAAGAAAGGTATCTTTTCACAAATATTTTGTGGGGTAGGGTCATCGAATATTCTCCGCCTGCCTACAATAATACTATGGCTTTAAACGGTCTAATCAAAAGGTTGCTTTTTTTTTTCTTCTTCTTTTTAGATTTAAGTTGGAGATGATAATTGCTGTTGTCTTCCCGTAAAATGGGATGCTAACAAGACAGACTCCACTTCCCCCTTCGCATTCACTTTCCCCCTACCCCTTTCCTTGTCACTTCTCCTAGCGCTCACAAGGGGACGCCACTGTCACGTCGTCTAGTCACGTGACGACGGTTACCATGGACACGGCGTCCCTTGGGTTTCCCGCCACCAAACTGAAGGTACTGTGATTGAGTGGACTCTTTGACTTGTACTCGGTACATCCCTGCCAACCTGTCCCTCTTCCCCATGCATCCTTTGTATAAACCACTCAGGTATAGGTTCACCTAGAGCCAGACTCATGCACCTATGAAAGGCTATGATGTTTTTACCAGTAGCCAGGTACTTGAAATTGTTAGTATGTTGAGACCTCTTTCTGTGTCTCTTATGAGTTAGTTAAAATAGAACTCAAACCGTGTTATAGATTACAGTTAATCGACGAGCTCGGTATAATGCTGGAATAACTGAAAAAAAAAACAACGTGTCTAACACAGGGTGTTTCCGGCTCTAAGGGCATTCTTATCCCTTTGAGGGCAGCTGATGCAGAGATGCACCATGCCCATTGGTCGTCATGATGCACCAATGAAGTGCTGGTGAGACTGCTTACCAGAACTTCATTGTGGCATCATGCTGACCCTCCGGGTGTATGTTAACCCTGTAGGATCGGCATGATGCTTAAACGTAGCATCATGACGACCAATGGGCATGACGCATTAATGTATCAGCAGCCCTTAATAAAGGGTTAAGGCTTATGGTCAGCTAGTTTGAGGGATGGCCCGTCTGTATTAAAGTAAGAAACCCCCTGTACCATCCCCTAATGGGTGCTCCTGTGCAGTACCCATACATCTACCACAACGTCAAATAGGACTGACCCTGTCATTTACATTTACTGTATTTCCTCTAGTGGATCGCCATCTATACACATGCTTGCTGGCTGGTATGAGTGGGATTGTGACATAGATTGCAATACTAGAAATACCATGTATTTGATTGAGCCGCGTTCATGCATCATAACATGATACATTAGCGTCTATTGTAGATGTGAATCTGCACCAGAAGCAGCCCCCAGAAAGGCCCATGGAATGATATGATGGTGAATTCACCTTTTGCAGAATACATTTATGACGTGTGTAGGCCTACACTAGTGCATGCATCTACGCATCTACTGATGCTTACTGAGTGCTATAGTGTTATAGCAGCACTGCAAGAAATTACAATTAAATCTACCAGGCTTCCCTGTAAAACTGCACAGTGAATCACCATATATATATATATATATATATATATATATATATATATATATATATATATATATGTATATATGTATATATATATATATATGTATATATGTATATATATGTATATATATGTATATATATATATATATATATATATATATATATATATATGGCACAACCGAACTTCAGGCAGATTCTTTAAGGTGCAGTGCTGCAGCAATGGGTTACCCAGGCATATAAGCCGCACCGAATATACAAGGTGCTCGGGTACTCTAGAATAATGGAGTACTGATGAGTAGCCTCACCATGGCTGCACTCATCATATATATATATATATATATATATATATATATATATATATATATATATATATATATATATATATATATATATATATATATAATGATGTAAAATAAAGCAGTGTATTCCCACAATTTAGTCCTAGGAAACAACACAGTGGAGCACTGCATTACAATAAACTCTCTGATAAATGAAGAACGGCGAAAGCTTTATTCCAAAGTTGCCGGAGAACCAGCGTTATTTCGGGCTTCCCTAGCCCACCTAAAAGGTTCTATATCTCCTCTTTACTATCCCCTCGCATGTGTGTGGTGCACATATGCACAGGCACCGACAAATCCCTCTGTGAAATATGACTTTAGCTGTTGAAATGGCGTTAAATATATTACTTACTCACCAGCATCATTTTGACGGCATTTTTTTTGCAGTGCAGTATTAAGGGAGGGGACTAATGTTAATGAAGTCCCATGTTGTTAGTACAAGCAAGTAGACTCTTGTAGCTTTCAGGTGCAGCTTACACAGATATATTAGCTTCTAGTACTCTGTCCTGCCGTCCTACCCGCCCACTATTAACCCTTCAAAGGCCGCTGATGCAGGAGTGCATCGTGACCATTTGTCGTCATGATGCACCAATGAAGTGCTGGCAAGTCTGCGCACCAGAACTTCATTGGAGCATCATGCTGACCCTCCGGGAGTGTATTATCCCCTGTTGAGTTGGCAAGATGCATCAACCATAGCGAGTTATGCGCCAGGGCTGCATTCATGCATCATGACGACCAATGGTAAAGATACAACCATCCACATTTGGCCTTTAAGGGCCACATCACCCTATTCACCCCTCCTCCTCATACACGTAATTTAGGAGAATGGCCGCCACTATGAACGTCAACGGAAGTGGATATCGGTACTTCCGGTGGCCATTATGTGTCTGGGTCCTGTAATGGGCGTTGTGAGCTGTCAGTAGTTACCAGCAGAGGGTTATAGGACGCAGGCAGGGTAATCTCTCTCCACTTTGTCACACTTCTTCCCAGCTTACCCCTTAATCCCTCCGCCAAGCACAGCGTCTCCTCCAAGAAGGAACTATTCCATTCTGAAAGTTTGTACAGAGGTGTTTTATTATCTTCCTGTCATGGTGGAGATCAAATCAAGGTGATTTCATTAGTGCTTTCAGCAAAAGGCTCACTGAAAAAAATCTTACTCACTTGAGTCTGGATCCAGACTCAGGCAATGTCACCAAAATGAGTATGATTTGAGACTGAGCCTGATTCTGGGATGATACCCAGGATCAAATCATACTCATTTTGGCGACATTGCCTGAGTCTAGATCCAGACTCAATTGAGTAAAACGTTTTTTTAAGTGCTACATTGGGTTTGATCTCCAGTCTGGTATTAAGTTGTAACAGAAGGAACTTCGGTGGTCAGAGTCCAAAAGTGGGCATTTCACAACTGTTGTCTACCTTCGCAGTAGTAGAAAGTAGTTCCAGTTTGAAAGTATCCATTTAAAGTTGTTGGGCTGTCTTGCTAGGTTCCTGTGATTATCTATGACAGAGGTGGTATTGAGGGGAGGCCTTTAAGGTTATATTTAGCTGTATTTGATAATGAAGAAAGTGAAGGCTATATCTAGCTGCATTTAACAATAGAAGACAGTGAAAACTATATTTAGCTACATTTAACAAAAGAAAGTAGTGGAAACTATATTAAGTTGCATTTGGTAATGAAGGTAGTGAAAACTCTATTTAGCTGCATTTAGCAATGTAAGATAGCGAGGTTATATCAAGCTTGCTTTTAAAATTGGAAGGTTCAAATAAGGGACAAATACACTATATATATGTGCAATAAGCTTGGCTTTAGCAGTTGGGAAACTCTTCAGATGTGGACTGAATGACACTATATATTATATATGCTTCTATTATACACACACACACACACACACACACACACACACACACACACACACACACACACACACACACACACACACACACACACACACACACACACACACACACACACACGTAATGGGTTAAAAGGCTTACCTGGTTTTCTAAGTTTTTCTCCACCTCAACCCCTCCAGGGCCGCATAATTACTCCAATATCCTGTACCTTTATCATCATGATGCACCAATGCGAAATTGGCGAGTCTACCCGCCAGGACTGCATTGGTGCAGTAGACCTATAGGGCCAGCTTGATGCATAGATTCAACCCTAGCGAGTTACTTACCGGCACTTCATTCCTGCATCATGACTACAAAAGGCCATGATGCATTTAAGCATTATGCAGCTTTTAAAGGGTTCACAGTGAGTGCTACAGCTATGGTCCTAGAGCTCTATATATCTGCATTACCCGTCACGCAAGCTCCCTATACATTACACTACTGATGGATTCCTAACCCTGTAACCCTTAATGGGCCGCTGATGCAGGAGTGCATCATGTCCATTGGTTGGCATGATGCACCAATGAAGTGCTGGTGAGACTGTTCTCCAGCACCTCATTGGTGCACTGTTCTGACTCTTCGGCACAGTATCATAATACAGGGCTTCATCCATGGCCGACGGATGGACCATCCATTGACTTCATCCATTTTATTTATCCTTGTTTTTCTATGGAGAAAAATGAAGGAAGGGAGATGTATGTCCCATTTGTGGGCAGTGGATGCGGCCCTTACTGTAGGGTAGACATGATGCATTCTTGCAGCCCTGGCGAGTTACTCCCCAGGGCTGCATTCATGCATCATGGCAACCAATGCATTATAAGCATCTCTTTAAAGGCCGTGTGGAGCTTTGGTGCACCTGTTTAGTAGCTTCCAATGGCTACACCCGTGCATCATGCACGTCCTATAGGGTTGATACACTCCCATAGGGTCGGCATGATGCACCAATGCAGTGCTGGTGAGTCTACTCGCCAACACTGCATTAATTTTGTGCATCATGACGACCAAGGAGCATGAACCTGGAGGTATCATACTACCCTAATATGGGTTACAGAGTTAACATACGGTACCCGTGCCGGGGGTGCCTGTGTTAGAGCATAGAGACCATATTGATGTCCATCATGCACAATCCGTCATAGCGTAGTCTGTAGGTCTATATGATTATGGTCTCCTGTAGTGGACTCACTGTTACACATGCCTAGTCTTTATGGAGACTGCCACCATCCAGAGATGTCAGACGTTCAGAGGTCCGTCTATTTTCAGATGTTCAAACTTTTCTAAAAATCAGACATCTCATAGGCTTCTTCCAAAATGTGGTCATACTATGGATAGAGAGAATTACATTAATCATAGATACCCTTACAACATGTCCTTTCTTTTTCTAGAGAGCCTAAGGCTGAGCATAGTTCAACTTCAGGCTTCAGCAGCTGGAATTAAGCATGCCTTTCGCTGCCCTCTAGCTTTTTCTAGACTAACCACCTTTCAGAGATCAGAGGATCTCTGAAATCTCATTTCAGAGGACATGAATCTAAGCTGGCTGCTGATTGGCTGAAATTCTGATGCAGTGTTTTTAATTGTATTTCTATGACCACCCATTCCAGAGAGGTTTAATGGTTTTGAGTGAGGGGAATAGGTTGAAATGAAGATGAGATGGATGCTTTTAGCATAATACATTGGGGGAATGGGTGCTTTGCTAACAACCAAACATTTTCAGAGGTTGAGCCCATACCCAACTGACATCTCTGACCATCAGAGGAGATGCCCTTTCCTCATATATGCAAGAATCTTTACTTTTCCTGTAGAAGTTCTGATCAGATTCTTTTATCACTGCTGAATGAATTCCTTAAGATTTTGAGCACCCATGTACAGGCACCTACTTCCCTGTAGATCCCACGTTATGATTAAGACTGTTTCAAATCGGTGTGTGCAGTCGTAGCGTGTTAGGAAATAGACTCCTGAGGTGATGTTCAGTTATGAAGCTAATGCTTCGTTATTGATGGCAGGTGTCTGTTCCCAGCCCCACCATATACATCTCCTGTAGACAAAGCCGGTCCTATAATCGTATTACACGGAGACTACTACCAGATGCTGATGGGTCCTAGTGAGATGGACGGTAGGAGGACGGTGTAGGCTGCAGGAGGAGGGGGGGCTGAGGTATAGTAAGTGTTTTGGGACATTCTCACAAATTTTGGCAAATTTTGACACAAAAAAAAAGGTTTTCAAAGGGATTAACGTCTTAATGGTTAGTGGTTTTCACTGATTTCAGAAACTTTCAGATTCTAATAGGCAGTATATATAAATACAGGACATTTATTTCTAACCACTTCAACGTTTTTGTTTTCAGTGTGCCTGAGAAATACGGTCCTTTTATGAGAGAATGAGGGAGGGTTGGCTTACTTTGACAGATATATAGATAAAGTGCCATGATAATAGAGGGCATTTCCAGAAGAATGCACAATTGCTTTTCTTAATGGCTTTCATGTATTTATAATAGCATGGCCTCCCTTACTTAAAAATTGCCAAAGGAATTCAACAGATTTTTAATACGTCACAGTGCCTCCTATGTAATATAGGACCAAAGAAATGAATTGGTTGCTTCAGATAACTTGCTAGAAATTAGGTTGGGAAGGTCAGAGTTTATCTTTTATTTCTTAAACTTGTTTTTACCACTACAAAATCGCAGCCACTCATGGTGACTCACAGAAGGCTACGGGCTTCCCTAGCCCACTTAAAAGGGTCTATATCTCCTCTTTCCTCTCCCCTCAGGATGTGTGTGGTGCACATATGCGCGGGCACTGACACATTCCTCTGTTAGATTATCAACTTGTGAAGCACAGGATAGCCACTTAGTGCTGCTAAAGTGCTGTAAAACACAAATCAATCAATCAATCAATCAATCAATCACAGAAGGCTACAAAATAGCCAAAAGTGTATTTACAACCTTCTCAAAAATGAAGAGAAAATTCTTGGAACGACCCTGTTTTTCTATGTAGGGTAGGTCACCTGAACCATATACAATTTATGTTCTGGCCTAGCCAAGGCTGTATGAAGGCATGTAATAACTGGCACTCTATAGGATAGGTAGGTGTGCAAGATAAGTCAGGTGTAGACATAGTTTATAATGAGGCAGTATTGGGTGAGTGGTGGATGGCAGTATAGGTGAGTGATCAGGGTTATATTAGGGTCTCTGGAACTACCATCATAATCAATAACACCCGGGCGCCCCCCTTTAAGGGCCACTGATGCATTATTCCTGGAGGGTCGGCATGATGCTCTAATGAAGTGCTGGCGAGCAGTCTCGCCAGCACTTCATTGGTGCATCATGACGACCAATGGGTATGATGCATTGATGCATCATCGGCCCTTGGAGGGTTAATGTTAATCACGTGACAATCAGGTTACAGGTGGGTAATGAATGTGGTGGCCGCCATGAGCGCAAGGAATGCTGGGTAATTGATATGGCCGCGCATGCGCAGGAGACTGATGAGATGAGCAGCTCACGAGGCAGTGACCAGCTCATGGTGAAGTATGGTAACAGGCAGTCTGTCAGAAACCCATGGTGCATTAAAGTGCTGGAGGATTCTGTCAAAAAGTCCTGGTGAATTGTAAGTTTCAAGTTTCATAGATTTTTATTGGCTAAAAAAACGTACAGCTCGCCCTTTCGACGCTTCGTGGGATACACCAGTCTCACCTCAGGGAATACGATGTAAAAATATCCCTTTTTTTTTTCGTTTCAATGAAGTCAGGCGACTTCTTTTATTCAATGTAATCTCACGTGGAAGGTGGTCGTAAGGTAATTCTTACATTGAATCGAATCGAAATTGGTGGATTGCAATCCATTGACTTTAGTCATATGGTATTAACTACTTTTCATCAATGATAACATGTGTATCACCTTTACAGTTCAGTTTTGTCCAGGCATTCTATGCCGTGTCTATTGGTTTGGCACATTGTGTGTGCATGAGAGTCACTTATTGATATGTATTCCATATAAATGTGAGATTCAGCTTAAAACTAGGAAAGTAGCTCATTAGCCATGTGGCAACAATCATTACAATCAATAGAGCTATAACATATAGTAATACATATGTACCATTACCAGTATCATTTTATTTTGTGCAGTTGTGGAACCCCTCCCCGGCTTGCCTCGGTTTTACCTATCAAGGAAATGCTTATGGCTGCAAAAACATTGGGACATATAGGTGTGGGCATAGTAAAGAAGAGTTTTTTTTTTTGTTTTTTTTTGTGGCCGGTTTGACTTAGATTTGACTTTGATTCCATCCACCAGCAACAATTCCCTCCACCCGCACATATTTACATATAATAATGAGCAGTGTAATGAAGGATGAATATAAATAGTATTCACTTGATAACATCTATACCAAGATATAACTGCAGAGGAATATGTAGTAAAAGGCATCAAGTATTAAAGTGACAAAAGGTATAACAGTTGTATGACTACATACCAGTGAATAGCACACCCATTTACTATTTATTCCTGCCCCCCTCTCCTTCAGAGTCAAAGTCAGAGTCCGTCTCTTGTTTTCCTGAGGTGCCTCTGGAATATGTTTTTGAACTCAGCAAGTTGTACCCGTGCTGGGATCCTGTCCCATAGCTTTTTACCTCGATACAGCGGGCTTCTCTTGTATTTTTCCAACCTGGGCCGTCGCAGCCTGATCTGTATCTTATGATCAGCCCTAGTTCTAGGGTTTTCCGCTGGTCTTAACCCTAATTTGTTGACATATTTATACATTACTAATAATAATTGCTCATCCCTCCTATCCTGGAGCAGTGGCACCTTTGCATCCCTATGTAAAGTAATGGTTTCAATCTTGGAATAATCCCCTTTACAGATTTTAAGCCCCCTATTTTGCAGTCTCTGCAGCTTTTGTATAGAGGCAAGGTTTGCACTATTTGTGAGAAAACTACAATAATCAAAGAATGGCAACACGGTTTGTTTATAAATCTGCAGTGCTGTATGCTTGTCAACTAGGTATCTTATTCTACCTAAGGTATACAACTTGTGACTGACCGTTTTAATGGTGTTCTTAACATGTGGTTCCATGCTTAACTTGCTATCGACTATCACTCCTAGGTATTTGTAATTGTCGGGGTTACCCAATGCTGTATTATTGATTATAATTTCATGCTCCTGGCATTTCTGTATCTTGGACTTGTTGCCATGCCACACTACTTTTGTTTTACTAGCATTAATGGTTAACCCGTTTACCTTACACCAGTTAGCAATTTTAGACACATCGGATTGCAGCTTTAAAGCTGTTCTCCTGGGGTCTTCATCTTTTGCAACCAGTGCAATATCATCAGTGTACAGTTGAATAGAGCATTCATCTATACATTCCTTAATGTCATTTATAAACATTATAAAAAGTAGGGGCCCCAGGATTGATCCTTGGGACACCCCAAATTTGACTGTTTTGCCTTTTGACTTATGATTGTTAAGCAGTGTGACCTGGCATCGGCCCTGGAGATAACCACCTAGCCATCTGGCAAAGCCAGTGCCAAAACCGTATGAGTGAATTTTACGTACCAATAACGTCTGGTGGATGGAATCAAACGCATTGCTGAAATCGACATAGCACACACCTGCTACTTTCCCTTCGTCACGTGTAGTGTATAATTCTTTAGTGAGATTAAGAACCGCCTCTGCGGTGCCCCTCCCTTTTCTGAAACCATATTGCCTGTCAGATAGCAAGCCTCTATTATCAAGGCTGTTTGTAACGAAGCTATGGACCAGTTTTTCTAACAGCTTGCCCGGTATAGGCAGCAGGCTGACTGGGCGCCAATTAGAGACCTCCGAGAGGGAGCCAGATTTGGGTATCGGGATGACCATGGCTTTTGACCATTCGTCTGGGAAAATTCCCGTACTTATACTACAATTGAATAGATTTCTCAGTTGAGGGGTGATAACAGTGAAAGCATCTTTACAGACCCTGGCTGATATGAGCTCCAGTCCTGATGATTTATCAATGCAGATGTTATTAACAACTTTGGCCACCTCTTCATGAGAGAAGACTGGCTTACCCTCTGGCCAGCCATTCTCCCCCCTGTCTAGGGCGGCCTTTTCAAGTTGCTCTAGTAGCTTGTCTAGGTTCAGCTCTTCATCTGCCGGTCTGGTATAGCTAGACTCATTAGCTTCAAACAGCTTTTGACCAATTCCAGCGAAGTAGCTGTTACAGTAACTGGATGCATCAGCTTCTACATGCCTTTTGCCCTGTTGGTCAACAAAGGTGGCCATTGTACACTTCTCTTTTGGGTTTAGGAACCCATTTATTACCCTCCAGAAGGCTTTAGAGTCATGTCTGTGCTCCTTGAGATCACCCTTAACTTGAGAACCCTTAGCTTTTTTACAATTCTTGGCAACGGTACGTCTTTGTCGCTTGGCTTCTTCAAAATTGACCTTATTTTTATTTGCTAAATAAAACCTAACAGCTTCATCCCTATCCCTCATTAGCTCTCTAATCTCATTGGTCATCCAGTCGTTGGCGTGGTCTTTGCATGTGATGTCCTTTATGGGGCAGTATACATCCAGATATTCTAACATGTTTGACCTAATAATATTCCATTTGACATTCGGGTCATTACTGATATAAAGGTCCTCCCATGAACAGTATGACAAATGGTCCTTAAAATCATCTGCATTATAAGATTTGTAACTGCGCCCCTTAAATGACATATCCCTGACAAATGATTTGGCTTTCTTCCTACCAGCTATCACAGGAAAATGGTCGCTAACAAGTTCTATCATAATATGGCTTTGCTCAACACAGTGACAGTTCGAAAAAATTAAGTCAATGCATGTGCCTTTATCATCTTTGGGTCTTGTGATACCTTTGATGTATTGCTTTAAACCTTTGGATTTGGCTAGACCATCTAACGCAATACTGCTGGCTTCATTCTCCTTTAACACATTTATATTAAAGTCCCCAAGAACCCATATCTCAGCTCTACCATTGATTATTTTATCCAAGATTTTTCCAAATTCTTTTATGAAATTGGCCGTAGATGTATTAGTCGATGGCCTGTATACATTAACTATGTATTTAGTCTTTACCTGGGGTTTGGCTATTTTGACAGTTAAAACCTCTATATCATCATCCATGATACAACATTCCTCGATTCTGTCCGAAAACAAGGCGATATCATTTCTGAGATATGTCAGTAATCCACCAGCCAAGCTATTTCTATCTAAGTGTCACTTATAGTCCCCCATGGTCGTGGACATTTGCTTATGTATTGTTCTTCTAGGAGTAGGCTGGAGTCATACCCCTCATTGACAACAATTATTTGACCAATACGTTACATAGTGTCCTTATATAATTGACTTCATGCCTCTCATACCTCATGGGCATAACCAATGATTATATTTTGTCAGTGATACAGACATTTAGGCACATCACAGGAAAATATCATAGTTTTGACTTTTAACACATAATCTCACAGGACACATGACTAATAGGTAAGCTAAGGACATACATTACATTACATATATAACAAACATGCACAACACACATACATATAAGCAGGCGGCTTTCAATCATAGAGATGTCAAATAATGTAGTTCAGGGAGAGGTATAGGATAGAAACCGGGGTGGGTTTTCTATGGTCATATTTCGTTATGGGACGTCTATAGATATGACCGTAGGAACACTAACTCCGTTTTCTCAGAAACTTGATGCTTTTATGGCCCAGTTGACTGGCATATAGCAGGGCTCCCAGCACCCCTATATCCCCCTATATTTTCAGGACTTTCCTACATTCCCCTACATTTTGCCAAAATGCTCTACATTGGAAGGTGTCCTAATAGTACCCCAATTTTTAAGCCTCCATCGCCCCCCCCCCCCTCTCAAATCAACTCCTCACTAACACAATAATGACTTATCCCCTTTGCTGACAATGAGCTACCAAACAGTACTTTGTGACTACCCATAGATATTTTTACATTATGAATTGACTAGATGTTGACATAGAATATAATCCCCTGCCCCCACCTAAATCCAACAACTTACTAATACAGAGTAGATTAGACAATCTATGTAGAGTAGTTATCAGCCCATGGAGAGCACTTACTCCATCAGACAGAGTAGAAAATACATGTCAATTCCACCCCATTAAACCCCACTACTGCTGTCCCCTGCCACCAGTCACCTTGAAGTAGTAGCCACCATAATGGACAACCCCCAATGGACAGGGAAGGGGAGTCTATAGATGTATCTCTTCAACCCTTTAAATGCCACTAATGCAGGAGTGCATCATGATGCATGCATACACCCCTGGCAAGTCACTCGCCATTGCATGCATCATGCCGACTCTATGGGGTCGATATCCTCACAGTGGGTTGGCATTATGCTGTATTGATTAAAGGCTGGTGAGACTGCTTTTCATTGGTGCATCATGACGACCAATGGGCATGATGCACTCCTACAGTGGATCTCATAGGGTGAAGGGCAGCATGAAGGCTCCAGTTCAGTATATTCCTATAGCATCACAGTTTGCTAATGCAATACTGGTAAACCTGCTCATCAGCACTGCATTGACTATCATGCCAACATTGCAGGAGTACATCATGCCCATTGGTCGTCATGATGCTCCAATGAATTGCTGGCGGGACTACTCGCCAGCACTTCATTGGTGCATCATGACGACCCTCCTGGACTTTATCAACCGTCGTAGGGTTAGTATGGCGCATGAATAAAATCCTTGCGAGTTACTCGCCAAATGGGTATTGTAGATAAAGCATTATCGAGTCATTAAGATGGGATAAGACACTGCACCAGTCTCAAAGCACAATCTCAGACGCTCCATACCCAGTCTCCATGCCTCCACTTCCTTCTCCTCGTCCGCCCAATCTTACAGGCTCCCATTGTCGCTGAGGAGTTCGATTAAGAATAGATTTTGTGTGAGGGACAAGGGAATGTGGATGGATCAGAGCCATTAGGTCGGCCCCAATGGTGAATTGATTTCTTTGACTACTACTAGACCAATCAACGTCCAGCTTACAAATGCAGCGTCTCTAAACTACCGCAGAGTCAAAATTCAAGCCCTGTCCCTGAATGTTCAATATCATAGATGGCCATAATTCCATTTCTAAAGGGAGGAGACGAGAAAAGGATATGACAACCCCCAAAAAGAAGAAGTAATTTTGAGAGGAAAATGAATCAGAAAGATTGAACTGGTAAAACGAGGAGCAGTTCAACTTTACCCTTTACTATTAACATTACTTGATCTCTATATATAGCACGTGCAGGACTTTCCTCCATGAGCCCTTTGATTGCATTCTGGCAAGGAGCTGGCATTCTAAATATAGAAACCTGATGGACTTTGAGCTGCTCGCCAGGGGCATTCCGATTCCGGTTCCGCTGAGACCAGGCAAACTGACCTATAATGGAATAAGCCAAGCAATCCAAACCTTGGACACCCTTTTATTCTGCTTCCCTAAGGCCCTCTCTCTCTGTCCACCAGTCCCGCCCCCCCCTGCCCCCACACCGACCCTTTAACCCATTGAGGGCTAGCATCGACTATAGTCGACACCATGGTAGGCCTAGCATCGACTATAGTCGACACCATGGCAGGCCTAGCATCGACTATAGTTGATGCCAGTTATATAGGATTGGTATAGGAATTGAAAATAGGCTCGTCCTCTAGGAACTATACTTTTTTCAGAGGCCGTCCCCATGGCCAGGACAACCATTTTTGCTCTGCCCTTAAAGGGTTAAAGGACAGTGATGCATTAATGCATCATGCTCATTGATCGTTATGATGTATGAACACAGCCCAGGTGACACTTCTCTCAAACACTGTATCCCTGCATCATGCCACGGATTTGATACCTTCTGGGAGAGTCAGCATGATGCACCAATGCAGTGCTGGTCCGTAGGCTCACCAGTACCATTATGCACACCACATATGGTTTGATGCAGTGAGCAGAAATACTCCATCTATGGGCCCCACTGCCATATCCTGCCTACAATTGTATTTGGTATTCTATTTTGGGCAGCCCAAGCTCCTTAGTGGTAATATATAATAGTATGGCTTTGGTCACCACAAAAGGAGCACTGGGGCGTATTTCCATATCCCTAACGACATCATAGTGGCTATATTGAGTCTTTGGGAGCCAATGTTGTCGTCAGGGATATTGATATAAGCCCCTGGTCACCCCTGGTGGCGTGGTCTGCTTTACATCCACTTCAGACAACGGACAGATCTATGTAGTGTGTTTTAGGTGAGATTTTTTCAAATTTTTTTTTCAAAGTGGCTAAGATTCTTCAGGCTATATCTCAAAAAGACTTTTTGAATACGATGCTCATTTTTTATATCATTTATCTAGCATATTGTATCAGGTGTAAACCAAATTAGGAGTTTCTGTGGTGTATGTAATGGTAATGTCACTGATAAAGCCTAGTCTGTTGGATGAATCGGCATCGCAGAGCTATAAAACAGAGCCCATCAGAATAACTGTATAACTGGGGGTTCCATGGAGCTATGATTCCACCTTGATTGCAGGCATTTTGCAGGGGGTGAGCAGACTCGCCAGCACTTCATTCATGCATCATGACGACCAATGGGCATGATGCATTACTGCATCAGCGGACCTAAAGGGTTAAACATACCAAGCTGCTCTATGAGCTGCTCCATTTACTACTCTATATGTGCTGCTCAGGGCACCGTTCATCACAGTCACCACAATTGACTTTGTCCTGTCAGAATCAGTCACAGGACCTGATCACCCCCACCCCACTAGTGTGCCACCTCCTCACCAGGGGGCAGACCGAGCAGCTCGGACTAAGACAGAGCAGCACATAATGACGTGAGCAATTCCACCTGGACACCGGGTCCTGTCTAACCTACTTACTCAGCTGCCATAGGCTAAGGGCTTGGATCTTTAAGTGCCGCTGATGCAGGAGTGCTTCATGCCTATCGGTCAGCATGTTGCCCCATTGGTGAGCATGTTGCACCAATGAAGTGCTGGTGAGTCTGCTTGCCAGCTTTTCATTTGTGCATCGGGGGTGTCTCAGACCCGTTGGGTTGGCATGATGCATGAATGTGGCCCTGGCGCGTTACTCGCCAGGGCTACATTCATGCATCATGCCGACTAATGGACATGATGCATGAAATACACTCCTGTAGATTGAACATGATGCACCAATGCAGTGGTGGTGAGCAGCATCGCCAGCGCTTCATTAGTGCATCATGGCGACCGTGGCGTTCCATGCAGCCCTATACAGGTCAATACATTAGTGTCGCAATGAATGAAGTGATGGTGAGTAACTCATGATACGCCAGTGCAGTGTTGATATATAAGCAAATGTCAACGATCAGTGAATAATTTTGCATCGTATTCCCCAAGGTGTAGGTGTCCCGTATTCAACGAGGCGGGACAGCTACACCTTGGGGAATCGGGCTTCCCTAGCCCACTTAAAAGGGTCTATTTCTCCTCTTTCCTATCCCATCGGGATGTGTGTGGTGCACATATTACTCACACCTTGGGGAATAAGATGCAAAATTATTCACTGTGAGTTGATATTTGCATTTATGCCATGGCCCTAAGGGAGGAATTTGATTTTAAACAAAGAAATACAACATTATTTACACATTTTGAAGAGGTTGAGTCATCATTTGATCCGCCATGACAGCTTGCTCGGGTTGGTTGGGAGCTAGCAGCAGAGCTCAAGCCCTTAGTTTCGTATGAAGTCTTACGCACGGGGATTTTTACATTTTAAACTTGGCCATTCTCTTCTATTTACATCAACAATTCATAACATAATATTATTTAACTAGTTCAATCATTCTTTTATCATAAAACTTCTAATAACCATACCTAAATACGAAACTAATTAGCTCTGTATTAATTTCAAAATGGCGGCATTGAATATGTAAGGATTGTATTCCATCCCCCCATTGAATACGGCATGAGTAGTACAAATCTATAGTGTTGTCGGTATCCGCAATGGCATAAAAGTTTGTTACCAGCACTACCATTGCGTTTGATGATAAAAGATTGCAGTTTTACTACTTTAAGGCCAACATGCCGTCCTCAAGGGGTTAACGATCTCTTTACTTCACTGCTATATGGGCTTAGGGCGGCTTACCTTAGGGCTTAGACTCCTGCTACAATTACTATTGTTAGTGTACTGGGATTGCTGTATAGGGAGACGGTTGAAAATGTCCTCTTAGACTCCTGCTACAATTACTATTGTTAGTGTACTGGGATTGCTGTACAGGGAGACGGCTGTAAATGTCCTCTTAGACTCCTGCTACAATTACTATTGTTAGTGTACTGGGATTGCTGTACAGGGAGACGGCTGTAAATGTCCTCTTAGACTCCTGCTACAATTACTATTGTTAGTGCACTGGGATTGCTGTATAGGGAGATGGCTGTAAATGTCCTCTAATTGAAACCCTTTAAGGGCAGCTGATGCATCATGCCCACTGGTCACCATGATGCATGATTGCACCCCTGGTGAGTAACTCACCAGGGCTACATTCAAGCATCATGCTGACCATACAGAGTTGATACACCCAGAGGGTTGGCATGATGCTCCAAAGAAGTGCTGGCAAGCAGACTCACAAGCTGTTCATTAGTGCATCATGACGACCAATGGGCATGATGCACTCCTGCATCAGCGGCCCTTAAAGGGTTAATTGAGTTGTTTTCTGTCTAGTAGAAGGAAGTGGACTGTCTTGAAACTGGAATTTCTGAAGTTGGCAATAGTAAAAGATACAGCACCTTATACTCAGTGAGTTCTTGAACAAATGCAATTCACTAAAAGCCCCAAGGTCGTCAGACTGACGATACCCAGGGTATTCAACCTGATGGGTTTAGGTCCACATACTCACCCATGGTAGTCAAACTGATTACATAATGTTGTTAGGGTGACAACCTTGGTGCTGACTACCTTGGGTCCTCAATCTGACTACCCAAAGCTGTAGATTTGGGTATCGTCAACTTGAGCACCTAAAGTCCTCAGCGGTGAAGACCTTCAGTTGAGAACTGAAGGCTTGATCATCAAACATGAGTGGCACATACCTGCCACCTTGTGAGTTTGTTACATATTGTCAACAGAATGCCATAGACTCAAACTGGGGAGAGGTAGACTGAGGGATTTCACTCTCTGTAAGGTGCTGCCCCCTGTCTGTACCTCTTCTGACGACTATAGGTCCTCAGTCTGGCGAGTTTAAAGATCTGCAGGGTTTTCAGTGAACTCAACAGGCCTACATGAATGTATCTAACCCTTTAAAGGCCGCAGATTCAGGAATGCATCATGCCCATTGGTCATCACGATGCACCAATGAAGTTCTGGTGAGACTGCTCGCCAGCATTTCATTGGAGCATCATGCCGACCCTATAGGGTTGATACATAAACGGAGGGTTGGCATGATGCTCTAATGAAGTGCTGGTGAGCAGTCTCAGCAGCACTTCATTGGTGCATCATGACAACTAAAGGACATGATGCATTAATGCATTAGTGGCCCTTAAAGGGTTAAAGGATTAAAAGATAAGAAGTTCAATGATTAAACAGAACAAGCACAGTGATTCTATGTTGTATTTGAACAGCCAATATCTAAGCTACGGTCTGTGTTTTCACTACAGCTTTCCAGAAGTTCTAAACTGAAGAGAGCAGGCATAGTATTACACGTCCTAACCCTTGAAGGGCCGCTGATGCAGGAGTGCATCATGCCTATTGGCCGTCATGATGCACCAATGATGTGCTGGCGAGACTGCGTGCCAGCATTTCATTGCAGCATCATGACGACTCTCCGGGACTGAATCAACCTCCAAAGGGTCGGCATGGTGCATGAATGGACCCCTGGCGAGTTACTCACCAGGGCTTCATTCATGCATCATGCCGACCAATGTGGGGAATAGCTAAGAGACACACCCTTTATGCACAGTAACAGCTATAGTACCTGACATCCCCACATACTGCCCCTGGATGTGTGCCTTTGAAATATATAGCTTCCTGTGGCACCCAGTGTCGGCCCTGTAGTGGGAAGTCTATAGATAATTCAGGAGGTGGGGGGGGGGGTTTACTGCTCCTCCCGACCCTGGTGTGAGCCTCTTAACCATTTGAGGGCCGCATGATGCCTCTAGAAGGTATTTTCTTAGGACACTATGATAGCACACAACCTTACGAATTCGAATATCATTGTTATGGGGATTTTGGTACAACGTTGAGGGTGCAGTCATAGTGTGTTAAGAAATTACCTCCAGGTCCATGTTCCTCAATGCTAGCACACCATTGGTGCATTATACAAACCCAGAGTGGTCGGCATGATGCGTGAATGCAGCCCTGGCGAGTTACTCGCCAGGACTGCATTCACGCATCATGGCGACCAATGGGTGCATCAGGCGGCCTTTTAATAGTTTAAGGGCTAGGCCACCGTACATCACGGCAGGGTCAGGGGGTGAGGCTAGGGATTTGAAAGTGGAGAGAAGTTTTTCCTTGTTAGTCCAGTTGGGGAGTGTGGACATAGAGCATAATTAAAGGGGCTGCCCATCATATATCAGGTATAGGTGATGATGGGTGGCTGGCTACTGGTTCCAAAGGGAGTGCATACTAGAGAGAATAGTCACTGCAAAAATAGTGTTTAGATCCTAAACACAATTCTAAACAGTCTCCAAAGATGTCAGCCACAGCTATATACATGTACATATATTACACACTGCATCAGAATGAGAGACTTGAGAAAGTGCAACAGCTTGGCAGGAAGGACATTGCCTTATCTATTCCAGAATAACATCAAATAGGTGTCAGTCATGGAGTTTATTGATTATTTTATGGTAATGATGGTGGTATGATTGAATCTAGTCAATTTTCTATTGCCCTTACTGCCCTTTCTATTCGCATGACATTCTATGAAATGAAACCATGACAAATATGGGATTTGGGGACATTTGTCACAACAGTTGATTATAACTGTGTGCAGATAGTCCAGTCAAAGGTGGTGCTTCCACTTGGTGTGGATTCAACATCCAAGTATCTAAACATATTGATGTTTAAATCTCAACACCTATTATTCAACTGTCTCAACTCTAAACATCTAAACATGTTTAGCATAAATGTTTATGTAGTTAGAATAAAAGTGTTCATTTCCTAAATGTGTAGTCGATGAGACACCTAACTCACCTATATGTTTAGGTTTTAAACGTGTTTAGACCTAAACATGTTTAAAATCTAAACACCATTTTTGCAGTGATGATAGTTGTATGTGTGTGGGTTATTGTTGAAAGGATACATTACTTTAGCAGTGAAAAAATTATTCAAATGTAAGAAAGGCCCCAGTAGGGGCGGAAAAGGCAAAAAGGTGTGGGGATGGGGGTGCATTTTTCAGTTATTTTATATAGCCTAGAGGGCCACAATGAAAAAGTGCGGGGATGTATCCCCCACTCCCCTACCACTGTTTGATCGGCATTTCCTTTTGAAAATGAAACCTATTGAAAAAATGATAAGGCCACCTAATTATAATAACTTGGATTATCGGATTTTTTTTTTGGCTAATTGTATGGTCGGCCCCCCTATCTGACCAGCAATTTTTGCCATCGCTGGGAGCAAAAAAAAAAGAAGTCTATGGAAAACCACTTTTTATGGTGTCAAAAGTCGGAATATTGCAAAATTTTGACGATTGGAATGCAAGAAATCGAAGGTGGTATGGATCTTAGATACCTTTTTCGTCACAAAAACTTTTTTTCTTTGTCAGAGACTCTAAAATTCCCGTCGGAGGTCAGCATTTTTTTTTTAATTTTGCCAAAATATCACGTCGCCGGATCCGTAATCCAAGTTATTAGAATAAAACGGCCTATTAAACTGTGAGAAGAAAAAATACATGAATTACCACATCGACAATGAAGATTGATTCGACCTTTTTTAGGAGGTGAAATCAATGTGATCTCTTCTTGAGTTCTGTCAGCATGAAATGCATGTTGAGATTTTGCCTCATGACTGGAATTGAGCCCACTTTTAGGTGAATTCAAGCCAGGAACACCCATTTCCTGGCAGTATTATATCACATGGCTTCTCATTTGGTAGATACTAGCTCTCATGCCAATGTCACATGATACCTGTCCTCTCATTGGTTTACATGGTTTGGCTGGATATGAAACCCCATCAGTGCCCCATGCAAGCTACATGGTTTCACTTTTACCGGTATGTAGGCTCTGATTGGCTATGGTCAGTCTCAGCTAATGAAGAGAGAGAAGATTTATACAATTAGTGGTTGGGTCAGTGTGAGAGATGAGAAATGGGGTGGGGTGCTGTCTAGGTCAGGCTATGGTCATTTCTTGTTAGTAAGGAGGCAGGGGCTTTACTCAAACACATGCTTCACACAATGAAGTATTCCGGGTTAGCAGGTTGTTCCCTTGGCGCCGCCATTACTGAAGCTTGTTATCAGCGAGTTCTACTGATATTACCTATCAGATGGGTACCAGTTGGCCCCCGAGAGGACCGCAGTGAATTGTTGGTGTCATTTCATTGGCTGATAATCAAACCAGCTAAGGCCGTATATTGAGGGCCACATACTGCATACATATACACAGTAAAAATAAATTTTCCTTAAATGGTGATTCACTGACACTCGCATTGCCAGTAAATCACTGTAAAAATACTGTGAATTCCTTTTGAAAACTGCAGAGAATCCCTATACAGTGAAACACTGCTTTTATAGGGGAAATCACCGGTTTATTTTTTAAATTACTGTGAATCACCATAAGATTTTACGGAGTTTCCATGCTAAATTTAGGGATTTTTTTAACAGTGTAATTCAACATGCTTTGATACACTGAATGCATACACTAATCCCTTGAGGGTCACATAGTTCATAAATGTATTTTAATATGCTTTGATATCACATGCCTCTGATAGGCCTGACATACTATTGATGCATGCCTCTGCACCACCCCCCCCCCCAATCACACACACACACCCTTTTCACACTAAGAATAAGAATAGAAACTGAAAGTGGGCATGGTCGCAAGGTCTAGAGGTAGTACATGCACACTGCTCCAGCTTGACTCTTCTTATAAGCGATGCAGTGTGTCTGGAGGGGGGCTGATGTTAGATATTGATGTTATTTCTAGTATTTCCCTATTATCCCAGGGATGTAAGTTTTCAGAATTTTGTCTGATTTCAGAATTTTCAGAGTTCGACATGCCCATACATTGTACCCAAATTTCCTTTCTTGGATCAATATTTTGTGGTATTTTAAGATTAATTCAAAATATCTATGTGCATCTTCAGAACTTTCCATATGCCCTGACTTACATCCCTGTTATCCAAATATATATCATTCGGTTTACCCCAAAGATGTTGCGTTTACTATTCCCCCATTATCCAAATATATTATTCTGTTTGCATCAAAGAGAAAATTTCCATGAAATACCAGAACAACATCACATAGTACCAGGTATTGTTTTCCAATAACCCATGACTGTGAAATAGCAATCCTTCACTGACGGTTTCGTCTCCTCATTTATTAAGAAATGATGAAATAATTATGTGCTACCTGTTCTTTTAATTTATAGGAAGACGATAAAAACTGAGTTTATTATTTGTAATATGGCATAGTGAGAATTGTGAGAAATGGAATCCAGAGGATAGAACTTCAAAGACCTGCCTATATTTAAAGGCTATCCTGTTGTGAGCCCGAAACATGAAACATTGGTGACCCAGTATGGGAGGGCTCCTTAAGTTAATCAGCAGTGATTCTACATCTTGTCCATAGGTGTCTCTGATGTCAACATGGCGTGTTTCTCCCTAATATCGGCTAGTCTCCCCATTATCGCCCACTGCGCCTGACTGTAGCTGGTTCTGTAGGACGGTACCAGCACTGTCCTCTTATTATGTGTAGAACTAAGTTCTCCTGTAGCCAGTATACAACGTTGGTCGTCATGATGCATGAATGTAGCCCTGGCGAGTAACTCGCCAGGGCTACATTTATACATCATGCCGACACAACCTAGAGGGTTATCATGAGCTCCGATGACGCGCTGGCGAGTAGTCTCACTAGCACTTCATGGATGCATCATGACGATCAATTGACAGAATACACTCCTTATGTCATGGCAGATACGATCGTTACTATAGAACAGCACTGGACATGCCGTATTCAATGAGGGGATGGAATACAATATGCCCGTATTCAATGGCTGATGGTCATGTGACCTGCTGCAATAAAAACAGCTAAATACTGTTGAATTTCTTTATCTAAAGCCTTTCAAACCTGTGTAGCCATGACATAGTTCCACTTCCATGGCCTGCATTACACTCAGTCATATAATGGCTTCATGGAATATGGCAGCACCACCTCTGGGAATACGATGCAAAAATACTCCATGGTCGTAGACATTTGCTTATGTATCAACTGCCCTTAAAGGGTTAAAGCTCTATATGACCCTTAACCCTTTAAGGACAGAGCAAAAATTGTTGCCCTGGCCATGGAGACAGCCTCTGATAAAAAGTATAGTTCCTAGAGGACGAGCCTATTTTCAATTCCTATACTAATCCTATATAACTGGCATCGACTATAGTCAACGCTAGGCCTGCCATGGTGTCGACTATAGTCGATGCTAGGCCTACCATGGTGTTGACTATAGTCGATGCTAGCCCTCAATGGGTTAACCCCTTAAAGGCCGCTAATGCATGAGTGCATCAATCCCATTGGTCGGCATGATGCTCCAATGAAGTGCGACCCTCAGGAGTAGATACATATATACTCCCGGAGGGTCGGCACGATGCTCCAATGAAGATGCTGTCTTGCCAGCACTTCATTGGTGCATCATAATGACCAACGGGCATGATGCATTAATGCATCAGCGGCCCTTAAAGGGTTAAGGCGTTAGATGGGCAGGGAAGGGCGGCAGTAGTGTAAGAGGCCTGGTGAAGCAGCAGTGATTCTGCAATCAGCAGTGAAAGGGCTGGGTGCCCTGTGCCCCTATCAAAGTGGGCCATTGAGTGATCAGCTCCTGTCTAGGATACCCCCTCCGCCCCTCCCCCCCCCCTCTGCCTGCCTAGATAGATCCTCCACGGTCCGCCTTTACTATATTGACCTCCGACCTGCCTCCACCATGCTAAATTGTTTGGATCAATCAATAACCAACCTTTGCACCCTTTTAAGGGCAGCTAATGCAAGAGCCTGTGGACATGCATCGTGATTGGTGCATCATGTTGACCGGTGTTGGTGTATACAAATTTCTAATAACATGACCCATAACGGCGTAATGTTCATTGATTTTTAGTACAGAAAGGTACGGGGGTAGACACAATCAAGGTACTCTTTACACAGAAAAATTGGTACTTAGTGTACTAACTTATACATTGAGGATTGGTCCCTGGGTGTGCCCTATTGAAACAGCAAAGGTTGGGGGTGCACCTTGTAGGCGAGGATAAAGGACATTAGATTAGTATCAATGTTTATGTCATGGCTGATACAAACGTCACTATAGATTAGTACTAGAACCACCGTATTCAATGGGGGGCATCAAATACAATGTGTCCGTATTCAATGGGTGTCCGACATCTTGGATTTTGAACGGATCTGAGCTGTTTTTCTTTATTTAAAAGCAAAATAACCCCCTAGGCCATTTTTTCTCACTTTATTCCAATACTAGCATATCACAATCTATAGACTTGAGCAAGTCTAGGTGGTATACTGTGTCTAAAACCTGTGATAAATATTTAAAACAGGTTTATCTGGAACTGTTTGAATAATATTTTCCTGCCAAAAGAGCTGATATTCCCCTCTGTGGCACTGGCGTATCCCACAAAGCCATTATAAAACACAGTGGCGGCCATTTTGACGTCTATATGACATACTATGTTGTCATGGTAATATTTAGTTGATGCCCTCAACATATCAATGCATCACCGTCAGTCTGTAAATGGCAGAACCATTACAGACGAAACTCAGTCTAATTCTTTGTGCCTACCCCGACCCCCCCCCCCACACACACACACACTCATGTGCTGTCCTTACTTTGCTAATTTGCCGGGCCCATTGATAGTTGCCCTTGTACCTACCCCTATATCACCACACCACTTCCCTTACAAGCTCACTACTTTCCTGTTGAGTTTCCCTTTTCTTAAAAAAAAAAAGCAAAAAAAACAACAACAACAACAACAACGCCCCCCTTTTCCCCTCTTCCTCCATCTCCACCCCCAACCCACCAACTCTCTGTTGACAAACCATCAAAAATAACAGTTGTAAGTATGGTCACAGTACCTCTGTCACTGCGACATCATTTCCCCCACTGGAATATTTAAGTTAATGGGATATGGAGAAGCGAATAAAGCATAAATCAACCACGTAAATGTTGGCAGCTATGGCTATAGGCTAATTATCATAGGCAGCTCAAGGATTCAAGTTTTTTGTTGTTTGTTTGTTGGTCTTTTGCTAAATATCTGCTGTCAAATTTTGACCAGACACGCAAATATTGACTTAATACCCTTGATATAGGTTCTTCAACCCCCCCCCCCCCCCAACCACCACCATCACCCATCAGTCAGTCACTGCCCTGATACCCTCTGTACATCCATTCTCTCACGTCACCCCTTGTGACGTCCTACGTCACTCTACCCTGACGTCCCTACTACAATCAGATAGTCTGAGTTCCTCACTTTCCACCCCGATTTATGCTGTTCACTCTCCAACCCGAGCTGCCCATTCAAACAGAGATTCCGTGTTTTCCTTACTAAACGCCATTCTTAGCCATTACTGTTATATGCCTGAGAACATTCAGAAGAAAATAGGCTATTTTCCCATGTGTTTTTTTTTTCATGACCAGTCTGTGCCATCTTAGTCATTCTCCAAACCATACTGCTCAACGTCTATCCCGACTCCCTTTTGAAGACGCCCTTTCACCCAGTTTGACCTCTGACTGAGAACTTGTTCTGTGGAATTAGGTGTATCTAATTAGGTTTTGGGTATTGTGGGGGCAGGGCTAGCAGGGTTCCCACAGGTCAGGGAAAGTCAGGGAAAATAAAATAGTCAGGGAAAGTCAGGGAATCTTAGGATGTTTGATTGTGAGTCAGGGAAAGTCAAGGAAAATCAGCCAGAATATACTGCCAATGTTTTTGATTTTAAGATAAATCTCCAGAGGGAGGGGGTGTCGCCAGTACTTTTTTTCCAGATAGATCCTCATTTTCAAAAAGTGCTGGTTCAGCATATAGGTGAGGCCTCATAGTAACATGTGGCATTTTTGTTCCAAGCAAGGTTAGACGCTTATTTATATCATTGGTTTCCTGATTTCTTCAGGGAAATGATCATTTTGTCAAGGAAAACTCAGATTTTCTGCGGAAACCATGGCTAGGTGTGTTACAATGTGTTAGGGTAGCTGAGTTTTGAGGAAATATTTTTCATGAAGCATTTCATCTGTAAGTGAATGTACCAATTTAAAAACAGTATGCGTCCGACGTTATCAGACATGTAATGTCTGACCCCCCCCCCCCCAATCATGTAAGTGTTAATCATTTTTACACTAGATTGCACATATCACAGGAAGTGTCTTTTTTTAGGCCAAACATCTAAGCTTTCCGAGAGTTTACTCCCCTGTTTCCTAACTTAAATGCAAACTGAAAAAAAAAAAACCTTCTTAGAGTCCTATTTGTTGTAGATTGAGTAGAGCAGCACGCCCACATTGAGCATGCCGCGCAGAACCGAGCAATTGCTACATTTGCTGATGGGGCTTTGAGCCACTCGTAGCGCCACCTGGTGAGGCTGGTGAACACCTCACGGAGCGGTCAGCAGATGCCACTCACCCAGCAATTACGCAGGGGCAATAGGTGTGACTGGGTGGTATAGTGTGACCAGAAGATGTGGTTGGATGGTATACTATGTCTGATTGATGTGATTGGGTGGTATAATGTGTCTAATAGATGTGATTGGGTGGTATAGTGTGCCTAATGGATGTGATTGGGTGGTATAGTGTGTCTTATAGATGTGATTGGGTGGTATAGTGTGCCTAATGGATGTGATTGGGTGGTATAGTGTGTCTAATAGATGTGATTGGGTGGTAAAGTGTGCCTAATGGATGTGATTGGGTGGTATACTATGTCTTATAGATGTGATTGGGTGGTATAGTGTGTCTTATAGATGTGATTGGGTGGTATACTATGTCTTATAGATGTGATTGGGTGGTATAGTGTGTCTTATAGATGTGATTGAGTGATACAGTGTGTCTTATAGATGTGATTGGGTGGTATAGTGTGTCTTATAGATGTGATTGGGCGGTATAGTGTGTCTTATATATGTGATTGGGTGGTATACTATGTCTTATAGATGTGATTGGGTGATACAGTGTGTCTTATAGATATGATTGGGTGGTACAGTGTCTTATAGATGTGATTGGGTGGTATACTATGTCTTATATATGTGATTGGGTGGTATACTATGTCTTATAGATGTGATTGGGTGGTATAGTGTGTCTAATAGATGTGATTGGGTGGTATAGTGTGTCTTATAGATGTGATCGGGTGATACAGTGTGTCTTATAGATGTGATTGGGTGGTATAGTGTGTCTTATAGATGTGATTGGGTGGTATACTATGTCTTATAGATGTGATTGGGTGGTATAGTGTGTCTTATAGATGTGATTGGGTGGTATAGTGTGTCTTATAGATGTGATTGGGTGGTATACTATGTCTTATAGATGTGATTGGGTGGTATAGTGTGTCTAATGGATGTGATTGGGTGATATAATGTGTCTAATAGATGTGATTGGGTGGTATAGTGTGTCTAATGGATGTGATTGGGTGATACAGTGTGTCTTATAGATGTGATTGGATGTTATAATGTGTCTAATAGATGTGACGGGGTGGTATACTATGTCTTATAGATGTGATTGGGTGGTATAGTGTGCCTAATGGATGTGATTGGGTGGTATAGTGTGTCTTATAGATATGATTGGGTGGTATAGTCTGTCTTATAGATGTGATTGGGTGGTATAGTGTGTCTTATAGATGTGATTGGGTGGTATAATATGTCTAATAGATGTGATTGGGTGGTATAGTGTGTTTTATAGGTCTGATTGGGTGATTATTTTGTGTCTAATAGTTGTGATTGGATGGTATATAGACTAGCAGCAGTCCCCAAGTCCCCTATACCAACACCACTATACCCCGAAAATCCCTCTCACTATTCACTAGAAGTATTTTCAAATTTTTTTATCAGTTTATTGACGTGGTTTATTTCAACTCTCACATATCACAATCTATAGACTTGATTGAGCAAGTCTAGGTGGTATACTGTGTATAAAAGCTGTGACAAATATTTAAAACAGATTTCTCTGGAACTGTTTGATTTATATTTTCCTGCCAATAGCTGATATCAATTATTTACCTTCACGGATAATCAGGCCCTCTTGAGTTCCAGCTTCAGTTTCAACCTTCAACTTTTGAACAGAGAGTTAAACTAGAGAAGTTCTAGCTTGAATTATGAGGAATTGCAGCTCATGCATTTCTCTGCATCCAAACCGGTTTAATATCGGCAATAGAACCCCTTGCCTCGCCCCGTGAATGCCTAATGCCGCCCCAGTCGTCCTCTCACCACGTGTGTGGCATCCAACAGTACCTATGGTTAATGAGAGGTGTGTTGGGTGTCGGGGGGGGCACTCCGTATTGGCTTGGGTACCGACTGTGGTATCAACCCCCAAAGCGTAGTGGCGGTCAACAGGCCAGAGACAGAAGAAATAAAGAAGGGGTCACTGTTAAATAAAGTTAGGAATTACGATAAGGTGTTGATATTACCCGCCATTATAAATCTAGGAATAAAGGATCTTATTTGTTTCCCATACTACATTCACACTGGATATGTGAATTTATTGAAATTATCATAGACAATGTCAGAAAGGGTCCCGAATAGGGGGGCTGTGAAAATCGTGTAAATCTTTGTGGCCTGTCAAATGGCAGAACAAAGGGGGTCTGTAGTTGGCAGGTGGTACCTACCAGCTAAAGCCTCAGTGCCCCCCCCCCTCCTGCATTGACCCCCAGCGCCGGGTGATAGGGGATGGGGTTATAAGATGTTTAGCTTTGGCAGATTGTATATTGATTGGAGGTGAGACCTTTTGTACTGTGAACAAACTTGTTGGTAATAGATACAATGCACATTGGTTCCTGATTGGTAATGGCCTATATACATATCATCATTATGTATACATACATTAACAGTAGGATATGCAGAAGCCCATGAGTTATCTTTGTGTAGGGGGGGGGGTGTTATTCCTCTCACAAGAACCTCTTATTCAGTACCAGGTAGTTTGGGCTGAACAATATTATGCAAAGCGGTTATTCCAGTGTAGCTCATTGACAAAAATCAGCCCGATTTTAACTGGATTTTTATCGGATTTGAGAGAAATAATGTACAAAGTTTTATATATATATATAAAAAAAAGCAGTTTACTTTATTTCTGAGGTAAATTCAGTTTTACGTATTCAGTTGTTCGCATATGATGTCCAAATGTAGAATTACCCAAGTTTCAATTACATGCTGGCAAATGGATATAATGAATTTAAGTAATATAGGACACCTAAAGGATCAAACTGATGTCAAAGCGCAAAGTCAGGTGACTTATTTGCATGGTAGTGTCAATAGTTCACAGTAAGGCCAGAAGCCCCCTCCCCATGCCCCTCATCCTATAGGCCTCTCCCCTATATTGTCCAGCGGGCGCAGCCATTGCTGAAGTAAGTACTGGCGAGATAGGACCTGCTAAGTGCCATCACGATGGGTACCAGTTGTACCCTAGAAATCGTCAGTAAAAAGAGATAATTATTTCATAGGTTTAAAATACCCCCTCCCACCGCTTTTATATAGGAGTCTAGACCAATACTACCAGTGGGTTCGCCATTTTGAATTTCAATTAGTCTGGATGGAAAAAGAATGCAAAACACACTGATAAGCCATACCATGATAGGTAACCCACCCCTGGACAACACCTACCTCCAGATACCTAGCCGGTTCCTATCTTTAACCCTTTAAGGGTCGCTGATGCAGATGCAGGACTCGCCAGCACTTCATTGGAGCATCCTGCTGACCCTCCGGGGGCATGTCAGCCACAGAGGGTCAGCATGATGCATGAATGTAGCCCTGGTGAGTTACTCGCCAGGACTGCATTATTGCATTATACCGAGCAATGGGCATGATGCCCTCAGCGGCCTTTATAGGGTTAATAGCTCTTGTCAGTAAATGTCACCAGAACCAGCTCCAGTCCCGCTTTGGGCCTATAGGAGCAGATCGCTCTCACTCACAAAGCACGAGCTGCTCCTCACATTTTAAGGTCAGGGATATTTTCACCATCGCCATTACCTTTTTACCTTGGCCATGTGTTGGAACGGCGCAAAACAGGGGAATGGTCGATAATTATCCTGCTGTTAACCCCTTAAGGATCACATATGGACAATGCAAGGAGAAGTGTCTGCGGAAGCAAATTATCTGAGATGTTAAGCCCAAATGTGATAAAAAGCATAGAGGCAGGTACAGATCATCTGTATGTCACTGTTTGAGGTAATGAGAGATCCGTTGAATCGGAGGGCCAGGAGGTCTGGGTTGACTATTTAGGGAATAATGCACGGGGCATGGCTGTGGGAGTGCTCTAGACTGTATTGAAACATCAAGGGGCCTATAAGGCCTCTTGATGCCATGACCCATGCATTATTCCCTAAATAAATGTCTCAATACAGTCTAGAGCACGATGGCAGCCAGGACCAAGTGCATTATTCCCATTATAACACAGAAAAATAACCCATCAGCCACCTGACAACATGAATATCGATGGTGAAGTCTAAATGTGAGATGAAGTTGACCTCCTGTGCTGGGAGTGCATTATCCATTTAGATAATGCACGGTCAATCAGCCAATCAGAATGCAGCATTCAGGATAATGCACTCTGGCTTCACCCAGCAGTGTTATAAAGGTAGCCTAATACTTAACTCGCCGTGGTTACATTTATGCATCATGTCTAGCCTGTGGGTATGATACTCTTCTGTAGGACCAGCATGATGCATGGATACAAGCCTACAGAGCATCAAGACTGACTGCATTGATGCATCATGCTGGTGAATAGACATGATGCATTGACCCTTTCAGGGGCAGTGATGCATCAATGCAGTTAGCGCATCATGCCCATTAATCGCCTTGATGCAGTCATGAAGTGCTGGCGAGCCTGCGCACCAGTACTTCATTGGAGCATTATGATGACCCGCCAGGGGTTTATTAAGCCTGGGGGGTGGTATGCTACTTGATTGCAGCCCTGATAAGGGCCAATGGGCACGATGCATTCATTAATGGATTAATGCATTAGTTAATGCCCTTAAAGAATTAACCTTGTTTGATAATACAATCCTGCATGGTGCCTTTTAGGCCAAAAAAAAGAATAAATTGTTTGTTGCAGGTAACATGTTGAAAAAAATTAGGTAGGGTAGCTTAGATTTTTTTTTATTTTGTAAAATATTTGTAACTACCACAATGACTCGCGCCTCGCCGTGGTGACTTGTGACTAACAATGGTGACTCAACGATCACTGAATCAACTTTAAAAAACATCAAAAATAAATATTTTGTTGAAAATTGGAGAGAGAGAGAGAGAGAGAGAGAGAGAGAGAGAGAGAGAGAGAGAGAGAGAGAGAGAGAGAGAGAGAGAGAGAGAGAGAGACAGAGAAAACTAGGGTTGGCTCTGTTTTGCTAGGTAAGGTCGGGTTACCTGAAACACAACTATTTTGGCCTTACTATGGGACTGGGGGGGGGTGTCTACCACATCAAGACCTGAATGCCATCCTCACTGTTTGTAGTTCATCCATATTGTTTTTTGTTGTTTTTTTTTTACATTGAATAATTAATAAGTCTAATTGGCTAACCCCTGCTTTTGCCCCTGCTGCGCCACCTAACATGTTTGGCCTAATTAAAAACTTAATTATGGAAGCTGTGTGCCTGGACCGCAAAGTGAATTGGACCGGAATGGAAGCCACCACACCTATCAGAATGCATTGCAAGGGACGCAGCTCCGGCAGCCAGTTATCTTTCTATAAGAATTGTATAGAAGTCACACATAGTCTGATACCATTGTTAAAGTGTGGGAGTCTGCCTTAAGCTATAGACGTAGTGCTTTCCCTGCCTTTGCAGGAGTTATAATTTATTTATTTATTTTTTTTTTTCTTTTGATCAGAGTGAGGATGGTAAGCATCGTTTCAAATCATTATCAGGAATTTATAATTTAGCTTCATTATCAACTGTGACATTTCCTTGTCGGATATCACGGTTACACCTTCCATTTAGCAAGAAGTGGTGTCCCTTTTTGCAATGCCCTAGGTCTAGTGAAACAGGGTCTAAAATTTGAAGCCACCACTAAATATTGAGGAATGTGCTATGCATATATCCTTATACTAAAAGTTGATAAGGGAGATTTAGCAAAAAATATATGAAAGGTTGTAGACCTGTTCAATGACCACTGATGCATGAATGCAGCCCTGGTGAGTAACTCGCCAGGGCTGCATTGATGCATCATGACGACCCAACAGTGTCCGGTACTGTATTTAAACCATGATGCTCCAATGAAGTGCTGGCTGGCAGACTCACCAGCACTTCATTTGTGCATCAGACCGACCAATTGGCATGATGCACTCCTGCATCAGCGGCCCTTAAAGGGGTTTAAAGTAGAGAGTCCTATTATCGTACAATCACCTTGATGATAAGGTCCATTACCTTGACGGCTCTACCGGTGGGGTATGTACTGCCTGGTCAGGGTCACATAACCACATCCCTAGGTGTGCTATTGTGTATAATGGGAATAGGAGGGGAAATGTTGATACCCTAATCTTTAAATGACCGCATAGTGCTACTGTTTTAGTGGAAAATACCCGTCATCCTAATTCATAGAGGCAGCCCCTTGCATACAAATAACTTCTATGGATGCATTTCTTAATTTAACGTAAACTCAGAAACAAATGTTGGTTGTTTGAAAACACTTAAACTGTGGTACTGAACAAGTAATCAATGCCTAACAGGTGACGCATCAGATGTATGCACCAATAATGCATGAGGCGCCGAAAGTATTATTGGTGCATACATCTGACAAGTCACCTGTTAGGCATTGACTATTTATCTTATTACATGATTAATGCATCAGAAGGCATCATGTATTCATTGGAAAGAGAACGTCTACTCCCACCTGGCCTCACCGGGGCAAGGTTTGACAGCAAAAGGTAGGTCAGGCCGGGACGTGAACCCCTGTACCTAACATTCTGAGTGCAACTTGCTGACCACTAGACTATCGTCACACACACCTCAGCATCCGGCAGTCACTGGTTTGGTCTGAACGTGTCAAGCAGTACTGTGTGTCGTGGCTATGGGTAAAGCAGCTCTGGCCACTGTGGTAATCTCCTAACCAAATTCAGGGCTTCCCTAGCCCACTTAAAAGGGTCTATTTCTCCTCTTTCCTATCCCCTCGAATGTGTGTGGGGAATGTGTGTGGTGCACATATGTGTAGGCACTGCCACATTGCCCTGTAAACATGTGTAATGTCTTTCTCGCCATGAATATGACCTTAGCTGTCGAAATGGCGTTAAACATCTCTTACTCACTCCTAACCAAATTCTACTGCTGCTTTGAATGTCTGACGGCGTGGCCTAATAGGCAACACCTTGGTCTTCAGATCCAGCCTTTGGAGGTTCGAGTCCACCTCAGGCAATGAAATTCTCATGTTTCAAATTTGTAAAGTGTGTCTGATATCCATGGATATCAGGCACACCTTACAAAGCCATGATGCATGCAATATCGACAGGTATCAGAACGGGAATATCCAGGAAAAGCACTCAGAATCACAGATATCGTGTAATAATATGGAATAATAAATGGATAACCCAGCACTTTGGCTGGTTATCCTGGTGTGTTGGCCGTGGATAACCACATCTTGCTTACTATCTACTTGTCCGGACCATAAATGGCTTATCTTCTAGATTATTACTTCATCATGAGTATTACTGGCATCTCCATTTCATGTTGCCTGGTTTACTCTGTGTTCACTAGAGGGCAGCAGCAATGTAGATCTAGTCACTGCCAGTGTCAGTAGGTGGGGCACTGTACCTGGGTTTTGTGGCGGAGAAAGGGGTGGTTGCATGTAAAAAAAAGGAAGGAATCCTCTGTTTTCGGGATAATACACATCCATACGATGGAAATGAAGCCGTATATATGACAGAAGGTGCCACTTATTGTTTTGAAACACTAAATTCATTGCCATCATGATGCATGAATGCAGTGCGGCCAAGTAAATACTGAATTATTAACACGGTTCTCACAGGTGAGAGAAAATTAAGTGGAGTCAGGGAATCCTATGAAATTTAACCTTTAGGGTGCGTATTAACCTTTCTATAACAGCTAAAGATGGATTTGTTATTTGCACGACACGCCATATATATGTATCTCATGCAGATAAGGATCTCAATTTATGACAGGATGAATCTTATTGGTGCCGGTCATATTCAACAAGCTCATTGTCCCATTGTTTAATTCAGTCACATTTTATGTCATGATTTCCCCTCCACCACACATTGTCCACAGAGTAATCACTGGAGTCATTTATTTCCACATTTTCTTGACTTAAGTTAGCCCATTAAAGGTCGCCTTTTCATCATAATGCACAATGCAGTGCTGGTAATAGATCCAATAGGAAGTGGTCCTTTTTTGCCAGCCGCAGGGGGTTAATTTGGGGGGGGGGGCAGGGTTAGGTAGATTTGTGAGTAGTACAGGGAAATGTGAATATCTAGCAGGTAGTTTTGTGAATAGCATAGATATGGACTACAGGTAACGGCTTTCATGTGGGGTTGTAGAGTCATATAAAACAATGTGAACACCTAGCAGGGAGTGGTTCGAGTAGTAGAAGGGAAATGTGGCTATTTAGCAGGTAGTTGTGTGAGTAGTAGAGGGCATTGTGGATATTTAGCAGGTAGCTTTGTGAGTAAAATCAATGTTTATCACCTGGTTCAACAGGCTTTATAGATGATGTGGTGTATACGTATATAAGATTGTTCATCCCAAGATGAGGAGTTGGGCATTTTCCCCCTGGTATATTAGGTCAACATTAGAGGAAATGACCATGGTCACTATATTTATATAAGTGTATCTTGGGTTTCCAAATATAGGGGAGGGTCAAAACATATCCCCTACCCCTGCCATTGGAAGGGCCACATTCTAACACTCCTGCGTTTTTTTGTATCACATTGTATCAGCCTCATAGAGTGAGTCTAATATGGCCTATGCATGATTGTAGCATCAACAGTAGTTGTATCCTTGCATTTTGACAACATATGGGGCTGAAGCCTGAACCTATTAATTTATGTCATTACCATAGTGGCCTGTTCAAGAACCCTGGCACTAGAGATTTCAGTACCACATACTCTATCCCGGCGTTTATACAAGACCAGCGCTTATTCTATACATAGTGTATATTTCAATTTTAAAAGCACTGTGCACCCAGCGTGTATTCGAGACCTGTCCTTATTCAAGTGCCTGGCGCTAAACCCTTTAAGGGCCGTCGATGTATTAATGCATCATGCCCATTAGTCGTCATGATGCACCAATGAAGTGCTGGCGAGACTGCTCACCAGCACTTCATTGGTGCATCATGCTGACCCTCCGGGAGATTACGTATCAACCCTGTATGGTCGGCATGATGCTCCAATGAAGTGCAGGTGAGTAGTCTCGCCAGCACTTCATTGGTACATCATGGTGACCAAGGGGCATGATGCACTCCTGCATCAGCGGCCCTTAAAGTGTTAAAGAAGCCACTTTGTTAGTTGTTATGAGTGTTAGTTACTGACCAGTTCTTAATGCCCCTTATCCTTATCTACTTGCAGTATTTCCTGATGGTGGTCATCATCTTCCTCCTGCAGATTGTAGCAGGTATCCTGGCCTTTGTCTACCGAGAGGAGGTAAACTCACCACTTTATTATCCTACTTTGTCCTCATAAAGTATCGCGGGCTTCCCTTGGCCACTTAAAAGGGTCTATATCTCCTCTTTCCTATCCCCCGGATGAGTGTGGTGCACATATGCATGGGCACCGACACATTCCTCTGTGGAATTGTGTAATGTAGTTCTCACCATGAATATGACCTTAGCTGTCGAAATGGTGTTAAGCATCTATTATGAGTTTACTCACTCACTCATAAAGTATCGTAATACCCAATGTATAAGGCACACCTTGATATAAGGCCCGCCCTTACCTACTTTTATGGATCTGCTAGAGAAATTGAAAAGTGAATTAACTTTAAGGCGCATCAGAGGGTTTCCTCGAGTAAAAGGTGCGCCCTATACACTGGGTATTATGGTACCTGCTGTACAAAAAGCTGGCAGTGTTTGCTTTTCTGCAACAGATAGTTCTGGTAAATACCAGTTTTGGCAGTTGGTTTGCTGTAGGTACTGCCAGGGTAAAAGAACAGCCCCTTAAGGGTTGAAGATGATGAGATATGATAACAAAAAAGAGAGGATTTACCTAGCATTTATATACTTATAACGGTGAACCCTTAATCATCTTATAGTACATTATTGTATCTTGCCCTTTGATTGTCATGATGCATGAATGCAGCCATAATGAGTAACTCACCAGGGCTGCATTCATGCATCCATTTTGCTGAGCCTACAGGGCTAGATTATCTGAAAGGATATTTTAGCTGATGCGTTCCAATGTCTCTAACCCTAAAAATGCCCATGGAGCATAAATGCATCATGCCTATTGGTCGTCATGATGCATGAACGCAGCCATAGCGACTTACTTATGACCCGCGCGGTTGATACACTCCCATAGATGCACCAATGAAGTGCTGGCGAGTCTGCTCGCCACCACTTCATTGGTGCATCATGCCGACTAATGAGAATGATACACTCCTGGCATTGTCTGTACTTATACCAGGTGGAGAAGGTCCTCCAGCGTGAATTACAGATCGGCATTAAGGAAAAGTACTCTCTGTCGCACCGTGAGAATGACCAGCGAGGCATCAAGGACGGCTGGGACTTTGTACAGCAAAAGGTAAGGCTCTTATTGCAGTGACACTTCCAGCAATGGAAGTCTTCAACCACATAGGAAAAAAATTGTATTTTCAACATTTGCAAATATTTTTTATTAGTTTTGGGTAAAGAAATGTTTGTAAAATAGGTTTTTTATTACGTCCTCTATTTACATCAATATTATATGGAAGCTAATTGGGAAATGTGGGCACGTTTCCAGCTCTCCTGGGCCATTCCTTAAAAAAGCTTTTAAGGAAATAGGTATAGACCTAGGCAACCTGGGTAAGATCGGTGGTCATTTTACGCAAAGTTTAGAATCAATTTTGAGAAACATATTTGAGAAACATTTTTGAGATGGTAAAATGAGATGGCCAGCCTCAGTCTATATAATATTGCGTCGTGTAGACAAAAGTAACTGATAAACACATGCACCCACTTAGTTCTGTGGTTTATATAAGATGAGATCCATATTTGAATAACTAAAGCAGTTCCTCCATTTAGATGTTTTTTCGCCCGATGTAAAACTGGCTATGATCAGAGCTCCCTTGGAGAAACATGTACACAAGCCAGATAATTCTGGATGTGCTTTCATTAGGGCATCTAAAGGCTTGTGCAAATTCTGAACCCAATATAAACATTGGCTATATAGAGAAGTGGCTTAAAGGTTATTTCAAACCCGGTCTATGTTCTAGTTGAGCTGCTGCGGCGTTGGTAACTTCACCGACTGGTACCGCGTGAAGGCGTGGCCGGATGAGAACTGGGTCCCGGACTCTTGCTGCCAGTACGAGACACAGAACTGCGGCAAGAAAGGCAAACCAAGCCTTTGGTTTACAAGGGTAGGTTACGATGTTTAATTCAATAACATCTGATAAATGAATATGAATAAATAGCAGGTAGGCCTAATGAATGAAAAAAAACATTCTAAAATCTACTAATATCTACTTTGATCTACTAATATCTACTTTGATAAGGTACCTATTCCTGTGATGTCATGTTGAACTCAATAAGAGTAGTTTTGTCTTTGTATTAGACTTAGATCAGAACTCAAGAGAATAGATTTACAAATGATGATAGGAAAAAGCACATTTCTTCATAAAGTATGTTATATTTTACGATTTTTCATCACATTTTCGTCCTTTCATTGGATTTATCAGCAATTCTTTTTCTTTTACAGGGATGCTTTGATGAATTGAAATATCTGTTCAAGAAGTATCTTTATATTGTTGGCATCATTGGAATCACAGTTGGAGTGTTCCAGGTGGGTTGTGCATCACTATTCAGAGATTTGTGTTTAACAATATTTCAGACTTTCAAAAATATTTCTGTGTTCGTCACAGTTCAGGCATACCAAGGTATAAAAATGATTATCACTAAACCTTGTATAAAGAATCAAAGACATATAAATAAAGGTCAGTTAAGCCAAAGTAGGATTACAAATAAACAATGTATATCATAAATTCTAGATTGAACACTGGGGTCATTATGCACAGATATAAATAGACGTATATGACCATTCTTAGATCTACCGTCAGGGTGAATTTTTAAAAATATGCATCGAAAAGCCCTGTCCGTAAGCTGACCCCGGTCATAAGCGGGGGGTAGAGGTGGGGGAGATTTTTGGAGCAGTTTTCCAGGATTTCTCTATAATCTATTGTATTAAAACTCTGGTCGTAAGACGTGTGTAGACTTGAGCAAAAATTCCGAAGCCGATTTTGACCAAAAATGACCTAAAGAGATTAGCTTACATCCTTGGTTTTCCTGTGAGATCTTCTATTTATTTCATGTTTAATATATCAATTCAATTATTTTCCCACAGGTACTGGGCCTGACGGCAGCCATGGCACTCTTCTGCTGCCTGCGTAATGATAAGTATTACGACTAGCGGTACGCCCCCGCCAGAGAAGGCGAGATGCTAGAGGACGAATGCTGATCATCCTCACTCATCTCACTCACCCCGGCGTCTTGCGTCTCCACATCTGCCTCTACCCCGCTCTGCACTGACCGGCCAGATGCGACTAAACCCTCACTGCCAGCTCCATAGGCTCATGTAAGGTGGCAAGGTCCTGCAGGGTGCCTAAGACACAGCTCAGACAATTGGTGCTTCATTGACAGCTGTCCTGTTAGCCACCATCTTGTCTCTGCTCTGCACACATCATCAGCCCCATTTCTCTGCAGGAATCTTGCAAAGCATTGAGTTCTAGTGGACAGGGGATGGAAATGGACAAAAACGACAAACTATGTTTGCTCAATTTTATCAAACGGTGAAAGACAACTTTTTAGTGGATTTTGAGTGATAAATGTGAAGAAAATGGTAATGGATTGTGATCTATGGGCTGGCATTGAATGACTATCTAAAGTTGTTTCCCTATGATACAGGGATGGCCCAGAGAGCAGTGGGATGATTAGGGAACAGTATGTATAATGTGTGACCGATGAGGCTATGTCAATTAGTCATCCACATGTATACAAGCGGGTAAGACGGTTAATGAGGGCGCAAAGCTAATAGACAATATTTTATACTCAGACTAAGGACGCTTTATTGTATTATCTACTGCCACTTCTGAAGATCTACAAAATATGTTACTTACTTCAGAATCTTCAGAGAAATTGGTTATTTATCCCAGAATAAGTGAAGAAGAAGGGAGTAGTGAACGTTAAAGCGGGCAAAGTCTGGAAACTGTATAATCACCCTAAATGGTAACATGATTTCCAAGTTGCGTTATGTCATCTCCGTAGTCTTACAGACTATTGTGAGGGAGTTTGTCATTATGTTGACTTCTGGTGAACTATTTTAGGACTACCAGGTTGCGTTACTTCTCATAGGGAGACCCCTAGTGGTAATATTCCGAACTACACAGGCTTTTAGTCAGTCAGATCCTAAAATCAAATATGGCAGCCATCTTTTTTCTTGGGCTAAACCTCTTTCTGGGATGAACCTCCTTTTGGTTAGATCATCATGTTGTCCTACTTCAGGTGGCGCCATCTGGACCATTGTAAGTGTACTCTAGCAAATGAACATCTCACAGATGTATAGTTAATATGTATATATATACTGGTATTTAACTTTGCACTGCATAGTGCTGTCTTAAAGCTACTTTCTGACTCAAAGGTAAGATACATCTCTTCATGTTCACCAAACTATAGTGTTTGCATCAAGAATGTGAAGAGGTTTTGTGAATTAGAATTGATGAAAGTATCTTTTAGTAGGAATGGTTTGTGCCAGTAAACATACTGCACTTAGGGAAAGAGCTACATGTAGTAGTTTTCTCTCTTATAGACTCTGAGATTAAGCATCTTTGTCTGTGACTTATGGTTGTTTAAAATGAAAATTACAACCCCCTCTTTCACCACTATGATATGACATTTTCCGAGGAATATATATATACAGAAATATACAAAAATATTAAAAGATAATTGGCTATTTTTTAGAAGTCCCATTTTATGTAGTCAAGGTGATGTGTATCTTTGGATGTGATAGTGTTATTTCCTTGAATGTATTATACATACAAAAGGAATCTTCAATTATTCTAACTATGAATCAAAGAAGTGTATGCATTGCAATCTAAGTATCACATATCTTCAGGTTTTTATATTCTTAATCCTCCCCCAATTCCTTGACAGTTATCTGTTTTTATCTTTGGTGGAAAATTTTTTTGCCTGAAACTCTTCCAAAATATCAATAAGTTTCTGATATCTTTCAGTATTGTTAGCGCGTCGATTTTATCCTTTTACATGCAGATCCGTGTCATATTGATGTGAGCGACAGAACTGATGCTTGGTTAATGACAGAATGTTTCAGAATATTCTTATATATGAAGATCTAGAGTCAATTATAGTAGTAGGAGGGGAAACAATTTTAATCTGATTATATACATGTATTGCAGTTTAATGAGGATTGTTAGAAGTTGTGCTTCCCACCCTACCGTTATCTCGAGCTGTATACCAAAGCCGGTACATGTGTTTTGTTCATTGTTTGCCTTCTTCCCAATGTATGTATGCAGAATTTGTAGTGCAGAGAAATAACCACAAGCCTATACACTTTTCACTTCTTGTACAGGATTACTATAAGATCAGTTTAGATATTGAGCGAAAAGATCAGCGCATGGTTTGAGTGAATATTTTAAGTTTGATGGTGGTGCGTCGTTTTACTGATTGTGCCAGTAAAAACTATTGTGGATGCAAACATGGTCCGCAAGGTAGAATCCCTGGATACCTCGAAAAAAAGTCAACTAAAGTAGGCTCCAAATGAATAATCACAAAGTGGTTTAAAGTTATGATTAAATTAGCGAAAGGTTGCCCAAATACCTGTTGTATACAGTATGTTCCCCAAGTACCTTCTTTGTAAGGGTGGTTATGATAATTATATATTGTTATGTAAAATGTGGACCCTAGCAAATCTCATATCCCGATGAACAAAGCTGCCTTAAATGGCATCACTATTGTCACTGGTACTGAATGCACAGTTTTATGTTACCTTGTCAATGACCAATGTGTTCATATCTTTAGTATTGGTTGATATTGGCATGGCTAGGTAGAAATAAGGAGGATTGTACTAATGCACTTATCAAAGGCATATGTATGAGGAGAATCCTCCCTAGCAATGTTAAGAACATTATGTTTTAGGTTATTTACATAGTTATGACATTGAGAATCTCATTGCAAGTATAAAATGGTAGATTCTCCTCTCGGACATGTCCCAGAATATTTCTATTCGGGCGGAAGGTTATTTTTTGGAATGTCGTGTGGAATAGATGATAATTGTGATAACATAAAATGATTGGGTTCTCAGGACTCCCAATGCCTGTTTGCAATTGTCATAGATTACTAACTACAAACCAGAAGATTATCAGACCCCAGTCATGGTTTGAATTCATATGTATCCATCAATTTGCGAATATCATGTGTCTTATCGCTTTGAATGACACAAGCTCTGTCGTACAAATGTAATTCGGTTCTTGCACCGTATATCACACTATACAGAATAGACTGTATAATAGCCCCTGTACAGAAGTAATGTATAAATAGTGTCTAGTACAAATAACAAAATGGAGGATAGAGTTTGACTCTCTTCGAAGCAAATTTGTAGATTAGAAGGGGTACAGATTTCTGCACGCGCTGTAAATTGTCATCTGGCCATGCGCCTTGATATCCTTAACCCTTTAATGGCAGCATGGTGCTTAACCTGTTTTGTTGTGATCATAAAGGAATGTAGGTGTGGCATGCAAAATCGGGTCTGTGCAAAAATTGCTTGCCGAAATTCAAGTAATTCTAAAATCCCACTTTGCCCAAATCCTAGTTCTACTAGGGGCGTAATAACAAAGCACAAAGATGCGAGTTTGTACCCTGACCCGAGGTCCGAGGGCTTTGCCCAAGATCACCGAAGGCGATCAGGCAAAGCCCGAGGGCCGAGGGCAGGGTACAAACTCGCATCTGAGGGCTCGGTTTACGTTCTGACACAATAAAAAACTTTGATTTTCCTCAAAATAATTCACAAATAAGACAGGAAGGCCAAAAACAGGAAGTGAGACCGGAAGTGCTTTCACTGGGTCCCCTGACCCAACATGCGCTCTCGACCAATCAGATTGCAGGAAAGGTGACCCAACTGCACTCGAGTGTTAGAACAGTATCTTTAGGGTTGTTGTGCTTTCAAATTCTTTTAGCTCTTGGAGGATGTAATCATGGTTCTTTCCCTTCATAAAATAAATGTGATTCGTTTCGAGGCTATCAAAGATGTATCACTCTCCAAACAGATAACTGTATCTGTTGGCATTGGATTCTAGCTTAAGGAGTCTGGTGTGCGACCAGATTTCTCACAGACCAGTTTTTGCATGTGACGCAGCCATGATGAGTAATTCTTTAGCGCTGCATTTCTGCATCATGTAAACCCTACATGTGGCTACACTCCTGAAGGGTCTGGATAATGCAGACACAGTGCACCGAGTTACTCGCGAGTTATTCACCTGCACAGTTTTGTTGCATCAAGCAAACAAATGATCATACAGCATTGAGTACTATACTGCCCTTAAAGGGTTAAGTCATAGTACTTCTCTAAATCAATCAAAGGAACTTGCTCCTGGTAAAAAGATGCATTATGATAAAGTTGTGCCAAGTGTTGTGAATTGAAATTTATTGAAACTGGTCAACCAAAGTCTGAATGACTCGCTTTATGAATCTCCACATTTTTACATCTTGGTAGAAAGCAGAATGATAAAATTAATGATCTATGTTTATTTACATATTATATAGATGTTCATGGTATTTTGTTTCATAATCTCAATATCTCTTTGTACCATGTCTGTTGCTATGGCGGCAGACTGGTTGCAGCATTGGGCATTGTATTTATGGGTCGGGGACATTTTTGGCATTCCATCAAATAATAATGGACCTAGCATAGACCCCTGTGGAACCCCAAACAGAAATTATTAAGGCTGTATGTAATTATCAAGAAGCCCCATTTTTATTGCATCAAGGTTTTAAGTGTCCTCTCCTACAATGATGTATTAAATATTATAGTCTGTTCAGTGGTTTGAGGTAAATAGTCTCCTACATAATGCAAACTTGACGGTGCATTCCTGTTAGCGAAGTTGGCATGACTAGTGGTAGTCTGGTTTATCGTCACAGCGTTTTCTTTGTTTTTAGAGTACGAATTCTTGTGTTTGGACCCTTGATATGCCGCATAGCGTATTGATGCATCGTGCCAATATGGATGCATGATGCATCAATGAAGTCCTGGTGAGTGTACTCACTAGGCCTGCCTGAGGTATCATGCCAATAATGCATCTGATACACCCCAATAGGGTAGCATGCTGTATGAAAGTAGTCCCGGCAAGTAGCCTTACTAGGGCCACATTCATGCACAATACTGATAGCATGGGCTTAATGCACCAATGCATTGGGTAGCTCATGGATGTTCAACCGTACAAGGGCCCCTAATGCATTAATGCATCATGCCGACCCTACAGGGTTGCTACACTCCATAGCAAGAGGACTTCATTGGTGCAACATGGCGACCAATGGTCATGATGCGCCCCGGCATCAGCGGCATTTAAAGGGGTAAGGTCAACATTAGTTTTCAGATTCTGACTAGAACAGGGCAGCCCCTTCTGGCATGGTATACATATTTTGTAAGTTTTATAACCTCTGAGATTCATGTTTGTACATGCTACTCCAACCCACTCTACGTGTATTCTTTTATATCGTGTTAGACGTAGTCTATAAATGAATAAATGTACTGCTATTTCATCACACCGTGTCTTAGTTATCATTTTTCAAGTGTCGATACTACCGTCAATTCTCTCGTATAAGCCACACCCTGAGTTTGAGAGAAATGTATAAGCTTCACCTAGGGCTTGAAAATTGGCAATTTAGTAGTTTTATAGTGTAAAAAACCTTGTATAAGCTGCACCCAGACTTTGAGGCATTCCTACAAGCCTAATTATACGCGATAATTTACGGTGACATATTCAAGTACTGACACTTTGTGTATAAGGTGCATCCCAGTTATAAGATGCACCCTGAGTTAAAGGATGTGCTATAAGGTGCTGCTAGCACTTGATCTTTTGCAGTTTAATGGTGTTATATCGTTTAATATCTTTGTGTAAGAGGGGACTAACTTTGGTCAATTCTATAAGGTACAGTAGAGGTCCATGGTCGCTTATAAGCCACACTTTATAATTAATTATATGTGAGGTAATTATGGCAAGTCCTGTCATAATGTATACTCTTAAGTGTTAGGAAAAATACAATAATATTAGATTTATATATTGAATTGAATAACTGAGAGTTGAAACTATCAGAATTGGTTGGATTTAGTATTAGACTGGTGGGCCAAGGTCCAACAGATGCCTTGAAATCATTTTCAAGGGCATGGGGTAGTAGGGCAAGGTATCTTGGTGCTGGAGCAGGTGTCGTTGATGTGGAGGCAGGGGTCTTCTTGGCCTTGTTGGTAGGCGGAGCAGTAGGGGCAGCCTCCACAGCCAGGCTGCCGATCCATGTATAGTCCAGTAAAATTAAGTTTTAACGTTGAATAAAATAGAAGAAAGCTGGAATTTTCAGCATTGGTTGGGCTATGTATAGGCATGAGCATACTGAAAGTCCCAGGTTGTTCCAGGCTTGGCTTTTTTAATGCAATGTTCATTATTAGAGTCTGAGGCATACCCAAACTATGTTTTTTTATCGTACCTTGATATGGCCAATGTGTACTAACTCCAATAATAATGTCTCATATCAAACAATGAGAAATCGGATATCATGCTACACCGTGTACGTCTAGAAATCCCTACTGCTAGTGACAGTGTTATATACTGAAATCATTATCCATATTTATCAAATACTCTATTTAATAATGAACACTGTAACCTTAACCATACCATATCATCTACATAGCAATTGCATGTCACTTCTAGTATTGTGACATAGCTCCACATACCAACACTAGGGGAAATGCCAGTCAATCTCAGGGAGACCAGCACACACTATATTACCCATCAACACCATACCTGAAAGCCTCTGTAAGATATTGTAGTGGTCAGCAGAAAATGTCATGGAGAAACCTGGACTCGAACCCGGGACCCTCCAACTTCAATGTCAACTCACATGAAATATTTTTGCATCGCATTCCCCGCAGTGGGTCTGCCCCATTCAACTCAGCCTATAAGGCCTCGTTGAATACGGGCAGACCCACTTTGGGGAATACGATGCCAAAATATTCCATGGTCATTGACATTTGCTTATTTATGTTAGAATGGAAGGTCTGTAGCACTGGATGCAATATCAGACTTGCATCCCAAGTTCTAAGCAATAGGTACATTCCCCACTGCTGTAGCATCATCCATCCCATCAATCCAAACTCAAACACAGGAATTTAGGGACTGTCATTGGTCTTATGATTTCGAAGTACTGAAATATTTCCAATGATTCTTTGGAATACATTGAATTTGCACCATATCATTGCTGACATTTGAAGATTTATAATCGATGTTCAAATCATTGCTTCAAATGTCATTGACAGCTAAGAAATTTATAATTTTGACATAAATTTTCTCTCAGAAAGGTGCAATGTGATAGGCTGTCACTTGCCTGGTCATCTCATTAAATATGGAGGTTGTTTAGCAAACTCAAACGGCAGATATAGCTGAAATAGAATTGAACAATCCCATTGGAAAGGTGTCTAGAATTTGCCGTGACATCTTTTTTCTGAATCCTAATTGTATTTTACATAGATGACAGAGGGTTTTACTTTGTATTTGCAGTTGAGTTGAGCCACAGAGGCATAGGAAGCAAATCTCCATTGGGGGGGGGGGGCAGCGAGGGCCCCATCGCAACAACCTTGAATTGTTGGCTCAAGCGCTTTGATATCTATACATATGCATATAGAATTTGTATAGAAAAGTAGTTTTTTGGTCAATTTTGGATCTGACTTTAGGCTCAGGCCCCCATTTTCTCTATCCCATCACCATGTTAATCTAATTTGTGCTGCAAAGTTTTAGCTTTTTCTACATCATGTAAATTATGGACCACCTTATAACTTATAAGCTAACACAAGAACAACACTCATTCATTATATATATTTTATTCCTTCAGATAAAACATAGCAGTAAAATAACATCAATAATGTCTATAAAATGTATATTCCTTCTGTTCCAATTGTTAACATCATGTATTTCCATATAATGATTCACGATCCTAAAATATCAACTGGATTGAAAGTAGCTTTGTTCTATGAGCAAATGTCCACGACCATGGAATATTTTTGCATCATATTCACAGAGGTGAGGCTGTCCGTATTCAACGACGCCTTATAGGCGGAGTTGAATGAGGACAGGCCTCACAGAGGTGAATGCGATGCAAAAATGTTCCATGGGAGTGGACATTTGCATTTATGTCAAGGCCTATGGGGTTCATTTGCTTTTAGATAAAGAAAAACAACTCAGCTCCATTCAAAATCCAAGATGGTGGACCCCATTGAATACAAGCATATTGTATTCCATGCCCCCATGGAATACGGCTGTTCTGTTATCAAAAGGTGTGAGGAAATTGAAATGATTATATTCTCAAGGGTCGGATTTAATGAAAAAACTTTGTACACAACTAAGATCTCGACTTTCGAAAGTAGGATGTTTTCAAATGCAGTGGTTTCCAAGATGTTCATCATATTTAAAACAATATATTATTGCTATATGAATAGCATTATAATATGCCTACACATTTTATTTACATTATATACAAAATAGTAGACATGAATATTGTATATAGTCTGTGTCGAAAAGAATAAAACTTGATAAACGGTCTTGGTGTAATGATGTATATCTAGATAAAATAGCATCACATATTATCACATTATTCAGATTGCAAGGTAGCTTTTCACGCTGAAACTATTGCGTCGAGAGCTATATAGGAGAGATGTTCATTGGTAATATAGTTTGAGGTAGGCCAGTCGTCTGTGGTACTTCTTCTCATCCTTGGTGCTTATCAACTGCGAGAATAAAGAAAACAAGAATTTAGAATAATTTATAAATTTATTTTCATTTGGAGAATTTCCTCCAACTTTTGTGAACAGCAGAACTTTCCAGATACTAACGGTATTACAATATTACCTAAGGTGAAATCCTAAATAAACATAGCTTGGTATATCATAAATTCAAACCATTTCATTGGAAGTACGGTACCAAAATACTAATGTGGCAAAGTTGACAATGTAATAACATGTCTTTTCTGTGAAACATTTATCAATGGACTCAGACATTACTCTGTTGTTATTCCTAGGGTGATGTTAGATCTTTTGTGAACCCATAGGGATTGCGATCTTATGAAGCAGGGTAAAACACATGGCCAGTATCTGAGGTCATGCCATATATCTGAGGTGAGTGAGTGAGTAATAGATATTTAACGCCATTTCGACAACTAAGGTCATATTCATGGCGAGAACGACATTATACAATTTCACAGAGGAATGTGTCAGTGCCCTCGCATATGTGCACCACACACATCCTGAGGGGATAGGAAAGAGGAGATATAGACCCTTTTAAGTGGGCTAGGGAAGCCCATATATCTGAGGTGAACCATATGGTCATGCCATATATCTGAGGTGAAGAATATAGCCATGGCATACACCTGAGGTGAACCATATTTCTATGCCATATATCTGAGGTGAACCATATGGTCATGCCATATATCTGAGGTGAAGAATATAGCCATGCCATGTATCTGAGGTGAACCATATGGCCATGCCATATATTTGAGGTGAACCATATGGCCATGTCATATATCTGGGTGAACCATATGACTGCCATATATCTGAAGTGAAGAATATAGTCATGACACATAAAGTGTTCCATATAGCTATGCCATATATCTGAGGTGAAACATATGGCCATGCCATATATCTGAGGTGAAATACATTCAGTATGACTGATGTATATGACTACCAGGCACGTGTTCTGATGTTTTAGTAACACCGCAAGTCATTGACTGCTCATCATGCACCTTACCATTTCTCCCGGGCTCCTACCGGCCAGCGACTCTAAGGTCTGATACACAGTTCAAAGTTATCATATCTTATATATATTGATCCAATCAATGGGATTCTCTTTTGCTGACCATTCAGAGAAATTAATTTAATATCTCATCATTTTCGCTAATTCATATCAATTTACAACCTTGATATTTTCCTACTAATGCTAACACACGTTACAATAATCCTTAATTAAGTGTAACCTGAGGTCACTGATGCATTAGCAGGCTTTAGAGGTTTATAAGGTTAAAGCGTGTTACCTTTTCTGTGTTTTTGCTGATGGTGCTGTGTTGGCTGACGGAGGGCAGGTTGATCGGGCAGCCTCCAAACGACTGGTGCCATGTTACTTTACGGTCTGCCTCTATATTGTGTTCATATGTGCCGGGACTGTCGGAGAAATGGAGATAAGCATTAAAAGTGAATACAGTGTACTGCCAGTGTGAAATATTCAATATGGAAGTTGTAGAACGGTACATTGGCCCCACAGGTTCATGACGGCTTGATGTAACTCTTAACCATTTAAGGGCCGCTGATGCAGGAGTGCATCATGCCCATTGGTTGTCATGATGCACCAATGAAGTGCTGGCGAGACTGCTCGCCAGCACTTCATTGGTGCATCATGACGACCTATAGACTCGATGCATAAATACATCAGCGGTACTTAACGGGCTCACAAACCTTTGAGAGTGCATCGACCCAATAGAAAACGTAACGCATGAATGCAAACTTGGCCAGATCCTCATCAGGGCTGCATTCATGCATCATGACCAAAAAGAGGAATCAATACGCTTGTAGGGGATCGTGAATTCCCGCGCACGATGTAACGACTCTCAGGAGCCGGTCATCGGGTAATCACAGTTCCCCTCTCTGTGTCACCCCAGTCCAGGCGTGGGTGGAAGGTAGAAAACGTTGTACGGGGAAGTAGCTCAGAGGTAGAGCAATCGTCTGAAGGCTGAGAGATCCGGGGTTTGACTCCCGGTTTCCCTAAACGTTTTCGCCGACCCCTACATGCTCTATTCAAAACTATACAAGCAGTATACTGATCAATAATATCATCAAACTTTACTGCAGTTTTTTAAATTTTTCTCTGTTGCTGTTCTATTGGATTTTTTTTTTTAACTGCATTGTTAGGTTTGTTATTTTTCTGATTTCTTTATAATGTAATTTGTAATAGATGTTTACAAAACATCTGGATCATCAGTGTTGTTAAAGATACATGGTAAAGTACAAGTTTATCATACTAACTCACCCTGGTGATACTTCTTCGACGTCTCTGCGGTATACGGGGAAACGTTGGGCAGCTGCGCTGAATGGTTTGTATGCGGGATCAAACAGAATCGGATCTGTACATGTTGTCTGGTAGGTTGGAGGTGCAGGCGTCTTAAACTGAAATACACATTTAGAACATGTTATTTCTTTTTATTTTGTTCTCATTTTTTCCTGGTGAAAGTATAAAAATATAGCACACAGGAATTGTAACGACCATAAATGTGTTATGACTAAACCCATTGCACATGTGTTAAGATAATTTGACTCGAGCTAAAAAAAAGTAAATCAAAATTTCAGAATCTGACTTTAACATTTTTGTAGATGTATTTTAGAAAAAGAATATTTTATCATCCATCTTAGTACAGCTTTTGGAGAATTCATTTACAGATCAAGGTATATGTTGAGAAACATGATTGAATTTGAATGTTTTCTTACAACAATTTATATAAAGTATAAACATTCTAGAAAAAGTAAACAGTGACATTTCTTGAAATTTTCAAAAAATTATTTGAAATGAAGAGCTATCAATGATGTAGTGTATACGAAATGGTAAAAAAAGGAAGAATTTTTACATACTGTATTAAAGGCACAAAAATTGGCCATAGTGGTCAAAATATGCGCGTAATGCCCCATCATCAGAATTGTTATAACAACAATACATACTTTACACACAAAGGAAATATCTCGACAAAAAACAATAGAGAGGAAAAAAAGTTCTTGGATGGCCTTTTGGTACTGAACATGCAAATGCAATATTATAAAACAAAAGAACAATCGAATAGATTTAACAATGCAACAAGAAAAAGTTAAACAGTAAAACTGCACCCATCATTCACGATCATGTCTTCAGCAACGACCTCCAAATCATCACAGCAACATGAACATTGAACACCATAACAGTAAAAGTTCTTATAGTAATGTACCGTAAACTGTTTTTACATATCATGAGAAAAGGAAAAAAATGTCGCAGTTCACTTAATACACAACAGCAGAATTATAGGAACTCATTTACACATAGAAATAATTACTTATCATAAAGGATAATATATATTTATGATATATAGTCTATCGGTTTAAAGGAGAGTGACTATTGTAGGTTACATGTACGTTTGAAGTGGCCGGCGAGAAGTGTTCTAGCGCTGCCTGTTTCGAACCAGGGACCTTCCACACAAAAGGGCAGCTGCTCTACCAACTAAGCTACAGGGCAGCTGATGAACACCTTACTTCCACAACTAGCGCCATGAATAACTGTTTTATGGAAGATCTCCCACCCCTTTCTGTATCCTTTTAATGAAATGGCCCAAAAAATAGCATTTTATTAAACTCATCTTTTCGTGCATATAGTTAGTAGTGAACCGAGTTGTATTAAGTGAATATCAATGATATTATCATGGTGCCGTTCTCCATTACAGTGGACATGCCCCACGCACTATAACAGTGACATCAAATAGGTCTCTGGTGAAGATTGTCATTTTTGCATTAGATTTGTGAAACTACATGTATAAGTACCATTCTCCAATTCTATGATTTTTACAGGGTTAAGTTCTAAATATCTGCTCAAAGCATCCAATATTTCAATGTTGCATCTGTTTGTTATAGTGGATAGAAAGTCATTGTCTAATCTAACTTCGCTAAATGCCGAACTGCCAAACTATCCCTCACACCTTTACCGTATGTCATAGATTTTGTGAAATACCGCCAATGCCATGCAAAATACCAGTATCACATGAACTAATCACATATATGTAAAAGAAAGAAAATAGATAATTAAAAAAAAAATTACATACACCATTCCTTATTATAATCCATTTTATGGACCTCCATTCCTTTTCCATGCATAACAAACAACGACCTCTTAAATCAATTAGAGAGATAAAAAATACAAAACACCTGCAGAATTAAAAGTATCAAACACCTCATCATAATATCATTCCAAATTAAAACCATTACCAAACAGAGAAGAAGAAAATGCAGGAATCCTGAAAACTTTGCTGAATAGAGAGAAACTTTAAAGATGGTTCAACTTTTTTCAAACAAGTTTTAAAATCACACCAGTTTCAGGTCCAGGTAACTTACGTTCGTCAGATCATACACAAATCGTGTCCTTTCCTGTTAGGGTCAAGGTATATGTAAAACAATAATTGATCATTTAATACAATCTTCAGGGGTAGAGGCTTAACACATACCTATGCAGGGGTGTCAGAAGCAACGTGACTTGTGTGTGTAAGGGGGGGGGGCACAGTTTTGGTCTATTTGTGCCCAAGTTCACCATAAAAATGTATATTGATTCCAAATTTTGGAGGGGGTGGGGAAAACATATTCTGCCATCCGGGGAGGGGGGGGGGGTGGCATGCCAACACCCCTATGACCAATGGGTTGTTCTGCGGATTTTCTTGAGGGCTTTATGGCTCCAGTTGGGTCAAAGAAGTGGTTGCATTAAAATCCAGAATACACATTCATGATTTCACCCTTATGGCGTTCTCTTTAGAAAAAGGAGGGAAAACTGACATAATGCCACTATAGGTACATAGACCAAGGAGTGGCCCCGGGAGGGGGGGGGGACAGATAGGTAATAATTTAGTGTCTACCCCTGATGTTGTCAGAGATAATGACCAAACCATACACCTTGTACAGTTATGAACATCTGATTACGGAGATACCAGTGTTAAACCCCACAGATGATGTAAACTATAATTTTTATTTACAGATTTTATAAAATAGGATAGAATAGGTGTGCTTGAATTCTCGCCAAACGATATCATTTTCTTTCAAAATAATCTCTTACAAAATAACAAGAAAAAAAAAACACACAAAAAACTACCATATTTGATATCGATATTTTCTTGCAATCTATTCCAAAGAATAAACTGACTGTTTTTTTCTTCTTCTTTTGTTGTCACACCTGTTGATATAATCTTGGTGACTTACCCCGGAGTCCTTTGGGAAGCGGGAGGCCGTCCTGGCACCAAGCGAGTAGCCCTTCTCACTGGTTATCTTTTTCTTCACACCGTACACAAAGTTACTGACCTACAGACAAAATGACACTTGATATCAAGGGAGTGGTCATTGTTTACCAAAAGGGGAGGGTGTAGTGTATTTTTGTGCATGCAGACCAAAATTATATGTGAGTGTTCAACCCTTTAAAGGCCGCTGATGCATTAATGGATCATGCCCATTGGTTTTCATGATGCATCAATGAAGTGTTGGCAAGCCTGCTGGCCAGCACTTCATTGGAGCATCATGCCGACCCTCTGAGAGTATATGTATCAACTCTTTAGGGTCGGCATGATGCTCCAATGAAGTGCTGGCGAGCAGTCTCGCCAGCACTTCATTGGTGCATCATGACGACCAATGGGCATGCACTCCTGCATCAGCGACCTTTAAAGGGTTAAGGTATTTTCAACTATTTGAGGTTGACATAATACCGCACAGGTTTATGCCCATTGGTTTTCATGATGCAGAATTCACTTTGTAAAAGTTTAGAATTTTCTCGTTCTGGATTGATTAATAACGTTATACTGACAGGGCACTGAAGCACAATGCTGGCCTTGCCTTTGAACAATGCAGGACTGTTCACAGTGATGATAGACACTGTTAATTTGTGATAAGTTACTGTAAGAGGCATATCTCACATGTAAGACATCATGAGCTGAAGAAATACATAAAGCATCTAAATGTTAATTTTAGAGGTCTTTAGACAGTTTAGTACTGTTCTACATAATAAATACCCTGGTTTAATGAATTTCCTACATCAACATGAAGTACCACGATACATCGCTTACCTCCTCATTGTTGTAGCAGCCTGGGCCTCGGTTTGGAGCCCCGCGGATGGGCGTCAAGTCATTACCAAAGCGTGTCGGGGCCACTTTACTGGGGAACATTTCCCGATCCAGTGTGGTCCCGAACACCGCTTTAGACTTCTTTTCCACTGAAACAGGTAAATGGCTTATGGTTTAACTCTATTTGCATAGCCATAAAAGTGAGGAGTGATTGAGCATTGCAATTGTTAATGCCATTTCGACAGCTGAGGTATTATTCCTGGTGAGAACGGAGCCTGAGGAGGGGGGTCAAGAGTTTTTGTACCCCCCCCCCCCTCCCGTTGATACAATGAATGATAGTACTATTAGTAGGCCTGGGGGAGTGGTCATTATTTATCAACAGCGGGGGGGGGGAGGGCTTAAAAAAGTCAGACCCTTCCTAAGGGGGACCTAAACAAGAAATGCGGTTGTGACCGCGTAAAAAAACGCCTCCCGCCGTTAATGTCGGTATACCAGTGTTTGATGACATGTCTCATAAAAGCAGACATAAAGATTTCACAATTATCCATTTCTCTATTCAGTAATTTTGTATTGTGAGACCTCATCGCATGGGGCAAATGCAATCATCATAGCGCACTCCTTTGCGGTACCGCCGCTACGCGGCATGGGAGGCGCTAAAAAATGTTGACCCCTCTTGTCACAGTCTTGGGGGGGGGGGGGGTAAAAGATTTACCCTCTTTTTAGCAAACAAAAAAAATGTGGCAAGGACCACGGATAGGAGTTGCCACTCTGCGGCCGACGTGTGACGTCATGGCCGACGTATGACGTCACAATTTGCGTCACAAGGTGACAATGAGGTCACTGACAAACCGAAAACATAATGAAGTTGCTACGGTCGCTGCACTCCCGGCTGCTACGCAGCAAGCAACTCCAAAGAAGCCCTCACGCTACTATAGATTAAAGGTCAAAGGTCTATGGGTCAAAGAGGGGTGTGAAAATTTTCTGTGCAGGGGGGGTCAGTGTAAAATTCTTTGGCGCGTCCACGCAAAAACCCCACCCCCCCATTGATAAATAATGACCAATCCTAGGTTAGGCCTAGGGATAAAACACGAAAATCCAATTTGGGGCTAACTAAGCCTTAGTCTAAGGTAGGGTGTCACATGCGAAAACTGGTCCGTGAGAAATATGGTCGCTCACTCTTCTAACAGACTCCTTACGGTAGAATCCAATGCCAACCAATCCAGTTATGTGTTTGGAGAGTGATACATCTTTGATAGCCTTAAAACAAATCACATTTATTTTCTGAAGGGAAAGAACCATGATTACATCCTCCAAGATCTAATAGAATTTGAATGCACAACAACCCTAAGGATACTGTCCCTATTCGTAGAACTAGGATTTGGGCAAAGTGGGATTTTAGAAATAATTGAATTTCGGCGACCAGATTCATTGAGACGAAAAGTCCCGTAACTACGGCAACAGTCCGACGTCGGCACACCGGATGCCGGGGACAAAGTGGTGCTCTGCGCTTTGCGATCCCTGTCATGTACCATAATAAAGATGCTACACTGGAGCCCTGCACATATTTTAAACACATATTGCGGCCATTATAATGCTCCAATCTCTTATCTATAAATACAGTATCATCATCCCTCCCATTAGATCTTACTGGCTTATTGATAGTATGATGAGTGTGATATATTTGGAGAATTTAGACATTGAATGGTGCTCGCAATGATGAGTCAGACAAAATTGTCCCCCGCACAATATGGCGCAGTCCGTGTGCACGTGACACGTTACCTTGGCGACTTACTATGATACGTGGTTACCGTCCGGACGAATTTTGCATGGACCAGATTTTGCATGCCACAAGACAAGGGAACGGGAGTAGGTAGAGCTACGAAAGTGGCAACAGCATGATGATGATAAATCATAATACTTTAATATGTCTATAGTCTATAAGTATAGATCTAGTCTAGATCTAAAATCATCCTGATGATCCCGTCTTGACTTGGGATGGGCACCAGCAGCTACTGCTGAACGCTGCCTCTCTGTCACTATAGTAAATAGAGCAACTTCAAAACCTGAATTTTGTTACTTCTGTTTCATGGAAAAATACCATCTTTTGGTATGTTATGTAAAAAGACCCATAGAATAGGAATACCATAGGCATTTTCTTGTGGGATGTGTAGTTTTTTTATAGATGAAGTTTTCAAATGACAATGTTTGCTCTGACCGGAGTGCCTCGGACCCTGACATCAGTTACGAAATTTGTTGTAATTCCTACAGTTCTTTACCAAATAACATGCTTTTTGGAGCAATTTGAAACTTAAGATATCAAGCTTCCTGGCTAATGTGGAAAAACAGAGTTTTTGAAATTTTCAAATTGGAAAAAAATAATTCAGATTTTTAACCATTTTTTTGAAATTTCAAAGTATTTGTTCACCTTTTAGAACTACAACCAAAATGTCCGCAATTTTGTCTTCTACAATAATCTAAAATCTATTCCTATCTATCTGTGTGCTGAAAAGTGCTAGAAGTAAAACAGTAACAGCATATTTTGCTTAAAATTGCACAGAACTGACCTGTGTGATTTTACTCCACCACAGGGAATTTTGAGTTTCCATCAAAATATGATAGACTTCTCCATATCAAATCATAAAAAAAATTTATACCCCCAGAACCACCAAACTGTTTTCTGTCCACTGATGTGACTGGCTTCTCTCTAACTTAAACTGTTACAAAATTATGAGCATTTACAAGAGATAATGTCAAAAATGCACCACTCAGTGAGTGTGGTCAGTGATGCATGATTTGACCTAATTTTCCCTCACTGAGCTGATATTGACCAGGAAAAGGTGACAGAAAATACTCCTAACTTTTTTATATTCAAAAATGCATTGCTTCTCTTCTAGTTACTGTATTACATTTATTCAAAAAGCATAATGTTGGCAAAGATTTCTTCTTTCTAGGGTATAATTTTTCGATTGGATGGTTAAAAATTTAATTTTGGGTGCCCATCCCTACTCTTGAAGTTGAATTGAAAAATTATGCAGACTCAATGATTGATACGACTATTTTACCATTTAATGAGACTGCCTTCCAAAGAAATCAAGTTCCATGAGAATAGACTAAACTTACCTTCTACGCCCATCATCTTGGGGCCTTTTCCCTTTTGATCACTCTCTGAAATTCGATATATCCATCAGTTTCCAAAACCAAAACAACGTCGAGCACCCCAATATTTATAAATGGCGGCGTGTTGCCATGGCAAAGGCGGACGTCGAACCGCACGTTAGCTGTCGTTATAATAAACTTTTCTTAAAAATAAATAATTTTTTGATGAATACCAGTTACTACAATATAAGTGATTATATATACTTTAGATCTTTGGTTACGTGATAAATAAACGGCTTAAACTAACCGGATTTTGTCGTAAATATAGGTTACGTACCTACTTATGGTAACTCTAATGGTGGCGACAGCGAAACACGGCTAAGGGTTGCACTTGAAATTCTTCAATTTCACCTGTTATCTGAGAACCAGTTTCTTTAAAAATAGGTAAGAAGGGTCATGAAATAATAAGCCTTCATATAAGTAGTGAATTTAGTACGTGCCTATAGCATAACCGTGGAAATTCTTGTCGCACCCTTGTCAGTGTCACTTGTCAGTCAGTCAGCCGGGCCCGTCCAGTTTGCCGTGCAAGCATAGTCACTGTGCGCGACTCAGTTAAGGACTGAGTCGCTGGGACTGCCCTATCTAAAACTTGCAGGTGCTCTAGAAACAGCAAGTTTCTAAGAATAACATTTGACAGAAACAAATCCCCAACAATCAGCTTATAATATTGACAAGAGTACCACCTTAGTTTTGCTGTCTGTGAGTGGGAAGAGTGTCTTTTGTTGGAAACCTTTAGATCGCACCTTTTTCCAAGGTTTGGCACATGCTGTGTGGGTTGCAACAGGTAGCTATCAGCAGGTGCATTTTCTGCCAGACAGAAAGTCAATCTCCACTCTCCAAGCAGATTCTCATGAATAACATTATTTCATGAATAACACCTCTGTTGTGAGACCTGAAACCACTTCCATCATGGCCGACCGTGGCAGCTAAACTTGATGTGAAGGCTAACAGATTTGCAAGAACCAAATAATCTGGGCCCCCGTATGAAAGGTTTCTCACAAAATGGCAACAAACATGTCTTAGGAAGCCATCCTTAAGAGGAAATTGACATAAAAAAATTATGTCCTACAATTCCAGCCACCTGACAAATTAGCCCTATGCAGGAAGCCTGACTCTCCCGTTAGGTAAGAGTCAGCGCCCGCCGGACAATGCAAGCACTGCACTTCAATCTTCATTTCATTTTCAATACAGCCAGGCCAATCCTGCGCTGCGGTTGTCATCATGATCATTGTGTCTGTCTGACAGACGGTTTGTCGAAGCGTTGGTCACAGTTTTGACAAGTTCAAATAGGAGATTGAAAGTTTGTCAACCTTCTTGAATCTTGTTTCATAATATTTAAATAATAGGTATGTGAACGTCAGTGCTACTCAGCCTACTGAGACTGTGAGGGGGGACGTGCATCCCTCCCCACTCCACACAGACTCGCAGTGTAGGGATGGGCGCCGGGAGCCCGTGAAAAGCACTGCATATCTGTCACTATAGTAAACTGGGCAACTTCAAGACCTGAATTTTGGTGTTTCTGTTCCATGGAAAAACATCATATTTTGGTATGTTATGTAAAAAGACCCATAGCATAGAATGGGAATATCATAAGCATTTTCTTGTGGGATGTAGCTTATTAAAATATCAAGTATAAACAATGCCATGTTTGCTGTGATCGGGGTGAGTCTCACCCTGCCATCAGTTACTAAATTTGTTGTAATTCCTACAATTCTTTGTCAAATGACACACATTAAAGAGCAATTTATACTTAAAATATCAAGCTTCCTGTCTAATGAAGAAAAACAGAATTTGACAAAATCTAAAATTGAATGAAAATATTTTGAATTTTTAACCATTTTCTTGAAATTACAAAGTTTTGGGATACCTTTGAGAACCACCACCAAAATGTCCGTAATTTTGTTTCCTACAAGAATCTAAAACTGGTTCCTAAATATATGTGTGCTCAAAAGTGCTCGAAGAAAAAGAGTAACAGCATATTTTGGTCAAAATTACACAAATCTGACCTGAGTGAATTTACTCCACCACACAGAATTTTGAGTTTCCATCAAAATATGATACATTTTTCCATGTCAAATCACAAAATAATTTATACCCCTAGAACCACCAAACTGTTTTCTGTCTTCTAGTGTGACTGGTTTCTCTGTAACCTTGACAGTTAGAAAGTTATAAGCATTTATATAGGATAATGTAAAAAATGCACCACTTAGTGAGTGTGGTCAGTGAGGCATGACTTGACCTAATTTTCCCTCACAGAGCTGATAATGACCAGATAATGGTGACAGGAAATACTCCTAACTTTTTTATATTCAAAAATTCACTCCTTCTCTTCTAATCAGTCTATTTCATTCCTTCAAGAAGCATTAGCTTGGCAAAGATTTCTTCTTTCTATGATATAATTTTCGATTGGATTATACTAAATCTAATTTTTGGGTGCCCATCGCTACACAGTAGGCCACTGTGACACTCTTGATAGCTTGTGCAAAAAGTAGCTCTCGGTAATTAGGCTGTAAATCAGGTTATTTTCAAGATATTAACTTGCTTCAAAATTGAAATGGCATGTATATAGAATACTCCACGGGCCCATATAATTGGTTTTTAGATATTGTCATTTGTTCATTAATTACACTTACACTTACAGCTCTCCTAAAGTCATCATCAAATGGAGGTGCAATTTTTCACCAGTAGTATCCTATCAAGTATACTAAAACTTATGTCAATGGTTAATTCAATGTCTTAAGTATCTACAGTCCAAATATGAAGAAAATCTGCTCTTAGTGGTCAGATTAGCTTCATTCAAACTGCTTTATATCCACAAGGTTCTAGGCATTTGGGAAATGTATACTTTAATATAGATTATCCTTGTTAACATTTACGGGATATAAGGCAGGAGGTCACACTTCATCCTTCTTTGAGTAGTTTAATTTGATGACGAAAATGTAGCCAATCTCCACACACAAAAACCTGTCTAGCTCCCTCAAAAACTAACCTAAAATTACAATTCAAAAAGCATGTGACTTCTGACCCACTCCCCCAAAGTATAGTGCAAAAATCCAGGAGATCTCATGCATTTGAAATTTTTGTTCACATACCTATTAATAATACCTACCGGTACTATGGCGGTAGTGACAGTGACTCAGTAGGAATAACACCCCTGCACCCACTCCTGCGAGTCCCTATCTATCAGTGTCACTATACTAAATCAATCAATATGATTTTCTATTTGAGGGGTCTTTTCCACTGTCAACATTAACTATTTTCATGTACTTAGGGTAAAAGTAACCAAGGAATCAGAATTTGTGGGTCATTTTACTTTATATCCAGTCACTGATTTAATATCTTATCAGTTCACAAGGGGCATTGATGTGTGCAGACTGTAATTTCTATAAAACCTTGAAATATAAAATGCTGATATTTTTGTTAATTCTTGGTCAATTTTTACATTTGAGACCTCCATTGAAAGCTTAAGACATTATCAGTTACCATAGAGGGAGAATGAATGAAATATCTGTAGAGATTGTATATATTTCAGAAGAGTTTTGACTTAAACCCGAAAATATCAAAACTAAATATTTGTGTAACTTTTTAAAACTTATATGGGATAACCAAAAAAGTTTGTATTTTTAGGATCTTTAATCAGCTATTTATTATTTATTAGCCCAAATTAGCCCAAAGCTAAAGAGTATAGGAGAGTTGAGTAAATCCAAGAATTTCAGGTCTGCTTATCACACTGCCATTTAGAAGATTTTGACTTTCCAACATGATCTATAATACTTATATTAATTCCTTTTGATGCAAAATATAGCCCATTAATCCACAAACTGTTGTGCTTACAGTGATGTAATTGGTTACCCTCTATGATCATTCAATCAAATTTAATTTGAGATTAAGTAAAGCAAGGTCTAAAATGTGTGAGAACCAGTGCAGCCTGTGCACAGTGGGCAGGGACTGATAAGACCCACACTGGCTGGAAATCCACTGACAGAAAATATTATAGAAATTCCACATTCAATTCCTCATAACTTCTGTTCTAGTACCATTATATAGACAATTTAAACACCATTAAATTACTCAAGTTGCCAGCTTCCCAGTGATGTAAAATTATTCAGGTAAATCCAAAATAAAAGTTTGGCATGTTTTCCTACTGTGGTGGATTCCTCACCGTCTTGTCACTGACTCTGTCTTGTCACTCTTTACGTGTATTATTGAATATGACTTGAGTAGGGACTTGCATAAACTGCTGCTGCGTCCGCGCTACGCGTAGCGCCGATACTGTGATTAAAATAACATTTCAGCCTGCTTCATTAGAAGCAGCAGATACTAGGGGTTTGAGGGCTTAATAACTGACCTAGGATAAAAGTTAATACACTAAATTGAAGCTTCGTCTTGGCAATTACAATAAGAGGTGAAGGGTTGATGTCCATTAAATATTTCTGTATGTCTGTATATCTTAAAATGGCCAAAATAAAAAAAAAAAATTAGGTTTCACCAAAGTTCATCTACATAGTCATAGGTGTGCTCCTAGTTATCTAAAGTAATTTCCCTGCAAATCCTAAGTCCGTAGGATAAAGACTGTGGGACCGAATGTCTCACTGTAATCTTGGGACCTTGTGCCCTTGAGGAATCCGGTCCTGCCAAAATCAGTCCGGGCCTGCAGAACATTAAGATCTACAGGAGCGAGTGGCCTGTAGGGGATGGGGGGGGGGGGGACTGGTTTGTAAGTTTAGAAAGATGTCTGCTTCTGAGTTTAGAAGGATGTCTACTCCTGAGATGACTTGCTTCCAAGATGTTTGCTTCCAACCTCTCCCTGCTTCAGAGGTGTCCAGTTACCCATAAGGAATAATGGCAAGGGGAAGTCTTAAAGGGGCGCTGGCATGGTAATGCATGCCCGCATTAAAAAGTCACGTGACCACCCCTTGACCAATTAGGGCGCTGTGATCTTTCTGCTGGTTCCCGCGATTTTATTATCGCTGTTTGAATCGGTACCCTTGTTGTTAATCTGCGGTGCTTGCCCCCCTTTAAGGAAGTCTTCCTTTCCCTACCCGTCTCCCCTTGTATCTGAAATGGTCTACAAGTCAAGGTTAATACACAGAGTCCTACTGTACATATATTGGTACTTGAATTTTATTACTTTTCTTCTCAGGTTCACCGACATGTCGCGATCATCAGAGGAGGTGCTGCTGATTGTGAACAATGTCCGTAACAAGAAGAGCGATGGCACGCTGTACATGATGGGTGCACGGATGGCGTGGATGCAGGAGAGTAAGAACTCCTTCTCCATCAGCCATCATTACGCTGATATCAAAGGTAAGTGGTGAAACCGATGCTATGCAGGAGTGTATCATGGTCATCATGATGCACCAATGAAGTGCTGGCGAGTCTGCTCACCAGCACTTCCTTGGAGCATCATGCCGACCCTCCAGGACTGTATCAACCCCGTAGGGTTGGCATGATGCATGAATGCAGCTCTGGCGAGTTACTCGCCAGAGCTGCATTCATGCATCATGACGACCAATGGGCATGATACAGTAATACATCAGAGGTCGTTATAATTCCCAGCTGCTCCTTTTATACAAGGTTTAAGTACACCTCAACTATGTAGCTTTGCTTTGTAAATTACATTTGGAATCTAAAACATACCATAATATAGGATAGCCTATAATGTGTAACACCTTAAGTATAAGCTTAACTCCAGGCGATTTTTCTTTTTTGAATTACACATTGGGCTGATGTGTAAAAGCTGCGGCTTAAATATATAGTGTTTTTAATTCATCTTTTTTTCTCATATATGTGTATGTATCATTCATTTGCAGTACAAAAGATCTCTCCCGACACAAAGCCTAAAGTACAGTTACAAGTCGTGAAGCATGATGGTAGTGCCGACACGTTCCACTTTACCAATGCGATGGGTCGCGAGGCACAGACTAAAGACCGCGAGAGCATCAAAGACTTACTGCAACAACTCCTGCCAAAATTTAGGACCAAAGTCAACAGTGAACTAGAACAGAAGAATAAGTAAGCAGAATCAGCTCACAAATGAATTTAGTCATCGACATAGAACCAAATCTTCGGAAATATTTGTCACTGAAAATGTGTAATTTGCAAGTGATGGACAGCCTTAATGATAAAACTTATGAAGGTTGTAACTGGAACCACCATGCGGCACACATTAGGTTGACAGGAACAATACTCTGCTCCTAATAGTCCTATGGTGGAGGGGGGTCACTGTCGTAATACTCCAGGTATAAGCCGCACCTTATAACCGAGTGTAGGCCCCTGGTGTGCCTTAGACCAAAAAAATAAATTGTTTCAGGTAACCCAGCCCTACCTAGAAAAACATAGCCGACCCTAGCTTTTTTTGAAGAAAAATATTTGTTTTGGGGTGTTTTTTGAGTTGAGTTGGTCCTAAATAAAAAAAACAAAACGACCTACCCTACTAATTTTTTTGAGTACCGGTGTGTTACCTGAAACAAGCGTCATTTTTTATTGGCATTATAGAAGCAGCTAGTTAAGGGGAGGTTTTTCTTTGAAATGTCCCCAATTCTCCTCTGGCCATTGGTATAAAGGGATAGGGGAAGCTCTGAGATAGCCATAGGCTTTAGAATTTTGAAAATCCATTGATTTAATCAGAAGTTATGACATTTTTATTTTTTAGGTCTGGGTGCACCTTATACATGAGGTAGTAAGGTAGTTCAATTTTTCAGAATACCCTTTAAATAATGTTCTTATTGACTTTTTACAGAATGTTACAGGAGGACCCAGAGTTGTTTCAGTTGTACAAGGACCTTGTCGTGTCGTCCATCGTTACCGCTGAAGAGTTCTGGGACAACCGAGTAAAGGTATCAATAATGTCTAAATACGATCTGTACAGACTTAGCAGGATTAATTATCAGCCAATGAAATAATCCCAGCCATTCAGTGTGGTCCTCTTGGGGGGCAGTGGTGCCCATCAGAGTGTTATCAGTGATAAGAGCTGGGAACCAGCTTCAGCAATGGCCACGCCCATTGGAAAATATGCTACCTCGGTTTATTGAGCATGTTTTGTATGTGACGTGTGCCTTACCATATAGTCATGTTATAGTGCCAGGTTTTGAATAAGCGCTGATCTTTTAAAAGCGCCATTGAATAAGTGTCTTGTCTTGTATAAGGCCTGGTGGTATTCAGACCTTTAAATCTATTAGCTTCGGGGTGGTTATTCACGACGCTAGATATATGCAGGCTTTCACAGTACTACCTATACACTGGTGTTTGTGCCATTCCACAATATTATATAAAGATTTGGACCGGGCTAAGGGTTGGGCGATCTTCACTAATGCTGCCACTCAAACTGACTGTAACGGTTCAGAACCGTGTCATCATCAGGAACACCGTTGCTTAGCAACAGCCACCAGTGTAAACTTTTCCATGGGAACCTTGACAACATTAACCAGGTAGCTCGGCGACTTGGAGATTAAGAACAAATTGAATGAATTTTGCAGAAATAGAGCAGTTTTGTCCTATGGGGATTCTTCAGGCATTTGTTTGTGTTAAAAGGTGGCAAATCCCCAATACATTTGTTGTATAATGTTCTTAACTGTATACACTTTGCTATGCGCATAACTTTACAAACATAAAAGTAGACATAAGTGGTAGTAATAATGTCGTATATGTTGGAACCGTTCTTTGCTGCTTACAGAAAGATGGTAGTGTACCTAAGAAAATCAAACAAGAAGTCGGCATATCAGCAGCATTCCTGGTAGGTTTGGTTTGGATTGTTTCTCTTAGACTGTAATACACTTAACAGTTTACAATTAATAAACATTCTAAAAGCTGTGCATAAGCTGTAGGTTATAGACTATTTTGTACCATTGTAGAGCCAGCCAGAAGGCCGCGTGCTGCTTACACATGGGGTTTACATATACCATGCATGCTTGTGTTACTGTCAACTTAATTCAGTTTTCTCTTTAGGCCACTTAAAAATCAGTTGAAAAATATAATGTGAGAAGATATTCTGACAAGTTTTATGTTAAAAATGATTTCATATGGATGGTGCACTGATGTTCGAAAATCTTTTAACTCCGTTGCTTGATAATGATAATGGAGGAGTTTTTTTTTTTATAGCTTCACAAATTATCCAATTTTTGAGTCCATGTCCATAAAGTTTGGGTAAAAGTCAATTAATGAACCGATAGATATTGGGCTCCCTGGTTGAGAATAATGTGCAGAACTTAGCTGTGACATCCATTGGTTTTTTGTTCCAGGCGGACATCCAGCCGCAGACAGACGGGTGTAATGGTCTGAAATATAACCTGACGCCCGACATCATAGAGTCTATATTCCGCACCTACCCGGCCGGTGAGTATTTCTTCCAACTAATGATCATCTCACATTATATGTTAGAGCTGAATGCGATACAATAAGCCATACCTGCAAACTCCTCAGGTTTTTTTTTAAAGTTTTCTCAGTTTTTTTTTTAAAGATCCACCAAGGTCAATCTTGTGATTCACCCAAATCCAATGAAATCTCATATTAACATTTATATGAGGGGGTCTTAGTAGAATTCTAAACAGAGGGTGTCAGACATCCTCAAAAACCACCAGAATGCACACATTTGGCCTCTAGATTTCTTGTGACCCCTAGGGGATACCCCCAGACCCCCATAAACTCGCATTCTTCTACCTCCTTTTCAAAGAAAAAGGGTTTCGATTTCTGGGCTCATTTTTTTTAGCGTCCAGAGTCTGCAGGTATGTAAGCATAATTACTGTAAATTAGTTCAATTAATGTACTGATTATTCATGAATGAGACTCCATGTGCTGCTTATTGGATATAGCTAAAGGCGGGTTGAATATGAGGTATTTACACTTACCATATTTACACTCGCATATAAGCCGTGGCTCATGGAACAATTCAGACCCTTGATTGCGGCATATAGGATGTTCATGGACTCGCGGTTAGGCCATGAACCTTGGGGTTTTGATTAGTGGGGCTTACACCATTCTCCCAAAGTCAGGTTGTGGCCTTTACGCATGTGATGCTTATATGCAGGGTTAAATGATATTGATCTTGCTAATAATGGTCGGGCCTCCCTAGCCCACTTAAAAGGGTCTATTTCTCCTCTTTCCTATCCCCTCAGGATGTGTGTGGTGCACATATGTGCGGGCACTGACACATTCCTCTGTGAAATTGTGTAATGTAATTCTCGCCATGAATATGACCTTAGTTGTCGAAATGGCGTTAAACATCTATTACTCACTCACGGGCACAGGCACATACATATATTCCTTTGTGACGTGATGTCTAATGTACTTTTTCCGCCATGAATATGACCTTAGCTGTCGGCTTGGCGTTAAACAACCATTACTCACTCACTCACTTACTGCTAATAATGGTATATAAATGAGACAGCAGGTGCAAATTGTAAGAGATACCCAAAATCAGTATAATAATATGTAGCTTATACACAAAATATAGCTTATACATAAGAATTTATATTGAATATAGGTAGACTTTAAATCTCCGTCTTTACAGTGAAGAAGAAACACGCGGAGTACGTACCAGACAAGGTGACAGAGAGCGAGTTCTGGACCAAGTTCTTCCAATCTCACTATTTCCACAGGGACAGATGTAACTTTACAGCCAAGGACTTGTTCGCTGACTGTGCAAAAAATGATGACAAAGGTGAGGAAAGTGCTCTGAATTTCAATGCAGGTTCTTCAAGTGTTGCAGGAGTACCTTTCAGGAGTCTTGTTGAGGAAGACTGTTTTATCATTACATTTGAGATAATAAATGAATTCCACAAAAAAAAAGAGAGAAAATAATCGGACCAAATTTGAGTAAACTTTAATTACGAGTTCCATTGTGTGACATGCCAGGTTTACATTGGTGCCTAATGCCGGCCCTCCAGAACTTAGGCAGAAGTGCACACAGGGTTGATACCACTGGCGAGTTACTCACCAGAGCTGCATTCATACATCATGATCGTCAATTACCATGGTGCCTTTAACCATGATGCCTTTAAAGAAGATCGATGATGATAGTTTCCATCAGAATTTGTCTCTGATGAATCGAGTTTCTTTCCTCTGCTGATACAGAAATCCAGGAGCAGATGAACAAACCGTTTGAGGACCCGCTCGTAGACCTAAACTACATGGCGGACAATGACCATGGCGAGGTATGTAATCTCTATACCTAAGAATTTGCCGCTGCCAAATGCAAGGAGGTCGTCACCCCATTGAAAGGGTGTTGTCACATCACAATAAGATACTCTCTGACCACACCAGGTTAGAATCACTCACAGAATTCACCAGACGAGGTGTTGACAAAGAGCAGCGCTGTGTTTGGGGAGTGGTCATTTATGACCTGAAGGTGTAAGCTGACCACAGTACCATACTGAGTACCTCCCTCTGTGAACGTTACAGACTGTGTACAGAAACTAATGACTCCCGGGTCGATGGTTTGATAAAATTTAATGCATGAATTAAGACTAAAAATAACTTGAGACTGGTAGGAATAAAGAGGAGTTCCATACAAGTCTGCATTACTCAGTGGTGTAATGATATATTTGACATATGGGATCTTATGATGCAATGTTAATAGTTATTTGATGGATGTGATTTTCAATTCGCGCTTACAAGCCTAAAGGTCTCAATATACTGTAATCTCTTCTGTCTCCTCTTTGTGTCCGTTGCATATATACACAGGCAAGCACACAACTTATTCCATTCAATGTAGTTTTTTCGCCATGAATATAACTGTAGTTGCTGGAATATCATTAACCAACCATTACCCACTCACTCATGTTAATCCTTTAATATAGGGATACGGAATAACTAAGGACAGTGACAAGAAGAGCCTTAATAACGCCAATGCGTCTCTCATACGGCGCTTTAACCAACACTCCACCATGGTTCTACAAGCGGGGCGGCGCACAGCTGAAGCCATGAGTAATGACGCACAGACAAACGGAAACACACCCGCCACGACAAACTCCAGTAGCACAACGAGTAATCATAGACACCAACATAGCGACCAGCCACCAGCTAAAAAGGTATTAAACTGGGGTTTTAGAAAGGTCTAAATGTATGTCTGCATTTGAGGCAGGCATTTTGAGAGTTGCTCTAAGCTATCGGTTAAAACTGCGAAACTGTCTCTGCTCATGTAGACGTGTTGAGTATAAGGATGCATCAAAAATCCAAGCTAGTTTTCTGATATCGCAAATGCAAGAGCCATGGACTTGCTTGATAAGATTTTCTGTTGTATTTATTTCTTGATCAACGCGCAAGCTATCAACATATTCCGTTTAGTGTGCCCTACCATATTCGATGTAATAAACACCAAGAACAAATTTATGTCACTCCACTAGTTAAGAGTTCAATTGACTCTAAGACTTATAATTTGGCTTTTTCATAGTCAAAGGGGGATTGAGTGCTTATTAGTGGGTGGACGTATATTATGTTTGGTACGGTAACCCCGATAACTAAAAGTCACTTCATTTTGAATATTATATTCTTTTACAAGTTTCAAGTTTTAAAAGTTTTTATTTAGGCCACACCAAAAAAATAAGTTGGTCTACGGATCGCCCTCTCCATAATTTCTGAAATACAAATATTTTTTTTTCTTTGAAAAAAAATCTTGTCCACAGATTTTGCTCGCTTCAGTTTCTACAAGTTTTCTCTTTGTGATGTTTGGCAAAATTAAAAAAAAAAAAATTGTTCGCTCGCCTCAATTTCCCAGCAAGGAATCTATTGGATGCCTAAAAATTATTGTCATGTTGTAAAATCTTATCTAAACATACAATCCTGAGAACTTATACATACACGAGTACCCAAACACACAAACAAAGTATTGGAAACTTATCACATATAACAATGACAGACAACCCTTGTGCTCTCTTCCTACAGGTCAAATTAAAAGAGAAAATGGAGTATGAAGACCTAGAATCAGCAGATAACACAGCGAGTGGTCCAGCATTACGGTTAAAACGTGCAGACCGGTATCTACATGGTCCCACGCCAGCCACCGCAGTCACACACACTAATGTAGAAGATATGGGCCAACAACAGCAAGCGGTCAGAAATGAAATATACCACTGGCAGCCTTCATATAATCAGGTATCTACCGATGGCAATTTATTTATTATAAAATCTCAGATTCATGCGGCTGAAAGTTTCACATTTATATGAAAATCAGAGGCCTATTTCAGCTTATTAAAACCCTTTAAAGCCCGTAATCCATTCATGTATCATATGATGCATGAATGCAGCCCTGGCGAGTAACTTGCCAGGGCTACACTACTGCATCATGGCGACCCTACGGGTTTGTTATGATACAGTCCCGGAGGGTCGGCATGATGCTCTAATGAAGTGCTGGTGAGCAGACTCACCAGCACTTCATTGGTGCATCATGCCCATAGGTCAGCATGATGCACTCCTGCATCAGCAGCCCATAGGGGATTGACTCTGTAGCTGTGACCTAGTACAAGGTCCGCGCGTGTATATCACACCCCTTACCTTATCTTATTCTATAAGGTGCAGTAGGGCCCCATGTTTGTGTATAAGCCGCACTCTCTACACAAGGCATGGGTTTCCCGAGCCCACTTAAAAGTGTTTATATCTCCTCTTTCCCATCCCCTTGGATGTGTGTGGAGCACGTATGCATGGTCACCAACACACTCCTCTGAAATTATGTAATGTATCGTAAATTCCCCCGTATAAGCCACACCCTCGTATAAGCCGCACTCCGACTCTGGGAGGAGCTATAAGCCACACCTATGTGATTAAATACCCCCCCTTTAAGCCGCACCCAGACTTTGGGCTAATTCATGGCTTATAGTTGAGAATTTGCGGTAGAGGGTAGTTCTCACCATGAATATGACCATAGCTGTCGAAATGGCGTTAAACATCTATTACTAGGGTGGCCAGGGTGTATTTCTTTTATACGATATGATTGACATTTATAATGCACCTACCTATAGGCCTAATATTGACATTTGATAAACATGTTGTGTCAAGTTGGTACACTAAGTACAAACCAAGCTATACCTAATTGGAAATGTGTCACCACTCAACTCCTTCTGACAGATCTGAGTCTGCATACTGGAAACACACATGCTTCACATACCCCAGGTATGGCACAGATCTGCCATCTAGTGACTAGTGTAGGTACCATTTACCCAGACCCTTAGTCATAAATCTGAGATACCACTCACTGGTCCCTGAAAATTCAGAAATCACCCTGATTTTCACAATTTCCAATGGTTAATGCTCTTAGGAGGTTAAGCCACAACATGCAAAACACCTTAAAAGTTATGAAAAGTGGCATCTTTTATTTGTATGTGTGTGCCCAGCTGGTGGAGCCCTCTGTTGATATCATATTGAAAACTATGCAAATAGGCCCAAAAACAAGCCCCAAAAAGTTGCCTGGCGATCTCTGGGGGTTGGCACTATCAATCTCACTCCAAAAACATCCTGTTCTCCTTGTTTAGAGCTATTTGTAACAGTTTCCTGCTTTTTTCATCATCATTATTTTTCTAATGATCCTTGACCTAAAAATGGGCTTTTTTGAAGTGCTTGTTTTGAATAGAAATTATTTGTATAGGTGACATGAAAATATTGGGAGGATAGCCTGAAGATAATGAATTTTCAAAATTCAAAAACCTATGTGTAGCTTGAGCCCCCCAGACCCCCCTGGGCCCCCTTATACCTTATTATGAGGGGGCATGTAACATATCAAAAGAAAGGTCTTGATGCCCCCCTTGTGGATCCAATGAGAACTAAAACCCCAGGTATAAGACGCGGCTTACACACAGGAGATTACAGTAGATATATTAAAAGAAAAAAGAATCTTGTTAAAATATTGATTTGCATTTGAATGGTGGCCATTTTCCCAAAGGTCAGGTTAAACAAGAAGGCATGGATAGAACTTATGTGAAGGTGAAACAGGCAGGTACCTTGAAGTTTTTCAATAGATTTCCCCATTAAAGAGTATGAATTTAGCCTAATGCTTTATATAGTGGGTGCTCCCATCCAAGATCATCTTTGAGCAAGTTATTAGACATCTCCACATTGTCCCTATCCAGAATGGGGGGCTTCTAGAAAAGTGACATTTACTATAGCATCAGACAGGGGAGGCCACCCTGCTATTATTCACTCTACACAAGGCATTACAGTAACTGATATACACTGTGGTTCTACCAGGTGCTACCAGGGGGCATGGCGGTCAGTGTATTAAGTGAACTCTCACCAGGTGGCGCCCTGATGAAGACCTTCTCAGAACACCAACTACACCGTGAGTACATCATAGATGTTGTCATTTCGATTAACTCATCCCCTTAGTGCAAGAAGGTTGTTACTACATTTTTCAAGTTTTGAAGGAGAGGCAGAAGAAGTGTTACAATAGAAAACTGACAGGCGTATTGCAGAGTGACACTCGTATATCTAACTTAGACAGAACTTCAGTACTTTTCATTTACAGATTTATGAAAATATTTTCTTTTTCCTCAACAACTGAAATCTATTAAGTTGACCAGTAGTGAATTTAAGTGTTGTGGTAGGAAGAATGCAAAAAGCTATTGTTCAACAGGTTGATAGTGATGGGTTATGGCATATACAAAAGGGAAATGAGCATAAATAATAAGTTTAGGTAGTTTTAGATTTTGGCCACCAGGGGGCGATGGCATAGATGGTGGGATATACCTTTAATGAGTCATATTGTATTTGCTGTCTATATATGTTGCCAAACGTTACCTGGTTATTGTATAATAGTCTCAACGAGAGTGATTGTATAGTGCATAGTCCACCGTAACAGTATTACTGAAAGGAAGATTGCATTAAATCTTTTCTTAGGAGTGTTATATGTATTAGGTCACCGAGATACTAATGTCAAACTTTTAATATTTACCTAAGAAATAAAGATTTTCATCTGTTTAAAAAAAAAAAAGAAAACTCAATTTTGTCTAAATGTCAATTACAACCTTCTTGTACTAAGACGACAAACTCATCTCCAACCCAAAGGTTGCCTTTTCCTAGCTAGCGTTATTGGCTAAATTCTTATTCCCTGTTTACTAATTTACTAAAATCGGACATCATTTTAAATGGCATGTCTGTACAATAGTTCCTCTTCTAGACAGATCCATTAAAAGAAAGTTGTTTCTAATCAAAAGTCTTTAACATATTTTATCATTATTGCAGAACTTGTGGGTGACAATGTAGAGGACGAGGTACGACACACTTACAGCGCGCTATTAGAACTTTTACGACACTTCTGGTCATGTTTCCCTGCGTCCTCACCGTTTCTAGAAGAAAAGGTAAGTGGATGTATATGTGAATAAATCGAATAAAGTTCAAGAAAGCTTTGTTGAAGTCAAACTGTTGAAGTTTTAAGAGTATTAGTTGTGTATAATAATACATTATATACATATGATAAAATTAAATGTTATGCATTAAACCGAACTTGGGCGCATTATCATTTAGCTTTATCGTTCACTCTAGTTTTGCAATTAAAAGAACCAACATAAATCTTGATACCAAATCATTCAGAAGGTCTTACATTATAAGAAAGTAAAGAAATTGCAGGAAATTGACTTGCAAATATTAACCCCTTTCCAAATAAAATACCCATTTGTTATACCGTATTCATTCTAATAAGGACATCAGTTCTGCTCTAATAAGCCAATGGGCAATAAGTGTAATGTGTGAGATTAAACATTTTTAGGGCAGAAACAATGATTTTTAGGCTGTCGGGAGTGTGCTTCATAGAATTTATTCATTGCATTGAGGTTGTTAGCATCTAACTATTCATTTCCCACACTGGCGTGCTTATTAGAACAAATAAAATATTCAGTTTTAAATGCTATATACAGTTCATGTAAAGTGGTACGCTTTGTTGGTTGTAGTTAATACGGATGAGAACAAATTTAGAACGGTTTCACCAGGCCAAATTGAATCCAGTGAAGGAAAGACTTGCACAATTTCACTACAATGTAAATGTAAGTATATTTTCTTCATGATTTTTTTACTTTTTTTTCTATTAAATGTGAGTACCGTAATCTCCCGTGTATAAGGCGTGTCTTATACGAGGGGTTTTATTTATCCCCAAATCCGCAAGGGGGACACCAAGACCTTTCTTTTGATATGTTACATTTCCCCTAAGTCCTAATAGGACATAATGTGGGCCAGAGGGGTCTGGGGGACCCTAGGTACACATAGCTTTTTGAATTTTTAAAATCCATTCAGTAGAACAAAAGATATGAATTTTTATTTTTTTTGGCAATATTTTCAAACTCTAGGTGCGCCTTATACGCGGGCTGCGCCTTATACGCGGGAGATTACGTTATTTGGTGTATCACTGCTTTTTATAAAGATTCTAGACAATAGTACCATGAAACCCACAGAACTCATTGTATCATAAAATGTTTTAATCCTTAAAGGGTTTATCGCCAGGATTGGAATAAATCAATTGACCATGTTGGATTGATGTAGAATTAAGAAATAGTCAGCAATCGTGCAATGCAAAAATCATCTTTTGACATACATTAGGTCTTCTTATAGATTAAAAGATGCACACAAGACATGCACAGATACTGTCATATATACAGTCATATAATGTAAGTTTTCTTTATTTTCTCCTACCCTTATAGCTAGCAGGACACATGGAGGAAATGCTTGCGGCAGCGTATACAAAATTCAACACATGGCAAACACGAAAAATGAATCGTAAATGACACAACGATAAATGATTATCAACATTGAAATCTGCCTAAAGGAGTTACGTTGGAAGAATTCCTGATTGACTTATCCAAGAGTTGGGAATTTGGAACAAGTTGCTCAGACGAGAGTACATTGATGCGAGAAACTCGTAAGCAGTTTCCCAAAGTATGAGTTGCTCATCGTCCAACTATGACTGATCTGTGAATGGTTCATGTATCAAGTTAGAGTTATGAAACAATGCAAAAGTGAATGCTTGAAAATCGGAAATGCAAAAGGACAAAAACAATAAGCATAATGAATCAAAGAAGCAAAAAGTAGATACATGAATACTACCCTCGTATGCCTGTAAAGTCTTTAAGAAATCTCAATGGGGTGTTTTTCCCAGTGCACAGAAGTATTCAACCTCAAGGTATTTTAGTTGTGACTGACAGGAAACTCTTGTTATATATGTATAAGTCATCTTTTTGTGTTGTCATTTTTTTTGGAAGAGGTAGGGATTGAAAATGTAACGGCTCTCCTAAATCACTGCATTAAAATCCTAGTTCGGGGGATGTGGTACTGTTGTGAAAAATCGGTTTGTCATCATCAGTGAGGAGTGAACCGCAGACTTGGAGCGCCGATACGGAGAGCCATGACTAACCCTTTCAAAGGCCAATTGTGCATTGATGCATCATGCCCATTGGTCTTCACGATGTATGAATGATGTCCTGGTGAGTAACTGGTCATGGCTACATTCATGCATCGTACCGACCCGATTGTCTTATTACACTCCCGCATAATTTCTTCAATGAAGTGCTAGTGAGCAGACTCAACCAGCACTTCATTGGTGCATCATGACGATGAATGGGCATGATGCATTTAGTGGTCCTGAGGACTAAGTGACTAATAAAGTTACCTGTGATGTAGCTGTGATAACCATCTAGAGCAACAGAAGACAATAAGGAATTAGTAAGGAAACTTGTCATTACATTGTTAACCCTTTAAGGGCCGCTCATGCATTATAATATCATTGGTTGTCATGATGCATGAATGCAGCCCTGGTGAGTAACTTGCCAAGGCTACATTTATGCATCATGTTGACCCTATGGGGTCGATACAGTCCCAAAGATGCTCCATTGAAGTGCTTGCGAGGAGTCTCGCCAGCACTTCATGGGCGTGTCGTTACGACCCATGGGTATGATAGACTCCAGCATCAGTGGCCCTTAACCAAGTTAACCTTTAAAGGGGCCCTGGCACCGCAAATTAACGACATGGGTACCAATTCAAACAGCGATCATAAAATCGCAGGGACCAGCGGAAAAATCGCAGCGCCCTGATTGTTCAAGGAGTGGTCATGTGACATTTTAATGCGGGCGTGCATTACGGTGCCAGGGCCCCTTTAAGGCACCCCATCAGTCCTTAAACTTGTGTTTGTCGTCGATACACCTATGCAGTGCTAGGGGCGGGTAATTTGCGAGTGATGCATTGGAGTATCATGCACTTTGGTGGGAAAGTATCAGCCTGGTATTCAAGGTAGACGTGATGCATTTATAAATGCAGCCCTGGTGAGTAACTTGTGAGATAAAACTTAACAAATCGGCATCAAACTTCTAATATATTATATATACAAGGGCTGTATGTGCTGTTTGATATCAGAAATGTCCATGTTACATATAAGAAGATGAATGCATTAAAAAGGACATCAATTTTGATCCATTTGTCAAACTCTTTGTGTTCCTCATAGAATCATGGTCTAAGTCAATTACTTTTCGCTCTTGGTCCCTAAAGGTAGGTAGCGGGGGAATTTCAGCCAATGAAGAAATTCCCTCTATTCACTGCGGAATTCTGAGCGGGCAACTGGTACCCATCTGATAGCTCTTGTCAGTGATAACTGGCTGATAACCAGCTCGGGCAATGGCTGCGCCCATTGGACAACCCACAACCTATGTATATACAGGCACAAACCTAGCTGACCATCTGAAATTAAGAAGCCAGGCATGGGAATCACTCAATGCGTTCGGGGAGTGGAAAGTTGGTTTGTAAGCCCATCCCCTATTGGCCACCAGCTATATCAGGGTCAATGTTGATCCTGTAGCCCGGTCCTGTAGACAACTGTCTCTGCTCCAAAACACGATCAAATAGTGACCCTACCCTAAGGTGGAATGGGGTTGAGGGAACTAGCTCAGGTTGGGTAGATAGCGTTCGAGAATAGTCATGAACGCACCATGTGTTGTCTTTGTGGATATGCATGCTCTTGTCTCCACTGCGCATGTGCAGATAGGCCTATAGTATGACAAGAAATGGTGTCAGGACCTGGATCTCTCTGCAAGATCAGCCCCCTGATGATAGGTCACTTGCTGTCGAGTGATCAAGACACACTGGAGATATGTCCCGCCCCGGGTACCAGCAGTGGTCCACGTGGTACGCTTAGCTACAGCAGCAGTCACTTCGCTCCATTTAATTTGCAGATTAACACACTTCAAACAACTACCTTCAAACTTTTGTGTACACTTCTGAAACTGAGGTCCTAGAACATGTAGGAGTTAGATTTGAGCAGTCTTATCTATAAACCAAGAAACTGTTTCACTTTAAGTACAGCTGACCGACTCGCCAAGTGCTTGGGCTGTCCAAGATGGTGTCATTAGGTAAAGCGTCCACTGACCAGTCAGAAACAAGGTCAAGCAGGCGGCAAAGGATGAACAAGACGTCCCACACTGGCTACAGAATCTACATCTGCCAAGGGTGCTGGAAAAATGCTGGAAACTGAAGATTTGGGACTCTTGCCATAGTCATCCTCAGAGTGGTGGACGAGAGATCTGCTGACCTGGAGGCTGACCACTAGAAGGAGGAAGATGGCCTGCCACCAAAAAAACCCAAGATGGCGAACCCAGGCCACCCCCTCACATACTGATGATGAAAATGAGGGGGGGGGGAGGGCAATGAGGATGACAGCAGGTCAGAAGATGAAGTTTTAGAGGATGAAGCTGAAGCCTACATGGACTCTATGAATGAGGTGCTTCAGACTGGTGAGGGAAAAGAGGGGCACATTTTCAAAACCCAAAAATGTCCCGACACTGAAGGACCCAGTATTAAAGAATGACACGAGCAGGTATCAGCTCTAGGGTGTGCCAAGGCTCACTCTACAAGAGCAGCATCTCCATCAAAAGCATCTCAAAAAGACCTGCCTGCAGAATACATCTTGAAACAAATGCTACCACCTTTGCGCGTTCTTACAAATGCCCAATACTTAAGGACCGAGGAAGTGAATTCCAAAACACACTCCTAACTATGGTGTCATCTACCGTAATCTCCCGCGTCTAAGGCGCAGCCCGCGTATAAGGCCCACCTAGTTTTGGAAAATACTCCAAAAATATAAAATTCATAACTTTGGTTCTACTGAATGAATTTTCAAAATTCAAAAACCTATGTGTAGCTTGGGCCACCCTGGACCCTCCTGGTGTTCCCCTTGTTCCCCTTGTGGATCCAATGAGAACTAAAAACCCCCGTATAAGACGCGCCTTATACGCGGGAGATTACGGTACATCACAATAGGTAACAGGCAAAACTTTCAAATCTCCGGTGTGTCTTGATGGCCAGTAAGCAGCTATAAACTACACAGATTGAACAAACTTACCTTGGTTGTTCTTCTCGACGGCCCTGTTAACCATCATAACCTTGTAATACGAACTTCCATGTTCACTTCGTGAATTTTCTTTTATCTTTGCTGGTCTCTCCGGCACACATCTAGTTGTGACTATATGGTACAACCTGCCTTGGGGAAAGGGGTCAGCCGTAGTAAAATACTAATAAGTCAACTCTTTAGAAGGTTTTTCCCCATTTACAACCCATTGTTTCTTCTGCCATAATAAACTAGAATTAGATTAGGAAGTGTAGGATAGTGTAATCCAGATAAAACACTCTTAGAAGCTGCCGTTTTACCTACCTCCAAGGTAGCCCCTAACTCCCCCCACCACCACCTTCCCATGAAACCCCATATGAATACAATAAATACTATAACAATGGTATCTGCAGTAACTACTTTGCGTCACCAACACTCTCTTCTCACAGATATGATGTACTCATATGACTGGCAAACAGTATAACCTTAAAAAGATCCTCCCTCCCCACTCTGCAAAATCTAAGATGTGTTGTTGGGGGGGGAGGGCAACCTTCTGCTTACTAATAACCTTCCATTTGTCCGCCATTATTAGCCCTGCTCTGAGGCAGCACTTGAAATCCCTTAAAAAACCATTATACATTGTAATGCGAGCTAATAAAAGACACAACTGCAGCTGCTTGATTACTTCTCTTTATTCGGAGACTCATTGTTTTGTCGGAGAATTCAGAAAAGAATTCAAATGCAAATTATGCCAAAATTTAAAATTGTCATAAAATGGACACTTTTGAGCGGAATCCTATATGTGCAGGAACCTGTGCAGTAGGCTCATTTTCAATGGACGCGACCCTTGTTAATGTATTCCATACAGACCTTGCCACATTTTCAAAGGTTTGGCATAATGCTGCACGGAGTATGTCCAGATGGCAATGGCAGAAGGTGTTACCTGTCCAATCACCACTGTTAAACTTAGTGAAAGAGATCTTGTAACCCTGCTCATCTGCTTGTTTGGCATCGACACGGCCGGACGGTAACTGATTCTCTGCAAATCACCTCAAACTGATTCTCTCCAAATCACCTCAAACTCGATCCATTGAAGATGCATATTGAGAGAAGTGTATGACCATGACTGACAGTAATTTGGTCAGATATTGTTTCTTCTCGGACAAAGGTGACTCACTAGTCTCTCTGTATGACAGCTGGAAACGAGGCATGAAGCCGAACCTCATCCATAACTAATTGGTTATACCTGAGGTCATTTGTGTTTGAGGTTTTCTTCTTGGGGATGTTACACAAATTTGATTTATACTATAGGGAGCTTAAGTCTCGCAATAAACCATGTTGTAAAGAGGCCCACCATATATGCAATTTTAAGGCTCAACTCTCATTCTTAAAAAAGTTATGCTAGGCCTAAAAAAATCTCCTATCCTTCAAGCCTGCAGGTGATAATATGTTAGGCCTTGAACGCGGTCACGTGATGTAACTTAGTCTCCCTATAGTGGTCTGCGTGGAAAAGACCATATCCCAACCTGGGCTTGAACCAAAGGCCCTCTGGAGCTTAATTCAAAAGATCCTGGGATCACGACCCCAGCGATCTTAGGAATAAACCAGCCTTATCCTATTAAGCGATCTTAAGAGTTGACTGGGTTCACATATCCTAGCCAGCACTAAGATCGCATCGATCTTAGCCTCAGCCCTCCTACACTATTCCAAGAAGTACTGACTAGGCACAGGGGTAAGAGTCCCAAAATAAAGGAATAGCTGTGGAGTCACTCTTCTTCACAAGAGTGCTTATACCATCGTTCCCAATCCCCATATGGGCTAACAAAAGAGCACAGGGTGCAGTTGACCCCCATACAGTATTCAAGAGTTGTTCCCATGAATGTATGATTTATGCTTGCCTATTAGAAGCATTGTGCCCTCCCCCCAGGACAAAGAGAGAGAAGGGAAGAATTACCTTACAGTGCACTTAACGCATAAGTAGCCCTAAGAGCCCTCAAGGACACTCAGCAAACGTCCCCCCTCCCCTCTTTATGTATGCAGCAGGCTATTCACTCTTTCAATCAGGAGTGTTCCCTGTAAGTGCTCTTGTACCCTGGTGAAACCACTTAGCCTTTCTTTCACTAAGATCGCAGTGATCTTAGTGGTGGAAATGGAATAGTGAAGTGATCCCAGGACTAAGTATTCTGGACAGGCCTGCAACCACTGCATTACATAGGGTAGACCAGCCAGGTCTTATGATATGTGCCTACACTAAGATCGCTGGGGTTGGGATCCCAGGATCTTTTGAATTAAGCTCCAGGCCTCAACTGAGCTACTGGGATGGTGCTCAACCTACCCACAACACAGCTGCCTATGTGGCTTACAATGGTGTCACTTCGCACTACCTTGGCAATGGACTGTTATGTATTCCCCGATAGTAAGGCATGGTGCATCAACCTAGTGTGAAGTGACTGGTATCATTAAGAGAAGTGAAGTGTAGTTTTGTGCTATGTGGCATTGTCTAAGAATTGCTCTCATGGTTCGAACTCATAAAAATACTGTATTATAAGGGGGTCTTTCCAACCTTAAACCACAATCTGTTTGGTAAAGCAAAATTGCAAATGAAGGTTTATAAATTGCCATATCGGCCAACTCTGTTTCAGATAAACATCCAGTGGCTCTGTGTTTGGCCGGTTTCCAACAGCAAAAATGCAATGATTGTAATCCAATCTGTTTAGAGGGGTATCTGGCAGTTAAGTGAGGCACCAAAACCTATTAATGATTAATATGTTAGCCCCTTAAGGTCCACTCATGCATTAATGCCTCATGCCCTTGGGCGTCATGATGCATGAATGCAGCCCTGCCACTATGGGATTGGTACACAAACTCTCAGAGGGTCAGCATGATGCTCCAATGAAGTGCTGCCAAGAATATACTCACCAGCACTACATTGGATCATCATGCTGACCCTCCGGGAGTATTTGCATTAATCCTTTAGGGTCGGCATGATGCTCTAACAAAGCTTGGCAAGCAGTCTCACCAGCACTTCATTGGTACATCATAATGACTAAAGGGCATGGTGAATTAATGCATTAGTGGCATATAAAGTGTTAAGGCATCATCAGACTTGTGCAATGCCAATTTAAAGGTGGAGGTATATGAAATGGTGCATTGCATTCTATGTATTCATACTGCAGGACATATTTTATCACTATCCTCTATAATCCTCAATCAAACAATTTGCACTGTGTAACAGCCCCCAGTACAGCTCAGATTTAATTTTGGAGACTACAGGTCCCGATAAAGGCATGGTTATATATGTACAGACCCACCACTTGCCCAAAGAGAGAGGTAGTGTCAGTCACAACACATTGAACCTGCTGATGTTATTCATTACATCCATTGGTTTTTTGTTCCAGGCGGACATCCAGCCGCAGACAGACGGGTGTAATGGTCTGAAATATAACCTGACGCCCGACATCATAGAGTCTATATTCCGCACCTACCCGGCCGGTGAGTATTTCTTCCAACTAATGATCATCTCACATTATATGTTAGAGCTGAATGCGATACAATAAGCCATACCTGCAAACTCCTCAGGTTTTTTTTTAAAGTTTTCTCAGTTTTTTTTTTAAAGATCCACCAAGGTCAATCTTGTGATTCACCCAAATCCAATGAAATCTCATATTAACATTTATATGAGGGGGTCTTAGTAGAATTCTAAACAGAGGGTGTCAGACATCCTCAAAAACCACCAGAATGCACACATTTGGCCTCTAGATTTCTTGTGACCCCTAGGGGATACCCCCAGACCCCCATAAACTCGCATTCTTCTACCTCCTTTTCAAAGAAAAAGGGTTTCGATTTCTGGGCTCATTTTTTTTAGCGTCCAGAGTCTGCAGGTATGTAAGCATAATTACTGTAAATTAGTTCAATTAATGTACTGATTATTCATGAATGAGACTCCATGTGCTGCTTATTGGATATAGCTAAAGGCGGGTTGAATATGAGGTATTTACACTTACCATATTTACACTCGCATATAAGCCGTGGCTCATGGAACAATTCAGACCCTTGATTGCGGCATATAGGATGTTCATGGACTCGCGGTTAGGCCATGAACCTTGGGGTTTTGATTAGTGGGGCTTACACCATTCTCCCAAAGTCAGGTTGTGGCCTTTACGCATGTGATGCTTATATGCAGGGTTAAATGATATTGATCTTGCTAATAATGGTCGGGCCTCCCTAGCCCACTTAAAAGGGTCTATTTCTCCTCTTTCCTATCCCCTCAGGATGTGTGTGGTGCACATATGTGCGGGCACTGACACATTCCTCTGTGAAATTGTGTAATGTAATTCTCGCCATGAATATGACCTTAGTTGTCGAAATGGCGTTAAACATCTATTACTCACTCACGGGCACAGGCACATACATATATTCCTTTGTGACGTGATGTCTAATGTACTTTTTCCGCCATGAATATGACCTTAGCTGTCGGCTTGGCGTTAAACAACCATTACTCACTCACTCACTTACTGCTAATAATGGTATATAAATGAGACAGCAGGTGCAAATTGTAAGAGATACCCAAAATCAGTATAATAATATGTAGCTTATACACAAAATATAGCTTATACATAAGAATTTATATTGAATATAGGTAGACTTTAAATCTCCGTCTTTACAGTGAAGAAGAAACACGCGGAGTACGTACCAGACAAGGTGACAGAGAGCGAGTTCTGGACCAAGTTCTTCCAATCTCACTATTTCCACAGGGACAGATGTAACTTTACAGCCAAGGACTTGTTCGCTGACTGTGCAAAAAATGATGACAAAGGTGAGGAAAGTGCTCTGAATTTCAATGCAGGTTCTTCAAGTGTTGCAGGAGTACCTTTCAGGAGTCTTGTTGAGGAAGACTGTTTTATCATTACATTTGAGATAATAAATGAATTCCACAAAAAAAAAGAGAGAAAATAATCGGACCAAATTTGAGTAAACTTTAATTACGAGTTCCATTGTGTGACATGCCAGGTTTACATTGGTGCCTAATGCCGGCCCTCCAGAACTTAGGCAGAAGTGCACACAGGGTTGATACCACTGGCGAGTTACTCACCAGAGCTGCATTCATACATCATGATCGTCAATTACCATGGTGCCTTTAACCATGATGCCTTTAAAGAAGATCGATGATGATAGTTTCCATCAGAATTTGTCTCTGATGAATCGAGTTTCTTTCCTCTGCTGATACAGAAATCCAGGAGCAGATGAACAAACCGTTTGAGGACCCGCTCGTAGACCTAAACTACATGGCGGACAATGACCATGGCGAGGTATGTAATCTCTATACCTAAGAATTTGCCGCTGCCAAATGCAAGGAGGTCGTCACCCCATTGAAAGGGTGTTGTCACATCACAATAAGATACTCTCTGACCACACCAGGTTAGAATCACTCACAGAATTCACCAGACGAGGTGTTGACAAAGAGCAGCGCTGTGTTTGGGGAGTGGTCATTTATGACCTGAAGGTGTAAGCTGACCACAGTACCATACTGAGTACCTCCCTCTGTGAACGTTACAGACTGTGTACAGAAACTAATGACTCCCGGGTCGATGGTTTGATAAAATTTAATGCATGAATTAAGACTAAAAATAACTTGAGACTGGTAGGAATAAAGAGGAGTTCCATACAAGTCTGCATTACTCAGTGGTGTAATGATATATTTGACATATGGGATCTTATGATGCAATGTTAATAGTTATTTGATGGATGTGATTTTCAATTCGCGCTTACAAGCCTAAAGGTCTCAATATACTGTAATCTCTTCTGTCTCCTCTTTGTGTCCGTTGCATATATACACAGGCAAGCACACAACTTATTCCATTCAATGTAGTTTTTTCGCCATGAATATAACTGTAGTTGCTGGAATATCATTAACCAACCATTACCCACTCACTCATGTTAATCCTTTAATATAGGGATACGGAATAACTAAGGACAGTGACAAGAAGAGCCTTAATAACGCCAATGCGTCTCTCATACGGCGCTTTAACCAACACTCCACCATGGTTCTACAAGCGGGGCGGCGCACAGCTGAAGCCATGAGTAATGACGCACAGACAAACGGAAACACACCCGCCACGACAAACTCCAGTAGCACAACGAGTAATCATAGACACCAACATAGCGACCAGCCACCAGCTAAAAAGGTATTAAACTGGGGTTTTAGAAAGGTCTAAATGTATGTCTGCATTTGAGGCAGGCATTTTGAGAGTTGCTCTAAGCTATCGGTTAAAACTGCGAAACTGTCTCTGCTCATGTAGACGTGTTGAGTATAAGGATGCATCAAAAATCCAAGCTAGTTTTCTGATATCGCAAATGCAAGAGCCATGGACTTGCTTGATAAGATTTTCTGTTGTATTTATTTCTTGATCAACGCGCAAGCTATCAACATATTCCGTTTAGTGTGCCCTACCATATTCGATGTAATAAACACCAAGAACAAATTTATGTCACTCCACTAGTTAAGAGTTCAATTGACTCTAAGACTTATAATTTGGCTTTTTCATAGTCAAAGGGGGATTGAGTGCTTATTAGTGGGTGGACGTATATTATGTTTGGTACGGTAACCCCGATAACTAAAAGTCACTTCATTTTGAATATTATATTCTTTTACAAGTTTCAAGTTTTAAAAGTTTTTATTTAGGCCACACCAAAAAAATAAGTTGGTCTACGGATCGCCCTCTCCATAATTTCTGAAATACAAATATTTTTTTTTCTTTGAAAAAAAATCTTGTCCACAGATTTTGCTCGCTTCAGTTTCTACAAGTTTTCTCTTTGTGATGTTTGGCAAAATTAAAAAAAAAAAAATTGTTCGCTCGCCTCAATTTCCCAGCAAGGAATCTATTGGATGCCTAAAAATTATTGTCATGTTGTAAAATCTTATCTAAACATACAATCCTGAGAACTTATACATACACGAGTACCCAAACACACAAACAAAGTATTGGAAACTTATCACATATAACAATGACAGACAACCCTTGTGCTCTCTTCCTACAGGTCAAATTAAAAGAGAAAATGGAGTATGAAGACCTAGAATCAGCAGATAACACAGCGAGTGGTCCAGCATTACGGTTAAAACGTGCAGACCGGTATCTACATGGTCCCACGCCAGCCACCGCAGTCACACACACTAATGTAGAAGATATGGGCCAACAACAGCAAGCGGTCAGAAATGAAATATACCACTGGCAGCCTTCATATAATCAGGTATCTACCGATGGCAATTTATTTATTATAAAATCTCAGATTCATGCGGCTGAAAGTTTCACATTTATATGAAAATCAGAGGCCTATTTCAGCTTATTAAAACCCTTTAAAGCCCGTAATCCATTCATGTATCATATGATGCATGAATGCAGCCCTGGCGAGTAACTTGCCAGGGCTACACTACTGCATCATGGCGACCCTACGGGTTTGTTATGATACAGTCCCGGAGGGTCGGCATGATGCTCTAATGAAGTGCTGGTGAGCAGACTCACCAGCACTTCATTGGTGCATCATGCCCATAGGTCAGCATGATGCACTCCTGCATCAGCAGCCCATAGGGGATTGACTCTGTAGCTGTGACCTAGTACAAGGTCCGCGCGTGTATATCACACCCCTTACCTTATCTTATTCTATAAGGTGCAGTAGGGCCCCATGTTTGTGTATAAGCCGCACTCTCTACACAAGGCATGGGTTTCCCGAGCCCACTTAAAAGTGTTTATATCTCCTCTTTCCCATCCCCTTGGATGTGTGTGGAGCACGTATGCATGGTCACCAACACACTCCTCTGAAATTATGTAATGTATCGTAAATTCCCCCGTATAAGCCACACCCTCGTATAAGCCGCACTCCGACTCTGGGAGGAGCTATAAGCCACACCTATGTGATTAAATACCCCCCCTTTAAGCCGCACCCAGACTTTGGGCTAATTCATGGCTTATAGTTGAGAATTTGCGGTAGAGGGTAGTTCTCACCATGAATATGACCATAGCTGTCGAAATGGCGTTAAACATCTATTACTAGGGTGGCCAGGGTGTATTTCTTTTATACGATATGATTGACATTTATAATGCACCTACCTATAGGCCTAATATTGACATTTGATAAACATGTTGTGTCAAGTTGGTACACTAAGTACAAACCAAGCTATACCTAATTGGAAATGTGTCACCACTCAACTCCTTCTGACAGATCTGAGTCTGCATACTGGAAACACACATGCTTCACATACCCCAGGTATGGCACAGATCTGCCATCTAGTGACTAGTGTAGGTACCATTTACCCAGACCCTTAGTCATAAATCTGAGATACCACTCACTGGTCCCTGAAAATTCAGAAATCACCCTGATTTTCACAATTTCCAATGGTTAATGCTCTTAGGAGGTTAAGCCACAACATGCAAAACACCTTAAAAGTTATGAAAAGTGGCATCTTTTATTTGTATGTGTGTGCCCAGCTGGTGGAGCCCTCTGTTGATATCATATTGAAAACTATGCAAATAGGCCCAAAAACAAGCCCCAAAAAGTTGCCTGGCGATCTCTGGGGGTTGGCACTATCAATCTCACTCCAAAAACATCCTGTTCTCCTTGTTTAGAGCTATTTGTAACAGTTTCCTGCTTTTTTCATCATCATTATTTTTCTAATGATCCTTGACCTAAAAATGGGCTTTTTTGAAGTGCTTGTTTTGAATAGAAATTATTTGTATAGGTGACATGAAAATATTGGGAGGATAGCCTGAAGATAATGAATTTTCAAAATTCAAAAACCTATGTGTAGCTTGAGCCCCCCAGACCCCCCTGGGCCCCCTTATACCTTATTATGAGGGGGCATGTAACATATCAAAAGAAAGGTCTTGATGCCCCCCTTGTGGATCCAATGAGAACTAAAACCCCAGGTATAAGACGCGGCTTACACACAGGAGATTACAGTAGATATATTAAAAGAAAAAAGAATCTTGTTAAAATATTGATTTGCATTTGAATGGTGGCCATTTTCCCAAAGGTCAGGTTAAACAAGAAGGCATGGATAGAACTTATGTGAAGGTGAAACAGGCAGGTACCTTGAAGTTTTTCAATAGATTTCCCCATTAAAGAGTATGAATTTAGCCTAATGCTTTATATAGTGGGTGCTCCCATCCAAGATCATCTTTGAGCAAGTTATTAGACATCTCCACATTGTCCCTATCCAGAATGGGGGGCTTCTAGAAAAGTGACATTTACTATAGCATCAGACAGGGGAGGCCACCCTGCTATTATTCACTCTACACAAGGCATTACAGTAACTGATATACACTGTGGTTCTACCAGGTGCTACCAGGGGGCATGGCGGTCAGTGTATTAAGTGAACTCTCACCAGGTGGCGCCCTGATGAAGACCTTCTCAGAACACCAACTACACCGTGAGTACATCATAGATGTTGTCATTTCGATTAACTCATCCCCTTAGTGCAAGAAGGTTGTTACTACATTTTTCAAGTTTTGAAGGAGAGGCAGAAGAAGTGTTACAATAGAAAACTGACAGGCGTATTGCAGAGTGACACTCGTATATCTAACTTAGACAGAACTTCAGTACTTTTCATTTACAGATTTATGAAAATATTTTCTTTTTCCTCAACAACTGAAATCTATTAAGTTGACCAGTAGTGAATTTAAGTGTTGTGGTAGGAAGAATGCAAAAAGCTATTGTTCAACAGGTTGATAGTGATGGGTTATGGCATATACAAAAGGGAAATGAGCATAAATAATAAGTTTAGGTAGTTTTAGATTTTAGCCACCAGGGGGCGATGGCATAGATGGTGGGATATACCTTTAATGAGTCATATTGTATTTGCTGTCTATATATGTTGCCAAACGTTACCTGGTTATTGTATAATAGTCTCAACGAGAGTGATTGTATAGTGCATAGTCCACCGTAACAGTATTACTGAAAGGAAGATTGCATTAAATCTTTTCTTAGGAGTGTTATATGTATTAGGTCACCGAGATACTAATGTCAAACTTTTAATATTTACCTAAGAAATAAAGATTTTCATCTGTTTAAAAAAAAAAAAGAAAACTCAATTTTGTCTAAATGTCAATTACAACCTTCTTGTACTAAGACGACAAACTCATCTCCAACCCAAAGGTTGCCTTTTCCTAGCTAGCGTTATTGGCTAAATTCTTATTCCCTGTTTACTAATTTACTAAAATCGGACATCATTTTAAATGGCATGTCTGTACAATAGTTCCTCTTCTAGACAGATCCATTAAAAGAAAGTTGTTTCTAATCAAAAGTCTTTAACATATTTTATCATTATTGCAGAACTTGTGGGTGACAATGTAGAGGACGAGGTACGACACACTTACAGCGCGCTATTAGAACTTTTACGACACTTCTGGTCATGTTTCCCTGCGTCCTCACCGTTTCTAGAAGAAAAGGTAAGTGGATGTATATGTGAATAAATCGAATAAAGTTCAAGAAAGCTTTGTTGAAGTCAAACTGTTGAAGTTTTAAGAGTATTAGTTGTGTATAATAATACATTATATACATATGATAAAATTAAATGTTATGCATTAAACCGAACTTGGGCGCATTATCATTTAGCTTTATCGTTCACTCTAGTTTTGCAATTAAAAGAACCAACATAAATCTTGATACCAAATCATTCAGAAGGTCTTACATTATAAGAAAGTAAAGAAATTGCAGGAAATTGACTTGCAAATATTAACCCCTTTCCAAATAAAATACCCATTTGTTATACCGTATTCATTCTAATAAGGACATCAGTTCTGCTCTAATAAGCCAATGGGCAATAAGTGTAATGTGTGAGATTAAACATTTTTAGGGCAGAAACAATGATTTTTAGGCTGTCGGGAGTGTGCTTCATAGAATTTATTCATTGCATTGAGGTTGTTAGCATCTAACTATTCATTTCCCACACTGGCGTGCTTATTAGAACAAATAAAATATTCAGTTTTAAATGCTATATACAGTTCATGTAAAGTGGTACGCTTTGTTGGTTGTAGTTAATACGGATGAGAACAAATTTAGAACGGTTTCACCAGGCCAAATTGAATCCAGTGAAGGAAAGACTTGCACAATTTCACTACAATGTAAATGTAAGTATATTTTCTTCATGATTTTTTTACTTTTTTTTCTATTAAATGTGAGTACCGTAATCTCCCGTGTATAAGGCGTGTCTTATACGAGGGGTTTTATTTATCCCCAAATCCGCAAGGGGGACACCAAGACCTTTCTTTTGATATGTTACATTTCCCCTAAGTCCTAATAGGACATAATGTGGGCCAGAGGGGTCTGGGGGACCCTAGGTACACATAGCTTTTTGAATTTTTAAAATCCATTCAGTAGAACAAAAGATATGAATTTTTATTTTTTTTGGCAATATTTTCAAACTCTAGGTGCGCCTTATACGCGGGCTGCGCCTTATACGCGGGAGATTACGTTATTTGGTGTATCACTGCTTTTTATAAAGATTCTAGACAATAGTACCATGAAACCCACAGAACTCATTGTATCATAAAATGTTTTAATCCTTAAAGGGTTTATCGCCAGGATTGGAATAAATCAATTGACCATGTTGGATTGATGTAGAATTAAGAAATAGTCAGCAATCGTGCAATGCAAAAATCATCTTTTGACGTACATTAGGTCTTCTTATAGATTAAAAGATGCACACAAGACATGCACAGATACTGTCATATATACAGTCATATAATGTAAGTTTTCTTTATTTTCTCCTACCCTTATAGCTAGCAGGACACATGGAGGAAATGCTTGCGGCAGCGTATACAAAATTCAACACATGGCAAACACGAAAAATGAATCGTAAATGACACAACGATAAATGATTATCAACATTGAAATCTGCCTAAAGGAGTTACGTTGGAAGAATTCCTGATTGACTTATCCAAGAGTTGGGAATTTGGAACAAGTTGCTCAGACGAGAGTACATTGATGCGAGAAACTCGTAAGCAGTTTCCCAAAGTATGAGTTGCTCATCGTCCAACTATGACTGATCTGTGAATGGTTCATGTATCAAGTTAGAGTTATGAAACAATGCAAAAGTGAATGCTTGAAAATCGGAAATGCAAAAGGACAAAAACAATAAGCATAATGAATCAAAGAAGCAAAAAGTAGATACATGAATACTACCCTCGTATGCCTGTAAAGTCTTTAAGAAATCTCAATGGGGTGTTTTTCCCAGTGCACAGAAGTATTCAACCTCAAGGTATTTTAGTTGTGACTGACAGGAAACTCTTGTTATATATGTATAAGTCATCTTTTTGTGTTGTCATTTTTTTTGGAAGAGGTAGGGATTGAAAATGTAACGGCTCTCCTAAATCACTGCATTAAAATCCTAGTTCGGGGGATGTGGTACTGTTGTGAAAAATCGGTTTGTCATCATCAGTGAGGAGTGAACCGCAGACTTGGAGCGCCGATACGGAGAGCCATGACTAACCCTTTCAAAGGCCAATTGTGCATTGATGCATCATGCCCATTGGTCTTCACGATGTATGAATGATGTCCTGGTGAGTAACTGGTCATGGCTACATTCATGCATCGTACCGACCCGATTGTCTTATTACACTCCCGCATAATTTCTTCAATGAAGTGCTAGTGAGCAGACTCAACCAGCACTTCATTGGTGCATCATGACGATGAATGGGCATGATGCATTTAGTGGTCCTGAGGACTAAGTGACTAATAAAGTTACCTGTGATGTAGCTGTGATAACCATCTAGAGCAACAGAAGACAATAAGGAATTAGTAAGGAAACTTGTCATTACATTGTTAACCCTTTAAGGGCCGCTCATGCATTATAATATCATTGGTTGTCATGATGCATGAATGCAGCCCTGGTGAGTAACTTGCCAAGGCTACATTTATGCATCATGTTGACCCTATGGGGTCGATACAGTCCCAAAGATGCTCCATTGAAGTGCTTGCGAGGAGTCTCGCCAGCACTTCATGGGCGTGTCGTTACGACCCATGGGTATGATAGACTCCAGCATCAGTGGCCCTTAACCAAGTTAACCTTTAAAGGGGCCCTGGCACCGCAAATTAACGACATGGGTACCAATTCAAACAGCGATCATAAAATCGCAGGGACCAGCGGAAAAATCGCAGCGCCCTGATTGTTCAAGGAGTGGTCATGTGACATTTTAATGCGGGCGTGCATTACGGTGCCAGGGCCCCTTTAAGGCACCCCATCAGTCCTTAAACTTGTGTTTGTCGTCGATACACCTATGCAGTGCTAGGGGCGGGTAATTTGCGAGTGATGCATTGGAGTATCATGCACTTTGGTGGGAAAGTATCAGCCTGGTATTCAAGGTAGACGTGATGCATTTATAAATGCAGCCCTGGTGAGTAACTTGTGAGATAAAACTTAACAAATCGGCATCAAACTTCTAATATATTATATATACAAGGGCTGTATGTGCTGTTTGATATCAGAAATGTCCATGTTACATATAAGAAGATGAATGCATTAAAAAGGACATCAATTTTGATCCATTTGTCAAACTCTTTGTGTTCCTCATAGAATCATGGTCTAAGTCAATTACTTTTCGCTCTTGGTCCCTAAAGGTAGGTAGCGGGGGAATTTCAGCCAATGAAGAAATTCCCTCTATTCACTGCGGAATTCTGAGCGGGCAACTGGTACCCATCTGATAGCTCTTGTCAGTGATAACTGGCTGATAACCAGCTCGGGCAATGGCTGCGCCCATTGGACAACCCACAACCTATGTATATACAGGCACAAACCTAGCTGACCATCTGAAATTAAGAAGCCAGGCATGGGAATCACTCAATGCGTTCGGGGAGTGGAAAGTTGGTTTGTAAGCCCATCCCCTATTGGCCACCAGCTATATCAGGGTCAATGTTGATCCTGTAGCCCGGTCCTGTAGACAACTGTCTCTGCTCCAAAACACGATCAAATAGTGACCCTACCCTAAGGTGGAATGGGGTTGAGGGAACTAGCTCAGGTTGGGTAGATAGCGTTCGAGAATAGTCATGAACGCACCATGTGTTGTCTTTGTGGATATGCATGCTCTTGTCTCCACTGCGCATGTGCAGATAGGCCTATAGTATGACAAGAAATGGTGTCAGGACCTGGATCTCTCTGCAAGATCAGCCCCCTGATGATAGGTCACTTGCTGTCGAGTGATCAAGACACACTGGAGATATGTCCCGCCCCGGGTACCAGCAGTGGTCCACGTGGTACGCTTAGCTACAGCAGCAGTCACTTCGCTCCATTTAATTTGCAGATTAACACACTTCAAACAACTACCTTCAAACTTTTGTGTACACTTCTGAAACTGAGGTCCTAGAACATGTAGGAGTTAGATTTGAGCAGTCTTATCTATAAACCAAGAAACTGTTTCACTTTAAGTACAGCTGACCGACTCGCCAAGTGCTTGGGCTGTCCAAGATGGTGTCATTAGGTAAAGCGTCCACTGACCAGTCAGAAACAAGGTCAAGCAGGCGGCAAAGGATGAACAAGACGTCCCACACTGGCTACAGAATCTACATCTGCCAAGGGTGCTGGAAAAATGCTGGAAACTGAAGATTTGGGACTCTTGCCATAGTCATCCTCAGAGTGGTGGACGAGAGATCTGCTGACCTGGAGGCTGACCACTAGAAGGAGGAAGATGGCCTGCCACCAAAAAAACCCAAGATGGCGAACCCAGGCCACCCCCTCACATACTGATGATGAAAATGAGGGGGGGGGGAGGGCAATGAGGATGACAGCAGGTCAGAAGATGAAGTTTTAGAGGATGAAGCTGAAGCCTACATGGACTCTATGAATGAGGTGCTTCAGACTGGTGAGGGAAAAGAGGGGCACATTTTCAAAACCCAAAAATGTCCCGACACTGAAGGACCCAGTATTAAAGAATGACACGAGCAGGTATCAGCTCTAGGGTGTGCCAAGGCTCACTCTACAAGAGCAGCATCTCCATCAAAAGCATCTCAAAAAGACCTGCCTGCAGAATACATCTTGAAACAAATGCTACCACCTTTGCGCGTTCTTACAAATGCCCAATACTTAAGGACCGAGGAAGTGAATTCCAAAACACACTCCTAACTATGGTGTCATCTACCGTAATCTCCCGCGTCTAAGGCGCAGCCCGCGTATAAGGCCCACCTAGTTTTGGAAAATACTCCAAAAATATAAAATTCATAACTTTGGTTCTACTGAATGAATTTTCAAAATTCAAAAACCTATGTGTAGCTTGGGCCACCCTGGACCCTCCTGGTGTTCCCCTTGTTCCCCTTGTGGATCCAATGAGAACTAAAAACCCCCGTATAAGACGCGCCTTATACGCGGGAGATTACGGTACATCACAATAGGTAACAGGCAAAACTTTCAAATCTCCGGTGTGTCTTGATGGCCAGTAAGCAGCTATAAACTACACAGATTGAACAAACTTACCTTGGTTGTTCTTCTCGACGGCCCTGTTAACCATCATAACCTTGTAATACGAACTTCCATGTTCACTTCGTGAATTTTCTTTTATCTTTGCTGGTCTCTCCGGCACACATCTAGTTGTGACTATATGGTACAACCTGCCTTGGGGAAAGGGGTCAGCCGTAGTAAAATACTAATAAGTCAACTCTTTAGAAGGTTTTTCCCCATTTACAACCCATTGTTTCTTCTGCCATAATAAACTAGAATTAGATTAGGAAGTGTAGGATAGTGTAATCCAGATAAAACACTCTTAGAAGCTGCCGTTTTACCTACCTCCAAGGTAGCCCCTAACTCCCCCCACCACCACCTTCCCATGAAACCCCATATGAATACAATAAATACTATAACAATGGTATCTGCAGTAACTACTTTGCGTCACCAACACTCTCTTCTCACAGATATGATGTACTCATATGACTGGCAAACAGTATAACCTTAAAAAGATCCTCCCTCCCCACTCTGCAAAATCTAAGATGTGTTGTTGGGGGGGGAGGGCAACCTTCTGCTTACTAATAACCTTCCATTTGTCCGCCATTATTAGCCCTGCTCTGAGGCAGCACTTGAAATCCCTTAAAAAACCATTATACATTGTAATGCGAGCTAATAAAAGACACAACTGCAGCTGCTTGATTACTTCTCTTTATTCGGAGACTCATTGTTTTGTCGGAGAATTCAGAAAAGAATTCAAATGCAAATTATGCCAAAATTTAAAATTGTCATAAAATGGACACTTTTGAGCGGAATCCTATATGTGCAGGAACCTGTGCAGTAGGCTCATTTTCAATGGACGCGACCCTTGTTAATGTATTCCATACAGACCTTGCCACATTTTCAAAGGTTTGGCATAATGCTGCACGGAGTATGTCCAGATGGCAATGGCAGAAGGTGTTACCTGTCCAATCACCACTGTTAAACTTAGTGAAAGAGATCTTGTAACCCTGCTCATCTGCTTGTTTGGCATCGACACGGCCGGACGGTAACTGATTCTCTGCAAATCACCTCAAACTGATTCTCTCCAAATCACCTCAAACTCGATCCATTGAAGATGCATATTGAGAGAAGTGTATGACCATGACTGACAGTAATTTGGTCAGATATTGTTTCTTCTCGGACAAAGGTGACTCACTAGTCTCTCTGTATGACAGCTGGAAACGAGGCATGAAGCCGAACCTCATCCATAACTAATTGGTTATACCTGAGGTCATTTGTGTTTGAGGTTTTCTTCTTGGGGATGTTACACAAATTTGATTTATACTATAGGGAGCTTAAGTCTCGCAATAAACCATGTTGTAAAGAGGCCCACCATATATGCAATTTTAAGGCTCAACTCTCATTCTTAAAAAAGTTATGCTAGGCCTAAAAAAATCTCCTATCCTTCAAGCCTGCAGGTGATAATATGTTAGGCCTTGAACGCGGTCACGTGATGTAACTTAGTCTCCCTATAGTGGTCTGCGTGGAAAAGACCATATCCCAACCTGGGCTTGAACCAAAGGCCCTCTGGAGCTTAATTCAAAAGATCCTGGGATCACGACCCCAGCGATCTTAGGAATAAACCAGCCTTATCCTATTAAGCGATCTTAAGAGTTGACTGGGTTCACATATCCTAGCCAGCACTAAGATCGCATCGATCTTAGCCTCAGCCCTCCTACACTATTCCAAGAAGTACTGACTAGGCACAGGGGTAAGAGTCCCAAAATAAAGGAATAGCTGTGGAGTCACTCTTCTTCACAAGAGTGCTTATACCATCGTTCCCAATCCCCATATGGGCTAACAAAAGAGCACAGGGTGCAGTTGACCCCCATACAGTATTCAAGAGTTGTTCCCATGAATGTATGATTTATGCTTGCCTATTAGAAGCATTGTGCCCTCCCCCCAGGACAAAGAGAGAGAAGGGAAGAATTACCTTACAGTGCACTTAACGCATAAGTAGCCCTAAGAGCCCTCAAGGACACTCAGCAAACGTCCCCCCTCCCCTCTTTATGTATGCAGCAGGCTATTCACTCTTTCAATCAGGAGTGTTCCCTGTAAGTGCTCTTGTACCCTGGTGAAACCACTTAGCCTTTCTTTCACTAAGATCGCAGTGATCTTAGTGGTGGAAATGGAATAGTGAAGTGATCCCAGGACTAAGTATTCTGGACAGGCCTGCAACCACTGCATTACATAGGGTAGACCAGCCAGGTCTTATGATATGTGCCTACACTAAGATCGCTGGGGTTGGGATCCCAGGATCTTTTGAATTAAGCTCCAGGCCTCAACTGAGCTACTGGGATGGTGCTCAACCTACCCACAACACAGCTGCCTATGTGGCTTACAATGGTGTCACTTCGCACTACCTTGGCAATGGACTGTTATGTATTCCCCGATAGTAAGGCATGGTGCATCAACCTAGTGTGAAGTGACTGGTATCATTAAGAGAAGTGAAGTGTAGTTTTGTGCTATGTGGCATTGTCTAAGAATTGCTCTCATGGTTCGAACTCATAAAAATACTGTATTATAAGGGGGTCTTTCCAACCTTAAACCACAATCTGTTTGGTAAAGCAAAATTGCAAATGAAGGTTTATAAATTGCCATATCGGCCAACTCTGTTTCAGATAAACATCCAGTGGCTCTGTGTTTGGCCGGTTTCCAACAGCAAAAATGCAATGATTGTAATCCAATCTGTTTAGAGGGGTATCTGGCAGTTAAGTGAGGCACCAAAACCTATTAATGATTAATATGTTAGCCCCTTAAGGTCCACTCATGCATTAATGCCTCATGCCCTTGGGCGTCATGATGCATGAATGCAGCCCTGCCACTATGGGATTGGTACACAAACTCTCAGAGGGTCAGCATGATGCTCCAATGAAGTGCTGCCAAGAATATACTCACCAGCACTACATTGGATCATCATGCTGACCCTCCGGGAGTATTTGCATTAATCCTTTAGGGTCGGCATGATGCTCTAACAAAGCTTGGCAAGCAGTCTCACCAGCACTTCATTGGTACATCATAATGACTAAAGGGCATGGTGAATTAATGCATTAGTGGCATATAAAGTGTTAAGGCATCATCAGACTTGTGCAATGCCAATTTAAAGGTGGAGGTATATGAAATGGTGCATTGCATTCTATGTATTCATACTGCAGGACATATTTTATCACTATCCTCTATAATCCTCAATCAAACAATTTGCACTGTGTAACAGCCCCCAGTACAGCTCAGATTTAATTTTGGAGACTACAGGTCCCGATAAAGGCATGGTTATATATGTACAGACCCACCACTTGCCCAAAGAGAGAGGTAGTGTCAGTCACAACACATTGAACCTGCTGATGTTATTCATTACTTAGTAGCGACACTTTGCAAAGGAACTACTCCTCTGTGGAACATCGGATAGAGAGAAACAAACACTCCACCTTCAGAGTCTGAATTATCCAATAGTCATGAACACTTCAGACATTCATAACTCCACCATGGAGGAGCTGCAGACTATAATGGAGTTTACCTTTATTGTTGCCCAAACTGCTGTTTCACTGATAAGCTTCCTCACTAACACCCTTCTCATCATTGCAATTGCAAAATTGCAGTTAGATCGGCTGAACTATTCAACCCGATGGTGTCTGGTCTATCTGACAGGTGCCCATCTTCTGCTCAGTGTATTACTGATACTTAGGCCATACCTGGAGCAAGAGGAGATCTGTGCCACAGTAATTACAATTGGCTTGATCATGATATACCTCATAGGCACTGGCATTTTGTTCCTGTCATTGGACAGTCTGATAACCATGACGCACCCGTTTACCTACAAACTGATCCTTACCACCACAAGGGTGAAGGTAACCATCACTTCTGCTGTTACCTTCATTTTGGTTCTTATGACAAGCTTCTCTTTAACTGGACAACCACTACCAAGGGACGAAGCATTGTGCAATGTTAATGACATATTCCTGACACCACACCAGGTAATTGTCTTCTGCACCATCATCCAAGTGCTACTCATTATGAGTGCTGCAATCCAGGCACGGACACTGGTTCTGATAAAACGTATGAATGCTGTTGTTGCCCCAGTTGCCTCATCCAGTGGCCCCTTGTCTACAGTATCTCAGCCTCATGTACACGTGGTACATGTTGTACCAGCAGTCACCTACAGCTGTCCTGTGCCTACAGTGCCTCAACCACTGAAACATGCTGCACGGGACCCAACCAAACCCAAGCCACAACCAAGCATCTCTACTGACCTGTCACAGGATGATCCAACCAAGCTCAGCCTGGTCCTACTCCCCCCTGAACCAAGACCAAGCACCTGTACTGACCCCCCACAGGATGATCCAACCAAGTATGGGCTGACTGACTCTCACTCCAAGAACAGCGTGCACAGACAAATGGAACTAACATCAAGGGCTGCACAACGACCCCTACCATGTGCACCTGAAGTGTCATCACCTGACTCAGATAAAGGTGCTGATGGTACAGTGACTATCCACATCCACGAGTCACGTTCAGAGATGGGAGCATCCAACCATTCCATCCCATGGCTACCACACCAGATACTGCCAAGGGACCCCAGGAATCAGACACAGGGCACCCAGACCCAGCTAGCACAACTCGTGCAATTTACGTCGTTCTTACGTAAAAACTCATGTTATTTACGTAAAAAAGACATCATTCAGATGAGTAGTGCTAGCAGGGAGAGAACACCAAACCGTCGTACTCGCCTGATGAGACTTCTCGCTACATCCCTGCTCGTGATTCTGATCAGCTGGCCACAACTGATGATAACATCTTCAATCTCTGCACTGTTTGATCTTTATGGCATTGATAGGACAAACTTTGATAATTGGAGGTTACAGATGTCTGCACTAGCATTCTTGGAGGGGGTGATATATCCCATGATATTGATCATGCTGAGTACAGAACTGAGGGCTGCTATGAGGTCTCTAATCTTCAACAGGTGCTTGTGCTGTATGTAATGTGAGCTTTAATGGTCCTAAAATGTTTATATTGAAGGCACCAATGCAGTGCTGGATGGCATTTCTCAATAAGTATAACAGCCTGAATATAAAGAGCAGACATAGTGGGTCTGGGCATAGCGTATTCGACCTAATAAGCCACCAGGGCACTTAAAAAAAGTTGTTATGGTATTTTAGTACTTGGGAATTTAACTACCTCCAAAATCTTTGAAACTAGGGCTTTTCTGTAAAAGGCTCCAAAATAGGGGGGGGGGTGGTACTTATTAGGGGAAGGCGCTTATCAGGTTGTATGCAGTACCTTCATAGAGATCAGTGTGTTTTCCTCAGCCCCACTATGCATGGTAGAATCCATGTGGTATAACTGCTTGGTACGACTGGACTGGAGTTGTAGTGGCTGTGTCTAATTGTACCATGTTGAGAAATGCCTTCCAGATGAATGTGCTATACTGATGAATTACGATGACAAAGGAAATGCTCCAATGAACCACTTAATATGTCATAAGCTAAGCCATTATTTCACTTAGAAGATTTTTGCCACATGTGTTCCTACACATACCGACCAGACATGTATTGTAACACCATATTGCATGGACATTCATTAACATGCAAGCACAGCACCCCTGTAGGCTCCGCTGTCCAGCCAATCACAGGATAATATGTAGAGACTGTCTAATCCACACTCTGATTATATAATGAACAAGTAATCAATGGATAAGTCATGACGAGTGTGTGTTAGTGAAGGCTAATGACACGAGGCCATAGGCCGAGTGTTATTAGCCTTTGCTAACACACACGAGTCATGACTTATCCATTGACTACTTATTTTATTCCACGAAACCAATAATAATAATCAATAGATGATCAATAAATTCAAGTTGAAAACAAAAATTATTCCCCCTCCCTGGGACTCGATGCCAGCCATTGTGTGTACACGATCGGTACATACACCTCGGCGCCCGGCAGCGGACAGCGACAGCCCTGGTCTCGGCTTGGCTTGCTTTGAATGCCTCTTGCGGTTATGTTTGTGTACAATCGATACATACACCTCGTCGCCCGGCAGCGGACAGCTAAAGCTTTAGATGCGTCTCGCTGTTATGTTTGTGTATAATACACCTCCTCGCCCGGCAGCGGACAGCGACAGCGCACACGGCGAAAAAAGATACGCCCGGACTGTGTTACTAACTGTTAGACTAGATATACACCTCGTCGGCCGGCAGCGGACAGCGACAGCGCACACGGCAAAAAAAGATGCGCATAGGCCGGGACTCGAGCCGTGTACCTCTGACGGCTGAGCGCAACGTGCTAACCGCTAGGCCACTGCGTCTCCTCCTTTGAACGCATCTCGCGGTTATGTTTGTGTATAATACACCTTGTCGCCCGGCAGCGGACAGCTACAGCGCACATGGCTTTGTATCATATCGAGACATGGTTCGAACCAAGCATTTCTTGTCAGTCCCTGTGGCGCAATGCATAGGGAGTTGGACTAGGGATCTGAGACTGTAGGTTCGAGCCCTGCCCTGGCCTTGAAAATTTCGTGGGTTTTAACATGTAACATATGACATGGAAGGACATGAGAGGTGTGCAGTTATCCATGGATAACCCACACCAGGCACAGGTTATCCATGGATAACCGCACGCCTTACAAAATTGATGTTACAGCCTACAGGGTGTGCAATATCGACAGATATGTGGATGGGAATAGCCACCAAAAATCACCCAGTAAGCCAGAAATCGTGGAATAATTCCTTCTAATTGCTCATTTTGTATCTTAATCACCATCAACGGCAAAGCTATGTCACCATCTTTAGGCCTACTTGCACCTGTACCTTCACCATTTGTAGGCGTACTTGTACCTGTACCTTCACCATCTTTAGGCCTACTTCTACCTGTACCATCACCATCTTTAGGCCTACTTGCACCTGTACCATCACCATCTTTAGGCCTACTTGCACCTGTACCTTCACCATCTTTAGGCCTACTTGTACCTGTACCTTCACCATCTTTAGGCCTACTTGTACCTGTACCTTCACTATCGTTAGGCCTACTTGCACCTGTACCTTCACCATCTTTAGGCATACTTGTACCTGTACCTTCACCATCTTTAGGCCTATTTGTACCTGTACCTTCACCATTTTAGGCCTACTTGTACCTGTACCTTCACCATCTTTAGGCCTACTTCTACCTGTACCATCACCATCTTTAGGCCTACTTGCACCTGTACCATCACCATCTTTAGGCCTACTTGCACCTGTACCATCACCATCTTTAGGCCTACTTGTACCTGTACCTTCACCATCTTTAGGCCTACTTGCACCTGTACCTTCACCATCTTTAGGCATACTTGTACCTGTACCTTAACCATCTTTAGGCGTACTTGTACCTGTACCTTTACCATCTTTAGGCCTATTTGCACCTGTACCCTTACCATCTTTAGGCCTACTTGTACCTGTACCTTCACAATCTTTAGGCCTACTTGTACCTGTACCTTTACCATCTTTAGGCCTACTTGTACCTGTACCTTCACCATCTTTAGGCCTACTTGTACCTGTACCTTCACAATCTTTAGGCCTACTTGTACCTGTACCTTCACAATCTTTAGGCCTATTTGTACCTGTACCATCACCATCTTTAGGCCTACTTCTACCTGTACCATCACCATCTTTAGGCCTACTTGCACCTGTACCTTCACCATCTTTAGGCCTACTTGTACCTGTACCTTCACCATCTTTAGGCGGGCTTCCCTAGCCCACTTAAAAGGGTCTATATCTCCTCTTTCCTATCCCTTCGGATGTGTGTGGTGCACATATACTCGGGCACCGACACATTCCTCTGTGAAATTGTGTAATGTCGTTCTCGCCATGAATATGACCTTAGCTGTCGAAATGGCGTTAAACATCTATTACTCACTCACTCACCATCTTTAGGCCTATTTGTACCTGTACCCTTACCATCTTTAGGCCTACTTGCACCTTCACCATCTTTAGGCCTACTTGTACCTGTACCTTCACAATCTTTAGGCCTACTTGTACCTGTACCTTCACAATCTTTAGGCCTACTTGTACCTGTACCTTCACAATCTTTAGGCCTACTTGTACCTGTACCTTCACAATCTTTAGGCCTACTTGTACCTGTACCTTCATAATCTTTAGGCCTACTTGTACCTGTACCTTCACAATCTTTAGGCCTACTTGTACCTGTACCTTCACAATCTTCAGGCCTACTTGTACCTGTACCTTCACAATCTTTAGGCCTACTTGTACCTGTACTTGACTCAAGAAGCTTCAATACATAGGAGGTGAAACTCAGAGCTTTACATACGGACATAGTGTAACAGCCCCCCAATCTACCCCCCCCCCTCCTTAAAAGTAGGCTCCCTTTTGTGTTCAGTATTGAGTCCTATGTAGGATAAGGGGGTTTATAGAGATGTCAGGAATCTTTATCAGAGTGATATCAAATGGAAACAAGAGGCCACCTATACCAAAAAAGTCCTGCTAAATCCAAGATTTGTGATCTTGATTCTCAAAATTTGACCAAAAGTACCTAAAAAGGAGGTTAGATTATGAGAATATTTTAAAAATGTACAAAAGTTATATTGAAAATGATTGGAACTTTTTATAGACGCAACATGCTAATCAAAGTCAATACCTCAATCTACATATCCCAATGTCTGCCTGACAAGTACTCTGCCTGTGTATGGTTCTGCCTCTCCCACATACTGGCTATCCCTTAGTCTGCCTATCACTCATACTACCTATCCCTTGAAACATCTAGAGTTTAATTAGGTTTTCACTCAAATGGCTTCGAGGATTAAAGTTTACCCCTCACCTTTGTACCTAATTTTCTCTGTACATTCTTACCATTAGTCTACCTATCCTCAATCCGCCTATCATTCACTTTACCTATCCCTCATGGTGACTATCCCCCAACCCTTCACATCCCTCATGTTTGACTGGCACATCTGTGATATTACCTAGCACCAATGTATCTTTTGAATATGCTCACTTCACAAGGTACTCTCTATTCCTATCTCTTAAACTGTTTATTACACATGCTACCTACCCTCCTTGCTACCCATCCTCTTCAATACCTATCCCTCATGCTCACCTAATAGCTTTCCTACCTAACACAGCTTGTTCAGCTGGGATAGCTCACAACCAACCTTCATTTTGATCTCTTAGTCAACCTATCCCCTAAGGAACAAATTTCACAGTCTACCTCAAGCATACATCTACCTATCACTCATGCTATATATCCTTGGGGTTACCTATCCTTCAGGCTGCCTATCCTTCATGGTATCTAGCCCTCAGTTTTTTAACCTTAAAAAATGTTTTGTTGTCAAGTGGGATAGCATGAGTGATATGCAGCATGGAGGATAGGAAGAGGGGAATAAACAACATACATGTAGGATAGGAAGCTAGCTAGTCTAATGATAGCCATGGTGAGGCATTTTAGAAAAGCATGATAATTCAATGGGCTGAGGGATATGTAAGGTAAACATGAGTGATATGCAGACTTGAGGATAGGTACAATAAGCGATAGGTACATTTCACAAGGCATTGACTATAAGAGCTACTATAAAGGTAGAAAGAATAGAATACAAGGTGAGAGATACATAGATAGCTGGTTAGGTAGACTGAGGGCTATATACCATGAAGGATAGGCAGCCTGAAGGATAGGTAACCTCAAGGATATATAGCATGAGTGATCAGTAGATGTATGCTTGAGGTAGACTGTTGGGTTTGTTCTTTAGGGGATAGGTTGACTAAGAGATCATAATGAAGGTTGGATGTGAGCTATCCCAGCAGATCAAGCTGTGATAGGTAGGAAAGCTATAAAGTGAGTTTGAGGGATAAATATTGAAGAGGATGGGTAGCAAGGAGGATAGGTAATAAACAGTTTATGAGATAGGCACAGAGGGTATCTTGTAAGGTGTGCATATTCAAAAGATACATTGGTGCTAGGTAATATCACAGATGTGCCAGTCAAATATGAGGGATGTGCAGAGTTGGGGGATAGTCACCATGAGGGATAGGTAAAGTGAATGATAGGCAGATTGAGGATAGGTAGACTAATGGTAAGAATGTACAGAGAAAATTAGGTACAAAGGTGAGGGGTAAACTTTAATCCTTTAAGCCATTTGAGGGAAACCTAATTAAACTCTAGATGTTTTAAAGGATAAGTAGTATGAGTGATAGGCAGACTAAGGGATACGCAGTATGTGGGATAGGCAGAGCCATACGCAGGCAGAGTACTTGTCAGGTTGGGATAGGCAAACATTGGGATGTGAAGATTGATGTACTGACTTTGATTAGCATATTGCATCTATAAAAAGTTCCAATTATTTTCAATATAACTTTTTTACATTTTTAAAATATTCTCATCATCAAACCTCATTTTTAGGTACCTCTGGCCGAATTTTGAGAATCAAGACCACAAATTTTGGATTCCGCGGGATTTCTTTGGTATAGGTGGCCCCTTATTTCCATTTGATATCACTCTGATAAAGATTCCTGACATCTCCATAAACCCCCTTTTTTTACATAGGACTCAGTACTGAACACAAAAGGTAGCCTACTTTTAAGGGGGGTAGAGGGGGGCGGCTTGCACTATAAGACTCTATGGAGTAACATATCCTAGGGAACATATACTAGACTTGACTCCTCAGCATTAAAAACTTGGAACTTATACTGTCTTCACGTGACATTGGATCATCTCTAGTTTCACCAATCTTCATAAGCATTTCCATACCACAGTCATAGATAGAAGGGTCATTTTGAATATTTGAGTGTTCAGACAACCCTATTTGACTTTGTAACGACATTTTAATGAAATGCCAAATAAAGGTTATAATTATTAATGAGACACCCCCCCCCCTCCATTTCTGGTCTAAAATACAAAATTAGAATATATGATTACTTCTTAGTCTACGGATACGAAACTTACGAAACCTGAAAGGGGAAGGATTTCTATGGGGAATGGTGTGGGAAATAGGAAGAATAGAATCACAAATAGGTATGTGCTATAAATAGGGATTCTCCTAAATGTTGTGTAAACATGCCACGGAGGTTAGACTTTGCTGTGTCTCATAGGAACAGGCAGAGTTGTGGGTGCACGTTATATGTGAACATAGCATACTATAGAATAGTAGAATAATGCAGCAGTGGTCCAAATCAAGCCCCTGCTGCAATTATATATTCTCTTTCAATTCAGGGTGTGTCTTATACGTGGTGTACGTCTTAAGCGCAGGGATTTATGGCAGTACCTCTGAGTTACGCGCCATAGCTAAGTTACAAATGTAGATATTGAAAGCATCGGGGGATTGATTTTTTCACTAACAGAGGTAACGCACTAGACGTTGTAAAACACTAGAAAATGACTTAAAATATATATAAAAAAAATGTCCGCAATCAAATGTCCGCCCATCTTTATATAAAGGGGCCTATGTCTTCTTTTTCTGTCCCCTCTACTTGTCGGGTGTCTCTTTGCGCCGGCATGGGTACACGTACATCTATATCTTTATCCTTCCTATTCTCCTTCTACATATTTCCTATGTCCATTGTGTGCAGAGAAAGGATGACCAATCTAGTATTTTCACATGAATAAGAATTGGCCATAACTAATGTCAGCCCTCTTTTGTTATAGGCGGGGGTAACGCTAATTTTAGTCTCACCAAGGTATAGTTATGTGTACCAGGAAATGGGCACTTTGCCAACAGGAAGAACCGTAGACCACAAACTTATAGACAAACACTAATGTAGCATTAGTCATATTAACAGTTGCAAACATTTATCTTATAAAGTAAGGTGCGTGAGGAACATCAACCCTTTAAGGGCCGCTGATGCAGGAGTGCATCATGCCCATCGGTCGTCATGATACACCAATGCAGCACTGGTGAGACTGCTTGGCAGCACTTTATTGATGTGTTATGCCCAGCCTTCGGGAGTGGTCGGTGGGGTAGGGTTTAGAATGTCTTTAACAAAACTCATAGTCATACACTGATGTAGCTTTCGTCAGGGTAACACCTGTAGACATTCATCCCACAGAGTAAGGTGTGTGTTAAAGGAATATTACCTGATGGTTGGAGGAGTGGTTGGAATTTCTTTAAAAGCATTATTTTGTAAGTGGCAGAAATTGATATGAAATTTAGCTATACTTGCCCCGACAGGTTATTATAAGAATTAGACTAAATGGTAAAACCTGTTTATTTTATCCTATCGATTTCGGTTTCATGAAAGGCAAACCCTTATCCCCGCACCTCCACTGGCCCTACTATAAAACTATATGGATAAAAATCATGGGGAAATTGTCAATAATGAGCTTGAATTCTGGTTAACATTGAAACATGTTCAAATAAATATCATAACAAAACGACCTGGTGATCAATATTTCGTTTCGAGTTAGAGATAAGGAAGACCAGGGAGTGAGGATGTCTGTGATATACACCGTTGCTAATGTTAATTGATATGGTTTAATTGGTTGAAATTTAATTCATTTAATATTAGAGTGTACATGCCCTGCTGTGATGATGATCTTCTAATCAAGCCAGTAAGAAAAACCCTATTTTTACCTTCATGGTTTATTTCTTCAGGAGAGCATACCTTTGTGGGCTGCACCAGAATTATGTTCACAATGCTGAAATAAAAAACCATTTCAGGGAAATTGCCCACAATGACTCAATTTGAATACCCATGAATCTTAGATGATGATCTCATGAGCTTTTTCATTCTGGTAATTTTGTTTTAATAATGCTGCTTGTAACGAGAGAAAAACGCGTAGTATGACACAAAAACACAGTGGGAAAATTCCAAAGGTTTCAGTTCCAGGGTACTTAAAGGGCGACTAGTGCTGGAATGCATCGTGCCCATTGGTCATCATGATGCACTGGTGAGCTTCATTGATACATCATGCCAACCCTTTCGGGAGTGTATCAACCGCTTTGGGTCAGCATGATGCATGAATGCAGTTCTGGCAAGTCATTTCCCATAGCTGCATTCATGCATCATGACATCCAATGGGCAAGATGCCTTAAAGGGGGGCTAGCACGGCAAAATACAATATGGGTACTGACCCAAAGATCGTTGGTAAACTTGCAGGACCCAGCGGAGCGCCCTGATTGGTCAATGGGTGGTCACGTGACCTTTTAATGCGGGCATGCATTTGCCATGCTAGCCCCGGCTAGCCCCCCTTTAAGGCATCAGCGAATTAGGGCAGAATCGTCACTGTCTCGGTCATGATGATGCATGCATGCAGCCATGGTGAGTCGACTTGCAGGGCTGCATTCATGCATCCTGCTGAGCTATACAGAGTTGTGCCTATACATGGGTAGAAAGTGACGCTCGTGACGCTGTGACGCAGAGGTTTTAAAAAGTGATGCTCGTGACACGGGTTTTAAAAAGTGACAGACGGCAACACCAGCAAAAGTTCCCAGTACATTGGCATATATGTAAAATGTGACGGAGTGACACGCCATCCCTCCTTAAAAGTGAGATGTGATGTCCTAAAAGTTTTGAGTACCCATGTATAGGCACAGAGTTGATACGCTCAAGAATGGAAAGCTAACAACCTGCAATTGGTGCACTGAGACATCAACCGACCCTTTGCTGGTTAAGCTTCCCATCCTTAGATACTGTAATACCTCGCATATAAGGCACGGCTTATATATGCGAGAATATTCCCTTGCTGCACCTTATAGAATTTGCCTGAAGTCAGGGTGCGCCTTATAGGTTAGGTATAAAGTGCACAAAATCAAGCCCCAGCACTGGCTCCGCCTTTATATAGCATCTCCTCCAAATCTGGGTGCAGCTTATACGCAGGACGCGCCTAATACATGAGGCATTATGGTGAGTTTGATTTAACATAACGTGATCATCTTTCTACTAGCAAAAGAGAAAATAATACAAAATATAATGTTTTATAGAAAATTTTATTCTTTATTGTCAGTACATGCCGATATTTTATACAATATAATGACTATATATACATTGTAAATGACCTCCCTGGTAAAAACAAATGAGTCATATATAAAGAAACATAAACCATGATACAATACATCTCTCATGGGGTCAATTTGAATCTCAACTTATGAGTATTACAAACTCAAAACACACTGGCCATCATTACATTATCAACCCTTGAAGGGCGGCTGATGCAGGAGTGCATCATGCCCATTGGTTGGCATGATGCACCAATGAAGTGCTGGTGAGTCTGCTCATCAGCACTTAATTAACCAACCTTCTCGGGAGTGTATCAACCCCACAGGGTCGGCATGATGCAAGAATGTAACAAGTGACTTCATCTATGCATCATGATGACCACTGGGCATGATGCATTAATGCATCAGCGGGCCACAAGGTAGGTTGTGGATTGGGACATTTTGGATTGCTCATATACATGATATCGTCATTACCATGGCGTTATTTATATTCATCTTATATTATACAGCTGGTTTATTATAGAGGCATTCCCTCTAGTACCTATATCCTATATTGACTAAGACTACCGTCATATCCTCTCTATGTACAATATGGTTTATACCACAGTTATATATACATTACACTAGGTGCTGTTAATAGGTAGGGGGTATAGATTACCATTTCAGTTTTGGGATTTAGTGAACAAATTTGACCCTTTGATTGAGGCATACCGTATTCAAAGTAATAAGCGCACATACCGTAATAAGTGCACACCCCCTTTTTTGAATTTGAGGCCATTTTAGACGATAAATGACCCCAAAGTATTCGTTTTTTGAAGCCCAAATAAACTCTTCACTACTGGGCGAATATTTTGGATATTTTTTTTAGTGCACGTCAAATACGGTAATGCATTGATTGAACAGGTGTGCACATGATGCATTCATGTATCATGCCATATTCATGATACAGCATGATACACCAATACAACACTAGTGAGTTACTCACCAGTGGTGCGCTGGTGTATCAAGATGATCAATCAATCAGGAGTTACCCCTTTAAATCCCGATAATGCATCAGTCCATTATGTCCATAGTGTATCATGCAGGCCCTCTGGGAATGTATCAACCCCATGATATCGGCATGATGCTTAGACCCTCTTACCAATATGGTAAAATGTTATGAACTTTGAAACATCAATACGTCCTGCTATGGTTAATGATGGACCATAGGGCTCACTTTGCAGTTATATTTATCCCGTTCCATTAGGCTTGTTCCATTTTTATGTTATGGGAAATTACCTATGTCATATGGTGATATTTTTAACATCGATTGTGTGTGTTATTACATCTCAATTCGCAAAACTTAGGACGCGGCAAACTTATTTTCTCATTAACTTGACTTCTGAATTCTTGGATGGAAAGTTTTGCATATAGATGCCTTTTACTTGTGAATATGTATATTAGCTTTGACCAAAGTCCAAACATGATTCTGTCATAGGCTGGATGGCCATACTTGTATTAAGGGGATAGCCTACACTATACCAGTGCAACATTAGTCTAGCAATACTTCCATTTTTGCTCCTTATCACCCTAAAAAATAGCATGCATACATAAAACTACCTACCTATTATATACCTAACAATTCAGCATCTATTTTTCTCTCTATTTCAACATGCAGTTCCCTTCTCCTATCTATACTTCCTAATTATATATATATATATATATATATATATATATATATATATATATATATATATATATATATATATATCCTCCCTCTCCCACATGGCTGACTCAACAATTGCAGCATTATGGAAGGAAGTGAATGTATACACTTTATATCAAATGTAACTCAGTTTGTGTTTTATGCACCATAATGTGTGTATGTTGTACATACCATAACAGCCAGTCATGATGCAATTGCATGTATACATGCAGTCTTTGGGTGTCTAATTATGCAATCGTGCATCATGCTGTCACTAAAGGCTTGGTACACTCCCAAAGTGTCATCAAGATACATGAAAGATGCATTGGTGACCACGTGTGCCAGCAGGGCATGACGCACCATTCCAACTAACGACACATTGAGTCATTATGTCATGGCTGATACGAACGTCACTATAGAACAGTACTAGACACGCCATATTCAATGGGGGGATGGAATACAATGTGGCCATATTCAATGGGTGGCAGCCATCTTGGATTTTGAACAGTTTTGAGCGATTTTTCTTTATTTAAAATCAAAATAACCCCCTAGGCCATGACATGAATGCAAATGTCCACTTCCATGGCTTCGTGGGATACGCCAGTCCCACCTCGGGGAATACGATGTACAAATATCCCATGGTCGTGGACATTTGCTTATTTATGCAGCCCTTCAGGTTATAAACACATGCTATTTAGTTGTGCATATGGATTCACAAGTGCTGACATGCAATTTGCAAGTACCGTAATCTCCCGCGTATAAGACGCGTCCTCTACGCCAAACAAAATGCTGAGGGGTCTTATAGGATGTACTGAAATTGGGGGTGCATCTTATATGAGGGGTAATTTTACTATAGAAATGTAGTGAATTTACAAAATTGGTACGTAAGAGGTGCGTCCTATACGCGCAACGCGTCTTCTACGTGGGAGATTACGGTAATTAATGTACATTTTTTCACTCCTATTTTATGCACAGTAACTCTTCTAGTATACTTATCATGGGTCACATATATTTATAACCGTCATCTCAAATATATATATCGTACATACACACGTGTAAACAGATATTCAAAAACATGATGGTTTTCTCAGAAAATAGACAGACTAACATTCAATAGTGAAATAGAGATTCAGAATAAAGAGAATAGATTTTTCGATCGAAAGCAGAACAACAATGATAATTGCCTTTTGTTCTTATAACGAACTCTGAATTGTCTTTTTCCAAATCTATATTGCTGCCGTATTTAATTCCAATACTACTCAATCTGATTGTATCTGTTGTACCATTGTTGAAAGTTTTCGTTTGGCAATTGTTTGCACATTTCTGATCTACAATTCTATTGTGTGCATTGTTTGAATGTGCAAAACAAGAGCAAAGTTGTTGTTTAAAAGGGGGAGTCTGTATGGCTAGATTTTTAGATGATAAAGTGCTTTAACACAGGTATTACACCTGTTTTTGTTATCGGTTTTAGAAAAAAGAGATTCACGAAGTACACAAAGAACTACCATGAAAGGCAAACAGATAGTTTTCTGAACTGGAAGCCCAAGGCCAACTGTGGACCATTTTCAGAAAGAAATATACTGAGATTCTATAAACATTATTCTTTGGTTTCTGAGCAACCATTTCTTTTTCTGTTTCACATATAATATTTCGACACTTTGAGGATTTGGACACTGAATGAGAGTCCTATCAAAGTTACTGTTCTATTTGGGTTTTGGAATTCATTAGATAAATTTTGTCCTAGGCTATGTTATGTAATCTCATACATACCCAATGCTTTGACACAAACAAAATTGGGAATTTCAGGTAAATACTGGCATTTTTCTAATATCAATTCTCAGGTTTTGTCACTAGTATTAGGCCTTATCAGATCTGTCTCCTTGTTTACATTCACAACAACAAAAAAAACAACATTTTCCAAAAATAAACAACAACAAAAATGACAACTTTCTTTTAGTGAACACCGGCAAGGAACGACATACGACAACTAAGCACCCGATGCAGAGAATTATAAGTAACTTTTTTTGTGTGAAAACATCTCGACCAAGTACATCATCATCTTCATCATCACAGCAACAATGGAACCCTAGACCTGGTATCACAGTGCACCATTTAGTAATAATGAACCAAATGTGTGAGAAGGAGCCTCATATACACATTCAAAGTCAATGTCTTTTTGTCTGTATGGTGTATACCGTATTGGCCTGGATAAGCGCCAGGGCACTCATTAATTTCAAGTGGTCTCTACCCTTGCAACTCATTCAAGACCGATGCTTATGCAAGACTTAATTTATAGTGTGTTTTGAAATTTCAACACCTTCTATGTTAGTCTAGATAGTGATCAATTTCCTAGTGTAGCCTAGAGACTCTCAGTGGAACCCAAGGGGGTGAATATCTACCGTTTTTCATTATAGAATATAAAAATCTACCTTCTAGGGTCATGCTACACTATTCGTTTCTTATTTACTATATCTTTATTCTTTTTTATACCTCTATTCTCTATAATATCTCCATTGTTCCCCTATTTTATAGAACATGACTGGTTGAGCATTTATTTCATTATTAGGGGGCTACTGTGTGAACTATATCATCAATGAAAATAACACCAGATTATAAAACTACAATCTTTCCAATTTGTAAGGAACAAGTCATACCTTATATTCACTTTATCGTGCCTCTGGACATCCTATCAAAAGCATTACTCCAATTTATGGGAGCGGTTACAGCTTAGAGAACGCTCGATGTGACGTTGGGTGAACTTTTATCAAATTGGCTAGAATCCATGGCTTCATCTTGGGATCATTGTCATGCAGTACTTTGTATCATTATACAAAATAAGGCAGCATCTGTTCCCGAGGATTCTTTTGACAAGCACGTTGATTTGACACAACTCTGACCAATTCTCACAAAAATATATCCAACTAGCACAGTTCTAAAGTGCACTCATGAAATCTACTACTAAGTTTCCTTTCTTAAATTTCCTTGTGCACCAAAATGATGAAAGTTTATGGGAAATGGCCACCTATGAAATCTATAAATCAGCGATTCTATTGTCGAGGGATTTCTCAAACCGGGTGATCTCGTATGGTGTTCCTATAGACCTCGTGGAGAGATGACGCGCGCGGCTGGGCTTGTATCGACTAAACTCCGGCATACCGACAACTGTGGGTTTGTAGAAGGCGAAGGCGAAGTACTCGACCTTCTTGGAGGGTGTAAGAGGTGTTGGGACTCCTGGGGTGGGTGGTGGCGCATACCGGACATTGCTCCATCTGTCCTCTTCTGTATGTGGTCCCCACTCTGGTAGAGGCTTCATGACCCTGACAAGGAGCTGAAATAGTCAACGTCATGGCTTAGTCATTGGTAATAGAAAAAGGAGTGAAAACTGTTCTACTCTAAGGTTAAGAATACAAGTATCACGTATTAAAAGTTCATTCCCCAGTTATGATGATGCTAGATGTGTATTTTCGTTCATGATGCACCAATGCAGAGCTGGTAAGTGACTCAACACTCATGCATTGGTGCATCATGCTGACCACTTGGAAAAAGTTAATACTCATAGAGAGCATAGTAACTGGAAAGTTACTTTGGCAAATTGCATGAATTTGCTTTGAGGACGATTACAATATTACCATTGGTTGATACCTGCTAGTCAATGTCCTACAGAAATTTTTCATGTTTGGTTCAGGGTTACCCCGACGCATACATCATCAAATGGTAAAAAAAAGAAAATAGAGGTAGAGAAATATCAGATTCCCAAATAAGGAAGAAGTCAATATAATTTTTTTTTAGAAATATAAAATGTCCAGATCTCTATAACCTACCTTGTATCCACCTCGTTTGCAGAAGTTATACACAAAGAAGAACACAATGAGTCCAATAGGGAACAGGCCAATCATCCAGCCCAGGCCCTGGGACCAGGCAGGGTAGGAATAGTCATCCAGGGTGGGAGGCTTGTAGTATGCAATGTTAAAGATGATGAGAGCTGCAATGATGGCTGGGGTGAGCCCTAACCAACACACCTTCCAGTATATGTTGGGCTTTGCACCTAGCATCATAGCAATGTCCTGGGAGAACTCCTTGTATCCTAAGAAGAAAGGGTAAAAATGTCATAATTAAAGAGGCTGATTCCTTTACTCTGCTCTTTTTTATGTAACCTAGGCTTGGATTGGATATACTTTATCAATACATTAATTCAGCATTTCAAAGTATTGATAACTAGCTTTGGCATCTATACTTATTTGTAAAATCATTAGATGCTACTGATACTCCTCAAATATCTTTGGGTCTCATTTATGTATGATACTCTACTTCGGTAAACAGGCAGCACATCAATGTGCTGCCTGTTTACCGAAGTAGAGTACTCCAAATTTTAATATTCTTTCAGATTTTTCCCAAGCTCAAAAATTGCCATTTGATTAAGCCACAAACTTCAATTTCCTTTCAAGTTTTAACCAAACCCACTCATATCTAAGTCTGATTAAGCGACACCACTCACCATAGATCCAGTTGAGGGCAGTGACCTCCATTAAGCCCACCACAAGTAGAGGGAAGCCGGAGACGCTGTAGTCCACCAGGTTCAGGAGGTAGATGCCAGCCCCACATACCATGGGGAGACCCAGGAGGAAGGAGCCAAAGATAACAGCCACCCTGAAGGCCAGATTGTGCCATTTACTCCTCAGGTGCTCATGGAACTCATCTGAGAAGGCACTCAGAACACACTCCACCAGGGAGAACTGGAAGAGAACAGGAAGAGAATTTGTATTGATTTATAAATACCGTAGTGGCCCGTTTAAGCGCTGGGGTCTCAAATAAGCGCTGGTCTTGAATAAGCGCTGGGGGTACAGGGGTATTGAAATTAATCTTAAGCACTGAAAACAGTATTCAAATAAGTGCTTGTCTCAAATAAGGGCCTGGGATAAAGACATATTGAAATTAATGAGCGCCCGGGCGTTTAAACGGGCCAGTACAGTAGTTGTGCTCTTTGCTAGGAATTAGCATGCCACGTGGGCAATTCCATTAAATAAACTTCAACATACTTCAATGAGAATGAAAAGGTCATTTCAATCACAGAATTTTCCCCCACATATACCTTATCGAATATAAAGGCTTAGATCATGATTGATGCAATGAATCAGCTGACTTAATTTAGCATAACACAAGTGCCATATTCAAATTACTGATATAATTATGTACAAATTTTCAAAAAAAAGAAGAGATATGTTAGGTCTTCATGAAGAAATAAGATAATTGATCAACATTTTTGAAATGACTGGTTTCCTCTTTAGTCTAGATAAGCTTTCTTGAAAGTCAAACTTTGGGCAAAAAAATTCACTTTTACTCACCTGAGAGCCAAATCCAAGTGTAGCCATCATAAAGAAGAAACATATAGCCCACAAAACTGGCACTGGCATACGTGACAATGCCTCAGGGTAGACCACAAAGGCCAGTCCTGGTCCGCCTGCTGCAACGTCCTGCACCTCAACACCCTTCTCATATGCCATAAAGCCAAGAATGGAGAAGATGACAAAACCCGCAAACACTGAAGTGCAGCAGTTTACGAGGGACACAATGAGGGAGTCTCTGAGGCAGTTGTTGTTGAATTTACTATAGGAGGACATGCAGATGAGGCCGCCACAACAGGCAGACAGGGAATAGAAGATCTGGGTCGCTGCATCACACCACACACGGGCATCAGCGAGACGTGTGAAATCTGGCTTGAGGTAGAATATAATCCCATTAATGGCACCGGGTAGCGTCAAACCCCTGATCAGCAGAATGGTCAACATGCAGTAGGGAAAGAGCGCCGTGAAGTAAACCACCTTGCCAAGAGATTGGATTCCGCGAATCAGGCAGATGAGGACGATGGCCCAGGCCAGGAGTAGACATAGTGCTAGCTTCCAGTTAAATGAACCTGCCTCATCCATACCTGAGGACATCTCAAGGACAAAGTTACTGAAAATGGAAAGTAGAGAATCCATTAATATCTTTTTTAATTCACCATGAAGAATACATCAGGTTTCCTTACTATACCATTGTAGTATCACATAATTGAACTTCAGTCGGGACTTCAGTATGTTGAATTTAAATGAGCTGAACTCTTCTCCTAACCCAAGAAAAGAATAAAGGTAATTACAATCCTGACTATAATTCTGACATAGAAATCAGCTTACTTGTAGTACTCCTCGGCTGGAGTCATATCCTTCCCGGTGCCATTTCGGAGTACCCGGGTAACTCCTGCGCTGATTGAGCTGACTCCTGAGGTAAGGTTTGCTATCAAGTCTGTGTTATTTGAGGATATATTTAATTTCTCATTTGCATAGACTGGAGCGATACAGTCCGCTGTGTTCCAAGGGTTATCACATGTAATCCATGGTAGGCCTCTGGCTATGGAGGCGATGGAAGCGAATAGGTAAAGGAGGATATGGCTGATGATAACGTTATAGTATACAGCAATCAACCACGAGATGGACACACAGGCATAGCCTAAACCTGAAAGGTGGAATAAGAGAAATTAGTTATATTGAAAGAGAATCATAACTGTAGAAAATGAATTATAACAGATTGAAGAAAGCTTATTCCATAGTAATTAACATCTTGTTACATTTATAATTTCTATTGTTGTGAAGGTTATTTGTATAAAGCATACTGTAATTTGTCTCAATTCAAATTGCAACACAATTTTAGTGAAATCCTATTTTCTGAATGACAACAAGAAGTGACAAAATATGGAATTATGTGTACCATTTAAAACACCACACAAAGTACTCGGCTACAAGGCCAAATGTTTCAGAGAGATTTTCATGGCCCTAAGTCACTAAGATCTGGTCTAGGTTACACCAGGTTAATTATCATAAATTTTGCCAGAATTTCTTTATCGCTCTACAACATTATTCTATCGGTATACAGCATTGGGTTACTGTGTAGTGAAGAAAAAGTCAATAATGGCTTGTGCACAAAACATTATTTCCAAATACTGCTCATAATATACACCTTGAATAGACATCCTAATACACAAAATTCTCTTTTTTTAAAAATAACATTTTGGCCAAATGCCTTAGAATAAACCAGCAGCTGAGACATGTCCTTGAGCCTGCCCTTGCACGGGTGCAGCATCCTAAGGGCGTCTTTAAGGACTGAATGATGCCTCCAAGTTCATATTGGATGGTTGTTATGATGCACTAATGCAGTGCTGGTGAGTCTTCTTGCTGGCACTGCATTGGTCGTCATGATGCTATCCATGAATGCAGCCCTGGCGAGTTACTCGCCAGGGCTGCATTCATGCATCATGACGACCAATGGGCATGATGCATTAATGCACCACCAGCCTTGAAATGGTTAAGAGCAGCCTGCTGAGCAGCTTACCTTTGAAGAGTGGGTTAATTTTCCAGATGGCGATGGGGCCCAGAGAGGCAAACTGTCCGAAGGCGAGCTCCATGAAGAAGAGGGGTAGTCCCACTAGTGCCAACATGATGATGTATGGAATGAGGAAGGCACCTGGAGAAAAAAAAGAATAAAATATTTAATACCGAGGACTCAATCTCCAGATTTTACATAATTATCAAATGCAATGTACATGTAGTAATACATTATGTTGTGGTTTGTTTTAAATCCGTTGATTATAAAGTTAAATTGAATAGCTGCTTGTGGTAATGGGAACTGTCTTTAATGTACCTTTTTAGGGGATGTGAGATGACATCTTCATGATCAAAATGAAAAGGTGTTCAGGAGGGCCAGAAAATTTACCACCCTCTCCTGCCATTACCCTCAGGCAAACACGTTATGCCGTTTATTGAAATCTATTGTCGTCAAGACTACATTTATATCATCAACCTCTATTCATTCTTTAATGCTTGTGATTCTTTAACTGGATATGTATCAAAACGTGCCCTCGGTCAAGTCATATACAGGATAAAATAAAGGTAATTTCAATTCAATTCAGGGCATTCAAAACGATACCAATCGCAATAATTCTGTAATATCCTCCAGTAAGAATAACCATATCTAATCTCAGATTTAATCAGGTTAATAGATACAACACTTACTCATACCACGTCAACTGTGACATTTGTTATTTCTAATATCATGTTCTTTTACACAATTGGTGAAACAGCTTGCAACTAATCATGGTCACATAAACTACGAAAAATTTCTCTTGTATTAAGAGCTCTCCTACTTTAGTTGTCTTTAGATATGGGTGTCCGTCTAACAGATGTATTAAATTTCCATCTCCTCTTTTATTTAATCTTCTTCCATGATTGATAGCCAAGCCTTCTACAATCACGTGTCTGTTCACTGCAGCAATGGTAATGCCCAGCCCATTACTCTCCCCAGTCATTCCTATATACCTCACAGAAAAGGTGAATTTCAACAGCTATGACGGTGTTATAGAGTAGCTATATGCAGCTCAGTACATAACCATGTGGGTTATTCTTGTTGGTTCAGAGGTGGTGGGGGTGTACTGTTTATGTAGCTTTATGACAGTGGCCTGGCCCTCACCTTTTACAGAAGTATACAAACATCGATTTCTCTTGAACCCTTCAAGGGCGCGAGTAACTCACCAGGGCTACATTCATGCATCGTGCCAACCATACGGGGTTGATACATCCCTGGAGGGTCAGCATGATGCTCCAATGAAGTGCTGGTGAGCAGTCTCGCCAGCACTTCATTGGTGCATCATGACAACCAATGTGTCTGATGCACTCCTGTGTTAGCTCTCTTTAAGGGTTTACGGTATGACAGATGTGTACTGCATTCACCGTGTCTAAATGTATTCACACTCCTACCCAACCATCACCTGCTGCCACCACCCTCCCCTCAGTCTGCCTGATCTGACCTTTATATAGCAACCATGGATGAAAGGCATAAAAAAGTATGAGGAACAATATGCTAAATGGGTTGGTTTACTTTTGTAACACTACACCCATCCATTAGGGTAGATTGAACACGAGTCGGACGCATTCATATTTGTGAGCAGGCAGGTAGGAAGGGTAACCCATGAAAGAATTACAAACGGGGTATCTTATCTGCTCATATCTGCTCATATTTGTACCAATATCCATGCATGATGAGCCCACTATTTACAAGTAGCCTAGATTACAATGGAATCTAAGTGTTATTCCTATCAGAAATGCACTAGGGAAATAATCAATAATTATATGGTGCAATAAGAGGGGTGAAAAGGTCTATTTGGAGGACACGACAGGAATACCTTTATCCTTTATTTTTTATTACAAAATTGAGGGAATAAAAAGGTAGGGACAGCAATGCTATGAATTGTATATAATATTGTATAGGTATGGTAGACTGACCTTAAGCTCATAATTGTTGCCCCAACTATAAATTGAGCGACTCATAGTGTGGGTACACTCATCATGAATTTACCCCCTCCCCGCACCCAGCAGACCCTGCCTATAATATGTAACCCCCCCCCCCCCCTGCGTCAGTCTCCTAGCAGATCCTTTGATGAGGATCTAAGCCTGTTTATACTTGTGACGTCAGAGGTCTATGGTACGTCATTCACCCTAGCTCACCTCCCGTCACAATATTGTCTAACCCTTTGAATGCCACTACCACACTAGGGAGTGATCATTTTTAACATCAGGGGTGGCGGGGGGGGCTGGCAAAATATTGTTGGCCCCCCTCTTGCGGGTCTAAATTTTTGGACCCTCCAGAGGGCCAAAAATCGTGTGCGAATGCTACCTTTTAACCCATAGTAATGCACAGGCTTTTTCGCTGAAAACAGATGAAATTATTTTGACCCCCCTGGTGAAGGGGTCGCAAAAATTCTCGCCAGTACTTCATTGGTGCATCATGACGACCAACGGACATGATGCATTAATGAATTATTACCCTTTAAGGGTTCATAATGTGCAAACACAGGCTTCCTCTCAGTTCAATACCGCCAGGTGGATCTGGACACCGGGGATACGGTCGGGGGACAGTAGCGAGCATATTTAATGAACACCTACAAGGTCACGATCTATATCATACATACATACATACATTTATATAGGATATACTAGTGCTTCTATATTCTGGATAAACTGCTCCATCTAGATGTGGCTCATGTTAGTATGTCCTAATAAAGTGATTGCCTTAGTATTACCCTTGTACTCGGCCAGTCTTTCTGTCTTATGCCTGAGGCCATGAAGCTTATCTGGCGACCTTTTCTTAAAAGGCTACGACTGCTTACCTTCAAATCGTAGAGGGAACCCTTATTCAAGTGACAATACGGCTGGCACTAACATTTACGTTGTCAACTCGTATTGGCTGTATGCAGTCGTAATACCTTTACAAATGGACTCCTGATCAGAGAAGGCTTCTGCTGGGACATTAGTTCTGCCTAATGAGTGTCTAGTATAGGCTTCTGTTAAGGAATTAGGGCCACCTAATGTCCTACTGTGTCTCTACTTTAGGCTTGCAATAGGGTATTAGAGGGGCATAATGTCCTGATGATTGAGGGTGATCTGATGATTCAAGAGAACCTTAACAACAGGGGGGCTGGTGGGTTTGAGGGGGGGGGTCAGAATTTTTTCAACCCCTTGACTGGGGAGGGGTCAGAATTTTTTCAACCCCTTGACTGGGGAGGGGTCAGAATTTTTTCAACCCCTTGACTGGGGAGGGGTCAGAATTTTTTCAACCCCTTGACTGGGGAGCGGTCAGAACTTTTTCAACCCCTCTGATGGGGGGATCAAAATAATTTCACCCGTTTTCAGTGAAAAACCCAGCGCGTTACTATAGGGTAAAAGGGCACGTTTGCGCACGATTTTCAGCCCTTATGGGGGTCAAAAAATATTACCCCATCTGTGTAGTTTCTACAATGACGCCCCAGGTGGCAGCACAGTAAAGCACTGTTTTACCAGAGAGTGAATGATCTGTCTGACTTTTCCATTTCAAATATAAGTGAATGAGCTGTGGTTAGAAAATGTTACCTATATAAGAACAACATGGCAGATGATTTCACAAAGAACTGCCTCATCGATCCAGTAATAGTAGCCTATACAAGAAATGCGGTTGTGACCGCGTAAAAAAAAAACGCCTCCCACCGTTAATGTCGGTATACCAGTGTTTGATGACATGTCTCATAAAAGCAGACATAAAGAATATTTCACAATTATCAATTTCTCTATTCAGTAATTTTGTATTGTGAGACGTCATCACATGGGGCAAATGCAATCATCATAGCAGACTCCCGTACCGCTTTGCGGTATCGACGCTACGCGGCATGGGAGGCGCTAAAAAATCGGCTTGCCCTGAAATAGCCTCTTTGAATCGTGATGTGACCCTGCGTAACACCCTGCTATATGGCTGAAGAGGCATGTGACTCACTTCACTTCAATTCAACCTGCGTCATTTTAGATAACAATGGACTTTATTGATTGATTAGTTTAAAATGTCTCATCTTAACAAACGAGGCCTTTAAAATCTGCTTGACTGAAACAGCTAGATAGGTATTTATATGCTGCTTGATTGATGCAGGAGTGATCGCATCTATGGATGAAGGCAGAGATATGAATGATTGCATCTATGAGGAGGGATGAAGGAGAAAACCGCTACAAGGGTGAACAGAAGCATATATCTATTTTGCCTCCATTGGTGCCAGACAACTTGATATCAGTGCTGGAGTACCATCCTCCATTATCACCCCCCCCCCTTTCACCCCTCCCCCACTCATACATGTAGACAAACATAGAGGCAGTGACTAGTGCTGGAGGTGCTGATAATCAGCATGCTAATGGATACTGGGGGTGGAGGGGGTGGTGTACTAGAAGTGTGGGTAAACAATGGTAGCAATAGTAGGCTAGTGATAGCTTACTGAGTCTATGTGCATAGCCACTGTGAGATTACTTCTGGATCTAAAGCGGGTATTCCACTGCCGTCGATTGGCCAAGTTTTTGCTAATTCGCCTGATTTTTTCTATACTTTTGCATTAGTAAAAATAATCGGAATAGCTAAAATGCGGCTGAACGACCGCAGTGGAATACCCGTTTAAGCGCTGGTTCCACAGGCGCAAATAAGTCAGATTAGCACTAATTCTACCGATTCTTTCTATACTTTTGATTTAATATGAATTGTCAGATTAGCGGAAATTCGCCTGTCCTGACGGCAGTGGAACCAGCGCTTTGAGCAGGTACTCCACTGCCGTCGGTCGGTCAAATTTTCGCTAATCTGATTATTTCTAATAATATTATTGCAAAAGTATAGAAAAAATTGGTTGGATTAGCGAAAATTCACCCACCTGACCGCAGTGGAATACCCGCTTTATGCCTTGATTGATGCCCCTTGTGCATGTTTCTGGGTCATTATGATGCACCAATGCAGTGCTGGTGAGTCTATGCATCAGCACTGTATTTGAGCATCGTGTTGGCCATTCTAAGTGTATCAATCATGTAAGGCTAATATGATGCATGAGGTATTGTATTCATGCACCAATGGGAATGATACATTAATGCTATCTCTAGAGGGTGAATGATGGAGTTGTTTCTACTGTAATTCTTGTGGTGAATATTTAGGACTTGGACCATCACCATAGGCAATATTATTGCTGACAGATTGCTCTGACAGGAGGGGGATTCTTAATATGCTACGACCTTAACATTTCAAATCACATAGTTGGAGCCGAAACTACAGTGCCAGAAGAGCTAAAAATAGGCGGTAACCTATATCTGCACTAGTGGGAGAGTCCTACCAGATCCAATATAATTGCTACATAACTCATCAGTACCCACTGTGCAGAGCAGTTGTCGGTCATTACGTACGATTCTCCAGTAGGGGTACCAAATCATAGTGCAGTCGTAGCACCTTAGGAACTGCCTCCCAGGCTTAGAACGAGTGGTGCAAGCTGATATCAAAGTCATGGAGTATTACCATACAGATAGGGGACACTGGGTGTAGCTGCTGGTGACTGCAGTATCATATTAATCATATTCAGCATGTAGACACCATATGGTCTGGACCAGCTGCATTGATTTCTGGGCACACACTATTCTGACCATAGAACCCTTTTAGAACAGCAGTATTTTGATGCACTGGACCCAGAACTGGGTCTAGAAATCGGATAGGAGAATGAAGCTATATAAAGTATAGGGTCTGTCACCCTTGGAGCCACGATATTGGTACAGACTGCTTGACAGTAGGCTTAAAGCAGACATGGAACATTGCAGACACAGCGCAGACCCTATGGGTTCAAAGCAGACATGGGACTACGGTGACTGACAGCGGTCCTTTCTACCCTTTTCTCCACAACCTCTGCATGGAGACTGACTCAAGTTGGCACACATGACCCTTTTTGATGGTTTGATGCACTCCCAAGAGATCTGTATGATGCGTCATTGGCAATACATTAGTTTTGCATGTCATGCCAGAAGAATGATCATTGATAGACGCCGTGGGCCATCATGCTGACCTTACAGTTGAGCTGGAGGGTTCCAGGAGACCTTATGTATAATACACTTGTATCTGGTATAAGCCAACACTAAAATTCCTGATCTACAATCCATATTGTACCACCTAGCCTGTTTTGGTAAAGACTACATATCATGACTTGTAATCCCCTCTATAAACCTGCCTTGGAGCTCTAGTATTAATCCCCAGCCAGCTTAGTGTTTTGGCACTTGGTTAGACACAGCGACCTTTCACTTAAGGCCACCTAGATCCTCTACTCAAAACCACTGTAGCTTGCATGGAGGTTAATCTATACAATATAGGAAATATGATTTTGGAGCATACTAAAGGCCGGCGCAAACAGTCAGACCGGACTCAGATCGGACGCGGACTGGATTTAGGGGGTGCATCCATGCCTAGTTGGGCCCCCCCCTTCCTCCCCCTCCCTTTTTCACCCCCTTCAATCTGAGACATATTAAGGCCTGTTATGACCCTATCTATTCACAGACCGTCTGTGGTGCGTCCATGAATATCTAACAATGTTTGATATTGCAGATCTTGCCCAGACGCAGATCAGATACTGAATCTGCGTCCGATCCGCATCTTAAATCAGCGCAAACACCACAGACAGGGAATAGAATCCCGTCCTGTCTGCGTCCCATCCGCGTCCGGTCTGGGCTGTTTGCTACGGGATTTAGGGAGAAACCATGAGTCTGTCCATTCTACACATATTTGGGGGTCATTAGCCATACGGAATCAGGCCTCTCATAATATTACCAAGAAGGGTATGATAGACATACTGCATGGGCTATATGATGAACATAGACTTGTTCAAATTATTTAAACTGACAATATCGTACTGATTGAAATACCTCTTGATGTGTTCTAAAATCCCAGTTATAGGAAATAGGTGAGGGAAAGGTTAAGACAGCAAAAGGTCCCTGCTGTCGACTGTGGACAAACCTGCCTTGTTCCTAGAAGGAGAAAAATAATATTTTATGTGTTCCTGGTACACTCTATCTAGTTACCCTAGAATAACATGAATGACTTGTGCAAGTCTATTAGTAGTGAGTGCTTCAGGTGCGTGTCTCTAAAATGTCTAGCATCACCTCAGTCAGGCCATTCCCTCCTCCATGCATGCAGCACCGAGCTATTTATAGCCTAAAAGGAAAAGCCTGTCTCTGGCCAATTCTGGAAGCTGTCCTAAACAAAAACCTAAAGGACGTCCTAATTCTTAATCCCATCCTCTTTCAGCAATTCAATATGAGAGGAAGCCATCTGGCACTTTCATTATCAGACCCTGGGTAAAGAGGCAGAATCACGAGACGCAGCGCCTTAAAATTATTTGGCAGACGGCATTTTTATCATGTGAGGCAGACGCTGGGAGGGAGCAGGTCCTTGTTGCTGGTACCGAGCTGTCACAGGTAGTGACACATGCTATCAATCGGTACCAGCTGTTTGTTTTGGTTCCTCGGGATGAACCAGCAGCAGTAGCAGCAGTCCCCCCTGCCCTGGGGTGCTATTTTAGTACTAATGAAGACACAATATCCGTTGCCTGGAGCGTCTTCTGGACAGCAATTTGGTGTCTCTGTATGCAGTGCGTCCAACCTGGGATGAACTCCCTGTGTGTTCATTAACCCTATAAGGCCCGCTGATGCATTAATGCATCCTGCCCATTGGTCATCATAATGCATGGATGCAGCCCTGGTGAGTAATGGTGATTGTAGGCTTATAACTGCATGTGTTTCTAAAGCATTACCATTACCTTACTGTGTCTATAACTATATGACTGGCGAGAGATGATAATGGTTGCAGTTGTAAGTTTAGAATCTAACAGTTTTAGAAACAGATATTTAATGTTCATTATCATGTCCGGCTTCTGAAACACCCCACAGGGCTACATTCATGCATCATGCCGACCTTACACCACATGGTTATGTTCCTGGAGGGTCGGCATGATGCTGCAATGAAGTGTTGGCGAGCAGTCGCGTCAGCACTTGATTGGTGCATCATGCCGACCGATGGCTCATAAAGGGTTAACAATGTAGGGGCCACATCATGCCTCCAGGGCCATGTTCCTTGGTCTGCAGGATGCACTATTGAAGTGCTGGAAGGTAGACTCAACGGCATTTATACAATGATGCATCATAATGACCCCGCAGGAGTGTATCACACCTTTGTTGTCGGCATGATACATTAAATGAAGGCCTGGTAGGTACACTCACTAGGGGTGCGTTCATGCATCATGACGACCTGGGCGTGATATATTAATGCACTGCTCAGCCCTTAAAGGGTTAAGGATGCGGCCTGTGACTGCCTTTGTTTACATAGGGAGGTCTCCAAGGCACGGCTCTAGGGAGGCTGAAGGAGGCAACAGGCTTCTGTAAGACGCTAAGCTACAGGTCTACCTGCTATAAATGTGCCTTTATTTAGGCAGGTACTGCTAGGTCTATACCTGCTATAAAGGTGCCCTTATTCAGGCAGGTACTGCTAGGTCTATACCTGCTATAAAGGTGCCCTTATTCAGGCAGGTACTGCTAGGTCTATACCTGCTATAAATGTGCCATTATTCAGGCAGGTACTGCTAGGTCTATACCTGCTATAAAGGTGCCCTTATTCAGGCAGCTACTGCTAGGTCTATACCTGCTACAAGTGTGCCTTTATTCAGGCAGCTACTGCTAGGTCTATACCTGCTATAAATGTGCCATTATTCAGGCAGGTACTGCTAGGTCTATACCTGCTATAAAGGTGCCCTTATTCAGGCAGGTACTGCTAGGTCTATACCTGCTATAAGTGTGCCCTTATTCAGGCAGCTACTGCTAGGTCTATACCTACTATAAAGGTGCCTTTATTCAGGCAGGTACTGCTAGGTCTATACCTGCTATAAGTGTGCCCTTATTCAGGCAGCTACTGCTAGGCCTATACCTGCTATAAGTGTGCCTTTATTTAGGCAGCTACTGCTAGGCCTATACCTGCTATACAGGTGCCCTTATTCAGGCAGCTACTGCTAGGTCTATACCTGCTATAAAGGTGCCTTTATTCAGGCAGCTACTGCTAGGTATATACCTGCTATAAATGTGCCCTTATTCAGGCAGGTACTGCTAGGTCTATACCTGCTATAAGTGTGCCCTTATTCAGGCAGCTACTGCTAGGCCTATACCTGCTATAAAGGTGCCCTTATTCAGGCAGCTACTGCTAAGTCTATACCTGCTATAAAGGTGCCTTTATTCAGGCAGCTACTGCTAGGTCTATACCTGCTATAAATGTGCCCTTATTCAGGCAGCTACTGCTAGGCCTATACCTGCTATAAAGGTGCCCTTATTCAGGCAGCTAATGCTAAGTCTATACCTGCTATAAAGGTGCCCTTATTCAGGCAGCTACTGCTAGGTCCATACCTGCTATAAAGGTGCCCTTATTCAGGCAGCTACTGCTAGGTCTATACCTTGTATGTGTGCCCTTATTCAGGCAGGTACTGCTAGGTCTATACCTGCTATAAAGGTGCCCTTATTCAGGCAGGTACTGCTAGGTCTATACCTGCTATAAAGGTGCCCTTATTCAGGCAGCTACTGCTAGGCCTATACCTGCTATAAAGGTGCCCTTATTCAGGCAGCTACTGCTAGGTCTATACCTGCTATAAGTGTGCCCTTATTCAGGCAGGTACTGCTAGGTCTATACCTGCTATAAAGGTGCCCTTATTCAGGCAGCTACTGCTAGGTCTATACCTGCTATAAAGGTGCCCTTATTCAGGCAGCTACTGCTAGGCCTATACCTGCTATAAGTGTGCCCTTATTCAGGCAGCTACTGCTAGGTCTATACCTGCTATAAATGTACCATTATTCAGGCAGCTACTGCTAAGTCTATACCTGCTATAAATGTGCCTTGAGGGTGTTGCTCCTAGAGTAAAAGGGAGAGCTGGCTAAAAATGCCCTGATTTCCAGTCCTTTCTTTTCATGTAGCTATAACTTATCAGTTTTGTTGCTCACAAGTGGTCATTCAAGTACGGTGCTAAAAAAGGCAGATTTGAGTAGGTACCTACTCGGGATAAGTCAGTCAGTACAGTATAGAGTGTGTGACACAAATAGGTACCTGATAGTGCAGCTCTCTCTATTTTAAACAAGGCAGGTGGCTTTTCAGACTAATGTGGTGAGTGCAAGTTGAATGGTGAAGCAGAGCATGACTTGTTTTGAAAAGAGGGCACATACTGACAGCTCTATTTATCATAGGAGCAACACTCTCCCGGTGCATCAAGACAAAATACATGAACTTAAACCTGGAGGCATCACCTGGCCCCTCAATGGGTTTATGATTCTCTGCAGCATGCTCCCTCTGTACATCTATCCACTCAGAATTCATCAATATTCATCTCATGAGCAGAAGGGAATGGAGATATTCAATTGAATTGCGTGGCTCTGAAGAACAGGAATAATGAATTTAAATCCACCCTAGATGTTTCTCAAAATAGATATCATACAGCAAAATGTCATAAAAAGGCACACTAAAAACATGATAGGAAACTTCAGGTTCACCACTGGGTAAGGACAATGCATGAATGCAGGCGAGTAAACTCACCTTGCGACTCTTTGGTATTAAATTGGTCTCCAGCAGCATGTTTAACTCTGGTAAGAGTCTTGACATCAGTTTAGTATTCTTTGATTCACATAGCAGTTGGTTTGCTCTAACATCTAGCAATAATTTTGATAAAAACCTTGACGCTTGGCAGTTGGGTAGTCAGCATATTGTTTAATTAGAACAGTTAGGAGTTTTGATACACTTAGCAGCACGACAGCTCCACATACATTGTGCGTGCACAACCTTTACACTAAAGCGATATTTAAGAGTTGCATTAGGTGGCCTTTGGTCTCAGTGGAACCCACCGATGGGAGGTGACACGTGCTGTGTGTAGCTGCTATAGATTTCTTGCTGACTCGTCAGATTTCTGTCTGAAGTGTGTGCAATGTAACAAAAGCTAACAGTGTCAGTAATTAAAGAGGGTATGATGACTCAGCATTTTGTACATTTTATACAAGCAGCTATACAGAAGCTCAAATTCACCTCGCCATGGTAGGATTTAGAAAAAAGAACTTTATTTCTAGAATCAATAAGAGTGGGTGAGTAATAGATGTTTAACGCCATTTCGACAGCTAAGGTCATATTCCTGATGAGAACATTGCACAATTTTACAAAGGAATGTGTCAGTGCCCGCGCATATGTGCACCACACACATCCGAGAGGATAGAAAAGCAGAGATATAGACCCTTTTAAGTGGATTAGGGAAGCCCAGATCACTAAGAACATATGCGATTGGTTTATTTATGTCTATTGAGTAGGATGTGAAAGGATTCTGGGGCACATTGTCAGTGCAAATAAGTCCGAATATCAAGGTAAAACTACTGTTGTAGACAATCTTACAGAACAATCACAAACCACATACCGTAATGTCCCGTTTAAGTGCCGGGGTCTCAAATAAGCACCGGTCTCGAATAAGCGCCAGTAGGAGGGTTTGATTGATTGATTGGTGTTTTACAGCACTTTAGCGGCACTAAGTGGCTATCCCATGATTCACAGGTTGATAATTTAACAGAGGAATGTGTCAGTGCCCGCGCATATGTGCACCACACACATCCTAAGGGGATAGGAAAGAGGAGATATAGACCCTTTTAAGTGGGCTAGGGAAGCCCGTCCAGTATGAGGGTATTGAAATAAGCCTTATGCACTAACAATAGTATTCAAATAAGCGCCTGTCTCGTATAAGCGCCGGGGTACAGTGGGAATGAATATGGGCCACTACGGTAGATTGTTCCATCTCAACTCTCTCATGACTCTCAATTCACAGAAAAAAGCGTCAGAGGGCTTAAAAGCACTGCCTACAAAGTAAACGGTTCACTGACAATTTTTCCACCCATCTAGAGTATAACCTGATATCGCATTATCACCTGTTTATACCCAGCATCATTTGATTAAGCCTAGATTCATTTATATCACAGGATAGCAGTGATTGAGTGAGCTACCTGCCTCTAAATTACATCAGTGCCACGGCACTGACATATTACAGTTTGGTCACATAGATATGAGGGGTCAAGGAGAAAGGATGCACTGTAAAATATGTCGTCGAAATAATGGAGATAATTGTAGAAACTGCAGTGCTTCACTGCAATGCGATTACGGTGGTTCACTGTTCAGTTTTATGAGGATCCCTGGTAGATTCAACAGTTATTTTTTAATGTGTAGTCCACGAGAAGGGTAATAAGCTCTCCCTTTTGCTTCCCACTCACACATAGTATCTAACAGTGCCAGGCAGTAAGCCCCCTGGGCTCAGTAGCAGTCTAACAGTATCTCTATAATAGCATTGAATAATTCATACTGAAAACACCCACTCTTCATGGCATTGAACAGCACCCTCTATATGACCAAGTCATACAAAATACATGATTATCTATACATGCCTAGAATAAATCTGGAACTAGCTGACAATGCCCCTCATACTCCAAAGGGCAGTATTGTACACCCCACTATCTAGGATGATTTCTGATCTCACATATCAGCCATTTTTGGCAATTTTGATACAGAATTTCAACCGTCAAATTAACAAGGTTTACGTATCACAATGGGGTGTCCTGAGGAGAACACTAATCCACACTCGCACTAATCAATTTTGAAGATCTAACAGTTCTGTTATCAATGGTTATGGGCCATTTACATGTTTTGCCCTTACCAGGTAGTGTTAGATTTATTATAGGCCATCAGAGGTTGTCGACTGAGCTATAGGGATTAGTAGGGAAGGGAGACGTTTTTTAACAAAGTAGATGCATAGACATGTGACTAGACATTGCAATTCTCTGTATAAGAATTGGTGGTGATGGGAGAGGAAAAGGGGAGGAGGGATTCTTAGAGGCATATACTAAATAGGTAGGATTACTAGAGAGGAAACGAAGGGGAATGCCATGTAACAGTTGAAAACATACATATGTGCATTCAACTACTTAGTCCTTCACACACAGAGAGAGAGAGAGAGAGAGAGAGAGAGAGAGAGAGAGAGAGAGAGAGAGAGCAAGGGGTGCTATAACAAAGCTTTTTATCTGATGGGTTATGACTTACAACTACAAAAAAAGAAAGCACAAAAAAAAACAACTAAACAAATCAAACAAGAACATTAGTTACCAAATGGGGGATACCATATATTGGTCTGTATAAGTGCCCGGGCGCTCATTGATTTCAACTTGGCAATATCCCTGGTGCTTATTCAAGACCGGCGCTTATTAAAGACTTAAATTATAGTGTGTTTCAAATTTTCAATACACCTAAAACCACGGCGCTTATTCAAGACCCGGCGCTTATTCAAGACCCGGCGCTTATACAGGCTAATACGGTATGAACAAAGGGTCCAAATCCCATTCTTGCTCAACCAAAATACTTTTCAAGACCCTCAGCTGCATCACAGATACCCCAGATACAAGTAAGAAATGAGTCACCAAATGAGTCACCAAATGAGTCACCAAATGAGTCACCAAATGAGTCACCAAATGAGTCACCATGACTCTTTGTAGTATGCAGAGTTTTATCCGGTATCCTCAAACTCCCCAGGTCATTACCATTAGTGATTACTAAATTAGTGGTACTGTCATTGTCCCCTGGTTCCATTACCTAACCCATTATGGCCCTGACATTCCCATGTGTATAGCCTTTCACTGTCTATTCCTGCACTCTGAGGTCACACGGTAAAAAATATTGTCGAAATAACGGCAAAATCCTTGTTCTAAAGTTGCCAGAGGTCCGTCGTTGTTTTCACAGAGAATCCTTGTAAGACCATACTGCCACCTGGGGCTTCTTGTAAACCCTACACTGGTTCACTGCAATACAATTACGATGGTTCACTGTTCAGTTTTTAATATCATTTCTTTTTGGTAAGAGAAAAGAGAGTAAATTTCTCTCTGTAATTGCACAACCAGTTTGAGAAAGGATTTCATTTTCTGGCATACGGACTGTATCGATTTTTACTTGGAATAATATTTTGATAGCCTTCATGGTAAAAACCTGTTTTTTTTTCAAATTTGGTAAGAGTGTAGGGAGAGTGAGCCAGACTCAAGGGGTCGGAAGGGATGGTAGAATCAGGAGACGTTGTATATAAGGTGCATTATTACTCAGCTCTCTTACAATGTGAAGACTAGGACAATTACATCCTGGAGCAAAACTCTCAAGGTCACCGCTTTCCTCCTGTTCCCTAGTGGTAAACAGGTATGTATACATGTTGAGCAGACAAGCAGTTAGAATAACCTATGGACCCTCTCCTATGTTACCCAATTTGCTTGGCTGCCCAGATAGTCTCCTTCATCTAGATTTACACTGTACCAACCTATATATTGAAAGTGTTGCTGTTCAGTAAGTTAGCCTATTATAGACTGTATCCTCAGGCAAGGGAAAATATATGACTGGTCATGATTTATTGGTTTTCTGCATTGTCCCCATTTAAAAGCTTCGAAACCAAAATGGATAGAATAGATGCAGTTTATGAGTTTGATTTGATAATGAACTAGCAAAGAAAATAAAACAAATGAATGAAGAAATAAAACAGAAATAAACAAAAAAAAAAGAACAGGAAGAACTGGAAACAGACCAGAGAATCTGTCAAACACACTTATAGAAGTATGGTATCATAATACTTTGATTATATTTTATTGTAAAAGGGAAAGAAGCTGGTCCCAAAGGCTGATGCCCTATGGGGAATTTCATTATCAGAATATTAGGAGTACATTATGGTTCACAGTTAGCCTTTCCTCTCCCATGACACCATGATCTACAAGCCATCAAAACATCCATATGTCATATATAACATGGGTAATGATAGGGTAAACCATTGTGTATATTCCATTTATTGCTTATGAAGTAGGTCAATAGGGGTGTGTAACCGTCTAGGATGTCTCCTTCTATTGAATTGGATAATTTCTACTGATGGCCCATAAAGGATGCAGAGAATATCTTCATTGGAGCATCATGCTGCATTCATGCATCATGCCGACCAATGGGCATGATGCAGTCCCAACAGGGTTGCTTTCATGCATCATGCCGACAGTAAGATGTAGGGCCAGGATGATGCACCAATAAAGGGTCTGGAACCATCATATGCCGGTTAGAGGGTGAATTTATGGTTAGTGTAGTGGGAACTCATAGGACTATTTGATATCAACCCCCTGCTACAAGAAGAAAAAAAAATGGAGATCTAATGGTGATTATTGTTTTTACATAGGTATGTCCTTGAATGTTTTTTTGTATACAGACGTATATAAGGATCTATACAGAGAGAATTTAAGAAGACAAATATCCAAAGACATTTGGCTTTGGTATTTTTCAGATGTGCTACTGTGTTACAATGCAAATGCAAGTTTAATGGACAGGAAAGAAGATATATCTACTTAACACATAGGATAGCATTATTTCACTTGGGTAGGCATATCTAATCTCCCTTCATCCCCCTAGCTAGCTTGTAATGTAAGTCAGATGCGTCATAAAACAAAATTCTGTTACCGGGCTGCATAGTAAGCCAACTTTATGGTGCCTTCAGAGCTTGGCTACCTACAGGTGGGGGGCATCCTGTCATTTCTTTGTCTCCTGTGGCAAAACCTACTTGGACAACCTCCCATAGACAGTGTTTTTCCCTCCACCCTTTAAGGACTAGATAGTGTTAACTGTAATAATCATGTCATGATGCATGAATGCTGGACGTTGGTGCTTAACTCGCAAAGACTGCATCCTTGATAACAGGTGTGATACCATAGCGAAGGGTTGGTATGATGCACAAGCGAGTTACTCGCCAGCCGTGTATGAGAATTGAGTACATCATGACAACATATAGACAGGATCCTACAAACTTAAACAGGGACCTTACAGTCCTCAAAGGCCTGACACCTTTCAAGACTTTTCTTGCCAAAGTCTGCCTTTCTTGCCAATTGGCCTGGTGTGTGCTGTGCCCAAAGGCCTAGATGTCTAATCAGTGTACAGTGTGGAGAGGATGTGGATGGCGTCTTCAGACCTGACAATGGGCTGTGACCATACGGTAAGGGGCCCCATTACACGGTTTTGTCACCCCTTGGTAACAACAATCATTTATCTCACAGCTACCAAAAGTGTGACTAAGCCATTAAGTGTTACACTGCACAGTGAGTTATTATGCCCTTATGGACTCGATGGGGTTGATACAGTTCACATATTTATATGTCCATGGTGACTTGATGGGGTTGATACAGTTCACATATTTATATGTCCATGGTGACTCTGTGGGGTTGATACAGTTCACATATTTATATGTCCATGGTGACTCTGTGGGGTTGATACAGTTCACATATTTATATGTCCATGGTGACTTGATGGGGTTGATACAGTTCACATATTGATATGTCCATGGTGACTTGATGGGGTTGATACAGTTCACATATTTATATGTCCATGGTGACTTGATGGGGTTGATACAGTTCACATATTTATATGTCCATGGTGACTCTATGGGGTTAATACAATTCATATATTATGTCCATGAGGACTCTATGGGGTTGATACAGTTCAGATATTATGTCCATGAGGACTCTATGGGGTTGACACAGTTCAGATATTATGTCCATGATGACTCTATGGGGTTGATACATTTCAGATATTATGTCCATGATGACTCTATGGGGTTGATATAGTTCAGATATTATGTCCATGATGACTCTATGGGGTTGACACAGTTCAGATATTATGTCCATGAGGACTCTATGGGGTTGACACAGTTCAGATACTGTGTGTTATGACTCTATGGGGTTGACACAGTTCAGATACTGTGTGTTATGACTCTATGGGGTTGATACAGTTCAGATACTGTGTGTTATGACTTTATGGGGTTGATACAGTTCAGATACTGTGTGTTATGACTCTATGGGGTTGATACAGTTCAGATACTGTGTGTTATGACTTTATGGGGTTGATACAGTTCAGATACTGTGTGTTATGACTTTATGGGGTTGATACAGTTCAGATACTGTGTGTTATGACTCTATGGGGTTGATACAGTTCAGATACTGTGTGTTATAACTCTATGGGGTTGATACACTTTAGATAAACCCATACTGACCCTATAGGTCCATTGTGACCTTATGGGTGGGTATGGTACATGAATGCAGGGCTGTATTTATATCTTGCTTCCCCGACCTCATGCCTTTATAATGGATTAGTCTGGATTCTCACCGAGTCAACCTCACCCTGTATTCAATGGAACATGCTCCAACATAGATGTTCTGTAATGCCCCGTGTATGTTACTATAGTAAGGGGCGTATACACCATGAGAGGTCATGTTCAAGCACCGGTATTTGAAGAACCGCCTGTCTTGTATAAGGGGTAAGTGTGTATTGAAATATCTCTTAAGCACTGAAAACTGTATCCTGAATAAGCGCCTGTCTTGTATAAGCGCCGGGGAATTGATGCCGCCAAATTAAAGGCCGCTGGTGCGCTTGAACATGGGGATACGGTCTGCACCTTATAGGTTAAGATATTATACCAAGGAACTTCCATATACTATTCTTGATTATACAGTGGATTAGTATTTAACTAGGGCAAAAAATGCCTAACTGGGCCATATAGGATTCCCTCAAATCGAGGTGCCCCTTGAACGCCAGATGCGTCTTATACCTGGGGTATTATGGAACTGCATACATTTCAATTGGATAATTGCTAAATATATGATCCGAGGTTATACTTGATAATCTAATATGTGTCAGCTCTAAATTTTAGGATAAAATGAGATTATTTGTAAATCTCAAATCACCCAGAGTCATTTCCCATTTCGATATCTATTCTATAGCTATTCAAATACACCAAGCTGTTAACTGTGATCACAATCAGAAAATGATTTAGGCTACTGAAAACTTCAGTATTGGAAACCAGCAGTGCACTGGGAAACACACAGTGCTTCTCATATACAATATATTAGGTAGATTCATGATACAAGCTGTTAAAGCATAAATAAAACTGGTACATTGTGAAAATGTTGTACAGGTAAAATAGATGTGCCAACTCCAAATACCTGTTGTGAATTTACAGGTGGGGGAATCCTGTCACTAAAATTGGTCTCAGAATTAATCATGGTAATAGCAATGACGCCTACAGCAAACCACTTTACCTTAAGGTGATTAGTTTAATCGTTAGGGAGGGCTGGTGGATTTGCGGGTGGACGCACAAAACCTTTTTTTGACCCAGCCCTCTCAAGGGTAAATCTTTTTTGACCTCTCCATAGGGGACGAAAATCACGTGCAATCCTATTTTCAACCTATAGTAACATGTGGGCTTTTTCACTGAAAACAGGTGAAATTACTTTGACCCCCACCCCAAATTCTGGCCCCCCAAAAAATAAAAACCCCATCAGCCCCTACCTGTTGTTAAAAATTGATCACTCCTTTAGCAATGTCCTGGAGATTTGGAGTTTCATTGCTTATTAGTCCAAAAACACTAATCAGGCCTGGTACTACAAAACGCTGGTAATGGTGTTGGCCAACATGACTTATTATAAAATGTCATTTTCTGAAGGTCCTTCCATGCATGTGAAGCGGTCATTACACATCCAACTACATCCAGCTACCTCTTTATTGTTTTCTTTATTGCCAGCTCTAAATCGTTTATACTTTTTGTGAATCAGTCGTCACCAGGGCTAAATGCTTGCATAATGTCATAAAAACCATAATGCCTCATGATGCACCAATGCAGTGCTGGTGAGTAACTCACTGGTGAGTGAGTTACTCAGGTGAGTAACTCACTCACCAGCACTGCATTGGTGCATCGTGAGGCATAGGGAACATACACCTGTATTATCTGGCTTTTTGAATAACTGGTTGTTAAGTTCGACTTTATATGCAAGGGGGAATCGCCTCTTTTTGTATCTTGCCTGTTTTTCCATACAATATTGATCAAACATCGCTAACGACCAGTTTTTGCATTCCCTCCCCGAAGGCATTTCTATTAACCCTTTATTAAAGGATAATATAATACTTCATGTGTCATGGCCATTTGTAAATGGTAGTTATAGTCAGACAATACTGACTAGTAAATCATATTAGTGGATTATGCTGAGCGTATCGACCAGGAGAGGTAGGATTGATGGAGGGATAGAGCTCAGGTGAGTTACTCACACGGGCTGCAGTCATCAGGTGAGTGACTCACACGGGCTGCAGTCATCAGGTGAGTGACTCACACTGGCTGCAGTCATCAGGTGAGTTACTCACACGGGCTGCAGTCATCAGGTGAGTTACTCACACTGGCTGCAGTCATCAGGTGAGTGACTCACACGGGCTGCAGTCATCAGGTGAGTGACTCACATGGCTGCAGTCATCAGGTGAGTGACTCACACGGGCTGCAGTCATCAGGTGAGTGACTCACACGGGCTGCAGTCATCAGGTGAGTGACTCACACGGGCTGCAGTCATCAGGTGAGTGACTCACACGGGCTGCAGTCATCAGGTGAGTTACTCACACGGGCTGCAGTCATCAGGTGAGTTACTCACACGGGCTGCAGTCATCAGGTGAGTGACTCACACGGGCTGCAGTCATCAGGTGAGTGACTCACACGGGCTGCAGTCATCAGGTGAGTTACTCACACGGGCTGCAGTCATCAGGTGAGTTACTCACACGGGCTGCAGTCATCAGGTGAGTTACTCACACGGGCTGCAGTCATCAGGTGAGTTACTCACAAGGGCTGCAGTCATCAGGTGAGTTACTCACATGGGCTGCAGTCATCAGGTGAGTTACTCACATGGGCTGCAGTCATCAGGTGAGTTACTCACACGGGCTGCAGTCATCAGGTGAGTTACTCACACGGGCTGCAGTCATCAGGTGAGTTACTCACACGGGCTGCAGTCATCAGGTGAGTTACTCACACGGGCTGCAGTCATCAGGTGAGTGAATCACACGGGCTGCAGTCATCAGGTGAGTGACTCACACGGGCTGCAGTCATCAGGTGAGTTACTCACACGGGCTGCAGTCATCAGGTGAGTTACTCACACGGGCTGCAGTCATCAGGTGAGTGACTCACACGGCCTGCAGTCATCAGGTGAGTGACTCACACGGCCTGCAGTCATCAGGTGAGTGACTCACACGGCCTGCAGTCATCAGGTGAGTGACTCACATCGGCTGCAGTCATCAGGTGAGTTACTCACACGGGCTGCAGTCATCAGGTGAGTGACTCACACGGGCTGCAGTCATCAGGTGAGTTACTCACACGGGCTGCAGTCATCAGGTGAGTTACTCACACGGCCTGCAGTCATCAGGTGAGTTACTCACACGGGCTGCAGTCATCAGGTGAGTTACTCACACGGGCTGCAGTCATCAGGTGAGTGACTCACACGGGCTGCAGTCATCAGGTGAGTTACTCACACGGGCTGCAGTCATCAGGTGAGTTACTCACACGGGCTGCAGTCATCAGGTGAGTTACTCACACGGGCTGCAGTCATCAGGTGAGTGACTCACACGGGCTGCAGTCATCAGGTGAGTTACTCACACGGGCTGCAGTCATCAGGTGAGTTACTCACACGGGCTGCAGTCATCAGGTGAGTGACTCACACGGCCTGCAGTCATCAGGTGAGTGACTCACACGGCCTGCAGTCATCAGGTGAGTGACTCACACGGCCTGCAGTCATCAGGTGAGTGACTCACATCGGCTGCAGTCATCAGGTGAGTTACTCACACGGGCTGCAGTCATCAGGTGAGTTACTCACACGGGCTGCAGTCATCAGGTGAGTTACTCACACGGCCTGCAGTCATCAGGTGAGTTACTCACACGGCCTGCAGTCATCAGGTGAGTTACTCACACGGGCTGCAGTCATCAGGTGAGTTACTCACACGGGCTGCAGTCATCAGGTGAGTTACTCACACGGGCTGCAGTCATCAGGTGAGTTACTCACACGGGCTGCAGTCATCAGGTGAGTTACTCACACGGGCTGCAGTCATCAGGTGAGTTACTCACACGGGCTGCAGTCATCAGGTGAGTTACTCACACGGGCTGCAGTCATCAGGTGAGTTACTCACACGGGCTGCAGTCATCAGGTGAGTTACTCACACGGGCTGCAGTCATCAGGTGAGTTACTCACACGGGCTGCAGTCATCAGGTGAGTTACTTACCTGCAGTCATTCATGATTTGGCTACTATGTCCATCTACCTTTTGGCAACAACAAAAGATTCATGTTTGAGCCAGAACTGTCACAGTTTGAGCAGCTCACTTAGCAATTACAAAGTCTCAGATTTCACCCTATACCTACTCACACCCGACACATGGAGGGGGTCGCTCAATGAACTGCTCATCTTTCCAGGAATAGGACCAGTCTCCGATAATTGCTGAATAAAAAAATAATAACTCCTGCAGTAGAATTTCCTATCAAAATTGTGGAAAAAAATTGGGTGCCCTGTTTTAAAGAGCGCATTTAAATTCAATTTTCCGCTTCATAATTTTGTAGTAGTAGGTACAGTGATCCTGCTTTTCCTTTTTTGAATGATTAGATTGCTCTGTCCCCATAGTCTGTTCCCTACAGGAGAAGCTGCCAGTGCAGTGTTTAGGGGCCAGGGTGAGCACGTGGCAGTTTTGTTGTTGTTGTGGTTGTGTTGGCTACCTGTGCGGTGAGCTGCTCTCTCTATAGAGCCATACAGTAACGCACACAACCACAATGAACAATGAACCACCATCGTAATTGCATTGAAGTGCAGTAGTGTAGTTTTAGCAATGAAGCAGTACAGTACACACTGCGCTACAACAAATCTGCTTGAAAATAACGGTGAATATCTGGCTCATTTGGAACAAGGATTTCACTGTTGTTTCGACAACCCTTTTTTACAGTGTACCGACAGTGATCAGGAGTACTTCAAGCCGCAGCTATTTATGGACATTTCCAGCCACTCCTCCACCACCCACCAGTCTGCAGCCTGCAACCTTAGTCCTGCCATGAACCAACTGCACTAAAAACCACCATGGGGGGATATGAAAGGTCCTGATGATATACATGTCACAGGTGTACTCAAATGTGAATGGATATCAGGTTGGGAAACTCCTCCAGGGAGAAGGCAGATTCGAGCCCAAATTTTGTGGCTATTCGGAGAAGGAGGTAGGAATCATGATGCATCCAACATCTAGCAGGAGAGTTCTACATGGAGAAATACATTGAATTGGTATGGTTTTAAGAAAACAACTGCCTTAGTAATTATTAATCCCTAAATCTTTCTTTAATATGAGCTATATGAGGTACATGTACTATTTCCAACATTGAACACGGGTTAACCTCTCTTCTGTTGAAGAACCCCCCCACCTCTTATCAAAGAAAAAAGAATATCAAAATGGCGTCTGCACATCCCAGTCTTATCACCTCAGTCTGTCCCTGAAATGAATGCCAGTCATACTCAGGCTGTGTTGTGACGCCGTCATTTTGATGACGTCAGCACAAAGATCGATACTGCCGAGGGCCTCTGGCAGCATGCCAAGTGACCACGTGACTATGAGCTGCTCAGTCACCCCTACATACAATCATAGACATGTGGGGTTATTTTTACCTTCTCTACAGGTATTTGTGGAATTGGCAAGCTTCTCTAGAATGTCTACAAGTAGGAGACCTATAGTAGTTTGGGTGATGTAATGACACCTGACATCTTTAGTGCTTTGATGATGAGAGGGCAACCTCACCCCCCCCCCCTACAATAGACTGCCTGCTACCATTACCACTTAATATCGCCTTTCCCTCTACTGTGGGGGGGGGGGTGTCAGAGAAGTATTTCATTAAAATGTCTGGCATTTGCTCTGAGTTTATTCGTGTTATTTGGGATGACAATCCTAAATTATCCATGAGGGTGTGGAAACTCGGTGTATATCAGCACTATAACACTAGTCAGATACGTCAGACAACTTCTCCCAAACTCATTGAGGTCATGGACAAAATAAAAGTCACTTTTATATTATTGAAAAAGCCCACTAGAGAGGTTAGATATTTATCATGATAGGGTATCAGAATGGTCTGAAGTGACCTTTAACTGACCCAAAACCGACCCAACAGGTTTCAAACCTTCATCCTTTCCTCTCTTACTGCACGTATACAGGAGGCATAAGGAAGGCCAAATCGGATCTTACTGGGGAAGGAAAAGAAAATCAATGTTGCTGCCATGTCAATTACTGTAAAGCAACTGAGTGCCTGTGAAACTTTAAAGGCAGGGAGTGCTCTCCGAGTAAAGGTTCTCTTGTTGTCATGATGCCCTAATATTGCACTGCCTGGTGAGTAACTCGCCAGCACTACTTTTGTGTATCAGGCCAACCCCTCAGACGACAGAATGATACCTGAACGCAGCCACAGTGAGTCACTCGCGGGCTATAAAATTGAATGCATCGCAGTAGGAAATGGACCGACTGAATCACTATTGTGGCCTTGTTTAAGCCTTTATATCAAGGCTCTGATGGTCAATGTATACAATAGGGTTGATACACCTCATTGGTGCATCATGGTAACCAATTGACATGGTGCAGGCCTGCATTAGTGGCCATTAAATGGTTTAAGTGTTAGCAAACCTTCCTCTATATTCGCCTGCCAGTGACATTCAGAGCTTGTTGAGTGCACAGGAGCGTGTTGCTCCTATGGTAAAAAGAGCTGTCAGTAGGTACCCTCTTTTCAAAAGAAGTCACACTCTGCTTCACCATTCAACTTGCACTCACCACATTAGTCTGAAAAGTCACCTGCCTTGTTTAAAACAGAGAGAGCTGCACTATCAGCTACCTACTCATGTCACACACTGTATAGTATATTATACTGACTGACTTCTCCCAACTAGGTACCTACTCAAATCCTCATTTTTTAGCACAATACTTGAATGACCACTTGTGAGCAACAAAAGGGACAAGTTATAGCTACATGAAAAGAAAGGACTGGAAATCAGGGCATTTTTAGCCAGCTCTTCCTTTTACTATAGGAGCAACACCCTCCAGGTATCCTGGCAGGCACCTAGTAATCACTCAGAGAGCTTCCCGCGCTTTTTTAGAAGGTCAATATTGGTCAGTAACGTGGCGCTGAGCTCTCTGCTCCTCACCCCGCCTACCTGCCCTACCCACCTCCTAGACATCATGCTACCTTCTACCCCTTGTGCCATCCTACACACGCCCACACATCCTCCCATAGCCTTCTACCATAGCCTCCCAGGCAGCATCCATTGACTGAGTTAAAAATGGCGGGAAAGCTGGAAGTCGGCTGCTGTGAGTGGGTGGACCACGTGCAGCTGTTTATAAACAACAACAACAACAACAACAACACTGGAGATTCTCCATCTTTATGATTCATGTACCAGCAGCAAAATGAAGATATTCTTTTAGTACCAGTACTTCATCTGACACTCATGCCCCACATCTTAGCATTCAGGGAACATGTCGCATATTCACAGGGGAGGAAATTCTATTCACTTAACTGTATGATAAATGATCCCTCCCTTGCATGATGAAGACAAAACTGGGGAATAGAGGAAACCTCAGCAGAATAAGACACTGTATTCCATGTGAAAAAGGGATGGGCTGATAAAAGGGGTTGGTGATCTTACGCCAGAATAGACAAGCTGCAACAAAAGGATGTCTCTATTAATTTAAAGGAGTTTTGTCCATGAAGCCTAATGCTTTCATGACGTCACAGGAAGCAGTTACCATAGTTACCATGATGCCATACAATAGAGATGAGAGGACTTGAATAAGCACTGGTCTTGAATAAGCGCCAGGGTACAGGGAGATTGAAATTTGAAAATCCCAAATTGAAGTCTTGAATAAGCGCCGGTCTTGAATAATGGCCCGGGGTAAAGCCTACTTCAAATTAATAAGTGCCCCAGCCCTTATACGGGCCAATACGGTACCTTTCCCTCCCTGTCAGACACTAGGCTACCTTCTACCCCTTGGTCCCATCCTACACACGCCCACACATCCTCTCATACCTTTCTCTCAGGCAGCATCCATTGACTGAGGTAAAAATAGTGGGAAAGCTGGGAGTCGTTTCCTGTGCGTGGGCAGACCACGTGCAGCTGTTTGTAAACAACAACACTGGAGAGCTTGGATCTCTGGTAATACCAGCAGCAAGGGAAAGATATTCTTTGACCAGTATTTCATCTTAGATCTCACTTTCCCAACGCTTAGCATCCAGAAAAAAACTACTTATCTGAACTTCATGTGAGAGATTCAATTGCATTTTCTTGGCAACAGCCGCAATAATAACCCCTATTGCTAAGGTTTTTTTTTATTTTTTTTTATTTTTTTTAATTTTTTTTTAGAAAAATCTCAATGGAATAAGATGCTGATGACTATGAAATGAAAGGGGTTGGTTATCTAGCACATCAGTAGATGACACGAATGGATGTCTTTAAGGAGTTGTGTGCTTAATGCTTGTGACGTCACAGGAAGTAGTTACCATAGTTACCATGGTGCCCTGCAATAGGGGAGAGAGGACACTCAATCTCCCCCTTAAAGCCACATTTAACCCTTTAAGGGCCGCTGATGCATTAATGCATCATGAATATTGGGCCCTTTAATAAGTGTTGAACTGAGCTTTGGTGCATTATGTCCATTTGTCATCTTGATGCATTAACGCTGTCCTCGGCTTACATTCAGACATAGAGTCTCTGGTAGCGAGTGTATCAAGTCTGTAAATTCAGCATGATGTAAGCACTGGTGACTCTGCTCCTCTCCCGTAGGGGGTGGGGCACTGGGGGGTGGGCTCTGAATCTTTGATTGGCAGTACCAACTGCAAAACTACAGCACCCCCTTTTTTGCCATTTCACAGCCCCTTGAAATACAGCTCAATTTTAACAGTCCCCCCCCTTTTTTTTTTTTTAAAAAAAAAAGAAGTCTGATAACAGCCACCTTTTTGAGACCCTCTGACATAATATGTTATACCGACAAATAGCCATGGCGACAAATAACTATGGCATATGATACACCATAAAGCCCTTAAGGGGTTTATTTATGACTCCTTCTCGTTGCCCTTATCCTTTATTGGTAGATGAATTAGAACCTGCAGGCAGCTGGTAGCCTATAGCTCTATAATGAAGCACACATCAGTTTTAAAAGCCTCTGGTGAATTCTATTTCTGGTGCCTTTAAGGATAATTGTCATGTATTGGTATCTTTGACACCATTTCTTATGGTGGTCTTGGATTCAGCCTAATGGCTGGCCTAGATGATGGCCTAATAGACACCGACATCCTTATTACAGGTGGTGCTCTACTGATTTAAGTGGCTTAATTTTATCTTTTTATTTATTTTTCTACTCAAACAGATTCTGAGTAGGTACAAGTGCTGACAGAGACATAACATTAGTAGCATAATTACATATTTGTGAACAAATCTGTGCAGAAAGCTAACAACCATACTCTGTATTCTATAATACTCTAGCCCTTTAAGGGTCGCTGATACAGGAGTGCATCATGTCCATTGGTCAGCACGATGCACCAATCCAGCCACTGCTCGCCAGCACTTCGTTGGAGCATCATGCCTGCCCTACAGGGTAGATACATATACTCCCGGAGGGTCGGCATGATGCACCACTGAAAAGCTGGTGAGCAGTCATCAGGGCTGCATTCATGCATCATGACGACCAATGAGTGATGCATTAATGTATCGACGGCTAGTATACTGTCTGCCACCCAGCACTGAGAGAATCAGATGGTAACAGAGTTCTCTCAGAAGAGAAAATACTCAGCAAATTTCCCTCAGAATGCATAGAGATGGCTGCTTGGTTTGTTTAGCAGCTCAGACCTATCGGGTCTATGCGGGACTGGAACTGGTTTCTGGTGACATGCGCTGATAAGATGGTCCCAGCTTGTCCCAGGAAGTGGTTGTTATCCAGGGACAAGGAACCCATCATATCATGTTTTTGGCCTACCACCCCCCACCCACCTACCCACAGAATATAAACCCTAGTCATGTGGTGAGGTGAGGGAAATGGATGAGGAGGAACACTGAGTGCCACAGAGCACTTAGTACTGCTAACCCTTTTAGGGTCATTAATGCATTAATTTATTATGCCCATCAGTTGTCATGATGCATGAATGCAGCCCTTGTAAGTAACTCGCCAGGTCTGCATTCAAGCGCAATTTCGACCCTGCAGGTTTGATACACTCCCGGAGGATCGGCATAATGCTCCAATGAATGAGCAGTCTCGCTAGCACTTCATTGGTGCATCATGCTGACCTATGGGCATGTAACACTCCCACATCAGTGATCCTTAAAGGGCTAAGATGTGGCCTCTTTGTAGGATAATGGGCTAATAGATGTAAAAGCCATCCATTATTGTGCATTTTGTACGGAGTCAGCAACTTGGTGCACTGCTCCCCTCACTGAAGCTTTCCTTCTGGTCGGATTTGTCTTTCGATAAATACCCTTTTAGCAGTCTAAGAACTAGATCTACATGGTGTCTGATGATTGTATGTTAACCCTTTAAATGCCGTTAATGTAGGAGTGCATCATGTTGATTGGTCACCATGATGCATGGATGCAGAACTCGGGAGTAACTCCAGGGCTACATTCTTGGTTCCTGCTGACCCTACAAGGTTGATACAGTCACAGAGGGTCACCATGATGCTCCAAAGAAGTGCTGGCAAGCAGACACACCAGCACTTAATAGGTGCATCATGGTGACCAATGGGTATGATGCGCACCTGCATTAGTGACCATTTAAGTATTGCAGCTTTGATGTGGCACTGGCCAGGTCTGTAATTTTATGTCATGGCTGATACGAACATCACTTTAGAACAGTACTGGACATGATGTATTCAATGGGGGGATGATATACAATGTCCCCGTATTCAATGGCTAGCCATCACGTGACCTGCTGCAGCAACCAGAGCCAGCCGGGACATTAAAAAAGTAAATCAAAGCAAATTAACCTTGTAGGGCCATGACACAAATGCAAATGTCCACTTCAGTGAACAATTTTGCATCATATTCTCCCAGGTGTAAATGTACCGTATTCAACGATGCCTTATAGACATTTGCTAATATACATCATGAAGGCCACTGATGTGAAGCACTATGCAGCCCTCAAACATAAAATCTGTACACATGTAATAGTTGTATAGACCTCATATAGGTTTCATGTCAGAAATGGTATATGGTTGATGTAATAAAACATTCACCCTTCAGACTGTATATCATATTGATAATGTTACATCCTGCTTCATCTCCCGATGCAAATAGAACAGCCCTTTGAAGTTACTTTGCCTCTTATTTAATCTAACCATCAACAAAGTCATTCATCTAGTACCAGGCCTAGTGGGTCTTTTTGTGTAGTTTTCCCTTATTATTTGCACCATTAAATGGACTGGAAACAGCCCCCCTTTTTGGCCACTTGCCAGCCTTCTCCAGTGCTCTAAGGGCATCGATCCAAAAACAGCTATATTATGGATGGCAATAATAGCATGCATATAAATGGGATATTTCTATTCACAGCATGGTTGTATCAATATGTGATAATACCTTACATATCATGCGCACCCTGTGTACAAGGCGCACCCTAAGTAAGGCAAATCCTATAAAAGCTCACCTGAGACCAGCTTTTGTTGCCTTAAGTGCTGTTGTAGAGGCCTAGACCTAAATCCTCTTGTGTATGGCACACCCTTACCTTTAGCCAATACTTTAAGGGCAACCAGGCGTCCATTCTCAAACATACACACCTCATATATGCAAGGTTTTACGGTAGGCATTCAAGAGAACACCAGGATATCATGACCGTGTGCTTCTGGGGAATGGAGAAGTGACATTGGAGTTTGACCCGGACCTATCATACCCATCCCATCCTACAGCCGCCCACACATCCTCCCATAGCCTCCTACCATAGCCTCAAAGGCAGCGTTCATTGACTGAGTTAAAAATGGCGGGAAAGCTGGAAGTTGTCTGCTGTGAGTGGGCGGACCACGTGCAGCTCTTTATAAACAACAACACTGGAGATTCTCCATCTTCATGATTCATGTACCAGCAGCAAATTGAAGATATTCTTTTAGTACCAGTACTTCATCTCACACACATGCCCCACATCTTAGCATTCAGGGAACATGCTGCATATTCACAGGGGAAGGAATTCTATTCACTTAACTGTATGACCCTCATTACAGATATTTTATAGGGAGATACATTAGACCAGACAGGGGTAGACAGCAGGTATTAAGTGCTGATGAAAATCCTCTTATGTATGACACACCCTTACTTTTGGCCAATCCTTTAAGGTCAATCCGGCTTCCATCGTCAAAATTAATATACACTACCCCTCATATACATACAAGGTTTTTCAGTAGGTATACAATGGAACACCAGGATATCATGACTATGTGCTTCTAGGGAATGGAGAAGTGACATTGGAGTTTGACCCGGACCTATCATATCCCCATGAGTGACTCGGAGGTCAAGCTCTAGGCACTTAGCTGCTCTCTATAACTGCTCTCTATGTTACCCTGGATATGGGTTCATATGTAGAGTGGGCGATCTTTCGGCAGTAAGGGTGGGCAATATTACAGCAACCTTGGGTGAGCGATATTACAGCAGTAAGGGTGGTTGATTTTACAGCAGTAAGGGTGGGTGATATTACAGCAGTAAGAATGGGTGATATTACGGCAGAAAAGGTGGGCGATATTATACCATGTAGCTGGAGAGCCTGACAACACGAAGCCACTGCTGAAGCCACTGGCGAATGGCAACAGACAGACTGTGGGGTGGAGTGGGGCAGCAGGGTGCAGAAATGGAGGTGAGAGGCATACCTAATTATATGTTGGCCTGATCAAGATATCAGAAAGGAACCCACTGCCGAAGCAATGTGCAATGGGAAAAAGGTTGGAGGAAAGGCAATATAATCAAAGGTAAAGGGCAGTGAAATCAAGGACAGCCTGTCACTGGCCTAGGTCGTGGAAGCTAGACAGGAAGACAGGGATTATACAAGGATAGCTAAGGGGAGAGAGTGATTCAGTGGGAATTAATGGTAATGGTGATTTACATTCATGAGCCCTTAGGCTAGACTAGGAAGCCATGGTAGTTCAGGCACGCAGCCTATAGTCCCTCCAGGAGACCCATTATAGCGGACAGCCGGAGACAGGCTAAGTCATTGTGGATGCCCCTGGATGTGGAGGTTATATATGTGACCAGACAGCTACCTTTATGTGAGCAGCTCCCCAGAGCAGGAACCCAACGAGCAGCTCGGACATAAACCACTCTAAGGGCAGCCTCTTGCTTTTCACGGGTAGCGGGATCCTTAGTGGGGCGAACCCTGCTTAATCCGAGATAAGGACTGATAACAACCAGCATGATGGGTACCAGGTAATGCACTGAACTGAATGAAAAGAATTTTCTAATTGGTCAATAATGTATGCCGCTATGTCGCAATAGTGCCTTATTAGACTCAGTTTGACCTTAACCCTTTGAACTCTTTAAAGGCCGCTAATTCATCATGCCCTTTGGTACATTAATGCATCATGGCGACCAATGGGACTGATGCATTAAAGGGTTAAAAGTTGGCCTGCTGCACCGAGCTGTACTTTTTTTTATGGCGTAGGTGAGTTACTTGCACGCAACGTCTTGATCCATAATGATCACAGCTGAACATAAACTTTGTGTCTTTTTGGGACATGATAACCACTTTCAGATTTAGGGGAAGGGTCTTTTTTTCTATCCTCTTTTAGCTATGACACTCATGTATAATGCAGGCAATATTGGGTTAATACACATTTGAAGGGTCAGCTGCTGGCCGGCATGATGCCCCAAGGAACACTATGACCCTGGGGTATCACCTGGCGTTTAACGATTTAAGGGTTGCTGAAGCATTGATGCCTCATGCCCATTACTCGTTAGGGAGTGGTCATTTTTTAACAATGGGGGGGAAAAATTTTGCCCCTTTTCAGCGAAAAAGCCAGCGCGCGACTATGGAATAAAAGGGGGGACGGAAAAGTTCAGACCCCTCAGAGGGGGGGACAGAAAATTTATCGCCGTGCACGTCCGGAATTTCACCGACCCCCCTGTTGTTATAAAATGACCACTCCCTTATAATGCAAGAATGCAGCCCCAATGACTAGTGAGTAACTCGCCAGGACTGTATTAACATCCCCCGAAGCATTGCCATGATGCTCTAATGGAGGTATGATGAGCAGGCCCGCCAGCACTTCTTTGGTGCATCATGACGACCAATGGGCATAGCGGCCAGCCCTGAAAGTGTTAAATGGTGTAAGGGCTAGACCAGGAAACAGCTGGGCTGCCTTATCAGTCCCACACGGCAGCCTGTTGAGCCGCTCAGGCTGTTGAGCTGCTCATTCTGGGGCTCTGGATTCCCATGCCACATATCCATTTTTAATAAATCAATGCTCATCTCACATTTGATCCCCATCTCCCATGCCAACGCTAAGAACCAACCTTGCCCCTTGTCTAATTAAAAAAAAAAACTCATTTCACGTAATTCATTTCTTTTCCTCGTGTCACTTACAGATTGGTCATATTTTAATTCTTAGAAATGCCCATGCCACAATGTCAAATTTAATGGTCCAGAACCATCCTAGTGTGTGTGTGTGTGTGTGTGGGGGGGTGTGCTGGAGGGAGAGGAGGAGCTGAATATTTCAGTGAGCTGCTCCGTGTTTTAGTGTCGTTGTGGGTTCACAAGAACACAGGTGTGCAGTTGTAGGACGAGGGGGTGAATGGGAAAGCTGGAGGGGAAAGGGGGAGGTGGAGGGGGAGGGGAGTCTGAGGGCAAGGGAGGTCGGTGCTGAGAGTGGTTTTGATCAGCATTAAAGTAGGGGCAAGCCTGGAGAAAGCAAAAAAGCACCAATAAAGCCACCATATACCACTCATAGTGACCTACAATAGTGTTTCCAGTGCTACGATTGCTCTACTAAATCCTATACACACTTGATTACATTGATATCAGTCTTGCTATTAAGTAGTGTGTCACGACAGCATGTCCCTTCAATCGTTAGTGATCGTTTTCTTTCAGATTTTCAGCAATGATTATTGAAATAGGCCCCCGGTCCTATGACGTGACATCTGTGAAATATAATATTTACCTATATATGGCAATGTAGGGTTATCAACCACTATGGACTATTTGACTACAGTTGTATGAATGGTGTCAAATTATAACTTCTTGTACCGGTGTAAAGTGCGTGGGAGAATTGTATGGAGAGAGTGGCACTCTTACTAGGAGTCCGTTCAAAAGCTGGTTGTTGAATTACCAAGACGAGCTTAGTGCATAATGCATGTAGACAATACTAACTATTGGGCATCAACTATCTATGATTCGCCCACAAGATTTGTGTCATGCCTCAGGGTTATGTTGATTTGTCCACAATTAGCTCCCCATATCTCACCGACGTAGACTAACTCACACTGAGGGGCAGGCTGTGTGCTATCATTTGTGGCCATTCAATGAGCTGCTCCCACTCAGAGTGATGTACTCACGACCTGCTCATGGCCTCACCGAGCCATTCAGGGAGGCATACCAGGAGTTGCTCCCACACCTTACAGTAACTCCTCACGGCAATATTACTACTCAACTGTCATCTGTACAAACAGTCATCTGGTTGTGCATAAGGCGTATTTATTATGTTTTGGTGACTAGTGTTATCAGGGATAACTTCTAGTAACCAGCTTCAGCAACGGCCTGTTAGACAATCTGCTACCTCGGTATATCTCTGAGGCAGTGCACCAGTGTATCTTCATGGAGCCTTGGTTAAAATTAACATCGCTTATAAGGTGCACCCTAGGGCGCCATTTGGAAATATGATACGTATTTTGCCGAAATAATTTCTATGATATCATTAATATATCAAAGCACAAAAAGAAGAAAAAATATGCTAAACTGGGTTGGGTTACCCTAAAACAATCATATAAATTTATTTTTGCACTGTCCTAATACTAGCTAGCTTCCTAGCATCTATAGCATAATCTATGTCTGACTAAGTATATCCTATTCTGTCCTTGACCTAAAGCTGAAGAGCAGCTCAGAAACCTAACAGCAATAACACACTCAGGACGAGTTACTCACCTCCGCCGTTCTTGTAGCACAGGTACGGGAACCTCCACACATTCCCCAGTCCTACAGCGTAGCCGATACACGTAAAAATGAATTCCATCTTGGAGCCCCACGCCCCTCGGTCCTCCCCAGACTCCTCCGTGTTTTCTGACTCATCTGGACTTGTTCTGTTAATACTCGTCTTGCTGGCACTCTTTCCATTGCCTTCAATGTCAATTTTCAAGGTGACCTTCTTTTTGTCCTGTTTGTGGGGAAATGATAGTAAATAGATAATAATTAAAACTGTTGTTCGTATTTTAGAAATATTTATGTAGAGTTTTGGTAAAGGCAGGCGGTACATCAAGTCAATTTTTATCATCATATTTTGAGTGGTTTATATATAGGTTTAGAGTGTGGGGCTACGTTCGATAGAGGAGTTTTACATATATATATATATATATATATATATATATATATATATATATATATATATCCTAAATATAATATCATGTGATACATTGATAGTACGGATTGAATGGAGTAAAGGCAATGGGGGACGATAGTGAGGGAAGGAAAAAGCCGAGGAGGAGGAAAGGGAGTAGAAAAAGCCAAAAACGATATCAGGAATAGAAATATTGTAGGAAAGGTAAATAATCCGGAAGTCATTGGAAAAAGAAAAAAATAGAGAATATGGGGATGGTTTCAGGGGTGAGAGAGAGAGAGAGAGAGAGAGAGAGAGAGAGAGAGAGAGAGAGAGAGAGAGAGAAAGAGAGAGAGAGAGAGGAGGAAGCAATGTATAGATAAATCCAGAAAAAATAGAGAAACTCAAATATTGATAGAATGAATGAAAAAGAGGTAATTTCATAGAGGGAAAGGCTGCATAAATGAATAGTGCAAGAGCAGAAAGGGAGATCCTGATATCCATATTGAATAAACAAGTAGGCCTACAATGTGTCTAAGTCTTTGTTCACACTCTGCTTCACCTTAAACCAATAAACATAGGTCATAGTATCGCAGGCCTTTCTTGGCCCACTTTCCATTAGTTCTTAAATCCTTAAAGGCATTATATTGTCTAAATACAACATGCTCATTTATCGTCATGACCCTATGGGAAGCGCTGGCATGCATTGATGCACCAATGCATTATTGGCGAGTTATTTGCTATGGCTGGATTGGTGCATCATCAAGGATCATGAAAGTTTAAGTTGTGATCTTTATAGGGTTAATGAGTTATGAGTGTTTGTACAGCAGCTGGTTGATGGTCCTATCACGCCCCCTAGTGATACACATCATTCTCCATTCATTTTATTACTGATTTCCATCTTATTTATGCAGTTCTGATGCCGGAGCTCAGGCACAAAAGTTTGAACAGTTTCAGGAGGTAGACTAGACAGCAGTTAGGGTAAATGGCCGTATTCCAAATCAATTTCTCCCCTATCACAGTGCAGAAGGTACGAGGGAAAGTGGCAGTTACCCCATCCAACATGGAAGATCCTATATATAGTATAGAAAACGTAATTAAACGATAACACAGTATCTCTACTGATTTGACTAATGCTAAGTTGCTAAGATATGGTGTACAACATGCACAATCATCTGAACTAATATCTCTAAGCTGACATTGCCTAGAACAGTAGTATCGAGAGGGTTTAAATTTGCCAGTACTAGGGTAACTCTGTTTGTTTACAATAACAAGTACTAGGGTAACTTCATTTGGAGTTATCCTAGTACCCAACTTTCATTTTTGGCTGGTTTCTGTGTAATCCGAGTAATAGTAACCCAAGGGCTCGTCTCCATACTTATCAATAACCTAGCTAAGATTGTGTTATACCTTTATGAAGTAGAATAGTGTATTACCAGCATAGACTGAGGAAAGGTGTATACATTGGTTTGTATCTGACCATTCATGCTGGATGGGATAACTGCCAGTTACCCTAGTACCTTCTGCACTGTGCCTATAACACTGAATGTGAATTGTTAACATTTCGATCCAAAGCACTATACATGTGCCTGAAATGCTGTAAAAGGAACCAGATCCTGCTTTTGCTTTCAAAAACAGTGCAAAATAGGTGTTATATTAGCCCCCCCCCTCCAAAAACACACAATAAAATAAAAGGTTTTCATTCTTTTACCAAAGCCAGTAGTGTTATCACCTATGGCCTCCTTCACCTGAGCAAACACACTGTAATTATATATAAACAACCCTGGGGAGGGTTATATGATATACACTGTGTACTACCTTGGGCCAAGTTTCTCCATAATAAGGGGGAAATCAGCCAAATCTTGGCAATATCTTTGGGCTAAGTTCCCAAGTAGTTAGACTAAGTGAGCATGTGAGTGTAGTTAGGTGGTAGCTAAACTCTATCATTACCTGAATGTTCCCAGCAGTGGTACTACAATTACATGTGATATACATCATGACCATTTACAGAATGCTTCTTAACGCCTGGGTAGATTTACCTTGAAACGCCCACTTTAAGCTTAAAATGGCCACCCCACATAATGGCCATAAAATGTGTTTGTTCCTGTATTAACACTGGTCATCAGTGTTGGTTCAGCAAAAAAAAAAACACGATTTATATGAACAAAACGTAGGATGTGTGGACGCCTCAGGGTGAACTCACCTTATTCTATACCAGACCGAAAACTGCTTAACCACCCAAGGGCCGGTAATGCATTAGGGTATCCTACCTAAATATAAATGCACCACTGAATTGGTAAAATGCACCACTGAATTGGTAAAATGCACCACTGAATTAGTAAAATACACCACTTAATTGGTGCATCCGGAATGGGATCACGTCTCATTCCTGTCTGGTCGGCATGTTACATTAATGGGACTCTCTCAGCCTCTGGATTGTTATCAAATTACACATCCATGACGTTACCGGGTATGTACAATCTACAAATCATGCAACTGATGTTTAATAGGTGTATAGAAGAAATAGTTAGCCCCAATGGACAGTGGCCTTGACTAAAATACCACGGTTAAAAGTAGGTAGTTAAATTGAATGGGCTATGCTCTACAAGATCACTTTTGAATGCTACATTACACCAGTAGACGTTACAACCATGCCATATTTGCAGCATCTACTCTTAGATAAGCCAAGGCATTGAATATAGAGTAATAGCGGATGGTGTACACTGTAAAAAAAAAAAAAAACAACTGTTAAATCTACCAGGGATCCTCATAAAACTGAACAGTGGACCACTGTAATTGAAAAGCACTGAACCAGTGTAGTTCTTAAACTGGTTCAGTTCAGCCCCAGGTGGCAGTATGGTGGTACACAAATGTACAAGGAATCACTGTGAAAATAATGACAGATCTGGAATGCAAGGAATGCACTGTTATTTCAACTCTTTCTTTTTACAGTGTAGGATGGAGGATGTGTGACATTTGTATATATATATATATATATATATATATATATATATATATATATACACATATATGTATGTATGTATATATATATATATATATATATGTATGTATGTATGTATGTATGTATATATATATACATATATATATATATATATATATATATATATATATATATATATATTGATACTGGCGAGAAAACATAACCAAAACCGTATACACTTTTGCCTTAGTTCCTGACACAAACCAGGGCCTAATTTATTAAATTGAAACAAAAAGAAAAAATTGAACCGTGCTGTACCAGTGATTTGACAAATATGGCGGGTAAGGTGGAAGTGTAAAATAGTCCCAAGACCAATGTGAGTAGTGATACATACAACAGCGACCTCTATGTGTCTCAATATATACCAACATTTCCCGCTTCGTGAAATATTGTGCACATATATATATATATATATATATATATATATATATATATATATATATATATATATATATATATATATCAGCAAGGACGTCACATTTAGCCATAGGCTATACATTCATCAACTTCCACCAGGACTCCATTTACAGGTCTGACTGTGTCTGGCTTAAACCATATTCATGAAGCTTTACTCTGTTTTTTTACTGCAGGTAGAGAAAATGTCCCCCTTCTTCAGGACGTGTAAATGTCCTTGGCAAAGGGGCCGTGCAGGGTTTATATGGTGATATATAGCCATAGGTATAAATCTTGGCAATTCACCAGCCCCCTGAAGAGCTACCCGGTGAGGGCACCACTGGTATGCCATTTGTGTCCAGGCGTGGATGCGCGCGCAATGTGCAGGGACCGAAGTAGCAGCTAGAGGGCGTCATTGGCCCTTATTCTGTTGATGACCACCCTCACGGCGCCCACAGCATCTCTGCTTTACAATCTCTGCTGTATCCTAGTCATACTAACTAGATTTACTACCCTATGGTCAACATGTTTAAGAGAGCTTATTTTGACAACAGTGATTTTCACCCTCTAGCACAGAATACATTTTGTCAAACCCTCAGAGGGTTTCATGACTGATTTCTTGGCTGACAGATGGCGGTACGTTCCCTTTGATACAAACCAACACTTTCTACTCGATTGTAGATGAACTACCATATTCATCAAAGGCAAAAAAGAAAAAGTACATACACACAAAAAATAGGGTGAAATCAAGAATTTTAGGTTTGGAATTGCAATTAGTCTTCTTCAAGAACTGTTCTTACTAACCATTGCCTGATTCCACTCCACTACATGTATACGGGCTATTGGTGGCTAATCCCTGAGATAGAATCAGTATTTAGTCGTGATTGCAATGCATAGATCTATACATACAGGGCCCTTATAATAGACCAAGGAATGCCGATTAAAATAGCCATGAATTCCTTATACCTAAAATACATTAGGGTCGGACATGAAAGTCTTAGCCCAGGTGACCTTTCTTTACCCCCATGAACACAACCCCTATTGCCATTTAAAGGCACTTGTTAACCATTCATGGAATTGGATTCTTGGTTTCATTTGCTCAATCCACAAATATCTATACTACAATGATTCTTCACTAATTATGCGTCTGCTGGTGCATCGCTAAGATGATTGATGGATCATTTTGCTTCTATAGCTTTAGCATGATGCTGAAATGCAGCACTGGCGAGGTACTGTTCAAATTTGGATCAATGCATCGTGAACATCGACCCTGGGAAGTTTAAAATATATGGCATATATCCAAATATATGGCATATATCCAAATCTCAGCACACTCTACCCCCATCATATTATACTACCCCAACCCCCGACCCCCAAGGCATTTTCCTCAAACCAGCCCCTATATTATTGGCAGCATGAATCTACAGCCATAGATCTTGTAGGCCCTGGGGACGTCTAAGTGGTGTATGCGGGGTCATTATCTTGTTCACCAGGGCGTGGATAGGTCACTGGTACTATACATGCATGAAAGGAACGCTATGAGACAGAGAGGGTTAAAATATAGGTCCACCAGTGTCAGGCAGTGGGTTTTTTTAAGATCCAGAGCTGAACACTACAATTTGATGCAGGTGTATTCAACTGTGTATAAACCTCTCTTTGTACTACCCCCAGAGAAAAAACAACAACTATAAATAAGCCCATCTTAATGCAGCTCCAATACATGGAAAGGGGATTTGTCAACGGGAGCTTCATACATTTTGTTCATTGGGGTATTTGCATGACAGAGGAATTTAGCTGAGGATTAAGAACGTATGATGCATCCCTTTTCATGCCCAGTAAAGATATCAAAATATCAAGATAAAATGATAGATAATTGATAAAAGTATAATTTTTTGCAGAAGTGACTAAGCATATATATAAAAGCGATTATGGCATACCAATGAAAAGGTGACTGATCAGGCTTTGTCTGAATGATGATGACTAGGGAAAGGACTTCCATAAACTATCTAATAGGATCATTCCACTAATGGATGAGTTCCAATTACAGATCATTTATCCTTGGGTTAATACAATTAACCCCAATACAATTTCCTCAATCAGAAATTGCACCTCTACTAATTAGCGCGTTTTCGCCGATTCTCTTGCATTTGGCCAAAATATGCCGACCAATATTAGAGAACTGCAACCATTTTACCCAGTTGGGCATGATACACCTGGGAAGAGATGTATGATACATGGCTCATGCTTTCCTGCATCATGATGACAAAATGTACCTGATGCAGCATTTTTGCAGCGTTTTATTGGGTAGATACAAAATACACGTTTTAAACACTTTACATGCGTACAACCTGGGACCTTTAGACAGAAACCTTTAAACCAAGGTAAATCTGAACCCTTGAATGGCGGTGGTGAGGTTTGACAAAAACATCCCAAAAAACAACAACAAATGTATCCACATACATATATGTGGGGCAGTCGAGACTAGAAAAACTAGAGAGTGGCGGTAAGGCGGCAGTTGATACCTACATCAATCTGCTCCCCCCCCTTCCCGTGGGGTAATGCCACACAGGTAAAATCATTAGCTATAATCAATTTGATTAAACTGCCATTCACGCCCACGTAAGCCGCCCATTGACCAATATGCTATATATAGACGATTTGCGCAGGTTTATCTATAGAAAATAGCTTAATTATGCCAAGGGGGCCTACAAAAGCTTTTAAAGATCAAAAGAGAGTACACACATTTATGCACTTTCCAATTATAGCCTGATGCACCAAGGGGGCGTGGTCACTCATCCATTCAGACTGTACAAAGAAAAGCTATATAACCCAGTAATATCGACCCAAGACATGTTACTGAGAGTGGCATCCCTTTGCTGCTTTGGGTTTTGTCTTTCATGTAGATCTATAGGAGTTTCCTAGGCTAATATTACCCCTTGTCCTGCGCCAAATGATCTACATAGACTGAGTGGATATTTATTAGCAGCATTTTTTTTTTTGGGGGGGGCATAACAAATTAAAGATTGATGTGCACGTACCAGATGTGCGCATGTATTTGAATGCAATATTTTTCACTTAATGGATGTACATACACAGATGGATTGTCTTAAATTTACTATAATATATTACATGTATATATCCCCTTGTAACAACACATTAATTACATAATTAAAATGCATGACTTTTAAAGGAATGCATATACAATGTATACTGTTAGGTTAGATAATTGATTAGAGGGACATTTAATTACACATTCTAATGTTACTTTAAACATGCAGGACACATTGCAAATTATTGCAGGCGGTTGTTTGTCTACTTGGTCTTTAAATAGTAGTCACAAGGTTCATTTCTCTATCAGCTAGACTGAAATAGAAGGGTGAGAGTAACAGGTTCTATATTATAGACTATAGAGCTGTATAGAATGTCAGTCCAGACATGCTGCAGAGGCACCACTATAGAGAGAGGGGGGGGGTAGGACATGCTATAGGTGGGGTTTAACCATGTAATGGGCGCTATTGCATTGATGCATTGTGACAATTGGTCGGCTTGATGCACTGATGAACTTTCATTGATGCATCATGCTGACCCTCCGCGATTGATATAGTCCATATGGTTGGCATGATGCACCAATGAAGTGCTGTCGAGCAGACTCGCCAGCTCTGCATTGCTGTATCATGCCGACCAATGCACATGGTACACTCCTATCACTATAATTATTGTCACATGATGCGCCCTCCCTGGCAGTGCACAAACTGCATGATGCATGAATGAAGTGCTGTCGAGTCCGTTCACGAGCAAATCATTGGAGCATCATACAAACCCTATGGGGTTGATACCACAACTGTATCAAACCCGGGGGATCGGCATGATGCACCAATGAAAGTTCATTGGTGCGTCATGCCGGCTTACTCACCAGGGAGAAGTTCCTCCTCAGTAATGCACCGACGCATCATAGCCAGAAGGGAACATGTACCAGGAGCCATCGTGCTGCCCTTAAATGGTTCGTTATTATTAGTATTGGTGCTTCTGTGGAAGGGAAAGAGAAGGGAGGGATGGAGGGATGGGGAGGGAGGGGGGTTAATTGACTTATTGCCAATTAATAGGCTTTCTTAACTAGAGCCAGGAGGTTGCCTACACAGGCAGCTGACGGACTGGTTTTTCTAGGCCGCTTACGCTGATATAACCATTGAAGTGCCAAACAATGAAGTGCTGGTGAGACTGCTTGCAAGCACTTCATCGGTGCATCATGCCGACCCTCCAGGGTTAATACATATCCTCATAGAGGATCAGCATGATGCTCCAATGAAGACCAATGGGCATGATGCATTAATGCTTCAGCGGCCCCTAAAGGGTTTAAGTCTACTGGGTGACTGGCTGGTTGGCTGGCTGGCTTGCTAGTGGACTGCAGGCCGGGCTGCCAGACACTCAGCGCTGCTTCCTTCAGCACCCCCTCCCTCCCATGGACCAGCATTAAGGTAATAATCATCAACGGCTATTAACACTTTATTTAAAGAGTGGCAGTACATTAAGGAATCATGCCCTTTGGTCGTCATGATGCACGGGTGCATCCCTGGTGTGTAGCTCACAACATGCTGATACTCCAGCCTTGATACACATCCAGAGGGTCAGCATGATGCTCCAATGCAGTGCTGGCGAGCAAACTCAATTACCAGCACTTCATTGGTGCATCATGCCAATCAATGGGCATAATGCACTCATGCATTAGCTGCCCTTGGAGGTTTAACCTGCATTAATGCATCATGTCCATTAGTCTTCATGATGCGAGTTACTCTCCAGGGCTGCATTCATGCATCATGACGACCCTACGGGGTCAATATACTTGATCCTGGAGGGTTGGCATGATGCTCCAATGAAGTGCTGGCGAGCAGTCTTGCCAGCACTTCATTGGTGCATCATGACGACCAATGGGCATGATATACTTCTGAATCAGCTGCCCTTAAAGGTTTAAGGTAATAAGGATCGAGGAAGCCGAGTAAAAAGTGGTTATGATGATGCCGTCTGTAACTAGTTAGCCCTGGTTAGGCCCAACATTGGTTATTATGACAGTAAATAGAGACAGGTTATAATAATAGGTTAACCATTTAAGCAGGACAGTGCACTTTGATGCATTGTATCCATTTGTCATCATGATGCATGAATGCAGCGCTCACCATGCAGGGCTGCATTCATGCATCATCATCACACTGATCCTACACTCCTGAAGGCATCAGCATGATGCACTGACCAATGCAGCACTGGTGAGTGCTTAACTCGCCAGGACTGCATTGGTGCATCATGACAAGAAATGGGGAGAGATTTAGCAGCATATCATGCGGCCCTTACAGGATTAATTAACTGAGAGTACAATGTATTAGGTAGCAGGGAGAGCAAGCACAGTTGGTGTACTACTACCACAGGCCTACCTTCTTCTTTCGGTCCTACAAGAAACGACACACAGCATCAACCTAGGTCAGCTCATGTGGTGTTTTACCCTTTAATGACTGATAATGCATCAGTGCATCATGCCTATTGGACGTCATGATGCATGAATGCAGCCCTGGTGAGTAACTCACCAGGATTGCATTCATGCATCATGCTGAACCTATGGGCTTGACAAAGGAACTCCCTGAGGGTCGGCATGATGCACCAATGAAGTAAAGGCTCACTAGCACTTCATTGGTGCATCATGATGACCAATGGGCATGATGCACTCCTGCATTATCGACCCTAAATGGGTTATTTCAAGTGTGCATGTAAAGATTGTCTTAAACCTTTAACCCTTTAAAGGCGGCATGGTTTGATGTCATGATGCACTGATGAATCACCCGCGAGTAACTCATGGATGCTGCATAAGTGCATCATGCCACAACCTTTAGGGTATCATGTCAACCCCATTGTGTAAGAATACAGCATTGGCGAGTTACTCGACAGGGCTGCATTCATGCATCATGACATTAATAGGGTACTGCATTATACCGCCTTTAAAGGTGTAAAAGAAAGATTGCATGAAGTCTTTTTCATACGACATGTATTCCTAAGCGATGCTTACTCTATTGGGGGTACCCACATTGATGTCTCATGTATTGTTCGGGTAAAACGAAAAGAGGTACGTTTAAGGTTTCCAACTTGGCATTAATAGGGATAAGAATTAGAAACTTTCAGTAACTTTTGGTTAAAAAAAGGATGATGGAATTGTTGACTCCATCCTGATCGGTTTTTCAGCTATAATCACTTTTCAGTTTGCATGAGTTGCTGTCACGACAGGGGAGTCACCGCTGCCGACCAAAGATAGATTTATTGAGAATTTTGAAGTCTTGCCAAGTACAATAGAAAGGAAAACAACCGACTTTTAGACAATCTAACCTTAAACAAACCTTTATCTTTTGACCCATAGTCATGTCTAGATGGCAGACACATTTTTATAAATTGGCTCTCTCTGCCTCTCAGCTTTTTGAAAAAATCCAAAGCAATTTCGCATAGCTTTTGACATGTTCCAAAAAGGACCTGTTGCATTTTGGCATACAAGCGGGATAATAGAGACATTGTGTAAATGAATACATAGTGGTGTATTGTGATTGTAAAAATAATGATAGTATAATATGCAGGCAATGTGTCAGGAGCTATGTACCCCTATGTGCCGTCTATTCTGTGAAGGGGGTGTATGCAACAGCTAGACATGCTTTTGTATCGATTTGAAAAAAAAAGAAAATGTAGGGGGTAAAAATAACACATCAATATGAAATCTTTATTCCTACGCAAATAGGATAGTTGCAATGGCTATAAAATGAATGCACAGGACGTGAATGTTGGTGACTTGTGTGATTCATAGAAACACTCTCCCCATATTTCCTTCATACACTAGGGGAGGGCAAACCTTATCTTCCCCCCCCCCCCGACTCACCCACCCACATTCCATGTACACTTACCGCTAGGCTAAGGGCTGGAGGCTTCTTTGCCTTTTTCTCTGCTGGTTTGACTTCATCAAATGGATCATCCTCCTCATCCATATTTACCGGCGTTTCAGTGACATTATTCTGCATGTTGTTCATAAGTGGATCCGTCACCGTGTTCGTGTTGGGGGTCTCGGGGGCCGGCTCGGAGGTGTCGCTCGGCATACTCATGGAACGTGGGCCTAGGCCCAGCCTGTCGCCGTGCATGTTGCTGCCGCTGCTACTGCTGCTGCTGCTGTTACTGAAATGCACTGTCTTATCCTGCACTCCCACCGCTGTATAAAGTCAGCAGTCCCTTCAGTATCACAGATGAAACTACACCTTAATGTACAATGTTTTAGTCCTATAGTACCTCCTTGGTAATTCCCTCTACACGGTTTGTATGACTTGGTGTCCTTAGTGTGTTTGTATTGTAAAAGGTATGGTAGTGTATTTCTATGTTCTTGTTTAACAACACAATTTCTCTCTGGCTGCCTGCAGTCCCCAACACTAGTATTTATCCCAAACAGAACCGCTCTAGATCCCACCAACCCTCCCCCCTCCTCAACATCCTCCTCGCCGCTGATTGGCTGAGCGGTAGCCAATAGCGTGAAATCTAGGACATGCTAGCCTGGTTCTGATACATAATTATGATTCCTGGAAAGGAGTTGGTGGCTCCAGGTGTAGTCCCTGATTGGCTCAGAATTTTTTCATTCATGAACGGAAAACTACTACAACTGAGTGGAGTGGGGGTGAAAGGGGTAGAAATCATTCCTCTCTGTATGTATGTGTCATTACATCATGTGCTATTTGGGTGACAAGTGTCTAGGTTATGTGTGATGAGTAAGGTTCTTGGCAGGTGAAGTCTGGGGGGAATTCCAGGAGAGACATCTGCAGTTTATTACAACTACAAAGTGCGATGTTAGGAATTTTTTTTTAAATTATACTTCACAATACACATAATATTATGAGGCTTGCTGTTGGATCCTAGTGTTATCCCTCATTATGTTCTATACTGATTTCTATACTATTTCTCTATCTTAGCATATGGTTGGAAATAAAGATGTACACTCTACGAAATAACTACTGAATCTGAATGCTTCTCCCAAAGGTGACAGTGAACTATTGCAAAGCAGTGAACAGCTGGTGAATCAGTAATATTTCTACAATGAAGCCCCAGCACTGGTACTCTGTAAAAAGAACATATATAGTGGTGAAAGTTTTGTCCCAAAATGTCTGGAGAACTGCCATTGATATCACTGCATTTTCTCTTACAGTGTACACAAATACATTATGTGAGTCTGTATCCTATCTAGGCACCACCAGGTACAGGAGTAGACCACATCAAGGTCTATCCTGGAGGGGACCCCCTGGAGGAGGAGTTCCTCCTTGTGGTGTTTGTATTTACCCAGCAAATTGTCGTGAATCCTCGTCAACCTGTGTGAAGTGGCTCACACATGTCGCTAGATGGAACACGACGTCGTTATAGCACAAGATCACCAGGAATAGCAATTGCTATGCCACGTGAGTCTAACACACAGTGGCGAAAGATGACGGAATGAGTTATCACTCAAAAAGGAGTCACCATTGATGACCAATCATGGCGACAGATGACGACAATTTGCTGGGTATGTTTACATTAGGGAATGACCCACAACAATGAGGACACACATTATTGTATATTGGTATGTGTAAGGCCAACAGCAAAACAGAACTAAAATGTGTGCTTTTAGTTATACCGTAGTGGCCAGTTTAAGCGCCGGGGTCTCGAATAAGCGCCGGTCTTGGGGGTATGAGGGTACTGAAATCATTCTTAAGCACTGAAAATAGTATTCAAATAAGCTCTGGTCTCAAATAACGGCCGGGGATACAAGGGTATTGGAATTAATGATCGCCCAGGTGTTAAACGGGCCATTACGGTGTGCTCTTTTTCCTCTCCCTTTCAAGATATTTTCACCAGAGGAGAAATCAGAACTCAAATTCCCCAAGATCTCAGCTCCATATATTTCCAATGACACAGTGGTTACTACAGGGGATCACAAATGGCTGAATCTACTATAAAGAAATGACTCCAAATAATACAATTTTCTCAAAATTGAAAAAAGGGTTGACCCTCTGTTGATCTGTACAGGGGCGGGTAACCTGAATCACACGGGTTTTTTTTTCTTTTTTTTTCTTTTTCAATCTGGCATTATCAGTATAGAGAGCAGGATGTGCCTTGTTATAGATATTATCAGTGTAATGTATGATAACCTCAATGATAAGATGTCAAGTCCTTTGTACTACCTCTAAGCCTATCACTGGTCTGTGAACAGGAACTATTGCCGGAAACTGAGCCTTAACCACAATCATTGACGGATGTCTAGTAGGTGTTAAGGCGACTTTCTTCTCGAGAACAACATTTTGGGTTCTCTAACATGTATTTCACAGCGAGTGGATATTTCAGAAGAAAGGAGGGAGAGACACAGAGTGAGATACAGAGAGGGGGAGTGAGACAGAGAGAGACAGAGGCAGAGAGAGACAGAGAGAGAGAGAGAGAGAGAGAGAGAGAGAAAGAGAAAGACAGAGGGAGAGAGGGAGATACATACAGACACAGACAGGCAGATAGAGACAGCCAGAGAGAGAGGGAGGGAGACAGACAGAGACATAGCGATAGAGAGGGAGATAGAGCGTGAGCAAGAGAGAGAGAGAGAGAGAGAGAGAGAGAGAGAGAGAGAGAGAGAGAGAGAGAGCGAGAGATAGCGACAATCCATGAATCCTCTAAAATAATTAAAATGTCTGAACATGTGGATGGAACATGAGGGGCATGCTAGAAATATGATTACACAACAATGGTATGGAGCATAGGAGTTACAACAGCCACCAACTTTGTATCTGACATGAATTATAGATATCAACCATTTAGATTGATAAATTGCATGCCTAATCGTGCACGACGTAGATGCCTAGAAATAACATTTCCATTCATTCCCTAGACCCCAGCCCCCACCCCACCCCTCCTTATGGGATAAAAGCGACCGTGACGTCATCAAGATCAATACTTGTAAGATCTAGAATCGTTCTTACTCCATTTGCCCCCTGCCGCACCTCTCCCCACCTTCCCCTACATCACTACAGGGGATGTGTGCTCACCCTACACGCAATATCAAAGACTCACTGACCATACTGAGCATGTGAGAGGCGCAATAGGTGGATCCATTTGCCTGAGCTGGTAACCAGCAAGGGTTCAGTGATATGGGTTATCAGGATGGGTACCAGTTACCCCCTAAAAGTCTGCATTGAATGCAGGAAATGAATATGTCATTAGTAAATGATAATTCACATGGCTTGCTGCCTATATTGTATAAGGCAGTAGTATATCAAATGTCTATTGTACTCAGGCTCGTATCAGAAAAAACAGTAAGTTGCTATTGAGTAAGGTACTATTGAGTAAGCTATGGCAATAGGTTCATCTTTGGTTAACCTTGTATATACTTCATTGTTGTAATCTGCCGTTCATATTTTATTTGGTACATGAGAGACAGGAACTGGTTCTGGAGATAAGAACTGTTAGGATGGGACCAGCTTGTCCCTGGAAGTAATGTTACCCATGGACAAAATACCCATCATGGTATGACTTTATAATACCTGGGGTTTACCAACTAAAGTCAAAATCGTGGACACACTGCACATGGGTCTAGACTCTTATATGTTAGCCCATGGAGAGGCAAGGACATATACCAGAGTAGCACACACATTTCACATCATGGAGGATCCATGTTACACCCACCTGATAAAACACCCCCTCCCTCTGACGTCACAGACACACCCCTGCAAACCTAACCAAAACAAACATACTACCACGTGCCTCTCCTCTGCCAGGAACTAGCCCAACACGTATGCGCACAGTGCCAGATATATACATAATTTATTCAGAAGAAAATGGTGCCTGTTCTTGGCAGACTGCCAATGTTTGCCACGGCCGCATGGAAGGCCTTCTCACACAACCCAGAGTGCAGACCCTATAACCTCCAGTCAGGGAAGGTGCCCTTCAAATAAAAATACAGGAGTATACACATATAATAGACAGCAGTGTACTACTAGTAAACAGATGAGGATCTGTCAGGAAATTGGTTTCTCCCACATTTATATTTGTGTGTGGAATATCAGTGTATGGATAAGGGTTGTTTCCTGCTAGACGAGATCGAGGTTGTGTTTTCCTACTGGGATCGGTCTGGAAGGCTTGGCGATGATGCAATCCAGTGCCAATGTTTGTAAACATTCCAGTGGTGACGCACACAGGTCTGGGGGTCTGAGTAGTGCTGGGGGGGGGGGGGGGGGGTTGGGTGAGGGTGAATGGATAGGGGAGGGGAGGGCTGTCTCACTGATGCAAGGGCTTATATTGATTTTCTGACAGTCATAGGTTCATAAGGCCTGTTTAGTTTATGGCTTACCAGCAACAGTATTCCTATCTTACGAATTAACTCCATTTCTTTCGGATTATGTTTTGGTTTTATTTTTGTAATCGACCCAATGACAAGTAATTTTTGATTGTTATTTCAAAAACCAGTTTTACATTTCTTTGTAAAGAGATCTTTGTATTTCCAATTTCAATTGTGAAAGAGGGAAGGGGGTGTAGTGTTCAGAGAAAGAGAGAGAGAGAGAGAGAGAGAGAGAGAGAGAGAGAGAGAGAGAGAGAGAGAGAGAGAGTGTGTGAGAGAGAGGGAGATTCCTAGGCCATATGGCCTGAAATATATAAGGGTAGCTTGAATTTCCTTTGCCTAATCAATACACATACAGTAGTGCGTGTAGTAGGTTATAGAGAGTGGGCGTCTGTTGTCATGAACTCAAACAGTAACATGTCGGCAGTGTAGTAGGTATAACAGTACGGTTTATGTAAACATTATATATGTACACAGAACACACATCTATTCCTGGAATATTCCTACTCCTCCCAAGTCAAATGCAAACCATTCCTTTGGGTACATCATGTAAACCTCAACCCGTTCATGCCATTTCATGCACCTGTTGTTGGACAGTTTGAAAATTACCCACAAGGAGCAGATTGAAATTAATTGTGTTTTCTGAAAAATAGGTTATATTAGCTTTCTGTATCTGCATTGATTCAACAACGTTTCTTTCTGTGACCACTGAGGAGACGCACGACCCAAGGTATGTACCCAATTTTAGGTGAATTTTCCCTAGTTCTATGCAGAGGCTTCAAATGCGAACTTTTATTTTATTTATTTTCATCTATTTAATTTCTTCTTTCTTTTTTGGGGTGGGGGGTGGGGGTGGGGGTGACAGATGTTCCTTTACAATGGCTCATAGGGGACCATCCCTTTTTTTGGGTGTGTGTGAATTTGGGTGTCCCGATGCCAGTGCCGCCATATCTTCCTGTAACCCCATACGATGTATACATCTCTGGGCACGAGGAGTCAGAGCTGTCATCAATGGACCTTCCCACCCCTTACTCACTCTCATTCACACAATACCCACGTCTTCGTGTTACATTTGTACAAGCTACTTCCATCCAGCATCTGTCCTCACCTCACCACACCCTGGGTGACTGTTACCACTACCCTCAGCATCTTCATCCTTACACTGAAAACCTAGGAGCTCCAAAACTCGTCAATACTGACGACGTAAGGTCCTCAAGTTTACAATACCTAAATCTACAGCATTAGGTCGTCAGGGAGTCGTCATCGGTGACGACTTTGGGTCGTCAATGATGACCTAAAGTCGTCACTGACAACCTAAAGTCGTCACTTTTGGTACCCTTTACCGCCTGTGCCGAAATTATATACATCCTAGTATTGTTATTTACAATTAACCAATAATATTGTTTTGTTTTTGTTTCTCTTCTTTTCTTTTGTAATGTACATCTTATTCCCTCACCCATCAATCAGTATTTATTCTTCTGAGCCCACTATTATGGGTTCAATTGAAGAGTATGTAGTGCTGTGTGAGTACACCCATCTACTATGTCTTAGACCTTTAAAAGATATGGACTTATAATCCAGTCCTATACATAAGAGAGGTGTGATTAGCAGAAGGATCTATTTCCCTTTCTACATGTCCATTTAAATATCTCCATCATTTTACAGGTAGATATCTATAAAATTTTGTTATATCTCCCCTTTCATAGAGACAATACAATTAGAACAATTTATATCTAAGAGCCTATACACACCCCAGGATACATCATTTGTATCACAGAAATGAATAGTGGGGACCTCTTATGGCACATATCTAAACTAGCTGTACAACCAAGGTGCTCAGTATGACAACCTGGGGTAGTCATGAAGGCCTGACGACCCTCTGACGACCCTAAATTTGTCATATATGACGACCTTCCAGTGGCGGTGGGTTTTCAGTGTAACCCCTTAATGGCCGTGGATGCAGGAGTGCATCATGCCCATTGGTCGTCATGATGCACCAATAAAGTGATGGTGAGCCTACTCGCCAGCACTTCATTGGAGCATCATGCCGACCCTCTGGGAGTATATGTATCAAACCCGTATCTCCAGCATGATGCTCCAGTGAAGTGCTAGTGAGGAAATACTTCATTGTTCTGCATTGGCGGCCATTAAAGTGTTATAAATACGATTGTGGATAAAAAGAAACAATAGTAGTAGGGTGTGGGGTAAAACAAAGTTAGGACTGGTGCTGCACCCTATTGGTATTATGATAACACATCTGGGGCATTGTGGGCTATTTTAACTTCCTGACTTTGACAGATGTTGACCGGGATTTAGATATAACAACTTTAGATGTCCTCACAGCTCATATTCAACACACACTTGTGTATAGGGGTGCGTCCACTGCCGACGGATGGACCATCCGTCGGTTTCATCCGTCATATTTATCATTGATTTCTATGGAGAAAAATACGGATGAAGGGAGACGGATGGTCCATCCGTCGCAGTGGATGCACCCCTTATACAGATTGTTTCTGAATGGAACAAATGAAGAAATGAAAGAAAAAAAGAAATGTAAAGAGAAAGAGAGAGAAAGGAACGTAGGAAGAGAGAGAGAAAGGTTGAAATCGAGAGAGAGAGAGAGAGATAGAGAGAGATAGAGAGAGAGAGAGAGAGAGAGAGAGGGAGAGAGAGGGAGAGATCCATGCAATAGGTACGTTACTCAGGTGCTGGGTATTATCATTTTAACTTTTCAATAATCACCATTGCATTATAGCAAATGGGGTAAATATTAAAGGTTACAGTTAAGATCAGATTACCTCCCAAATGACCGACAAGTGCTGTCTTTGTGAGCTACACCTGTGGGGGGGGGGTCACTAACTGCTGCTCACTCTTAGTACCGACTACAAAAATACAGCACCCCCTTTTCAGCCATTTTACAGTCCCTTGGAAAGCAGCTCAATTTTTACAGCCCTCTTTTTTTCGAGGAAGTCAGAGAAGAGCCCGCCATTGTGGGGTCCTCTTCCATGTAAAATAAGGTTTGATATGATAGTATTTGGGAATTTCACAAGTTTGGAATTATCATATATGCAATACTTTTGATAATGTACAAGCTATAGCAGGAATTAAAAGCTCCCTCATCCTAAAATCTAATTCAATTGACAGCCCCCCCCCCTCTTCCCCCTTTTTGTGTCGTGTCGAGAGTCTTTGGGGGTCCGTCGGTACCACAGTTGGTACCCAAACCAAGGCTCAGTGCCCCCCAGCCCCCTACCCCCTGAGAGCTATACATCTAATTGTACTACACAATGTCTACGTTATTTATGACTTAGTTCACACAATGTCCTTCGGACGTCCCCTGACATAGGCTCAATGTTATATACTGTGTACACAGATCTTGTCTATTAGACTCCACTCACAACCTATAAACCCAACCCAACTCTATGTTGATAGTCTCGTTTTTCTTTTGTTGAAAAAAAAACAACTCATTTTGGAGAACAAAAGAAGTGAAAAAACTACTACAAATACATGCACGTCACGGAAGTTAAGGAAGATAGAAGGAAGAAAAATGTGTCACTCCTTAGAGAAAATCAAACAAGCCCCCCCCCGCTACAAACCTTTGAGCACCCAGCAGGTGATGATACTATTACAGTGAGACCTTGATAATCCGGCCCTTGATAATCTGACATACACGGGATCCGGCCAGGCTGAGGGTTGGACATTCCAATACAAATCTATTGTAATATGCTTTGATAATCTGGCAGTTTTGAGATCCGGCCAAAATTTGTCTGCAACAGGGGTGGCCGGATTATCAAGGTCTCACTGTATGTATACAGATAACCAGAATGATTAACTCACGGTCAGTGAAGTGAGCGACTCAGTGTTGATTATACCATATACACGGTCATAGCGCTGGCCGGGAGAGCTGGTTTACCAGTGGGGTGTTTCAGAAGTCAGGAGCTTAATTCAAAACATCCTGGGATCGCAACCCCAGCGATCTTAGTGTAGGCACATATCATAAGACCTGGCCGGTCTACCCTATCTAATGCAGTGGTTGCAGGCCTGCCAGGAATAGTAAGTCCTGGGATCACTTCACTATTCCTTTTCCAGTGCTAAGATCACTGCAATCTTAGTGAAAGAATTGCCCAGTGGTTTAACCTGAGTACAAGAGCACTTACAGGGAACACTCCTGATTGAAAGAGTGAATAGCCTGCTGCATACATATAGAGGTGAGGGAGGATGTTTGCTGAGTGTCCTTGAGGGCTCTTAGGGCTACTCATGCGTTAAGTGCACTGTAAGGTAATTCTTCCCTTCTCTCTCTTTGTCCGGGGGGGGGGGGGAGGCACAATGCTTCTAATAGGCAAACATAAATCATACATTCATGGGAACAACTCTTGAATACTGTACTGGGTCAACTGCACCCTGTGCTCTTTTGTTAGCCCATATGGGGACGGCGAACAATGGTATAAACACTGTTGTGAAGAAGAGTGACTCCACAGCTATTCTTTTATTTTGGGACTCTTACCCCTGTGCCCAGTCAGTACTTCTTGGAATAGTGGGGGGCTGAGGCTAAGATCAATGCGATCTTACTGCTGGCTAGGAAATGTGAATGCAGTCTGACCTTAAGATCGCTTAATAGAATAATTCCTAAGATCGCTGGGGTTGCGATCCCAGGATGTTTTGAATTAACCTCCAGACATGATAATGAACATTAAATATCTGTTTCTAAAACTGTTAGATTCTAAACTTACAACTGCAACCATTATCATCTCTTGCCAGTCATATAGTTATAGATACAGTAAGATAATGGTAATGCTTTAGAAACACATGCAGTTATAAGCCTACAATTACTATTAAAACTGCTATCATATCTCCTTATGACCGGTTGTAAACATTACCTGCTTCTGAAACACCCCACTGGGCAGCACGTTACACACCTGTGGGGTGTTTCAGAAGCAGGTAATGTTTACAACCGGTCATAAGGAGATATGATAGCAGTTTTAATAGTGATTGTAGGCTTATAACTGCATGTGTTTCTAAAGCATTACCATTATCTTACTGTGTCTATAACTATATGACTGGTGAGAGATGATAATGGTTGCAGTTGTAAGTTTAGAATCTTACAGTTTTAGAAACAGATATTTAATGTTCATTATCATGTCCGGCTTCTGAAACACCCCACAGGGGTCATTGATCACTCATCTATACGACCTTGGGTGTCTGCTGTCAAGGTATATTTGGTCAGGTCTCACGAAATGGGGTCACATGGGGCCACAAAATGAGGAACCATACATGCCGCATATTTACGTTCCCCATACATTTAATTTTGGGATCAAGTATCAGATACTTGTGTCATAACTAGCTAATGAAACAAGGAATCAGATGGACAAGACAGAATTGGTTCATTTAAAAACTTCTATGAGATATATGATACATTGTGCAGCATGTATGGTTCAATGTGGCATGTACGGTTCTGTGCCACTTTTAGACAATAAAACTTGCTATATCTTGAAAGTGGCCTGTAGCCATCAATTCAAACTTTCATAGCAAATACCTCACTTTGATAGCATCCTAAATCAGTAACACATTTGTGTTCCTGTCCAAATAGGACATATGGGGGTCGAAAATATGTTGCAGGTATGGTTCCTCACTGTGTGACCCTATTTCGTGAGATTTGACAATTTAGTTCTCCAATAGAATACATTGTCCACTTATTTATATACATATATTCTGGCGCCGGAGTTTGGAGCCTTCGTATAGCTGAAGGTTTAGGTAGAGTCACTTATTTGGATTGTATTAGTTGGGGACACTCCATTGGACGGCACCGGAGGCTACTTGGAGAAGCCTCAGGTGGTGGGCTCTTGGAGCAGGCCCGTGGACAGCAATCACATGACTGAAGCTCGCACCACTGACGAAATTTGGATCTTAACGCTATGGGAGTTTCATCACTGTTTGGGCCACAGGCAACTGATTGCAATCAGGCTGCAGCTACAGGCAGCTTATTGCAGCAAGCCTCGTTTTCAGGTCCATTTAGGTCATGAGGTCATGATGTCACATGCAGAAATGGCAGCTGGCTGTCAGCTGCCAGTGTGCAGTGATAGTGGAATTAAAAAGATTTGGGATTAATTGTGAACCAAATAATCATACATCAAGCTCTAAAGGAACTAGAAAGCTGGGGAGCGCTACGGATACTGTCTAGTTCCCTCCTCTTATTGCCTGGTGGCTGTTGCTAAACCCTTGGAAGTCACTTCTGTTGGAGGTGTACTTCCAAAAACGGAAGGCACTCATCTTTGGTAGTCTCTTCTCTATTGCATTGCCAAATGGCACTTCCCAACAGAAGTGGTCCAGAAGTGGTTACTAACAACCCCTCAACTGGAAGTTGCTCCCTACACTCTGTGGCATAAGTATATAGTTGTGGGCAGTCTGGGAAGCACTCAGGTGTGACCACTTTTCGCAACACAGTTTGATATGCGGGAAAGTGACTACTTCTGGACTACAGTGTTGGAAGTGATACTGAGTGGTTAAGTAGAGGAGGGAAGTGGGAAGTGAGGTACCTACCCTGGAAAGCAACAACTCAATCTTTTTCGCAACAGCCTCCTGGCCTACCTACTAACCTACTATGGGAAGAACTTAGGTGGAACCAATCATCAAACCAGTTATCCCAACTTTTTGCAACACAGTCTAATTCAGAGCAAGTCAATTCCATTACAGTATAATGTGGAAATCGGTCTCTCTGGATAGAGAATCGGGGGGAAATGGAAGGTGCGATAGCTACAGGGAGCATTGAATTCCCAACATTTTTGCAACGTCCTCCTGTATAAACAAACAACTAGATTAGGTGTTTTTATGCCTTTGAACTCGTCACAAGTACTTAGGTGGAAAACAACATTCAAACGTAGATAAAGCAGAGATAACCATCAGATACGAAGGAAAGGCTTGATCTATAGCTGAGGCTCCACTACGCGATTTTTGCTGAAAATCGGAGCTATTCTCACAAAAGCAGACACAAACACAGATTATAGAGTGGTATTTGATATTATTTCAAGGTGTAAATAGAAGATTGAGAGAGCTTTCTGTTTATGTGGGGAAGGCTTTGTTTACAATCTCAGGCACCAAAAGATGTTTTTGTTTACTAAATCAAGTTGACCTGATGTAAATATTGCAGACTTTCACACTGATGACTCTCTGCAACTCAATATCAGACAGGTTTGATTTTTACAGTACAAGACCCTGCGATCTGTGTGACTGCTGTGTTGTTATTTATATTTTGCTGTGTTGATGTTTATATATTGAACTCCCACCCAATTACAGAGTCTATACAGGTGCAGACTAGTTGGTAAATATGGCACACAAGGAGAGAGATCACCCATAAAATAACCCCTGAAATCTCATGTTTACAATTTTGGATCTCATGTTTACAATATAGGAATGTCAACACCCTATACCTTAGGCACTATAGGGATAAAATTAGGTGGAGCCTCACCTTATCATCAAGTACCTCTTAAGTAGGTACTTGATGATAGTACGACGTCACCGACTTAGTGTGAACTCCTTAGCAACATCCTAACCACACCAAACCAAGTCAGAAATCTAGGCAAGACTTCAGAGGTGGGAGGGCATTCTTTAAAACTAGCGATAGGGAATGTTGTTGGGGGACTTTTTGAGGGAATTTTTCTTGCCCTTTCTGTATATCTTATGAATATTGAGGCACTTTTTCTCTCCCAAAATATATATTTTTCTTCCCCACTATCACATTAGCAGGGTTTCCATTACTCTCTCTCAGAAAGGGTCTCTGCTGTCTCTCAAGTGTGATCTACCTGTGTATAATCAAAAAGGAGCCACTTCCTACTAATGTCTAAATGGTATGAGTGAGTACAGGATACCCTGTTAAAATCTGACACATTTGGAAGGTGTTCAAATCTTTAACAGTTTAAGGGGGGTCTAGATGCGGGGTCCCCATGTCACTTGTTAATTTTAAGAGAAAAAAGCCCATGTCACATGTCACTATATTTGCAATTTCCCTTGTCCTTGTCACTAATTGACTACACTTCATAGTTTTTTCGTTGAGTTCATCAAATATTTTGGGGTGTTCCAGTGTTCAATATTGACTGAGGGGTGGTGCAGTCTCTGGATCACCTTCTATTTAGGTATAAACTTCTTCAATGGCTATGATAATCCCCGAGGGATAATGCGGTCTTCTTGTAACTCCATCATATACCGATTTGGTCTATCCTGCCAGGAACTATGTATACATTTTATACCTGTTCTTTCAACCACAGAGCCAGTGGAAATAGTTTCTGGGTAAGTCAGTTGTGCCCTACTTCCTAACAGTAGGCCTTACACACATGGGTGCACAGAGTTCCTGGAACAGACATCTTTCTCACCCTATACTTATCTCCCTGTCACCTTCACTAAAATCTACCACCCACTCGGTCTCTGTTAACCCCCTGAAAACTGCTTGTGCATTAATGCATCATACCCATTGGTCGTCATGATGCATCAATGCAGTTGCCATGACTACATTCATGCATCATACTGACTCTTCATTGTTGCTACACTCCAGGAGGGTCAGCATGATGCACCAATGAAGCGCTTGAGTGGTGAACAGAACAGCCAGTACTTGAGTGAGTGTATCATGGGCGGCCCTTGAAGGGTTAAGTAGACTGTTACTCAGTCCCATCATGTCATATTAACCCTCCACCCCCACACCTACCCCATCACCCACATCAGTATAAGGATACTCCTACACATGTACAGCATATATGGTGAATAAATCTATATTGCTTTAAATTACACCATATCATTTCTGGCCGTGAGGGATATTGGTGACACCTCCACACCAGTTCATGTTTGAATTATAAATGTAGGCCCTATAGTAAAATGTGAGCAAATTTACCCATGAATAATCCTTCGTTTTCCCTTTTTTTAGGGGGGGGGCTCCTCCCTCAAGCACTTCCTTGGTGACTGCTCCACAACAGCATGGTAACTATACAGAAGAGGTCATGTGCCCAGAATTACGTTTATTACGTTTATAGCCATACCAATGGAATTATGAGAAAGACTTAAGTGAGTTTGATAAGTCGACTTTCGAGAAAACACTATAAATATCCAGCCCGTACAACACTCGTTACAGCCTGACTGGTCTGATTCACCAACCCAGGTAGCAAGGATACATGGGGCCAATGTCGGCTTATATTGGGCCAATGTGGGCTTATTTTGGGCCAATGTGGGCTTATATTGGACCAAGCATGGACAAGCATGGCCCAATGCTCCATTGCTGATTGGGAATACACTGGTGGCAAATCCCGTATGGTACTGATGCACCAATACAGTGCTGACAAGTAGAGACTCGCCATTCTGCATTGATGCATCATGATAACAAAGGGCCTTGACCATGGATACATCATGGGACCCTTCACCCTATTGAAGGAATGCATCATGCCAACCCTCCAGGGTTGTATCACCCCCATTCATACATGATGCTGACCAATGAGCAAAATGCATTTATGCATTAGCAGTCCTTAATTAAGGTGGCTGGCGGGTATGACAAACATGTTCATGGCGCAGATTTCTGCGCAGATGTAGAATGCATTACTGCCAGCAACTGTAACTAAAATGGTATAGGTAGATGACTATGGTTGTAGTAAGATGTCACAGAGTGGGATTCAAACCTTGGACCTCCTGCATACCAAGTAAACGTGTTACCACTGTGCTGCAGACTCTAGAGCTGCCTACAGTCTTACACGTCATAGCCATTGCAACAGTCTCTCGATTTCTTGATATTTTTTTTATTTCAATCATTCAAATCACTAGAAATATGGCTGGGACCATATGTCAGTATTTCATTTACTGCAAAGATATGCTTATATTATATATATGCTGAGGATGTTATAGAAAAATCTAATTACTTTTGGACATGAATCAAGAAATTTATGTGCCAAATTGCTATAATCCTATATAGGTTTGAAGGCTCTGTATTCTAGAAATATGCTTGGGACCCCCATATTTTCTTTCCACATATGAAAAGTGCATATCATTTTGAGACTCTGTTGAGAATATGGCGAAAATCTAATTCCTTTAAGTCTATCTCCGCCAGCTACCTTAAAGAGTATGTATTTTTATTTGACGTGAACCCTGACTACTGAGGGGTCAGGGTGTCTGCTATAGTTTATCTATTGACAACACATTATCACCTCAATAGAGGCATAGTAATCCATTGAGACTACCCATGAAAGAAATCAATTTCCGGTTGACCTCAAATTCAAACAGCCTGGATGTGCCCTTAGAATCTCTAATACAAACTATAGGATATAGGGACGTGTATTTATCACCAGAATTTAAATGATAGTTCAATGCTACAAATGAAAACTAAAGTATTTATATGGCGGTTTAGATATGTGATAGAGCCAAAAAGATATCTTTATTATTGGCCTGGGTTTCGGGTAAAATGAAGATCCTGGCAAAGACATGATAAAATGCTAAATGCATTCTTTTAAGGTGTATTCCCTACTCCACTGTTTTAATTTCCTCAACAAGGTAATTCGCCCAAAGTGATGTGATTAAAAGTACTTTTTGTTTCTTTCTCTATGTAACCATTGTTAATCTGGCATTTATAAGTAGAGTATAATTGGGGAGCCAGCTCCCAGATAGGGACAAGTGCTGGTGTTGAGAGCAGCACAGGATATAAGAGTTGAATCTGGGTAATTTGATGGTGCTGATAACGAATCAGGAGTGCGTATATTCCTATCTAGGTCGGAACAAGGTCAAAATGAAGGTCAAAAGTCATGATCTGATATTTAATATAGAACAGAGAGAGAGCTTTGTTCCACTAATTAACACTAGAGGTCCTTAGTGTACGGTAGATTTCCCATTCATATGTATCCTAAGTTAATCAGGATCCATTGCAATAGTATGTTGATCTTTGACCTTTATTTTGACCCTGTTCCGACCTAGATAGGAAGATACGCACCCCTGATTGGTTATCAGCACTATCAAGATACCCAGATGCAACTCTGATATCTTGTGCTGCTTTCAACACCAGGTCTTTTGTAAATATTGACATTTGGCCCAGCTGGCTCCCCAACTAGTAGGTGTGTCGAAAGTTTGAGTTTGAGTCAGCCAAAAAGATAATGCAAAAAGAAATATCAGTACAAAGGTTTCGATGCAAAGGAAATTGAAAGCGTGAATGCAAACACAATGGAAATTGCTTGTTTGAATTCTCAGAAACATAAACTGTGTCACAGGGGCTTTCGGAAAGGACCCCTGCCCTCAGCAGTTCAGTGAATACAGGGGAAACCCCTCGTTTGAATAACAGGAAGTTATATATGTATTAGGAAAAAAGAAGGTTCTGTGTGAATGTATACGATATATAGCGCATTGGCCATGCTCAATAGGTCTATAACAATTGATACCAGCTGCTGCAGAGCATGTAGCACACATATCCTCTATGTATATATATATATATATATATATATATATATATATATATATATATATATATATATATGGAGTTATTTTCTCATAGAAAAAAAAGATGTATGAGTTTAGTTTAAATATTTTAGAAGAACAATTTACCGTAATACTAGCATACTCTCATAGTATTTTCATTATTTTTGTTTTGTTTTTACGATTGAAACAACACAACTAGTTTCCAACTTGGTTTAATAAGATGACAATTTTATAAGATATTTGAACCATAATGTATTTTTATTATTGAATGCATGAATATGACTTCGCTGTCAAATATCAGTCCCTCAAGAAAAGATTTTTTTTTCTTTTACTTTGTTAAAGTTTTAAAAGCACATATCTCATATATTACAAATTGACTGAGGGGGAAGACCAGACTGTGTGGTGTTTCACAAGCTGGCAATATTTACAACCGGTCATAACCAGGCAGTTTTAAGATTGGTTGTAGGCTTACAATAGCAGGTGTTTCTACAAAGGTCATCAGTATAATCTAATGTGTATCTCTCTATGAGTAGACCAACATAGGAGTGGTTGTAACTTTGCAATAGTCATAACTTGGTTTTAGAAATGGATGATTTATGACTATTATTATCTTTTGCTTGTGAAACACCACACAGTGGGGTGTTTCAGAAGCCAGACATGATAATGAACATAAAATATCTGTTTCTAAAACTGTTAGATTCTAAACTTACAACTGCAACCAATATCATCTCTCACCAGTCATATAGTTATAGACACAGTAAGGTAATGGTAATGCTTTAGAAACACATGCAGGTATAAGCCTACAATCACTATTAAAACTGCTTTCATATCTCCTTATGACCGATTGTAAACATAACCTGCTTCTGAAACACCCCACAGGTGTGACTAAACATCTTCAAACGTGTAATAAATGGCAAGAGCTGACATCAAGGATATATTTAACTCTGTAGATTCCGCATAGATGCATTTACGGTCTCTACTTGTCATCTCACCATGGTTGCGTTCATGCATCATGTTTTGGGGATCTTTACTTTCCTGAAGGATTGCAAAATGCATCGATGCAGCCTTGGTAAGTAGATTTAGCAGGGGTGCATTCATGTATAATGACAACAATTAACATGGTTTATCTAAGCACGTTATATATGCAGTCTCTTGAAATCTACCAGTCAGGGTACACTATCCTGTTGGCAGGTATATATCCTTGTTTTCTATGCTAGTTAGACAGTGACGATAAGACCGCAGGAATGTCTCATGTCTTTAGGCAATAAACCAGTTACCCAAAACGGTTGCCCTTCCAGTTTTGTTGGGGATGATGTACTTAATTGAATGATCATTGAAAGAACAACCATTTTATAAACTCTGTAATTGTATTTTCGTCTGCAACAAAGAAATTTATCCCCCCCTCAAAAAAAAAAAAGAAAAGTCAGTCGAGGGGAGGGGGACACATGCTGGCATGCCTTATAGTGGCTGTTATAGGTGGTAACTGGAGGGTGTTGCTCCTATGGTAAAAGGAAGAGCTGCCCTCGTTTCCAGTCCTTTCTTTTCATGTAGCTATAACTTGTCCCTTTTGTTGCTCACAAGTGGTCATTCAAGTATGGTGCTAAAAAAGGCAGATTTGAGTAGGTACCTACTTGGGAGAAGTCAGTCAGTATAGTATAGAGTGTGTGCCATGAGTAGGTACCTGATAGTGCAGCTATCTCTATTTTAAACAAGGCAGGTGACTTTTCAGACTAATGTGGTGAGTGCAAGTTGAATGGTGAAGCAGAGCATGACTTGTTTTGAAAAGAGGGCACATACTGACAGCTCTTTTTATCATAGGAGCAACACTCTCCTGGTGTGGTTACGGCCCTATCGATTGATAGATCAATCAGGGTGTCTGTACCTGCAATTATGTGAATCAAACAGAAAGGGATGAAATGAGAAATAATAGGATTAAGATCGCTTATTAGTTAGATGAGCCATGGAATCCCGCTGTTGTTAGGATGGTGTATATTCAAACGAAGGAGAACCATATCCATTTTAATCAGGAATTAATGTAGAAAATCAGTCCAATACGGAAAGGCTAACGCTTTTATATACACCCCTAGGACCTGGTTATATAGCACAGGATTCATTTCTCTTCAAGTTCCCCTGTGCCTTTGACAGGGTTCGCACCTACATCCTGAGAACTTTTAGCCCAACGCTTTGCTGTCTGGGCCATCAGGACCCATGCAATGATAATAGTCATTGAAAAGCTTAAGTACTACATCTGGCTTTTAGTACTAAATGAGAGACAGAAATGTAAAATCCTCTGTGGATTCGAACAGGAACTCAAATGAGAAATACTCTGTACTTTAGCACCACACTAGGAGTGACACGCTGATCTGAGGTTAATAGTTGGTCAGTATTTGCTTGGCTAGGCTAATGAATAGATAACTGATAATTGAATGGAAATAACTAAACGTGGCATATTAGCCAAATCTTGATTAGTCTGGGAAGTGGAACATTAAATTTGTGACAGAATCCCACAAGGTATGACCTTACAATTCTAATGAATGTGGGCATATATAGTCCTATAGAACAATTTCAGTTCAGTTTTCCCTTAACCTATAACTTATTCATGCCAGACACAAAGCAATTGACCCAATGACTGGCATGTGTTTTGTATGAAATCCAACAAAATCAACCATTTCACATAGAACATTGACTCTTAAAAATTACAGCTGCCGGGTACAGGATTCATACCCATTGTACAGCAATACGAACCAGAAGTACCAGACACTTATTGGCCATGGTCTCTCAGCTGTGTGTTATGCAGAGAGTGTTTTACTAATTTGTTGGTTAAGGAAATCTCTAAAGGAGGCTCCACTCGCCAAGCAGATTTAAGAACTGTTCTATTTCTATGAAAGGACACAAGGAACCTGTTTGTTGATCATATAACCTCCTAGGAGGGTTATACCAGATAACACACATGGGCCATTATAAGAGAAATAGGCTTGTAATAAGCTTACTGTACAAATTCAGTCTATGAAAGCGGGGTGTATGTCAGATATACTCCTGTTGCCTCAAGTCAATATCATGTATTGGAGGCATGGGCTACGCCCCTGGCTCCAATACATGATATTGCCTTTCGGCACCAAGGGAGTGTATCTCATACATATAGGGCCTAATGCACTCCCCCAGGAAACACTAGCACTAAAAACACATGTACCTATTATCATCATATATTTAGAAGTGTCGTTTTTCCTACAAGGGTTAAATAGATATGACTAAAGCAGTTCATATTTATAGATAACAAAAAATAAAATAACAAATTCTGTTTTGAAATGATAAAACAAACTTATGACTCAGCCCTTATTATTTTTATTTCTCCTGTAGTGACGGTAGTTGTGGACAGATTTGTCCCAATATGGGTGTCCTAAACACAATGGTACCATGTGAGAATCCCACAGATGATGTACAACATAGAAAACGGTGTTTTCCCTTACCCCACACAAACCACAACTACTGCTGAAGTCAGCTGGTAAAGGCAACATTATTATTAATCATTAAACCCACAAGGCCTGGGGGTGGGCACTGAGCTTTGGTTCGGATACCAACTGTGGTGCCAACCCCACGGAACGGTGGCTGTCAATGTGTCGGTGAGAGAAAAAAAAAAGGGGGGGGGGTGTTGACTGAATTACATCTTGAGATTAGGGGGCTGTTAATACCTATTACAACTTGCATTGAAAGGAAATATTTTGAATATTCTATGTAATCACTCCAGTGATGTTAAATTTCTGAATGTCTTTTGTGAAAGAACCATAGTTTACATGGAAGAGGCCAGAAAAATGGGGGCTGTTGTCAGACTTCTTCAAAAAAAAGGGGGCTGTAAAAATTGAGCTCCATTTTAAGGGCTGTGAAATGGCCAAAAGGGGGGTTGTAGTTTCACAGTTGTGACCTACAATCAGAGAGTCAGTGCCTCCCCCGGGCTACAAGGGCTGTTTATACAGGAGTGCATCATACCTACTGATGGGTATGATGAAGCTCTTGTGAGACTACTTTGCTCATGTAGTCACCAGTGATGCATTTGTGCATCATGCCAAAGGGTAGGCATGATGCATGCATGAATGCATCATGGTTATCGCTGCGCATGATGCACCAAAGCAGTTCAAGTTATACTTCCTGCTACACATCCTACTAAAAACAAAAGTAGGGGAAATCCTGCTTGTCAGGACTTATTGACACTGGGACAATGGGCATGATTCAACAAAAAATGTTAAAGTTCCTGTTGCACGATATCCTACCAAAAACATAGTATCGTAAAAGCTGATATATACTAATCATGATGTCACCCTGCGTTCATGAGCATCCTTCAAGGAACGCAGGGGGCTTGATTTTGAATACTTTTAATATTAATCTTATCTTAAAACCTTACCCCACCTTTGATCTATTCATCATTGTTCGATCATACCCGAAGGTTGGGGTGATTTGCTTCTCACCAGCTCAATTCAGTTAGTGATCAGTCGGGAGTAGTTTTGAGAAGATCGGAGATAAGAGATAAGATAAGGGTCCAATTGAGGCCTCCTACTTCTAACCCCTGGCTTACAAATTTCCGTATTTTTCTTAAAGAATTTATTTCTTTACGAGATTGGCTGTATCCAGTTCATCCTGTATCCAATCCTGCTTCCAGTTCATTTGGTTTCAAATTCATGTCTATAAATCACAACCCTAGTGAAAGCACTGACCCAGCATAAACTACACTTTATGTCTACACCATCCCTTTCCTGACAAAATGAACAATAGAGCGCCTTGATGGAATATTTCATCTATCTTCATGGACACTCCTCTTGTCCAATGGCTTCCTTGTGGTTGTCAACTGTTGTGAAAAACAGAAGTTTTAGGTTGTGTGTTTCTACATTGTGTGGTATGATGGTATTTAATTTACTGTATGAGGATGGGGGGGGGGGGTTGGCAGAGATGAAATGATTTAAAAAAAAAGGTCAAATCAGCTTTGGTGTTACATCAGATAGACATTGTATCTTAAGTACATATTTATTGTATAAAATCCATTGTTTCACTATGCCACATGTTATAACAACATCCAGGAGTATTAGGATAATCCAGGCTTAGTTCCAATCTAGTCTAATCTGTGTTTGATAATTACATTTTAACCCTTTTCATCACACAAAAATCGGAGGATTGAGCCATATTCAATAAGAGGTATCAGGATATCACATTACAACTTCTGCAGTGTGCAAATCATGCAAGAAGGTTGTAACTGCAGATTTCAAGTTTTGTAGGAGAGACAAAAGAAGTGTTTCACTTACTATTGTACCAAGTTGATACAACAATATTGCACAGGGCTGGTAGAAAACATATAGACAGAGCATCAGTACTTTCACAGTGAGATAAGGCTCAATAGTTATCAAAACAGGAGAAACCCCAATTTTGCCAAAATGTCAGTTACAACCTTCTTGCACCAAAGCGACGAAATAATGGCTAAAGTGTTCATGAAGATTCATATGGACGTAGATCCTCTATGGTGACATCTAAGTCTAGATCTGTGTGTGTCATTTGGCAGGCTGGGGAGAAGGCAGAAGGTCACAGCAAGTGGGGCATGACGGACTTTGAGGATTACAGACCCATGCAGTGAGAAAGGGTTGGTTACTATAATAAAGTTTCATTTATAGGTTCATTTTGGCCATGTATTCACAGCCATCATGCTTCCCACCTCCATATAACATGTTACATAACTTCAACTGATGTATGATGTTTAGCCAAAAAAAAGTTTCAATCAATCATAGATTCAAAAACACAATTATCTCCTTTATTTCTGCGAAGCTATAAGTTTTTTTTTGCATCCCTTTGTTACCAACCCTTCAAAATCTCATCTTTAACATCCATTTAATTACACATTGACATATTTTGATAAATTATATATCTCGTCCTAAAAGTAAAACCCATGATTTTTTTATACAAAAAAAAAGAAAAGAATTTAAATACATTAGTTGTCTTAAGAGGGTTATAATGCAATGATTTTAATTTACATGCTTATGTTATCATGATTTGAACATATGAGGGACACAAAAGTGAATAAATGAATGAATAAAATGAAAAAGTAAATTATTTTAATTCAAGAACTTCTCCAAGAAGTCATTATTTCTTGGTGTATCAGTCTATAATTCAGATACCGTGTGATGAATGGGAGACGAGCATGCATGATGTGAAAGGTCGTGGGAACCAATTATAAGAGTAAGTGACATGCAAAGTGACCAAGTAGGATGTGTAATACTTCTATAAGGTCTCATGTATATGGAATGTTAACCCTTTAAGGACAGCTGATGCAGGAGCGCATCATGCCCATTGGTTGTCATGATTCACCAATAAAGTGCTGGTGAGACTGCTCGCCAGCACTTTGTTGGAGCATCATGACCACCCTCCGGGAGTTTGTGTTTCAACCCCGTAGGGTGGGCATAATGCATGAATGTAGCCCTGGTGAGTTACTCGCCAGGGCTGCATTCATGCATCATGACAACCGATGGGCATGATGCATTAATGCATCAGCGACCCTTAGAGGGTTAACTACCCTACAACAATCACACCTTCTCATGACGCTCTCCAGTGTATAATCAGCTAGTGCAGGTACAGTATGCCTGTGTCTTTGTATATGCCAATTGTGCACTTGGAAAGGTACCATAGTTCCTCCCATATAAGGTGCATCCTACACACGAGGAATCCCTTTGATAGCCCAAACCCTCTTTGTGGGGCTACCCTTCATGTTTGGCGTAAGCCAATGATGTGGACCACAAATACATGGCGACATGGGCTATTTTAGGCTTAGAGACATGGGACATGAACAGTTTCTTAAAATTGACATGGTGACATGAACAATTTCTTAAATTGACATAGTGACATGACAATTTCTTAAAATTGACATGGGGACTTGGCCATTTTATAAAATCGACATGTGACATCGGAGACCCCCCATCCACACCCCCTAAGCCAAAGGAGAGTGTCATTTGCCAAGGTTATTATGTGTACATTGTCAACCTTAATCAAAATAATATTATAATGCTATCCTGATCAACAGGCCGTATAATACAAGTGTTTCAACTATATATAGTCAGCCAGAAATACACTGACACTAAACACTACACTGGCCGTAAGAAGAGTTATGTGGTCACACATCAAGCCCAGGGTTGGATTACCATCTATTATGTCAAAAGCACCAACCTACAACTACCAAGAAGTCACATGATAAATAATGACGTCACTCCAGGATATCCCTAAAGGATGCCCACTCCATATATGGAACACCTTTGGGTCTCTGTCAGTTATCAATTCATGTATCTGTCGGGGCGTTCGGGTAGCGGTTTTCTAACAATATGCAATGCATTGTGGGTGGGGGTGACCTCGAACGCTTACTACACCACCTCAGCTGGTTCCCTTCACCCCCTTCCACCCCACCCAGGTCTGGCTAGGTACCAGTCCATAACTATGCTTGGGAGGCAAAAGGGTCACTTCTTGCAGAATTGACCTGGCCCTCCATGGAGACGAATGTTGATGCCGCCGCGCTTCCCGGGGTGCCTGGCGTAACGGAGGTTCGGGGGCAGAGCCCCCGATCAAGGATATATGCCAGAACTCATCTGAATTTGAATTACATTCAGATGAGATCATCTGAAACTTATGGAAACTTAAATGGAAGAATATTATTCAGATGAGATCTCATCTGAAAACAGTCAGAAGTGTGTGACAGCATGGTCCCACCACGTCCCTGAGGAACTGAGGCGGCGTGAATGTTTGTCTCCAGGGTGACGTCATTCTACTTCCGGCCAGGTCAAAATCCCAAGAAGAGACCCACATGCGCTTGGGAGAAATAAGGGTTTGCTCCCGAGGGCTGACCCCCCTCCCACTACATAGGCCAAAACTCGGAGACGGATGGAGCCACAAAGCAGAGTTCTCCTCTATAGTGGTGGTCACTTTGATTTGGATGCCTGACAGCAGAGCAGACCACTCAGTGCTGCCCCTAGCTGGCTGTGACCAGAACTAATTAACCAAGTGGTTTTCCTTCCCACCAAATAAGAGAGACTAGCTGAAACTAAGTCCAATGATGTGCACATAATGAACCACATCTTACCAGAATAAATGGCACACTATGACTGGGGAAGGGGTATATAATTCTTTGAAACACATATCAGACAAAGCTATATCAGGTTTTATACCAGCTTTAACCCATCGAGATATATGTAAAAGAGCACTTGTAAAAAAGATGGAGGGGAACTTGCAGTTTGTCGATGCCCATAGGGCGCAGTGCGATGGGGCAGCGAAAATGAAACACCCCATTCATCCTTCCCACTCGTGAACCTTTGTTTATATATGTTTATACATGTACATAACCTGTCTGTGTTTGCATGTTCCCAAAATAACTAAATAGAATGGGCAAAGGTGAATGAGAAAGGGTCAGCACTGGGGGTTATCTCATCAGGCAAAGCAGAGTGTGATAATCCTCTGTGCTGACCAATGCGAGTGCTCCTTCGTGTTTATCTAAGTTAATTTTAATAGTCATATATCTTTATATTTCCATATATATATATATATATATATATATATTAGAAATGATCTTACCATCAGTAATTTGACCAATTTGAATGTTTTCCCTAGCAGTGTGATACGGGAAAGGGTTATCACACTGGGGGTGTGATGTAGAGGTTCTTGGTTAAACCTATGGGGCTCTCATATTCAACTTGAGATAAATCACAAGCTACATATTCAAGTCCCCTTCTTGTGTAGACACAATTAGGGACTTAGTAATACGATGATTCCCCCCTACAGGGGATATGTTGAACTAAACTTCCGTGGACTTGTGAGTACACATGCAGCCACAACCTGATACCAGGTGTCACTAGCTCACTCCTAGTAACCCCTGATCTTCTGCGCCCTGCATTGTGGGATATAGCCTTACAGGCTAATTAGATGCACATATCATTGGTCAACACAAGAAGTAGACCCTATGTTTAGTACAGCCCAACACATGCATTCTAGGACGCTAGTACTTAACTCTGGGACCAGTATGATGCAGCCACTCCCCCAAGTGGCACATAACAGAACTAGATAGGCGAGGAGTCCTTCAATGCACCCTCTCCTTCTTTAACTGATAGAATTGTGTGTTGATAATGATGATAAGGGGCAGGGTCCATGCATCATGCTAACCCTGTGGGGTTGATACACTCCCGGCGAATCGCCATTATGCACCAGAGGGCATGACCGTCTCTCTCATTAGCAGCCCTTAATTCAAAGGGTACATACTTAAAGTTAATGAAGGGTGGCATACTCATTAATCTGGAGTCCAAAGAGGCCAAATACACAAAACCTATAGTCCCATTTCTCACGCAGTGGAACTTGAAATATGCAATTGATCCGTAAACATGTAGCATACACCAGTCAATGTGAACTATCCTAAGTGACGTCACCAGTATCGTTGTTGCTGTGACGTCACTGCTACACTCAATTATATATATATATATATATATATATATATATATATATATATATATATATATATATATATAAGTTAATGTGTTGATCAAGTGTACCGGTAATAACTAATAATGGAACATTATAATAATTATAACAATAAATATGGAATAAATAAGAAGACATTGGGTTTGGTGAGAATTAACTTTGTCAATATCAATCCTATACATGCCTTTATTAAATAAGACAATAATTTACAATACAATAACATAGCAATATATAGACATATAACAATATAATACAATATAATAATAATAATAATAATAATAATAATAATAATAATAATAATAATAATAATAATAATATATACAATAATCACAATATATCACAGTAACAATAAAGTTTAAAATTTCCAGCACCACCCAGCGTGGTGTATGCTGTCCGAGTATACGAAGCCAATTGACCGTTAGTTCAACTGCTGGAGTTTATATACTGGAGGAAATGTTATGTGTGACATCATAGAAAACCATGCGCCCAGGGTAAAGTAGTACCAATGTATCACTCATTAATTATATATATATACCTGGGAGTATATAGTCCCATAAGTTAATGTGTTGATCGAGTGCACCGGTAATAATTGATAATGAAACATTATAATAATTATAACAATAAATATGGAATAAATAAGAAGACATTGGGTTTGGTGAGATTTGACTTTGTCAATATTAATCCTGTATACATGCCAACAACCGCCAAACACAATGTAAAACATTCCATAATAGGTATAGCTTTAAATCATTACATCTAAAGCTAGCAAGCTGTCCTTAGACTCATACAAGTATTTAAAAATAACTTTAGATTTCCAGTTGGCTCGCCTCATAATATCCTGAACACTTAGGCCTGCATCTACCATGCCTAAGAGAGTGAGTTGAAATCCTACTAGACAAACCACACTGAAGGGCAATAGATTTTAACCTTGTATTCACATAGTTATAATCCAACGGTCTAGACTGGATGGAAAATAGAAACCTGTTATGCTTACAGGCTTTTACACATTTCTTAATATATCTAGCCAGACACAAATCTGAACTACCATCTCTTTTAAGATACACAACATAAGAAGATTTGCCAAATTGGTCAGTTTTAGACGAAATAACTCTAATCTCTATACAATCAGAAGAAACCCTAACGTTCTCTTAAGAAGTTATGAGGTGAATGTACTACATGTCCTATCCTGAACACACCTCGGTAACATAACAGTATGGCAGACAAAAATACCATATCCTCCATAGTGTCCAAATTATGTCTAGATATAATTTGAACCATATCACCAGGACTCAGAGGGTAGGTTGTACTACCAGACCCCTTACACATCCTCTCTATACCATCAAGGGTTTTCTTTACCACAAAATTACCACTATATTCAGTATAACCTTTTAATTTCTTGTAATACCACACAGCAGACAAATAATTCCTGACTGAAATCAGACAGGTACACACAATATAAAGAGGCTTGAGAAGGAGAATAAGGAAGAGGGGTAAAATTAAATTTTTTACAACATTTTTTGTACCTACTAAACTGCTGCCTACGAGTCTTACGAGTGGCCTCAGCTACACCCCTATACAAGAATTTTTTCCTTCTCCTCTCCAACTTCTTGAGGTCTGCAATCATAACAACACATGTTATATTCACTCAAAACATTTTTTGCATTTCCTTGGGACACCTCTATAATTTAGTCTAGACAAATGGTCAGCTAAGATATTATCCTCTGACCTAATATATGTAGAATATATATTGATATTATGGATAAAACATAACCAAAAGATCTCTTGTAACCAAGCCATGCACAATTTATTCTTGGATCTACCTGTATTTAACATGGCCAACACTTGCATGTTATCGGTGATACAGTGAACTCTCGTATTACTAAACCCCTTCAACCAGCGTTTCAGACCCACCATAACAGGATAAAGTTCATATACATTAATATTCCTGTGGTGAATCTTGAGATTGTCCAACTTAGGCGCAGGAGTAAAATGACCACAATTATCTAACATAGGGTCAGTATCATTCCAAGTACCATAGAGGTAATCCTTACCGAACCAAGCCCCAAAGCCTTGTATAGAAGAATCCGAATACATCGGGGTACATTCATTATCATTTAAAATGATATTTCTACAATTGAAATTCCACAAAAATCCTTCCACCACATCAAGTCCTTCTGCGTTTCCTTGTCTAGTCTAATAACACCTCTAGTTTTAGCCCTGGCACAGAGATCAAACAATCTTCTGCTGAAAGTCCTACCACCACATACTACTTGTGAACAGAAAGACATTAAACCACCAATTTTTTGGAGAGTTTTCTTAGATACAAACCTCTTTCCTAAGCATTCATTTAGTGCCAGACTCATTTTATCTAATTTCTTTTGGGGTAGAGACAACTCCAAACTAGTGGAATCAATGGTTATACCTAGGAATACACATATCTGGCTAGGTTCAGTTACCTTTTCCATCGAGACCATGAAACCCATGTACTCCATACATTCAATAAGGATATTCCTCTTACGTAAACACTCCTCCTCAGTTTTAGCAATGACAATAAAATCGTCCAAATAATTAACTATCCTATCAACACCATAGAACTTAGCTAACACAGTTAAAAAATCAGATATTCTATTAAAGATATACGGGGCACATTTCAGACCAAAGGTTAAGCGGTTGCTCTCAAAACATTCTTCTCCATTACCAAAGTCCCATCTGAAACCCTGGTAACCTATATGTGGACCATACACATTGATACTTCTATAGGCAGATTTTTTAATAAGAATTTATGACTATCAGTGCTAAAGAAAAAAGAATTTGAGAAATATTATTCTGTCTGGTATGGAAATAGCATATTGGCCTGATGTTGATTATTGAGAATCTCACACGCATCAAGATCAAATAATACAGTTGTCCATATAAGTGGGAATTAACAATGGGGACAGAGATACGACCCACAGATGTATATGTTGTAGGAATATGATTTCAATGAGGTAGTTTTACATGATAGTATTTCTTTAAGCAGAAAGAAACTTTTTGATATATGATTCACATATTAAAAGTAGTGGGTGTGTGTACATCAACCAAGAATAATTCAAATCGTAGTGGGATCCCAGACTCTAATACATCTAGTGGTCACTAATGATTGCTTTGATATGACTTATCTACCAAACACTCTAAATTAAGTGTTGATTGTAAAGTGCTGTCATTGGACATTCCTTACGAGTTTTTGAGTTTAAGAAAAATTTTATTTGCCAATTAATCATACAAAGTAAGTTGTCCATAATGACCAAGACAAAAAAACCTAGAAAGTACTTAGCACAGATAAACCAATTGTTAATCACACCATGCATGATAAAGGACAAAAAATACTGAGATGTTAATGAGAAAATAGAATACTCTAAATAGGGCTTCATCAACAGTTACGATCACCCATTGTAAGTTTGAATGCTTCAAGTCGTAGTGGATGGGTGCAGTCGTACCATGTTGAGAAATTCCCTCCCTATCATGTCTAATGGTAGGGGTGTGGACCACTAAAATTCAAATGGCAACATGGGCTATTTTAGGCTTAGTGACATGGGACAATAACAATTTCTTAAAATTGACATGGTGACATGGACAATTTCTAAAAATCAACATGATGACATGACTATTTCTTAAAATTGACATGGGGACATGGCCATTTTTTTAAATTCGACATGTGACATGGGGGACCCCCATCCACACCCCCAATGGTGGGTGATCTAGGGTATGTCGCTAGTTCCGAGGTAGTTACCAGATGGCAGAGCTGCTCTGTACTGTTACCATGTCTTAGATTTTCAGATATAATGGGTGAGTGAGAAATAATGTTAAATGCCATTTTGACAGCTAAGGTCATATTCATAGCGCGGGCTTTTTTTGCTAAAAAGAGGGTAAATTTTTTTAGCCCTCCCTCAAGAGGGGTCAAAATTTTGTTAGCCCTCCCCTCGGGAGGGGTCTGAAATTTGTACGCCCCCCCTCAAACCCACCATCCCCCCCCCTGTTGATAAATAATGACCACTCCCTAATGTAGTTGTGCATCATGTTGATTGGCAGGCATGATGCACAAATGGAGTGCTGGAAGGATTGCTGACCAATGAGCAACATTTAATGTATAGATAGTGAGTTAGGAGCCAGGGCTAAATATATATGCACAACAAATGGGCATATATATATTGGTGCACTACCCGCATCTAAAAAGATAATGCATATACGACACTTGAAAGGCTTGGTGGTGTCCATTCTTTTATGTCGACTTCATCGAAATTCTTTCAATGCGTGCGCTTCCCTACCCCATCCTATTGTCATACTAGTGATTGGCATGATCAAGTTGTCATATGAGAAATATCATATGGCTAGTGGTGTATGGAGTAAATACATCAGGCTCATAATAAATAGTGTTATTTCCAGTTGTCACTGGTTTATTCAGCTTTAGGCAACATGTAAGAAATATCAATCATACAGTAGTTAGTATGTAGGTGATTGTACATACAGTAAACATACAGTAATTTATAAAGTACAATGTTCAGTTCCACTCCACCTGTGAGGTATTAATAATACAGTGTCCAGCATAGTTCTAGGTGGGTTCCCACACCTAGCTCCTGACCTGCTGCTTAGAGGAATAATGTAATAATGGATAACTTTACCCTCTGGTGGAAGTCTTGAAGAAGATAGCCTCTGGCCACTAATGGTAGGAAACCAATGCCTGTCTAGCATAGTTTCACCATAGTGCAGTGGTATAGCAGGTAGCAGGAGATGACTGGAGATGTTACCTCTAGAGCGGTTCTTGGTGATGTGTCTTCCTGGAGGTGCAGACAGGCTATTTGTAGCAAATCTTGGAAAAGCACCTCCAGACTGACTGGAGCCAGCAGCATCTGCCTAACTCTACAATTGTTTGAGGGGACTCTTTCAAGTGTGACAGGGGGACAAAGGACCCCCATGGACGCCGCTATGCCCCCCATTGTCTTGGTCGGTTCTGCATCTTTAGACCCTCATATCTCGGCCGTTTATGCGTTTATAACCGCCATTTTGGGCATGCGCGGAGTTGAATATGCCAAGTTTATAATGCCCGCTGGATAGGCGCGTAATTCGCGCCGGTTTGTCTGTGGTGCACTCGGAGCTCCTTTCAGTCTCCATGGCATAACTTCCTTAATAATGGGAGTTCCGCCTTGATCTTGAGCTCATTTTGACCGTCTAATTATGGGCTTTCCATAAATGCTTTGATATTTGGCCTAGCTTGCTCAGGAGCGACGCTAGAGCGACCGGAAGGTTATGGCGTCGTGCTTATGTAACCCATTGTTCAGTCCTTAGAGTGCTCAGACACTCATGACGGCGTCAGCGGTGCTCAGGCACCCGTGATGGCCGGTTGCATTCACTTACAAGTTATTAATTTGTGCATTGAACCATGAGGTCGCACACTGAGACCCTTATTCTTATTATATTGTGCAGTGAACCATTAGGTCGGACCTTTTGATGTCATAAACTCAGTCTAACTGACTGTGGCTGGTGTGCAGTGGGGCATGAACGCTCTTATACAAAGTTTGAGCGCTCTTATAGCTCTTAGAACCAACCCATGTATTAATTTCATAGATATCCTTTGATTAATACAAAATATGTTACAATTTATGGAATAATAAAATGGTATATCATAGAATACTCCCTCTCCCCCGAAAGAATGCGAAACTCCGTCATTTCGCCGAGGGAATGTACAATTTATACAATTTTTACCTTATTTTGGAGTTATATACTGTTTTGTAAGAGGATTTGAAGTAATGGGGAGTGCTTCAAATGCAATTTTTGTGGTAGAGCTTTGTCAGTATAAACAATTTTCTCCTGGGTATAAGTACATTTCTGGGTTTCTATATCTTACCATACCTGAGCTTATTTGCTTATGTAACATCAGTTTTGGGTACAATTTTCCATTTTTATGTACAACATACGATTTGGCAAATAGTGTGCAATTTTGGCATCCAATATTCAATTTAGCGTGCAAATTGAACATAAATGACAATTTTAGTGTGTAAATTTACAATTTCGCGTGTAATTGCGTTCAATTGACAATTTCAGTATGCAAATATATAATTTTCGCGTATATTTGGCAATTTTAGTGTGCAAATATATAATTTCGTGTACATTTGGCAATTTGAGTGTGCAAATATATAATTTTCGCGTATATTTGGCAATTTTAGTGTGCAAATATATAATTTCGCGTACATTTGGCAATTTTAGTATGCAAATATATAATTTTGCGTTCAATTGATAGTTTCTGTATGTACATATATAATTTTGCGTACAGCTTGGATACACATAGAAATGTTGATTTTCTAAAAATCTGACTTCAGTGTATGAATTGGGTACAGACATACAGTATAATGTGCAACATATAATTCAAATGTAAATTGGATACAACTTACAATCTAGTGTGCAAACATACAATTTTAGTGTGCAAATTGGGTACAAACGTACAATCTAGATTACACTATTCAATTTATGGGATTTGAGACAAATTTTTCCGAGGGCCGGAAAAACAAAGTACTTCATGTACAATAGGCTTGTTTGTCTCTGAGTTACTCATTGATTTTGCTATATGGGTGTATTAATTGGCAATTTCGGCAGTGGGCCGCTGCTTAATTGACTTTTCCCCTAGCCTTTTGAGTATGTGTCCCTGAAAGAGATTTATTTGGTGAGTATCTTAAGTAAACATGTTTTATGTCAACAATTTTCTCAACAATTTTTTTTTTTTTTTCATTCATTTTTCCAACAATTTTCTTGGATACCTAAAGTGTGTTACTTTAAGTAAACCTTGGCATAGTATACAAGTGCTAGTGGGTACAAAAAACTGTCTTAGTTATCTACCTGCATTCATGTATATTAATGTTAGATTTGTACAATTTTACAATTTGTAATTTGCAATTTCGCAATTTTGCGCGTATATGCGCGCATTAATCATTGATTTTGTGAGAATACCATAGATTTTCATATTATACATCAACAAGTGGCTGTGTATATAATTTTTTTTCTAATACTTTGATAATTTCATTGACAGTGGAGGTGTGTCAGGAGTGAGATGTGAGTCTCCTCCCTGGTGTGCTCATGCAGTGGTGGCACTTGAGGTGTTAGGTGCCAGATTTTGGCATGTGTCTGTGGCAGTGCCTAGCTTGGTGTCAGTGGACAGTTCAGGGTGGGGGGGGGGGGTGTGTGTGTGTCCATTTCAGGAGTGTGTGGCTGGTATTGGAGCATCAGTTCCTCTCTGGAAGTCACTGCTGTAGTACCATGGCCCACCTACAAGCTCTCTTTGCTCTGCCTGTCCCCCAGGTGATGGAGGTGGGGAGTCCAGCTAGGGCCCTGGTTGAGTCTAACCAGACCATCCATTATGGGTACATAGTGAGTAATTTCAAAGAGATCATTGAGCATGGTGATGTGATGGTCTGTAATTACTCCTGCCATTATTTCCTGGGCTCAGCCTTGCGTCGGGGGGCCACTGTGGCCCTTCTGACTAGGGCCCTGGGCAATATGGGTTTCTGGCCCATGGATTATAACCTAGGGCCGCGGGAGCGAGTGCTATGGGATTATTTGTTGGCGGCATCCCTCCTCGATCTTGCGGCATCCGGGAATCCATCCACGGCTGCCGAGTATGGACTGGGGATGCTGGAGGCCCGGCTCGCTGAGTGGGAGCAGGATCACGGCCATATGTATGGCTCGGACTCGGCCCCGGACTCTCCCATTGATGTTGAACCCGAGGATCTGTGGTAGGATCCCGACTGACTGAAACCTAGGGTGTAAAAACCCGCCATCCCAAAGGCCCTTTTCAGGGCCGGCAAATTGTCCGAAAAGTTCTGAATACTGTCTCTGATGTGTTGTCTCCTGGTGGTGGACTGGGGGCAGCCTAGGCTGTGGGCAGTCTAGGCTGTTTCCACAGTCACCGGGGAGGGCTGGTGGTTTAGAAAATTAGCAATAGTCTGCATGTTTGACCTTGCGGTCTCCTCCTGTTGTTCGTCAATAATTATATCTGTTGTATTTTCCAGTGCTGTCATGGTCACCGGGCTGGTGCCACAATCATTCTGGAGAAGCATGGAGTAGTACAGTCCTTTGTTTTTAAGGGCTGGTATAGTACTGAACCTAGTGCGCCAAGGTAGGTGTATCACCTGAGGGAGGTGATAAGCAAATTCTCCTCTCTGTGTTGTTATAACTGCTGGTCCATTCCAGGTAAATATAGCCTTAGGTAGTGGGAAGGTTTTAACCACTATATCCTTATAGGTAGGGGCAGCTGCTGTTTTAATCTCATCAAATTCATGTGGTATTGGCCTCAAGGGTAGCGCGAAGTTTGAGTCTCCACAATATATTTTAAAATATATTGTGGGGTTTGTGCGCTTGGCCACATTTTTCTTGCCACAGTGTGTCTGTGCAAATTTCTTAAGGTACTTCATTATTCTGTAGGCTGAGTAGATGGTCAGGGTGAATAATATAGCAATTATCAGGGTGTGGGTTTCCTGAATTGTGAGGAAAGGGGTGTGGGTTTCCTCTGTAGGGGTTAGTTTGGTAGGATTCTTATCTGGGAGCAATTTGTGTAGGGGCAGCTCGGTGACTAGTCTGAATGCTTTGGCTGTAGGCAGGTAGGCTACAGTTCCTCCTAGTCTGTACAGTTTGAGTAGTATGTATACTATAAAAATGTGAGCTGATATCCCTAGGATGAGTGCTAAGCTTTGGAAGATTGGATGCTCTGTAACTCGACGTAGGTATGATTCCTCGTAGCGCGTTTCCATTTCCTTATTAAGGTTGGAGGCATCTTTTAATACTGTTTTAGCAAAGGGCTCTAAATTTAGTTGAGTAATATCATCCATGATTGGATTTTCCTGTAGTTTTTCTAAGGTTCTAGAAAGGTTTACTACTGGGAAATTTGGAAGATTCTCTCTTTCATCTGGTTTGGTTTCAGAAATTTTGTTAAGTGCTGCCATGAATGGTAAATTAATTGTCTTGAGAATGTAATGAAATGATAAGGTTGAGTTACAGGGCAACCTTGTGTTTGGAAGAGAAAATTCTCCTACACTGATCGTGCACCCACAGGGTACACCTATGATTGAGTAGGACTGGGCCTTCCGAGTTTCAGACGTTTTACCATGGCAGTTGATAAAGTAATGGGGTTCATTAGTAGTGACCAGATACTCATCTTCAGAAATGGAAATAGCATGGGTGGTAGGTGCTTGCAGTGGTGAAACTGTAAACTTGCAATGTTCCTTAATCTGTTGAGCCTGGTTAGTAAAAATGGCTACAGGGCATGTAGGCCTGTGTTTATAGATTCTACCATTTACATCTCTGCATACCTTTACTGTAGTACCTTCACATGCCTGCATATCTGCTGAGTCCAATTCGATGAATAATGATTCGTCGTAAGATACTGCTAGAAACTCAGTCGTGGTTTGTAGTTTGGTGACTCCTCTGGTGGGGGTCTCCTGTGTGTCTATAGGCATGGGTGATGTAATCATTTGGTACAGTTTGAAGGTTGAGGTGGTAGATTGTATTATAATGTCCAGATGAATATATATATGGTGAGCTGAGTAAGTGTATGAGGTCAGCTTCTGTGAATAATAGAAATCTAAGTCATTAATTGCGACTTGTGCTCCAGGGTGTGTAATCCTAAGTTTGTTATTAATGTCAATTAGGTATCTAGCAAGGTCTGAGGGTGGTACTATATCAGGGGTTAGGATCCCTGATGATAGCATCCTCAGGGCTGCATTTGTCCTTTGCAGTGATTGAACTGTATTCATTCTTGCTGCTATGATAATTAGTGCATCATTTAATACTTGCATTTTCTCCCTTTGAGTTTTCTCGTGCCTTGAATATGAGTCAAGTGACCTGGACATGTTAGAGGCCCACAGGTTGACAGTGTCACCTATGGTGTTGATTGTGCTGTCCAGTACCTTCTTATCTTGGATGTATGCTTTAACAAACTTATCTTGTCTGTCTGTGATCTTTTCAATGAGACTAGCTGCTTCCTGATCTTGTTTAGCAAATTTTCTTAGTATTTCATCTATGTTCTTGAGCTGTCCCATTACTTGGTTTACATCTTCTACTGTGGCTAGACCTAGCACACCGCGAAACAGGGGTGCTAGAAAACCCAGTATGGCTTCTCTTTTGGCCTTGTCCAATGTGTTTATGGGGTTGGATAAGAACAATTTGATGGAGGCTAGTGTTTCATTTATCTCCTTGTCTGCAATTTCCAGCAAGGTGTCTAGCTCCTTAGCTTGTTGGATAATTTGGCCAGAGGTATGATCTTGTAGAGTAGGAGTGGTCAACTGGAGTATTCTATCCCTTATGGATCCTTGGGTAACGGGTGCCCGAGGTATCTTGTAGGGAATAGCTAACAACAGTGTTGTGGTTGTATGTCCATTGACCAATGGTTGAGGGCTAGGTTTGAATACTACTCCTATGTTTTGTCTCACCACAGGTGTATAACCTGCAGTAAGTGGTTCAATAGTATATAATAACAGCATAGTTAGCAGTATGGGTGAAACTCTCAGTGTCCCCATGGTGCTTGTGTAAAGCAAGTTTGCTGTTTAAAGTCTTGTCAAATTTGTAGTGATTTGGTGCTGGTAAAGTCTAAGTGTATGGTATAACACTTTAAATGAAGTGGTTCAAACTGTACCTTTGCAAGATTGAGCTGTCTTGGCAATATGTCCGGTGAGTCTATAGAGATTGACCAGTAAATGGTAAGGTCAGGTTGAAGGTGAAGTAGGTGTGTTCTTTATCCTAGTGCAGTCTCTCCTAATGGAGAAGTGGGCTGGCTAATTACCAAGTGGGGTCCTGTAGACTTGTATTCCAGACTGCAGCTGGATGAAGACTGATAGTGGGCTATGGTCCACAGTGCTTCTTATGTAGCCTACCCTACCCACATCCATTGTGGGCCTGGTATTGTTTCTCTGGAGACCATGCATAATCTCCAGTGTCTGCTAACTGTGGGATCTATTGTGTAGTCTGTGTACTGGTAATTAGCTCCTCCTGTCATCCAGGACAGCCATTCATGACCGTCTAGACAGTTGTCTGAGGGTAGCTTATAAGGTCAATTGATCTCTATAGACTGCTGTGTTGGCATAGCGCGCTCTTTCATGTGGGGATTAGGTTTTAGACACTCCATTGTGTTACCCTTACTCTTCTTAGACTTCATGTCTGCTTTACTTGGGGGGTCCCAGTCTTTGACCCTTTCAGAGGCAATAACCTACTGATATATTTACAAATTTGATTGGCTTTATATACATAGTAATTCATTATCAGTCACACATGTCTTATGTGTGGATGAAGAGAATTTGTAATACATTTTGAAAATCTTATGACTTTTGGTATCTCAATCTTGTTTCTAATTTCTTGAAACTGCACCACACCTAGATGTCTTTCTTAGTATGTGGTGTGCAGGCCTAGGCTTGATAGGGCCTATGCCTGTGGTTTCTCTTGTAAGGGTGATATCATTTTTGTTCCTTACAATTTTGCTGTAGTATTTGGCCTCATGTGGAATAAGCCTGTGTGCAAATTCATTATTTCTGACAGCCACGACCTTTTTCAGTCTGTCTATGTGCACTGGTCTGGCCACCAATAGATTGGTGTCCAAATTTTTGAGTTTGGCACTTGTCAAACTAGGTCTATCTACTACAACATATGGTCCCATAAAAAGGGGTTGAAGTTTCTTACACTCTGTATTGGTCAGGATTCTTGGTATGTTTAGGTACACCATGTCTGTGACCTTGATTTCCTGTGGTGTAAGTTTCTTATCATATCTATCCTTTCTTTCCTTTTGTAGCTTGGCGACCCTTTCTATAGCTTTCCTCCTAGAGGTATCTTGATTTGTTATCATGTTAGCTACATGGTCTGCTACTGTGGATATGTCTTCCTGTATTCCCAGCCCTAAGTCCATTGGGGTGGCTGGGTTTCTTCCATGGAGTAGGAAGAAAGGGGTGAATCCTGTGGTTTGGGATTCAGTGTTGTTTAGTGCAAAGGTTATGGGTTCAATAAATGAATCCCAATTGTTTTGGTGCTTTGAGCAGAATGCTCTGAGCGCTGTGCCTATGCTAGCATTGAATCTCTCTACAAGCCCATTTGATTGTGGCCTGTATGGTGAGGAGAATTTATGTTTGATCTTGAGGTGTTTAGTTAACTTTGTGAACTTTGCACCTGTATAACATGTCCCATTGTCTGTTTGAAGAGTGGCTGGTGTTCCATGATGACAAATTATATTCTTGTAGAACTCTGCTGCTGTTGTTTCAGCTTTTAAGTCAGTAGTAGCCCAAGCTGTTGCATATCTGGTAGCATAATCTATGCAGACTTGTATATGTTTGTTTCCCCTGGCAGTTGTGGGAAGTGGTCCCACCGCGTCTAGGTTTAGGAACTTCATTGGTGAAGTCATGTACTCTCTCACTGTCATTGGTGTTTTGTGTGAGTGTACTTGCCTTTTTGCTGTGAGGCATGTGTGGCAGGTGGAAACATATTTTGTTGTGTCTGCTAGCATAGACTTCCAATATACCCTAGGTCGGAGTGCTGACAGCATCCTACTTGAACCAAGATGGCCGCCGGTAGGTGAGTCATGGAAATACTGTAGTGTACTTGTTACCCATTGCTGTGGTATAACAATTTGAAGTGGTACAGTATTGGTTTTTCTCCAATTTATGGGGCATATATGGACTAATGTACCATTTACCAAGGTGTATGTCTGGCCTTGGTTGATGATTCTATTTCCTTGTGCTTTTGGTGCAGGCAAGGTCCCATCCTCAAGATATTGTATGAGGGGCAATAGGTCCTTGTCTTTCCTTTGTTCCAAGCCAAGGTTTGTACCTGAGATGGATGTGTCGGGAATCTGATCCAGTAGTTGATTTATATCTAGCACATGTTGTTTTATTCTGTCTCTTTCTTTTTCTTTTTCATCGACTATTGGCCTATCTTGTGCCTTTTGTTGGGGTGTGTCACTCTTGTTTTGGTGTGTAGGCTCCTTTGGAGGGCCTATTCTCGCCTTGATGGGAGTGGCAACCTTTTTCTTTAAAGGCACAATTTGCTTTTTGTCATTCTTCTTTGTCTCAGAGTTCTTTGACTTAGTAGATGCAGTGTCTTTCGTGACATTTTTCCTGGCAGGTGGGGTTTTGGTAGGTTTGTTTCCTGTGACCTTTTTCTCATTTAGAATAGTTTGTGATTGTGTGGGGGGTTTTGGTGTGCCCTCCTGAATCATTTCTCTAGTCTTTGAGCGTGTGGTCATAGGACACAAATGGTTTGATGTTTCCTCTCCCTGCATTGGTTCAAAGAATCTGACTGATTTAGAAGTTGCTTGAGTAATAGCATATATTGTGTCTTCTGGATCTTCATCATCTGAGTCAGGTGGGGTGAAGGGTGGCTCCTTAGGAGTTGCCTTCAGCATCTGATTGAGTGATGAGAATTCGATAGGCTCGAAGTCATTATCTGGAAAGAGTTGTGAGTATTCTCTCTCACAGTGGCAAAACACATAGTGTGTAGATTGCTTCAAGATACCCCTAATGGGTGTCTCTGGCCTTTCAATGGTGTTGGGTGGATCATCCCTTTTGAATGGTACCTTCTTTGTTACTTTTGCAAACTTGGTTCTACTGGCTGCTCTAACTCTCCTTGGTGGGGGTGGAGGGTTAGTCATGGGTCCAGAATCTGGGTACTCTCTTCTAGACATAGCATCTGGTGGTGTGTTATCATCACCTTTCACATGTTGGATGGTGAATGAAAATTGTTGTATGTCTAGAGCCCATCTGGCCCATCTATGTGTGAGTCCTGTATTGGTTAATAGTGGGATTAGGGCTGCATGGTCTGTGTATAATTGGAAGTGTCTAGTCTCTAGATAGTGTCTGAAGTGTAATACTCCATACACTACTCCCAGTAGTTCTCTCTCTGTGGTATTGTAATTTCTCTCATGTTTTGAGAGGGTTCTACCTGCAAAGGCTACTGGTCTGAGCACTCCTTCATTATCTCTCTGTGAGAGTACAGCTCCTAAACTCACATTGGAAGCATCAGTTGCCAAACTGAACTCTTTCTCATAGTTTGGATATCTGAGAAGAGCATTGGTACAGAGGGCATGCTTTAATGTTTTGAAAGCATTATCTGCCTCTTCTGTCCAGACAAATGCTTTGAGATGTGTCTGTAGATCATATAATGGTCTAGCAATTTGGGCATAACCTTTGATAAACTTTTTGAAGTATTGGCATAGGCCTGTGAAGGATCGGACATTTTTGACTGATTTTGGTGTTGGGAAGGTTTTGATTGACTCCACCTTTGTGGGAGATGGTTGTAGTCCCATGGGTGTGACTCTCATTCCCAAGAAGTCTATTCTGTCTATGAAGTATTCACATTTTGATTTTTTCAGTTTGAGTTTACCAACTCTTAGGCTGTTGAACACATCTTCCAGGTCATGGAAGTGTTGTTCGATTGATGGTGATAATACCAATATGTCATCTAGGTATGGTAGGGCACATTTGTACTTGAGTTTGTTCAGAATTAATGTGACTAGATGGCAGAATCCCGCCGGTGCCGTCGCTAAACCCATCGGCATCCTTTCATAGACATATTTTTTGTCATTTGCTATGAATGCGGTTTTATGCTGGTCCTCCTGTCTTATAGGAATTTGAAAAAATCCCTGTTGGGCATCTAGCTTACTGAATACTCTTGGTCTGAGTGACCCTATCATGTCTAGAGTGTCATCGGCCCGGGGTGTAGATAAGGCTTGATTTATCGTGTTCTGGTTCAAATAACGAAAATCTGTGACGAGCCGATGGCCTCCCGATGATTTCTGTACTAAAAAGGATCTGGAGGCCCAGGGGCCTTCAGCACATTCTCTCAGAATGCCCTGTTGTACTAGCCTTTCGCACTCTTCCCCTATTGCGGCCTGTTTTTCTGGTGTTTGTCTATATGGTAGGAAATGACATGGTACTGCCTCAGGTTTTACATGTATAGAGTGTGTATACAGGTGTGTGGCACCAATGTCTCCATCCTTTCCTACAAATACATCATCATACTTGGTCAGCAGTGATCCTAATCTATCATGCTGATCTTTGGATGTGAGCACAGATTTTGGTGGAACATTCTCTTCCAATTCTGGCTCGAGGTCATGTGCCTCACTATGTATAGCAGCTATTTCAGAGAGTCTGATTGAGTTGGGTTCAGGGTCAGCATATGTGGACTCGCAGTCTGAGTCTGTGTCACTGAATTGAGTTACATCCTCAGGCCGTATGGCTGAGATGGATTGATCAGTGTGTGGGGTAGTGTCTGACACCTGTTGAGGCTTTTCTAAATCAGATTCCTTGACTTCCTGAAATAGAGCTATGATGGCACCCTTTTTGATTTTATGTGGGCGCCTGCTGGTGTTGAGTAACACTAGGGGATGTTTGTTATTTTCCCTGGGGGTTACTGCTGCCCTTTGAACTAGATATGGGGCATTGTTATTTCTTTGGAGGTTATCTACTACTCCAGTTTTCCCTTGCAGTGATTGAGTAGATGTGACCTTACCCAATACTGCAAGTTCAGAGAATGGAGGGATGGTAAAATCCCTCACTGCCCTAATGGGTTTGAGAATTTGTTCAGGATCAACATTAAATTCAATTTGAGATTTTGTAGTGCTTAAGAAATCTGTGCCGAGAACAACGGGCTGTGTGAGGTTGGGAATTACAGCAAATTGGTATTGGAATCTGACACCTTGGATTCTAAAGTTCAGCATAGCTGAATGTCTAACATGACACACCGATCCATCTGCCAAATGGATGTTAATTTTAGATTTCCTCAGTTGGATATGGAATCTCTTTTGGAGATCCATGAGGAATGATTGTCTGACACAGGTGATAGTAGCACCTGTATCAACCAAACATTGTACATCTGAAACATCATATAGATTTGCATTGATACAGCCATTTTGAAGAAGTACAATAGAAAGCTTGGTACTCTCACCTGTATCCTTTGATGATGAATCTGGTGGGGTGATGTGTATCACTGATGGACGTCTCTGTCTGTTAGATGGTAGATTTGCACTAGCAATTGTCTCTGGTTGGATCTTTGTTAATCCTGATTGATTGTTTGTATTTGGGGTGTCACAGTGCACTGGCCCATCGGCACTGTGACATCCTAGTTTTCCTGGTTCTGTGGGGTGGTTGAGATGCTTGCCACCAGGAGCTTAGAGATTTGATCCATCACATGAGGTGGTATTTGGGGGTTACTTTGTTGGTTCCCCTGGTAACCTCTTGTGTCAGGTTTGTAATCCTCCTGGCGTGGGTTGGAACCCTGGTTATATTGACCAGAGTTGCTGTATTGACCGGAGTTGTTGGATCTCTGGTTGTTGTAGGCGCCATTGTTGTTGTAGGATCCACTGTTGTAGTTCCTATGTGGACTCTGGCCCCTACTGTTGGATCCTTGATTATAGGATCCAGAGTTGTTTGAACCCTGGCTGTTGTTGTAGGATCCAGAGTTGTTGTAGGATCCAGAGTTGTAGTTCCTATGTGGACTCTGGCTCCTACTGTTGGATCCTTGATTATTATAGGATCTGCCATTACTTGGGGTTCTGTCTCTCCTATCACTGTATGAAGAGTTACCATTGTTGGAGTTGGAAGAGCTGTTGTCTTTCCTACTGTTGTGACCCCCCCGGTTGTTGTTGTTGCCCCCTCTACCTCTACCTCTATTGGATTGGTAGTTGGGGTCATAGTTATTTCCTCTGTATCTACCGGTAGGGTCTCTTGATGCAACCTTAGCTTCCTGTTGCCTTACATGGGCACTAGACATTAGGTTAACATCTTCATCTGCACTAGTGCTGATTTCCTGGACCTTTTTCTTAGTAGGCTGTGGGTTGGATTCTGCATCTCTTACCTTCCTAGATCTCTCTTGGGTCTCAACCTCTAGGGCTAGGTCTAGGGCTTGGTCAAAAGAGTCTATTTTCTTGTTCTCAAGAGCTACAGAGATCCAGGGCCTCATGCCTTGGGTAAATGCCTTGCTTAGGGTTTCATCACTCTGGCGTTGGGCATTACACACTTTCCTGAGATGGCATGCATAGTCTAGAACAGGTTCATCTATCTTTTGTGCACGGAGTGCAGTCCTTGAGATTATATTGTCTCGAGTAGCAAAATACTCTTTTAATTTATTCACTACATTGGTCCATGTCAACATATCAGGTGTGGCACTCTCCCTGAAGGATTCAAACCAAGCTAGTGCTTGTCCTTCGAGGTACTTGGGTAAATATGTTACCATGGTGTCGCTGTCTGTCACTTTGTACTTATCCTTCAGATATTCTGGGAATTTGTGATCAATAAATAATGCTGTTGACATGAGTGGTGATGGGTGTGAAAAGGTTTTGGGTTTTGTTACCTCATGTATCCTGATCTTTCTGTCATCCTGTTGTTTTCTGTCTATGAGTTTGGTCATGTTGGACACCATGGAGATTATGATGTCATCTTTGGATCCAGAGGCAGATGGTGTGACAACAGGTGTGATGGCAGGTGTGGGAGGTTGTGGGGTCTGGGATGATACCATCTTCATGAGATCTGCTATCTGTTGTTGTTGTCTCTCTAGGGACTTCCGCTGATCTTCCATGGCCTTCTGTTGAGCATCTATTGCTGCATTCCTCTCCGCCAGTTGTTGGTTGAGGATCCTCTCCCTTTCCTCCTGCTGGGACTTGTTGGTCTCTAGGGCAGTAACTGCATCTTGGATGGCCTTCTCATAGGCCCTTATCTTCTCAGCTGTCTGATTAGGTTGGGGGCCTTCATCGGTGTCCATGATGGAGGGTGTGGGGGAGATGTCTCTGGAGGAGTGGCTGTCAAAGGCTGGAGCTGGGGTGGAGGATCTAGATGAGGGTGTGGATCCACCCCCTGAGGCAGATCCTTCTTCCCCTGAGGTAGATAGCGTGAGTTGGGCGTCCTGTAGAGATCCCTGGGAAATGTTGGATCCCTGAGAACTGGTTGTTCCCTGAGTAGACAGGGTGGGTGGTGTGGGGTCTACTGAGTGTGGGTCTGTTGTATTGGAGGCTGGTTTGCCTCCTGTGGGCCTCCTAGATCTTGGTGGGAGGGAGACCTCCTCAACAGGCCCCTGACTACGTAAGGTCTTTGTGTGTTGTTCTGCCAGCTTGACTGATAAGGCCTTGATGTGTGTGGTGGACCTCACTGACGTGTGGGAGACCTCACTGACGTGTGGGAGACCTCACTGACGTGTGGGAGACCTCTTCTGACGTGTGGGAGACCTCACTGACGTGTGGGAGACCTCACTGACGTTTGGGAGACCTCACTGACGTTTGGGAGACCTCACTGACGTTTGGGAGACCTCGCTGACGTTTGGGAGACCTCACTGACGTTTGGGAGACCTCACTGACGTTTTGGGAGACCTCACTGACGTTTTGGGAGACCTCACTGATATATGAGAGATCTTACTGTTGTGTGAGAGATCTCATTGATGTGTGGGAGATCTCATTGATGTGTGTGTGGGATCTCACTGATGTGTGGGAGATCTCATTGATGTGTGTGGGATCTCACTGATGTGCGGGAGATCTCATTGATGTGTGGGAGATCTCACTGGTATGTGGGAGATCTCACTGGTGACCTTGGTGGGTATGGTGTCAAGGTCAAGGTCACTGGGTGGGTGGAGTGGGTCTTACTGTGTGTATGCGGTACCAGCTTTAATTTACTGTGTGCATGATTGTTCCCAGTTGCGGTACCAGCTTTAACTTACTGTGTGCATGATTGTTTTTAGTTGTGTTACCAGCTTTAAATTTTATGAGCCTGTGAGGGATGGGATCTTAGTAGGATGTTCTCCACCACTTTGTCATACTAGTGATTGGCATGATCAAGTTGTCATATGAGAAATATCATATGACTAGTGGTATATAGTGTAAATACATCAGGCTCATATAAAATAGTGTTATTTCCAGTTGTCACTGGTTTATTCAGCTTTAGGCAACATGTAAGAAATATCAATCATACAGTAGTTAGTATGTAGGTGATTGTACATACAGTAAACATACAGTAATTTATAAAGTACAATGTTCAGTTCCACTCCACCTGTGAGGTATTAATAATACAGTGTCCAGCATAGTTCTAGGTGGGTTCCCACACCTAGCTCCTGACCTGCTGCTTAGAGGAATAATGTAATAATGGATAACTTTACCCTCTGGTGGAAGTCTTGAAGAAGATAGCCTCTGGCCACTAATGGTAGGAAACCAATGCCTGTCTAGCATAGTTTCACCATAGTGCAGTGGTATAGCAGGTAGCAGGAGATGACTGGAGATGTTACCTCTAGAGCGGTTCTTGGTGATGTGTCTTCCTGGAGGTGCAGACAGGCTATTTGTAGCAAATCTTGGAAAAGCACCTCCAGACTGACTGGAGCCAGCAGCATCTGCCTAACTCTACAATTGTTTGAGGGGACTCTTTCAAGTGTGACAGGGGGACAAAGGACCCCCATGGACGCCGCTATGCCCCCCATTGTCTTGGTCGGTTCTGCATCTTTAGACCCTCATATCTCGGCCGTTTATGCGTTTATAACCGCCATTTTGGGCATGCGCGGAGTTGAATATGCCAAGTTTATAATGCCCGCTGGATAGGCGCGCAATTCGCGCCGGTTTGTCTGTGGTGCACTCGAAGCTCCTTTCAGTCTCCATGGCATAACTTCCTTAATAATGGGAGTTCCGCCTTGATCTTGGGCTCATTTTGACCGTCTAATTATGGGCTTTCCATAAATGCTTTGATATTTGGCCTAGCTTGCTCAGGAGCGACGCTAGAGCGACCGGAAGGTTATGGCATCGTGCTTATGTAACCCATTGTTCAGTCCTTAGAGTGCTCAGACACTCATGACGGCGTCAGCGGTGCTCAGGCACCCGTGACGGCCGGTTGCATTCACTTACAAGTTATTAATTTGTGCATTGAACCATGAGGTCGCACACTGAGACCCTTATTCTTATTATATTGTGCAGTGAACCATTAGGTCGGACCTTTTGATGTCATAAACTCAGTCTAACTGACTGTGGCTGGTGTGCAGTGGGGCATGAACGCTCTTATACAAAGTTTGAGCGCTCTTATAGCTCTTAGAACCAACCCATGTATTAATTTCATAGATATCCTTTGATTAATACAAAATATGTTACAATTTATGGAATAATAAAATGGTATATCATACTATCCATCCCTGAATAGTGGGTATTACTCCTAATTTACTTCAAAGTATAATGGTTGCACTCAGCATAGGGGCTGTAATGCACTAGTCTATACATAATGAATGGAGTGTAGACACTAAAATCGCATCGGGCTGTTTAGAGGTGACATAGTTTCTAATTAGAATACAATTGAAATCAGAAATAGGATGGGATATGTCATAATCAATGAAAGATATACATGATTATAAGGATTTATACCACGATTTCGGGACTTCCGGTGGTTTTATATGCGATATATACGTGGTATATTCTGCATATACCACCCATGTGCATTTTTGAAATTTTTGGTATATACTTTTTCGGGGTCAAGTTGGACTTGTTGGAATATTTTTGGAGACGGTGGCGGACATAGAAATTTAGTCTCGCCATTGTTTCAATGTGAAAAATCGTCCCAACTCGTATGAGGATTGAACCCCGGCTGCAGTGGTGGTGGGCGAAGGCCTTAGCCATAGCGCCACACTGAAGGGTGATGAAAGCCAATGCGAAGGTAAATAAGTTCTAACCTGGAGTCCTAGTTGTATGTTTTCAATCAGTTTTCGTCCTGAATCCAACCTTTTCATGTTATAATATCGAAATCCCAAGAAGTTTTCGATCCATACACGAGGAATGCGTGCTAATTTTCTCCATTTTCTTCGATATAAATAAGAATCCATTGATTTTTCCATCGTACGCCCGTGGCCACTCTGCGCGAAGCCATTGTTTTTGTTCCTTGCCGGGAGAGGTACCGCCGTGTTCACACTCACTTTTCGTATTGAATCCAACCATGACACATCTTCAAATTAATACATACATATCCTTAGACATTCTAGATGAGTACTCCATGCTTGATATGTCCGATATATTCGAAATAAATAAGAATCCATTGATTTTCCAAAACGGTCCGAAATTTTCGGCGTCTTTCTTGTACGACGAGCAGTTGACCTATATCCACATCCGGGCCACTGACACACTTTCGCCGAACAAGGAGGCGGGTGGGAATGGCCGAACCGCGACTAGCTTACGATGAAAAAATCAATGGATTCTCCTTTATTTTGAATATATTGGACATATCAAGCATGGAGTACTCATCTAGAATGTCTAAGGATATGTATGTTTTAATTTGAAGACTTGTCAAGGTTGGATTACATACGAAAAGTGAGTGTGAACACAGCGGTTTATCTCGGCAAGGAACAAAAACAATGGCTTCGCGCAGAGCGGCCACGGCCCGTATCGCTTGCTTCTACAAAATGTCTTCGCCTGGCAATATTCTTTGGATTTCAGGTAAGAAATTGATACAAAATGGAGGAAATGGTGGTATAAACCTAATAGGTCATGGATATGGGAGCCCACGGGGAGTCTATGCTGGATATACCCAGCATAGACTCCCCGAGGGCTCCCATATCCATGATCTATTAGCTTAATAGATATATAAGCAAATGTCCACGACCCTGTAATATTTTTGCATCGTATTCACCGGGGTGAGGCTGTCCGTATTCAACGACGCCTTATAGGCGGAGTTGAATGCGGACAGGCCTCACCGACATTTGCATTTATGTCATGACCTATGGGGTTAATTTGCTTTTAGATAAAGAAAAACAGCTCAGGTCCATTCAAAATCCAAGATGGCAGAGCCCATTGAATACAAGCATATTGTATTCCATGCCACCCATGGAATACATCTGTTCTAATACTAATCTATAGCAACGATCGTATCTGCCATGACATAATGTGTCATCTTATGTGATAGTCAGGAGAAATAATGTCTCTGTGGGGATTTCAGTGAAAAGAGGATTATCTCTTTATGGGTTTTTGGATTTGTACCATTGCTGTATAATATTGCATATAACTAGTGATTAAATGCTACTTAATCGCCTATAAAGATTTTGCCTTGTAGCATGTTTCTAATAATAGATGTACAGTATATAGCTTTCTCACCATGAATATGATCGTAGCTGTCTCACTCATTCTAAAGAAAGAGATAATTACTTAAAGGGAAACAGTGCCCTACATTCATGACATCATACTTTGAAAGCTTTTGTATCAAATAAAAAGAATCTGGCATAGTCATTAAAATATGCATCACTAGAGAGGAGAACAACATCTTTATGTGAAGCATCTGATGACGTCACGATTACGCTAGATGCATCAGTAGATGCATCACGATTACGCTAGATGCATCAGATTTTTTTTCATGGATATAATCTTTGGGTGTACAGGTAATGGCTTTATAAAACACATTTTTTGTGTATATTTCACATTTCTTATTTTTTGTCCATGTTCTTACCTTGATATAAAAAACAGATAGATTTGCCCATACATTTCTATACAAAATAAAAAGAAACACAACCAAAATAAAACCCCGACCTACCGACCCTAGCTCTGTGAGTCATGTAACTGGAAACACATGGAAATTTTTTTTTGGCCTGATTCCAGGGACATTGGGAGACAGTTAAAAAGAACCCTTTTTTCTTGTTTTTGGGAACAAGCGTGCATGGATGTCGATGTTCCATACCAAGTCCAGGGACCGGGAGCATAGAGTGGCATGGCAGAGTTAAAAAAAGGTATGAAAAAATCTTAAAAAGATATGAGAACATCTGAGGTCGGCCTTGTTAGGCTGAAGTAGGTTTGGAAACCGGAAATCAAACTAGTAGAAATTCCACTGTAGCAAACTTTGTCAAAGACACAAATATCCTGATGCATTTCACGTGTACTAACCCTGCAAGTGAACTGTAATGACTTTATTAAGGACTATTATCAGCATTTTGAGCTATGTGATCATTAGATTTTACTTCTACCACCATTTCTAAATATACAAGACGAACCATTTTTGTCTTAAATTAAAAACAAACAACAGACAGAGACATTTCTACGGCCTTGAAAGACAACTATACCTCCACAATTCCATAACATGTACAGAGAAAAATAGGGTATTTAGTTCCATGTCTAAAGCGGCAACAAGAGTTGAATTATATCAATTTGTAGGAATATCCTGGTAACATTCTATTTTGCAAGTTCTAGCAATGCAAATTTCAATGATACATATGTAAAATTCTTCCAGCATTTCTTCCATATTTGCAAACACCTTTAGAATTAGACTAGGCTACTGCCTCCATTAATCTTGTCATCAGCAATAAGACTGGTCTGCAATGGTGACAGGAGCTCTGCATTGTAGGACTAAGTACTCGAAGCTGCCACACGGAGGCAGCACCATGAACTGATTCATATTCCTTCCCACCTAAACGCAGAGAGCAGTTGGGACCTAAGCTGGGTGAATGACAGTCCTAAACCTCTGACCAGAACGAATGGCATCTGATTAGTGATCTAAAGGTATAAAATGGTCTAAGATATATATTAGAAAAGGTATTTCAACTCTTGCTGGTGCTTTACATGCACATAGAGGCAAGACTTCTTTCACAACTTTTCAACTCATTGAGACTCAATTATGTCCAGATATGAACTGTTGGAATGACTGAGTGAAATGTTTTGAGTTTGAAGAAAAACTTTATTGTCAAGTCACAAATTGAGAAATAAGTGGTAAAATCTGACAATAAACGTGATGAACTCAGTATTCCAAGCATACAAAGTCATTGCTTTCACATATTGGATGGAATTATGAATTTACAATAATGATATGAGATATACAATTGAACAGAATTATAATATACCGTAATCTCCCGTGTATAAGGCGCAGCCCGCGTATAAGGCGCACCTAGAGTTTTGGAAAATTCTCAAAAAAATGAAAAATTCATAACTTTGGTTCTACTGAATAAATTTTCAAAATTCAAAAACCTATGTGCATCTTGGGTCACCCCGGACCCTCCTGATCCCCTTTATTTCCTATTATGACCAAGGGGGCATGTAAGATATCAAAAGAAAGGTCTTGGTGTCCCCCTTGTGGATCCAATGAGAACTAAAAACCCCCGTATAAGACGCGCCTTATACGCGGGAGATTAGGGTACAAATACAAAACAAAGGGAAAATATACACAAATACAATGGGTATGAGATAGAAATTCAAGAAGGCTTCTCCTCATAGGATGGTATTAATCATCAGTCACTTACTAATACCGCTAGTGACACTAACGCACGCTGGGGGGCGCAGGTGGAAGACGACCATATTTGGTACTGTCGGTGGTGTGACGTCATCATTGACGTCACCGGTTAGGAGCCTGGACCCATATCCAGTGGATCCACCATATTGCATTTTGCTGGTTATGCCAAAGGTGGCAAAACACACTGATAAGGCATTATTATGATGTGTACCTTGTCCCTGAATAACAACCACTTCCAGGGACATGCTGGTCCCTACCCTATCAGCTTATCAGAACCATGCCCCATTCCCGCTTACACCCATATCTTAGACCAAGTCTTTGACCATCCGATGAGACGTGAGGACTAGGGAGCTGAGTGCAGAGCCGCCGGAGCAGACAAGAGGGGTGCTACACCAGAAGAGTGTACAAGCTGTGTGTCCTGTATACATATCTATAAATCATCGGATTAGTATTACCTACGCCTACAAGGCGGACCGGAGTGTAGCCATGAATAACAGTGTGTTATCTCCATAAACCTATAATCTTGTGTCGAGTCTACTTCTGTTACAGTAGTTATCTCACTATGAAAATTTCAACTCATTAAAATCGCTGATTTCTAGATATTTTCAACAAATGATGGGTTGCTGTTTGTGTAACACTGAGCAGCATCATTTATGACCTCCTTTTTATGTACATCTGGAAGTGCATCTTCAAGTTTCCACTTCCTATGACTCGATCAATAGCATTGATTTCCCCAGATAGCTTTAGTGCTCTGGATTCAAAGGGCCATGATGAAGCAACACCGATTGTTTCAATATTGATTATTTTCAAATCTAGATTTTATCATAGAGCTTTAGAAAACAGATAGTTGCTCTGGAAATGACTACAATTTATATGGGTAAAAGAGTGACAATAGAGCATTCTATTCTGAGATCTATAGAATCGATTGTATAAAACTTACATATATAATCTGATTAGCTTCAGTTCCTGTAAACTCATACCTGTGAACGTTTCCATTTTGGAGTAGGCCAAAAATAAAAGCATCTTTCAGGTTTTCCGACCTAGCCTAGATAAGTAGAGCCTACTGTCAACGAGTCCGTAAATGATGAATAAGGATGAATACAGACGAATCAGGAATCCAGTTTGATATCTACTTTATTCATAGAAGTCCACGAGGTATAGATGGTGATACAGTATAAACGTGCCCAACAGTGTCCAAGCCTAGCCCTTGAGCCAAGGGCTTTGGTCTCACGTGAGTGTGTGAGGTATGAAGTATGAAGGTGGAAAGATGAGTGAGCTGCTCCCTCCACAGGTATTTGTAGTAGGAGCTGCTCACCCAGCTCATCCTAAAAATAGTATCAGGTGAGCTAAATATAGTAACTGGGGAACTCCAGTGCAGGTATGTGGGGAGGATCCTAAACATAGCACTGGGGTCCACAGAGTTCAGTATGATTCTAAATATAGCTGCTGGAAATTCCCGGTATGCTGTGAGCTGCTCATGATCAATGGGCATGTCCTCCAGCGGGAGGAGTTGGTCTAAACATTGTCTGCTAGGAATTTGCAGCATGCAGCGAGCTGCTTGTGATTGATGGCATATCCTCCAGTGGGAGGAGGCGGGGTCACTGAGTGCAGTTGACACCGCCAGCCTTTGGTCTTTGGCATGGTTTGGCTTGTGGGTAGACTCGGACACTGGGTTACATGGTAGAGTCAAGGTGAAAAATAAATATGATAAGTACAATACCTATAGCGGTCTACTGACACTACGGTGGTAAACTTGCTGCCATACGACTATTCATGGTAATTTCAAGCATGGGCGAATAGATAAAATAAATGAAATGAAAAATCCGACATAACTAGCCTAAACTTTTCGAACCATGGAAAAGGAAGCTCACCTTTTCTTAACCATAGCTAGTGTCGGAATCAATAGAATGATTCCAATTCTGGAGACGTGCCAGAAGCATGCAACTGATACAGATCTGAAAAGGGCTTCTGATTGCACACACTGCATGTAACAAAGGAAGTGTTGATTCTATCAGGGATCCTCATAAAACTGAGCAGTGGACCACTGTAGTTGTATTTAGTCCTACAGTAAACATTCTGGCTGTACATAGCCATAGTTCAAGATGAGAAACACTGAATATCTTTTCAAAGGTTGGGGAATACTTTTAGGGACTGTTGCCCCTTACAAATATGGTATGACTGGAAGATGATAGAATTTTAGCTGGGATACGAGCTTTAGCCCACTAAAGGTTATCAATGAATTGGTGCATCGTGTCCATTGGTCGTCATGATACACCAATGAATTAAGGATAAGTCTACCTGCCAGCAGTTTAATGGAGCATCATGCCGGCCCTCTGTGAGTGTATCAACCCCTTAGAGGCAGCTTGATGCATGGATTTAGTCCTGGCGACTTACCAATGAGAACTATGTATCTTTGCACTGTCTACCTTCAAAGGTTAAATCGAAATAGTGGCTGTCTTAGAAACATCAATAATGTAGCTGGAGAGGAAGTACACTCGGCCAGTGATGCCCACATTCCCCTTCCATCCTCCTACCAACCCCCTCCCCACTCACCCAGAAAGGTGAAGGCAAAAACACCCTTAATGATGCAGTCCTCAGTGTCAAGTAAAGTCTGATAGATTTATAACTCCTATTGATTAGAATTTGTGGGCTTTTGCAGATTATCCCCCAAGGCTTGAATTCCAATTGACCTAGCATGGCTTTCACTGTCCCCAATCATGTAGCTCTATCTCACCAGACACAATAGGACTATTACCCTCCTCCCCAAGGAACAGATATTTGAGGGGTTGACAGAGAAACTCTCACGGCGGTACAGAGATGAGAGTTTAGTATTCTAAGCTAATGTCCATCATGTCTGAAGTGGCTGTAGACTAAATGAATTCTACTCCTCCATGAAATCTTTACATCTTACATCTAAATGATGCTTCTATAAGTCAATTCCCCACCATAAGCGTAGAAAAAATGGCGTGGGAATTTATTCTAACTGAGAACACATTAAAATTAGTTACGACATTGTAACTTTCAGTGGGACGGGCTGAGAGTTACAGCAAGAAGTGTCAATTTCCCTCTGGTTTGTAAATTTCAGTCACCAATAGTGTGTTGTTGATAGTTAAGTCCAGCTGAATAGTTAGAGAGACATGATTAATCGCCTACTGAGAGATGTATATACACCATGAAATAAAAATTGCTGTCAAGCTGAGGGCGCTTCTCTGGCAACTTTGGTACAAAGCTTTAACCTCTGCTTTTACCAAATTGTTTTCAAAGAGCATCAACTTCCTTGTAGCACAGTAATTTACCCTAACGCCACCTAGGGCTTCATTGTAAAAAGTACACTTTCTATACAGTGTTACAATTACGGTGGTTCACTGTTCAGATTGATGCCCGGTAGATTTAATGGTTACCTTAAGTGTACACATGCCATTTCACGGCCTGTCTAAAATCTAAAAAATTCAAATCATGTAACGTTGCTCTTTACATTTATCCAGTAAATATAACCTTGTAAAATAAAACAATAATGTACCTGACACTTGGCACCTCAATTTAGCCATTTACCCGAGGCTGTATTTCCGGTCTGCAGTGGGACAGAAAGGGTCCCAGTGATTACACCTTAAACAATACACTGTTATCACCATATATAGCGACCAATCAGGACACCATGTGCATGCTGACATCATCGATTTCTGACTCTGGTTTCATGCTTTTGCTGGTTCCGGGCAGATGTTGTTGTGTTTTTGTATAATACCCACATGAATCTGGCGAGATATTCCGAGACCAGAACTGTCATATCCACGCACAGACATGAACAAGATCCCTCGCTATATCATATACCTACACAGTACACTCTACAGGATACCCTTACTATTACGCCATATGGCAGGTGCCAAGGTGGACACAAGCAGGCCCAAAATGGACTTTATAAGGATTTTCAATGAGAGACACCAGTGAAATAAGTATATTCAAATATACAGATCCCTGAGATGAAAAAAATGACTCAATATTATTCACTTAATTTTGTGAAGTGGAAATACTAAAGCCGCCCAACAAAGCTTTGTGGCTACATCCATACTTCTAATCCAGGAACCTTAAAACTAGCTTTCAAGACAGTTTTTCTCCCTCATGAATACTTGAGTTAACAGATATGGCATAACAATTTGTAGAGGTATTTTGAGTCTTAAAAGCCTTGTTTAAAATGCCACGTTGGAGAGACAGAGGGACAATGCCATTGTGGCATATACTTTCATTTTATTGTAAATCACTGTACACCAGACAGTTTACCCTCCCTCTGGATCCAGCGTTCCATACACTAACCCCATCAGGTGGGTGCTGGTAAGCATGTCTTGTTTGTAGTGTGAGGCTTGTTGCTACACAGTGGTATCCTGGAGGTGTTGAGCAGGAAGCAGAGGGTTCATTCTGTAAGGATGCCTCAGTATACGACCAGCACTCAGTACCCCTACCACCACCAATACCCACCTACAGCTCCTGATTGTCACTATGTGCCCCACTCAGTAACCCCTAATAACCTGCTCCCAGCACCTGGAGCTCCTCCTGTACCAGGCCAATCCCAGCAGGTAGGAGCTGCTCACAACCACACCAACTTAGGAGGAGCAACTCAGAAGGAGAGCAGAACAGCAGCAGTAGCTCTGGGTGAGGGCTGGAGGGGAGCAGCTCACGGTGAAAACTGGACAGGAGCAGTCGCTCAGGGTGAGGCTTGGAAGGGAGTAGGTAAGGTTGAAAACTGGACGAGAGCAGCTCGAGGGGAACAATTGCCTCAATCCTACGGGACAGGAGGAACACCTCAGAACCAAAGCTGGTCAGAAGCAGCATTTCAGTATGCGGAGCTAAAGGGAGTAGCTCAGGTTGAGAACTGGACGGGAGCAACTCCGTGTGAGCAATTGCCTCAATCATACAGGAATGTAGCGAGGGTAGGTGACACTATGGGAGAGGCGGCATATCCACCTGAAAACCAGGTATGGCTGAGAGGTGGGGGTGGACGTGGGAGAGGCGTTATGCTAGCTGATGGTGGGGGGATGGGACGTGGGGGCTATGGAGGTGATGGTTATACGACAATTAACAGAGATAGCAGTGGTCAGAATGTAGCTCTGAGGTCCACTCCCTTATCAAGGCACTACAATCATCACCAGCATCACCAGTCAAACCACACCCCTCGGGGCCCTCCTTCAGGGGCCTTGAAATCTCCCCCACATCTAGTGACCCAGCACCGGAGGACCTACTCAGAGACAGGTGGGGGGATGAAGAAGATGATGATGAATGGAGGCAGCTTGATACCTGGAGAAACCATGGAGGCAGCTGATAGTGCTCCAGAAGCTGCAGTTATACCTAATGGGAACTTGAACCATGGAGGACGGCAGGCGTCACCTGTGTCCTCACTATGCCAGGTGGGGACATCTAGACACAACAGCAGTAAACCGCCACCACCAGACAGCAAGAAAGCCCCCTACCACTGGAGGAAGGTTCTCCAGAGGGTCTTTAGCTTTAGCTCCAAATCTGGCAGGTCCATAAGACGTTGGAGGCTCTGTTGTTCAGCGTGTGGGACAGAGAGGCGGCTATGTCGGCATCTCTGTGCCTGCTGTCGTAGGGTACCACGGCGCATCTTTAGAGGTTTCCAGTGGTGCTATGGCTTCAACCAGAGACAGACGCTATGCTGGGGGCTGTGTGACTTGTATAGTATCATCTTATCTATCATAGCTGTGCTACTGATAGCCAGGGATCAGATGTCCACCCACTGTATCGGCGTTAGGTACACATCAGAGTATATCTGCAGTGAGAGATATATTTCGTTCGAGTGTAACTTCCCTGAAAGGGACTTCATGGAGGATGAGGAACTCTTCTCCAGATGTGGTGTCCATGGCAACGGCCAATTCAAACCCCACCTTAACGACAGCATAGAGACTATATGTGGGCCTAATAAGCCCCTAATAGGCAGCCTAAAGATAAAGAAACAAACCACTAAAGACAAGTCTAATAATGATAACTACAAGGTGCCAAATATTGTACACTACACTGTGGACTGCAATGAATCGAAACGCTTTGACTACATAAACTACCTCAGCTTTGTGAGTGTGGAGAGGTTCCTGGCCCCAGACAGGATCTATGTGCACTGTAACTGTTTCCTTAATACCACCTGGTGGTTCCACACACTGGAGGAAGTCATGAACATCTACGTGGTACAGAGGGAATTCCCGGAGTACATCCAGGCCCGAAAACCCCGCTGGGTGCAGCACAGGACCGATGTAATCAAACTACAGACTTTATTCCGTAAGTTGTTTTAAGCACTGGTTCCACTGCTTTCGGACGGGCGAATTTTTGCTAATCCAATTGATATTTTCATATACTTTTGCTATATTTTAGATTGTCAAATTTGTGAAATTTTGCCCGAACGACAGCAGTGGAGGCAATTCTTTAAAGCGGGTATTCAACTGCCTTTGGTCGGTCGAAATTTTGCTAATCCGATTGTTTTTTATTATACAAAAGTATAGAAAAAATTGGTCAGATCATGGAAAATTCGGCCGATCGATGGCAATGGAATACCTACTTTAGGGATGGTTCCACTCTGTTGGTCCGGTTCATTTTCTGCTAATCCGATGATTTTTTTTTTCATACATTTGATACATTATTGTATACAAAAATCCGTAGAATAAAAAATAATTGGCTCAATCCCCAGTGTTAGTTGGTCACCCTCTCAATCAGCAAAGGAATTGGCAGATACTGTCCTAATTGTTTACACATTGCATGAAAAGGGGTCAAAAATGTCCAAATCGGCTGCAACAAGCGTGGGCATGGGTCGAATTTCTTGCTGATTGTGAGAGAAATAGGCAATTGGTAAATGTTCATCTTTATAATGAGGAATCAGGAGGCAGACATGACGCCATCCATCTCACATTTTACTGTGTGAAAGTGACCCGCCTCATATAACGTAAGCATTTGAATGGTAGGAACAAGCAGCACAGACGAGAATTTGGCACCAGGGCGGTACTGACTTCCTTGCGCCACATAACCTGGTAGAACCTAACCCGTAAAGTTTAGGTGCCGCATGGTGCATAAATCATAGTGCTTTTCTAATGGATTTATGCGTCACATCAACCCAAGACGATTGATGTGTCAACCCAAAAGGATTAATGTCTCAACCAAAGAGGATTGATGTGTCAACCCAAGGGGATTGCTGTACCAACCCAAGAGGATTGATGTATCAACCCAAAAAGATTGATGTATCAACCCAAAAGGATTGATGTGTCAACCCAAGAGGATTGATGTATCAACCCAAGAGGATTGATGTATCATCCAAAGAGGATTGATGTATCATCCAAAGAGGATTGATGTGTCAACCCAAGAGGATTGATGTGTCAACCCAAGAGGATTGATGTATCATCCAAAGAGGATTGATGTATCAACCGAAGAGAATTGCTGTATCAACCCAAGAGGATTGATGTATCAACCCAAGAGGATTGATGTATCAACCCAAGAGGATTGATGTATCATCCAAAGGGGATTGATGTATCAACCCAAGAGGATTGATGTATCAACCGAAGAGAATTGCTGTATCAACCCAAGAGGATTGATGTATCAACCCAAGAGAATTAATGTATCAACCCAAGAGGATTGATGTATCATCCAAAGATGATTGATGTATCAACCCAAGAGGATTGATGTGTCAACCCAAGAGGATTGATGTGTCAACCCAAGAGGATTGATGTATCATCCAAAGAGAATTGCTGTATCAACCCAAGAGGATTGATGTGTCAACCAAAGAGGATTGATGTATCAACCCATGAGGATTGATGTATCAACCCAAGAGGATTGATGTGTCAACCCAAGAGGATTGATGTGTCAACCCAAGAGGATTGATGTATCATCCAAAGATGATTGATGTGTCAACCCATGAGGATTGATGTATCAACCCAAGAGGATTGATATGTCAACCCAAGAGGATTGATGTGCCAACCCAAAAGGATTGATGTGTCAACCCAAGAGGATTGATATGTCAACCAAAGAGGATTGATGTATCAACCCAAGAGGATTGATATGTCAACCCAAGAGGATTGATGTGCCAACCCAAAAGGATTGATGTGTCAACCCAAGAGGATTGATATGTCAACCCATGAGGATTGATGTATCAACCTAAGAGGATTGATGTATCATCCAAAGAGGATTGATGTATCAACCCAAGAGGATTGATGTGTCAACCCAAGAGGATTGATGTGTCAACCCAAGAGGATTGATGTATCAACCCAAAAGGATTAATGTCTCAACCGAAGAGAATTGCTGTATTAACCCAAGAGGATTGATGTATCAACCAAAGAGGATTGATGTATCAACCAAAGAGGATTGATGTATCAACCAAAGAGGATTGATGTATCAACCGAAGTGGGTTGATGCACTCCCGATTAGTCAACATGATGCGCCTTGCAATGCTAGCGAGTAGACCTGATAGTGCTGCATTGGTGCATCATGCTGTGACGTCATCCTACAGACTCATTACGTGCTGCATCAGTGCATCATGCTGTGACGTCATCCTACAGACTCATTACGTGCTGCATCAGTGCATCATGCTGTGACGTCATCCTACAGACTCATTACCTTTTGAATTTGAAATGATCTATAGCGATGACCACCAGCAGGCTATTTAAAAATGGTAGTAATCACTAACATTTTGAAATGCCCCCAGATAAGGCAAGCTGTAAAACAAGTTGAGCTTAAGGTGGGTTGCTACCATTGAATCAAAGATCCTAGATTTTCTTCATTTTTCTCCCAGAGGTACAAAAAATCATCTAGAACAAGAATATGAAAAAGAAAAGTAGGGGGTCCCGAGCCACTTTTTTTTCTATAGATTTTTGAAAAATAAAATTCTGGGTAAATTTCTAACATTTCGGTGCAGGATTGGATAAATTTCCTTCAGATAATTTGCCTTTAAATAAAAGTAATTTTGATATGTGGTCCCATGCATAATTTTGGAGTTTTGGCTATTTGAAATAAAAAAGTATTTGAAAAACCGATGATAATCCATATTCAAAGCACTGCATGATGAATAAAATATATGAATCCTTGGCAAAACATTGTTTCATTATATGCCCTCAGTCATTGTGAGCAGGATATCATGTTTTAAGTACTGTCTAGGTAATATAAGGGGTATAAATGTAAGGCCCAAAAGAATGTGAGAGAATGAAAAAAGGAATTCAGATATAAATATGCCAAAATTTAAAATTGCCATAAAATGAACAATTTTGATTAGAATCCCCCGAAATCCTTTTAAACATTTAGGGCATATCTTGGTTTGTGCTTACCAAAAATGATCTTATTCTGATGAAAATAACTTATATGCGCAGGAACCTGTGCAGTAGGCTCAATTTCAATGGTAGCGACCCACCTTAATCCAACTCCCTCTTCGATAGAATAAGTTCCCTACTACATGTACATGTATTACTAGTAATTGGCCACATCTTAACCAAGTGATATCATGGATTCTAAAATAGCTGGCTATACTACCGGTTGATTGCACCAAAATGTGACTTATATAGCTACTACATCTAAATAGTGGCATACTCTAGAGTTAAACTGATGTCTGCAGCCCTATGATAAATCTAACATTCACTCTGAAATACCCTTCTGGACAGTTATGAATCCTAAGTCTCCTTGGAGTCCCTTATTCTTTTGGACATAACATACTCCTTAATGTTATGTCGCTGAGAAAGACTACAGGGGTTTCAAATTTAGTTATCCATATTTAGATAAGAAGGCCCCTTGTACAATGTCGATATAGTATATGCAAAATAATGTGCCCTTTTCAAATAAATATAATGGTTAGAGGAACGTTCCAACCCTGTTCAGACGTCTTGATGCCTATATTAACCTTTTACCATACTTAATTATATACACCGATACTTTGATAAGGACCTAACCACCCAGGGTCACAGAAAAGTGAATCATTGTTAAAAACTGGTTGATCAATATTAACCAACCAGCTTTCAATATTTTCTGCACTGTAAAAAAGGTGTCAGTGAAAAGACGGCGAAATCCTTGTCCCAAATTTGCCAGAGACCCGTTGTTACAGAGATTCCATCTGCAGGTTCTTGTAAAAACTAAACTGGTTCACTGCAACTGTTTTACGAGGATCCCTGGTAGATTCAACAGTTATTTTTTGTTACAGTTTGTACACTAGTGAATGCCATGTTGGTGGGCCTTTATATAAAAGGTGAATCCACCCTGGCATGATGCATGATTGGCGAGTTACTCATTAGAGCCACAGTAATGCATCATGACAACAAAAGGGAATTCCCCTGCTCCAAATACCACCCTTTCATATCCTTCAATATAAAGTCCTCCTGACCATTCATTGCCTATAGCGTTGATTCCACCGGAGCCGATTGTTGTCCGATCGGGTCATCGGGTTGCGTCGGGCATGCATCGGGGAGCATCGGGGAGGATCGGGCTCCTGTCGGGAGCTGTCGGGCTCCTGTCGGCCAAAAATTGGGCTGAAATCGTCTTCAGTGGAAGAGGTAGAATTTTTCCATCGGGAACTGTCGGAGATGCATCTCCGATGATCTCCGACAGGAGTCGAGAGTAGCCGACAGGTACCCGATTTTTTCTAATCAGTTAGAAAAAATCGGGTACCTGTCGGCCTGGTCCCGCTGTCGGGCCGACAAAAATAGTTCATCTTTCTCTCGCTTGGGGTAGCGCTACCGGGCGGCGTGTCACGTGCAAGTCATGTGACCTTCGCTTTGGTCGTAAACAAACAAAATGTCGGGCCGAGGAGGAAACAGACGCCGCGGGAGGGGATCTAAGGCCTTTAACCCCCCGAGAACAAAGAAACAGGCCGAAGAAGAGGTGATAGAGCAAGAGGAACTCACCAAGGAACCTGTGAGACACAAAACAGTGAGAGGAAAACCCCAATTACCCGCTGTCACCGACGAAGAGATCGACGCTGCATGCCTGGCAATGGCCAAGAAAGGTAAAAAGAAGGGTGCCACTACTGAGGTAGTTGTAGTACAGGAGGACATAGACATTATTGACATTGTCGGCTCTGATAGCAGACAGGACCAGACACAAGATGAACTGTCTACTCCTAAGTCAAACAATAATCTGGGGGGGGGACAAAAGAGGGTCATCTGGCCCAATTCCCCGACTGCTGAAAAAAATGGGTACGAAGCGGAACCTCATGCCTGATTTGGATAAGGGGGAGGGTCAAGACAGTCCTGCATGATCACCTAGATCTCCCACCCCCCCTCTTCCTAAGAAATCTCTAAACGATAGAGAATCGTCTACTAGTTCATGTTCTGCTGGGCCCAAGGCATGGAAAACCGCTCCATACACCCTTTCTGAGAGGAGTGGGCAGCAGGTAGAGGACGACGATGACGAAGAAGAGGGAGAAGGGCAACAGGAAGAGGAAAATCAGGAATCTACCCCGTCCAAGATGGTCACCCCCCCAAAAAAAACTCCCAAAAAAACTATCGGTCAGCTTAAAAAAAAACCTGCAGGAACAAATGCAGGAAGTGGGAGGCAGTACTTCAAAGATGTGAAAGTGCTTGAACGATTGTGTGAGTTGTGGGAACAAAACACCCACCTATATGACAAGAGTCATTCTTTATATAAAGACCCTACAGCAAAGTGGACTACTTTAGGTGTCATCGGCGATGAACTGGACATCCCAGGTAAAAATCATTTTTCATGTCTTAATAACTTTTCTTAGTTTAAAAAATAAATTATTTCTCTCAACAGTTTGTATATTTTTTAATTATTTCTAATAATTTTGTTAATTCTAAGAGAGGTCATGGTTTCTTTTGTCAAATAATATATCTGCCTTCTTTTTTTTCCAGCTTTCTTCATCAACATGCGGATGACTTCCTTACGTTCAGATTATCAGAAAATCGTGTCGGGGAAAGTTAAATCTGGGGCGTCTGGAGAGGAGGGTAAACTGCCGTATATGAAGGCTCTGATAAAGAGATTGTGTGGCTTCTTACATCCTTGGTGCAAGAAGACACCAACTATCCAAATAAGAAAAAGGTAAAAAATTAATTCTTCTCTTGTAATATGTCTGTATATTAATTATAAAAGCAAAGAAATATTGCCCTAAATCCTCTCTATATATTAAGAAGCCGCCTAGATACACATATCACCTACATTTTCATCTACGATTTTTTATAAAGAGTCTCCATGGTAACAGTAACTTGATTTCTTACTAAGGTGTCTTACACCTTGATATATCGGTTTGTTTTACTTCTTCTCTTGCAGAAGGAGAAGTCACCTGAACCCCAAGAGGAACTGGCCCAGGAAATGGAGGAAGATTAGGACGACAAGCAGGACGATGAACAGGGAGACAAGGACGAGGACAATCATCAGGACGATGTTCAAGACGACCCTAACTACAATCCAGATGGGGAGTCTTCTGACGACGAAGACAGTGCTATCGCCACTAGGACCCGTTTCTCTCCTCTCAGGAAAGGCACTTCTGACTCTGCAGGTTCAGCACGATCAGATGGAACCCCCGGCAAAAGGAAGTGGAAATCTGATCAGACTCCTGCCAGAGAACCCAAGGGGAGTGGGGCGGGGAAGTCTTCATCGGGTACTAAAAAGCCCCAGCCTTCTACCAGTGGAGAGAACAAAACCATCAACTATAACATTCCTAAAAAAAAAGACTCTGGTAAGAAGAACGAGGCAGCAGATCTGGCAAAGGCAGAGTACCTAGCCAAACGGGAGCCCCAGCACCTCAAACCTGGCAGTAAGAAGGAAAAGAGTGTGGGAGAAATCTTACAGTCTAGAGAGAAATATTATGAATCTTATGGTGAATCCCTAAATAACCTGGTGCAGATAGTACAAAGCAGATCTAAGGCAACCGATCAGCCTCCTCCCCCTCCCCCCCGGTGAAGGAGGTGTCGGCCGATACTCAGTGGTGTAAAATGCTAGAATTGGAGATGGGTCGGATGACCCAAAAGATCAAAGACAAGTTCAAGGTGCATGTTTATCAAACCGCCATGATGGCGGTGAATGGCGAATGGGACGGCATGTAGCTCTGCAGATAAGCCCCCATCATGTATACTTGCTCTAGCTTTAGCCTGAAGAAAGCACAATTTCTTGGTGCCCCTTGGTCAGAGACAAGAACTGTTGCCCACGTTGGCCGATGTGTTCATTTTTTATCCTAGAATCTGTTTAGATTGTTGACAAGGTCGTCAAGGATGTTTTACTGTCTGTTTGTTATTAAAAAGCCGTGATTTTAATTCCAGGTGACAGAAAAGAGACAGTGTGTTCGGATGCTACTGATAAAAGAATTATTTTTATTTACATGTTATATTTCAAAGTTGAGACATTTGTTCTCCTGTTGGACAACGATCTACCCCTGCCTTACTGACATGCTAGCATGTTAGGATCAAGAACTGTCTCTCAGGAATAAAAACTCATTATCCAGCACTATACAAGATATAACTTGTCAGATAAGGTTCACTAACTTGCTCTGTGCATGCAGGAAATTTTGTGGTTTTTACATGGATGAGATACAAACAATCGCTCAGGATTTTCATTTCTTGTAGACATGTTGAATACATGTGAGGTGCTGTCAGTCACGATACACACTTGTGAGGATGAACATATCATAACTACATGTATTTGTTCCATTGACTCTGATCATATAAGATGTAGTCCTCAAATACGGGTCAATATACAAGGATTTCCACTGACATTTACAGAGGTCACATGTGACTGAATGTATCTTTGTTCCTGTGCATAATAAATATATATATTAAGATCTCACCAGCCGACATGACACATGTCAGACCAAAACTGTCGCTCAGGATTCACTTCACATGATAGTTCATGTACGATAATGTTGTGCCCGATTCACACAGGTTATATTATTCAATTTCTATGTACAAGCCGACTTCATGCATGTAACAGCATGACACCTCAGACAGTGCCATATACATATTGTATCAGACAAAAGGCATGTGAAGCTAACAGTTCAAGTTCAGATTTGTCAATAAAAAAAAATAATTTGTTATAACCTCTTGTGGTTCTGGTACATAAAAATATTCAATAATATGCTCTCTTGGTCATAGTACGTCCGACATTTCCTTTCAGAAGACACATGCTGTACAGGATTCACTCACTGTCCTCATCCGGGACATCATCTGGACCAGCCTCCCTGGCAGCTTCTCTCTCAAAAAGATACCCATACCTTTTCCGCAGGTATCGGTCCTGCCATGGGACCCGGCCGGCTCTGGACGAAAACCATTCACACAGGCTATGGCGCATGGTCTTGGCGTCCTGAGGCATGTTCCTAGGTGCCGCCGCCCTGTCTAGACCTTCCAGGCCCCCTTCCTCTCTCCACTCTCCTGGGTGAAGGTCGTGTTCCCTGTCTTCATAATCTACAGCCCCATGAGGTATATACTCAGAGGGGGATCAGGTGCGTAGGAAATTGTGAAGGGCAAGGGAGGCCATGACTAGGATCTTGACTCCTTTGGGTTCCATGTCCTGTTGCCTCAGGAAGAGGCGAAATCTGGTCACCCAGATGCCGAAGGAATTCTCAACACACCTACGACCCCTGGACATCCTGTAGTTGTATGCCACCTGTTTCATCCCTTGGTCCTTGACGGCGTAAGGCTTCATCAGATGGGTAGAAAGCCCGAAAGCATCGTCGCCGATCATGAAATAGGGCAAAAGGTCCCTCATTCCTTTGATCCCAGAGGCTGGAGGAATCTGAAGGGGGTTAGTGGGGTCACTCATATCTCTGTGCATGGGACCTTCCTTCCAGATCCTGGAATCTCCAGCCTTCCCCTCAGAGCCCACGTCCACGTAAAGGAACCTGTACTGAGCGTCCACGACGGCCATCAGCACGATGCTGTAAAACTTCTTATAGTTGAAGTAAGTGGCCCCGCTCTTCTTTGGCTTCTTGATCCGTATGTGCTTACCATCTACAGATCCTATGCAGTGGGGCACCTGCCAGGAACTGGCGTAGCCGTCGGCTATCTCAAGCCATTCCTCCGTCGTGCTAGGTACCTGCATGAAAAATATTTAAAAAAAATCTTAGAACTTTTCATCTTGGATGGGCAAGACAATATGTTTTTTTTTTATTGTAAAATGATAAGAACATGATAGAGACAAGCAGGAGCATAACCAAAAAGTTTCCTCCAGCTCTTTATTTTATTACAAAGAAATAATTATCTTTTTTATTTACCTTCATGTACTCTTCTCTCAACACAGCCGTCAAAGCTATGCACGTGTCGCGGATAATAGGATACACCGTAGACCCGCCCACCAGATGGCCATGGTGGAGTGTCTGGCTGCTGTCGCCTGCAAAAAAAAAGAAAGAAATTAGTGTTTTTGAAGCACATATTAAATTATATAAACATGACTTTTATTTTTTTTCCAGCTTTAATAAAATTAAAAGGGAGAGGTTCATTTTAACCTTACCAACCTTGAATAAAACATGCTCTGTCTGAGATAATACACATATATCAAGTTACCTAAGGCAAGGTATCGGAGGGTTATGTCCAACCTCTCGTCTGGCTTCACAGAGGGCCTGAAGTTGGTGTCGCTCCGATAAATCAGTGGGGTGACCTTGGCGAGCAGCTCGTGGTACAAGTCGGGCCCCATCCGCAAAGTATGCTTGAATTCAGCGTCCTCTCCCATCTGAAAAAAAGAGAAAAGCTAAATAATTAACAGAACAAGAGCCATCGTCCCCCCCCTGCCATGCAGGGGCTGTCCATAAAGAAAAGGATAATAACCCGTCTCTGGACAATTTATCACCGATTTGTGCTCAAGATAAATAACCATCTGGACCCCCCCCCCTCCTTCCCACTGTCTACCTCCGACATGCCAGGTCCTGGACCCCACCCCTGCCATTTATGTAGGGCCTGTCCATCAATTGAGTAAGATGACCTGAACTGCTCTGTCATGTTGTAAGTCACAAATTACATACATACATACATGATGAAGATAGATATATATATATATATACAGAATTTATTTACCCCCCCCCCCACCGATTACCTTGTATATGGATGGGCCCTTATTATACAAGATACTTACAGCTATCAGATCACGATGGAGCTTGGTGAAGGTGTTCCTTTGCCTCTCATCTGTCCTGTCCTTCAGGTAGGGTGCAGCATGGAACCTGTGCTTCCTTTTCACCCCTTGGATAATATCGATGTCTCCCTCCTCTAGAGCTAAAATACCAATAGTGGCGTTCGCGAGCAGCACGATCTCCTCGACCTCCATCTTGTTCTTGAAAGTAGGTCATCGCCGATCACGTGATTAGTGGAAGAGCTGGCCTAGATATCGGCGACGACTGTCGGACACCTGTCGGAGACTGTATCCGACAGTATGCCAGTTTGGTGGAAGAGCAGAAATCCGGTAGGGGTTGGATAACTGATTGTGGAACTTTGGACTGTCGGCCAGTTATCGGGCCGACTTTTTTGTCGGACCGACAACAGGCCGACGAACTAAAAAGAGCCAATCGGGCCTCTGTCGGCCCGACAAAAACCAGGAAAATCATCGGCTTCAGTGGAATCCTGGTTTATAGCGGTTGGCAGAAACTCTTCCCACTATATCATGGCCGATATGACTGTTACAATAGATTAGTGCTAGGACCACCGCATTCCATGGGGGGATGTAATACAACATGCTCGTATTCCATGGCTATAACGATCATGTGACATGCTGCAACAAAACTGAGTAAGTTTGTTGAGTTTCCTTTGATTAAAAGCTTTCAAAACTGTGTAGCCATGACATAAATGCAAATGTCCACTCCCCTGGAATATTTTTGCATCGTATTCCCGAGGTGCGGCTGTCCATATCACGCAAAGCCTTATACGATGCAATAATATTCCATGGTCATGGAGATTTGCTTATATATTTGTGAGTGCTAGTGCATTCCTGGTTAAAAATCTATGAATGTTGGGCTATGTGCCATCACACAGGGTTTGTCAATAGGACAGTACAGGGTTGAACTCTCTGTACTGTAGAATATATAGTGAGGAATCGGGTTGCGTGGCGCGCAAAAGTAGGTGCCTGTCTATCGGATGAAATGTGCATGCCAATCTCTGTGACCCGCAAAAGTTGTGCCAAAGTCTCGTCGTGCTGCTAGTTCCCGAAATAAAGAAATGCACATGTAATGTGAGGTTGGTCAATGCAGCTAGTTCCCGAAATAAAAAAATGCACATGTAATGTGAGGTTGGTCAATTTATCACAAAAATATAGGAGATTGCTGGCTCATGTCTGCGTACACATGGCCTCAAGATTGGTTGCTATAGGACAGGAGATCTATTTCATATATGAGAGGGGACCCAGGACAGTGAAACTCTTTTATTTGTCAATATGATCAATGAAAATTTCTGATTAATTTCAGGGCTTTGATAGCCAGAACATGACTATAATAATATGGGGTTCTTATATTAGATGCTTCTGTCACTCCATTGATGACATGACTTGGTGTATGCCATTGCCACCTGGATTGTCAACTCTTCCAGGTAGAGACATAACATGCCACACGGTAAAAAACAAACAAACTGTTGAATCCGCCTAGGATCCTCATAACCACCATAAAATTGTGGTCAGTGTAGTTTCTACAATCGGGGCATTCGGAGTACGGCCGAGGGATCAATGCTGGTTTGTAAGGCCACCCCCCATTGGTCCTCCCCATGTAGGTCAATGTTGATCCTGTAGTGAACTTACTCTGCTCCCAAGTGTAGTAAAGGACTGGTACCTAGCCAGACCTGGCTGGGATGGAAGGGGGTGGAGGGAACCAGCTGAGGTGGGGTAGTTAGCATTCGAGGTCACCCCTACCCATAATGCAATAGATATCGTTAGAAAACCGCTACCCGAACGCCTCGAATGAAGCTCCAAATAGCACAATGGCAACCCCGCCGTTGGCCAACTGAGCCTTTACCCAAGGTAGACAGGCTGAATTTTATAAGTAGTTTATTTCAGGTATACAAGAGAATCGGCCAATCACAGCTCAGCACCTAGACCCTTATCCTGATACCAAGTCTAGGACTTGTTTCTGTACTAAAGAAACCCCTGTAAAGTCAGGAGAATTGCACTTCATGATTTTCAGATATATTATCCCCAGTCTACCTGAGGTTAACAAGCAGTAGCTTGCAGTCTACCTGAGGTAGACAAGCAATTCATCGTCTCCCTGAGGTAGATGAGTAAAACTCTACCTGAGGTAGACAACCAGTTCCTAATCTACCTGAGGTAGAGAAGGAGTTCAGAGTTTACCTAAGGTAGATAAGCAGCATAATAGTATTACCTCAGGTAGACAGGCAGTTCCTAGTCTACCTGAGGTATGGAGGTGGTTCATAGTCTACTTGAGGTAGACAAGCAGCTTCCTACCTCAGGTAGACAGGTAATTGCTGATCTACCTGAGGTAAATAAGCATTTCATTGTCTATCTGAGGTAGAGAGCCCTTGTCTACCTCGGGTAAAGAAGGCATATCCTATCTATCTATCTATCTATCTATCTATCTATCTATCTATCTATCTATCTATCTATCTATCTATCTATCAATCTATCTATCTATCTATCTATCTATCTATCTATCTATCTGAGGTAGAGATGCCTTATATAAATTATCTACCTCAGGTAGAGAAGGTGTATTTTGTCTACCTGAGGTAGACAGGCTGATAAAAATTAAAAATCAACCAGATTCACAATCTGGTTGGCAAAACTGCTGCTGAAGTCGTTACTAGCCTCTGATTGGTCAGGTACTTTGTCTACCTGAGGTAGACTGCCAATGAGCTACAGTCAGTCTTCCTGGGGTAAACAGTCAGTCGGCCAATGGCAGAGCTGCAGCAGGACGCACTGCATGACCAGGATCTCTGACATCTTGAGACAATGATTTCACCGTCATTCCAATCACATTTGTTTTTTACAGTGCATCAAATAAGGCTATAATAGATGTATGGCATGACGGATTTTGTGTCTATCCATGGGGTCCCCATCTTTTCAGTTCTTATCAGTCGCCAGAACCAGCTCCAGCCCCGCTTATAGCCAGTGTAGATCTTTCCAATTGTAACAGGATAGCTGGTGGGCTGATTAAGTGATAGGTGGCCAAATGATGTGATAGTATTAGACAGTTGTTGGGTCCTAAGCTATCCTTTACAAAGATGGAACAAACACATGAAGTGTGGTCTAAATTGGTTTCACTAACACTGGTGATAATATAGAGTACACAAGTACAAGTGAGTAGTGACAGCGCCTTACCTCTATCCTGTGTTGTGGACTTGACTTCAGCCCACTGCCACTAACCACCAATATCATTGTATCTGTGGGGGTCAATGTGGCTACCAGGGTATCGGTTCAAGTCTGCCTGGCTGGGAGGCTGCAACCAGTTGGTACTTGTGAGATGCTGAATTCCAGGAATCCACGTCAATTCCAGGAATGCAGGCCACCAGTCAGTGCTAGGGAAAAGGGGAAGCCAGAAAGTAGAGTGTTTCTTAGTGCAACACCAAGGTCGTGGGTGAGGGGTGTGTCACAATACTGAGCTCTGGGTCCTGTTACACAATAGTTGTTTTTTTCTTTTTCAAAATAAGATAACAATTATCGTTGTGAGATCCCATCGTGGAGTGGTTATTGTTGCACTCAAAAAAAAAGAAGTTATTTCTCATCACCAAGTGATGTAGTAAAAAGTAAAGTTATCATCAACATTTAAAAAAGTGTGAAAAGTGTGTTTGGGATGGGAATGGGGCTGGGTTTTAGGGGAAGAGGGCTTCCCTTTCCCTATTCAGCCAAAAGATTTTAACATTTGCAAAAACTTTGGTTAAAGAACGTTTCTAAGAGAAACGTCTCTTTGAAGTTAAGAAATGCTCTGTTCATTGGAAAAGCTTTTGTTTATTTTTATAGCTAGGTGCATTGCATAGGCCCTAAGCTTTAATTTGATATCAAACTTGACTATTTTGCCCATTTTTAATGTACTTTTATAAGAAAATTCTACCTGAAAAATAAAAAATTCTCAAATGATGATTTTTCTGACGGGGGTGGTTATAAGAAACCAGTGTTTTTATTTGGGAGTGGCCGAAGGGCCCATATTCTGGTCCAGTTTTGATCCAAGGCCACAGATGGCATCTTGAACCCCCCTAAGTGAATGAAGCCAAACTAGGTCAGGTGTAAACGCCAACAACAGCAACCATGAGCTACTTGTCTCAACTCATCCCAACTCTGCTGCTGCCAACCACCACAAGGGAATGATCATTTTTGAATGTTGGGATGGGAATGGGGATGGGCTTTAGGGGAAGAGGGCTTCCCTTTCCCTATTCAGCCAAAAGATTTTAACGTTTGCAAAAATTTTGGTTAAAGAACGTCTCTAAGAGAAACGTCTCTTTGAAGTTAAGAAATGCTTTGTTCATTGGAAAAGCTTTTGTTTATTGAGAAAAAAGCTGTTAATTCAATTTTCTTTTGTATTAATTTAGCAACATGTTTTTGAAAATGTTTGTAAAAACTTTTTGAGGTTACATTATTTCTCCGTTATTTTTTTTTCTAACCTAGAATAAAAACGCTTGACAGAACATTAGAAACGTTTAAGTACATGTTTTGACAAACGTTTGTCAAACTTAGGAACCTAATAAAAACGGGGGGGGGGTTCAAATGGTACCTATCATCAGCGAAGAAGCATGCAGGTTTAACCGTTACTATAGGTTAAAATGACGCGTTGGCATGCAATCTTTGGCATCTCTATTAAACAAGGAGAGCACGAAAATGGTGCACACACCCCAACCCCTGCTGTTACAAAATGAACACTCCCTTAGGTCAGGTGTAACTGTAGACAATAGCATCTATAACATGTTGTGGCCATGGAAACGGTGGTTATATTTGTGGGGCCGAGGGAGGCATCCTTGGAGTTGAAAGAACTGATTGTACTTAGGGAGTGGTCATTATTTATCAACAGGGGGGAGGGTGGGTTTGAGGGGGGGCGTAAAATTTTCAGACCCCTCCCGAGGGGGGGGGCTAAAAAAATTTTGACCCCTCTTGAGGGGGGGCTAAAAAAATTCACCCTCTTTTTAGCAAAAAAGCCCGCGCTACTATAGATCAAAGAGGGGCGCGAAAACTCTCCGCGCCTCTGGCGCGGGGGGCGCTAAAAATTTTGACTGCCATCGAGGGGGGGGGGCGTAAAAAATTTCCGCGCGTCCGCATGAAAACCCACCACCCCCCCTGTTGATAAATAATGACCACTCCCTTGGCACACATCCCTTGTTTCTACAACAGAAGTATTACAACAAAGATATCATTAAATTTTCTGAAATGAAAATAATGATTTTGAAGCATCTTGATTTCCTTTCAAAGTCATTGTTTGATAAAAAGCATACATATATAGGTTAGCCTCATCCATAAAGCAGATTTATATTCTAGAAGAGCGACAGGTTATGTCAGTATAAAACATGCCCTGAGGGGTGTTTTATAAGTAAAGACATATTTACCACGAGTTACAAATTTTAAGACAACCTATTTTAACTGCTAAACATGTATTAAGTGAGCGTGTTTCTAAGGGGCTTATCATAATGAGCCAGTAGAGTTATATTAAAAATATTTTTTTCTGACAAACATTTTTTATGAAAAACATAAAATGGTTAAATAACTCCGTCGGACAATGACTTGCACTGTATGACACACTTGTGGTAAATCCTTTTTAAAATACACAGCCTTTCCTAGTTCTAATGAAAAAGTACCATATAACAGAATTTACCACAACCTTTGTCATAACTTATTCACCACAACCTCTTATGGAACACACGTGACTTTACGATATCTCAGACTTCACTTATGAAACACCCTTCTGATGTTGTCAACATTTGTATAGGATTTGTTAACTGTGAACATGAAGAGTGTGTGTATGACAAGTTAGATTTTTAAGTTTTTGATTCTTAATTTATTCTCTTATTTAATCATGTAAGCTCAGTATAAAAATTCACCAAATATAACTAAGGCTTAGCGTTTTACATTGTCTTATGTTTGATATATCTATCGTGTTTACTTGGTTCAAACATCATGTTTACCAATGAGAAAGATGTACAAGGATGAATCAAAGCAGAATATGGTTCTTAGTTACCGAGTGATCATTGTTTAAGAACAGGGGGAGGAGGCAGTGGGTTTGTGAAAAGAAATTGGCCCCCTTCCACTCAGAACCGAAAATTGTATGCGAATGTGTTTAACTTATAGTATTGCGCAGGATTTATCGCTGAAAAACGTAAGATTACCCCCCCCCCTCAGAGGGGTTGAAAAAGGTTTTGCTACCCCCTCACCCCCTCACCGATTGTTACTTCTTTTCCAGTGCAGTAATGATAATTATAAACCTTGACCTTTCAGATAATGGCGGGTTTCACCTTGACCTTGACGTCCTGATTGTCCGCCCTATGACGACCCAACGTATACATGACCTTGTGGTGGGTGAACAGGACGACCAAGGTCAACTAGGACATGAGGTCATTCTCTCCAAACCCCATGATCCCTTGGTCTGTTTATGGATGAATGGCTTCCGGGAGTACGATCCGTGGCCATGGCAACGTCAACAATACATGACCTACAATCTACAAAGGATTGTGGAGAGTTTCCCAGGCAAGGTGCAAGTACTAAAACACACCCTACTAAGACCTGGGCCTTTGGAGGTCAAAGAGAAACTATATCAAGGGAGTTATGATTGGAGAAGAAACTATGCTGTAAAGCTATGGCGTGACGATGTGGGTTTAACATTACCAAATTCAGCAGCAGAAGCCAATGCTTTGTCATCTAATTTAGGAGAACTTCTGCGTTTTGTGGGGAATAGGACCAAACCCACCTCTGCCCCAAGTAGCACAGCTAAAACAAAACCGCTGAAGAATAAGAGACCTAAGAAGCAGCAGAAAAAGAAGAAAGAACCAAAAAAGGAAAAGCGCAAAGGAAAAGTGAATCGGTGACTTTAGGAGATAGCTGACATATAGATTTAGAGTGGTAAATATTCCATAGGCCTACATACCATTTGATGATACCTTAGCTATTATTGATTGATGCTAATGGACTGGATAGATTTATAATGGTGTTTATGATGTAGAGCTATTCGACATACCACGGGTATCTAACACATCTAGCTGTGGATTAAATCTCTCTTTATCCTCATTAGGATAGACTTTCTTTTTTCTTCATACTACACATGCAGGGTTACTTTCTGTGTTGGCATATCATAAATTTGTATGCAGGAAAATGTGTTTGACCGCTACTGTCTTGTACATCTATGCAGTCAATACGAAAACTTGCCAGTCTATCCAGTGCATCTATCTTATGAGGCAATAATACAGTTATTCCATTCCATTGTAAACTCAGCGAGTTAAGATTTGTCAACTTAAAGGTAGCTTGAGGTATGACCTTTATTTTGTTATTGTCACTGGTTAGATATTGGAGGTTTGATGACTTGAGGCAGAGATTTGTGTCTGTTGTTCATCAATTGAAGACGTCTAAGATGAGTCAGATAAGATATGACATGTGGCAGCTAAGTGATCTCATATCACGTTGGAGGAGTGCCAGTAAATTATGCCATATCATATATTAGCTGAATATGCAAATGAGAGTAGGCTCCGGTTGTACTTGCTCTAGGCGTGGGTGCAGGGAGAATAGCTATATAAAATAATTGATAGTAATTATAATAGTGTGAGTTACAGCGGGCAAACATTGTCTCCACATGGATGGGTAGCTGTACCATTTGTAGGAACCTCTCAAAATATTCAATTTAATCATTAGATAATTATACAAGAACCCCTGAACATTTTTTTTTAAATCTCATTGCTAATTAAATCACATGATCTAACAAGCTGAATAGGACCTACAGATAGGAACCCAGTGTATTTAAGATAATTACCAATGGGAGACATAGTCATCTTACCTGACATACACCCAAATGTCAGTTCAGTACATTGGTTTGTTTGCCCGCAGAGACCCATAAATAGTAACAATTAGTAACTGTAACTCACGCTATTCTAATTGATCTGGGTAACTAAAGAATAGATAGATGACTACCAGCTCTTGGTGTGAAATGGCCCAAATCTAATTATATCCCAAGGTAATAAGGTTTTGTTTTCACCCCTTAGACTATTCATCTATTAGACCACAAATACTTCAAGTGTTGATAGCCTCATATAATGCCATCTCACCGTAACCACATTACCTGTACCTGTACTGTAACTTGTTCTTCAGGTACACTTTCACCAATCTTAACCTCTCTAGTATCTTACCACACTCATGGTGGTTTGTACATGTAACCTTGGCATGAGGCAGGTACTAGATTTTCCCATGAAACCTTGTATTGGCTAGATAAGGGTACTGTTGATATACAAAGATAACAAACATAATTAGATAAAACACATTCCCATGGACAGATTTATTAGTTCTTGACCAATAAACAGTCACTTGTGGCTACTTATGAATCCTTATTATCTCTGCTCTATAAACAGTAAGTATGCGCATTAGTTTGTCAATTAGTTCACTCATTAATTAGGAGGCCATTTCTTAAGGCACTACGACTGCACACAGCCCATACACTTTAGAACCTCAAGAAATAGTGCCAGTAATCATAGGTAGTGCCCTACGGCTACTCCATACGATCAACCCTTATTGAACAAGTAATCAATGGATAACTCATGATGCGTGTGTGTTAGTGAAGGATAATGACATGAGGCCGTAGGCCGAGTGTTATTAGCCTTTGCTAACACACACAAGTCATGAGTTATCCATTGACTACTTATTTTATACCACGAAACCAATAAATAATCAATATTATACCAATAAATTCAAGTTGAAAAAAAAAATTATTCCCCCTCCCCGGGACTCGATGCCAGCCATTGTGTGTACACAATCGGTACATACACCTCCTCGCCCGGCAGCGGACAGCGACAGCGCACACGGTGAAAAAAGATGCGTCCGGGGCGGGATTTAAACCGTGTACCTCACGCGGCTGAGCGCAAAGCGCTAACCGCTAGACCACCGCGCCTTCTCCGTTCACTGCGTCTCGCGGTTATGTTTGTGTATAATACACCTCCTCGCCCGGCAGCGGACAGCAACAGCGCACACGGCTTTGTATCATATCGAGATGTGGTTCGAACCGAGCATTTCTTGTCAGTCCTTGTGGCGCAGTGCATAAGGAGTTGGATTTGGGATGTGAGACTGCAGGTTCGATCCCTACCCTGGCCTGGAAAATTTCGTGGGTTTTAACATGTAACATATGACATGGGAGGACATGAGAGGCATGCTGTTATCCTGGATAACAGCACGCCTTACATGGATAACAGCACGCCTTACATGGATAACAGCACGCCTTACAAAATTGATGTTACAGCCTGTAGGGTGTGCAATATCGACAGATATGTGTATGGGAATAGCCACCAAAAAGCACTGAGTAACCAAGAAATCGTGGTATAAGTAGTTATATCATAGCATTTGGTAGGGGCAGACACTACATGACCAATATCATTTGGCGGTAATGTCTCTAAATAAAGGGTCCACACTATGACTTGAAGTTAAACAGTCATAGGTGGTTAGGAAATGGCCTGCTGGTATCAAGTTAATCATATGACTGACTTGTGCTTGTGCTGCAGGGCATTCTCTTGGACGTTCTGTGATGCTCTTCTCAGTCTACAATCTTTAAAAGGTGAATCTATGTTCACATGAAGACAGTCCAAGAATGTAGTACAGCAGGAAGTTCATACCATGGTTTACAAGGCTCAGTCAATGGATAATTCTGAAAATTAGGATTTGAATATTTGCTATATGTGTTCTTAGTGACTCTGATATTGTAGAGATGGAAAGGAGTATTCATTTTGGTAAGGTAGCCCCCTTAAAGACAGCACACACATCAAACATTGTCATAGTCAGACTGCTGCTAAGACTGGCAGATTTTATTTGCCTAGATCTCTGTTGCTTGATTTTAAATTTGCTTTGGATACAGATCTTTCCATGCATTAATGCATTAAGGACACACCCACACACACACATATATATATATATATATATATATATATATATATATATATATATATATATATATATATATATATATATATGTATAATGCAGTACACATATCTATTTAGCACTAAATCAATTGTGTCACTCTGATTTCCTGATCCAAAAGGCTGACAGACAGACCTCTTATATCTACAACAATGATGTGTCCAGTGAAAAATAGTGGAAGATCAAGTATACATATCGTATCAAATAGCATTAGAATCAGAAAAAAACAGCTTTCCTTTGGTACATATAAGTGAAGAGAAAAAAGATTTTGAGTGACAGATGTCCAGAGTCAGGCAAAGCTAAATTCCCTGAAAAAATATATACCTTTTTTGATCGATTTTAAACTAAAGACCAATTGATATATTTACAACTGCCAAAATCAAGGTTTCCGACCAGTTATAATCCTCGATTGTAAATAGGATGAGGCATATGTATCCCTGCATTGGACACATCAAAAAGAAACAGGGTTATACAAGAGGGTTACTTATTTAAAAGCATTCTCTGTAAAAAAAAAAAAAAAACAAAAAAAAAAAAAAAAAAATTTCTAGACTTGTGCATACATTTAGGCCCTTATGCATTCACTGTGTAGGCTAAGCAATAAAACCACACTTGTTCATTGTAGACAAGATGTAAACGTTCGGATCTAAATAAACTCAAAATGGTATACCTTTCTTTGACCAATTTCAAAGGGCAGTTTGTAAGAGTTAACTTTTGTCTATATGATGTCAGATTAGAGCTGAAGGTGGCCCTCTGTAAGATGTAAGATTGTTTGAAGCATGGCACAGGTAGAAATATTAGTGATAGTCAAATCAGGGACCTGTTTCAAAACCACTATCAGTAGACATATTAGTCCGTAGTGTTTCAGAAGTTGCTATATCAAATATAGGGCCTCAGATTACACTTTTATGGTTGCTACATTAAAAATCTAAGGGTATCCTCTTTTTTTTTTTTTTTTAGCAAAGTACATCATGCTTGTGGCAATGTGCATTGTCACATGATTCATACCCTGAAATTTTAGGACTTAATATGTTTTTGGACCAAAGATATAGAATATCTTTATCTTTTCATAGCCTTCGAAATATCATCGGTGTTTTAGCGCACCATTACAGACAACTTTGCTCTATTAGTAATCCATGCTATATCTAGCTATATCAATATATTCTCCTTGGTGTATGGGTGCTATCTTTTCAAATGTTATAGGGGGCCATACAAGCCCCTATACAGAAAGGAAAATGGATGCTCTAGCCCCACCATACTTTATGCCTGAGCAGGACAATGATGGTCATGTGATAGGAAACATCCACTACACATGTATGGGGATTTACCATTCCACAAGCAATACAGACTACCCACACAGATATGTCTGGACCTTGTAGCTGTTTTCATAGACTGGAATCCCAAAGATTATGTTGGCAATGGAGGAGCCATTTTGTTTGGGGATCGTGTAAGATGCTATGTGATAGATTATATATGTAGCAAAATACCTCCCACAATTATAAGGGTGTCTATGTCACACCCTTTTACTTTTTAAGTCTTTCAATTACCAAATACATTAATTAAAATATACCAAACCAACTGCACCTCCATCCTACTATTGATAACTGAGTGATGATATTATATCCCCATATTGACTGAGAATATATCGCTTTTTTCCAGTTTTGCCTTGCTTTGCAGTACCTAGCGACCGGGTTGGTCCACTATGAATGTATGGGGAAACAGATATGCCTGGAACTCCTACACAGAAAGTTTTTCTTAGTCAAATACGACTAACCATCAGTCAAATTGCCCAACTTGCCTTGGCATCCCTGATTTTGACTAATCTTATACAACCCCTACAACAGCCATATACAGTAGATGGCGTTAGTGTTGAGCAGGTCAAATTGATCCTAGGTTGCAGAACACTAATTGATGGGAGGTGGCAGCAGGAGACACTTTGTAGCTCCGCACTGAAGGGTGTTGTACAATGATTATTGGTCTAAAATCTGACAGTGGGTAGGCAAACCAGGTATCAAATTAATCCTTAGGGTGTATATTAATCGATTTGAGTGTTATTTAGGCTGATATTTGATGGTAAGTTGAGGGGGGTGCACTCTATTTAATTAGAGAATGTATTTAAATCATTCACTGCAAAACCCCCAAATCTGGGTATGTCCGCACTCTAAGGCCTATAGCAAAAAAGTTAATCACATTGTACCACATGCCATGGCCCTAAATTATTGGGAAAAATGTATATCTACAAGAAAATAATAGTGGCTAAGCCCAGATACTTGCACAAGTATTTTATTTTCGCCCAAAAGCTATATAGGCCAACAGTGGAAAAATAATTAGTGTTCTGCAGCCTCCTACTACAGGGGCATGAGTAGTTCCTCTGTTACTCACCAGATGCTGGCCCTACCACTGACCTGTTAGAGCTGTAGTCTACACAGGGTGACCCAACTAATGTGATGGTTTACAATGCGTTTGACTTAATTCAAATGGTGAGTATAAGCAACATATACCAAATCAGCAATGGAGCTTTGGGCCATGCTTGGCCCAATATGAGCCGACATTGGCCCAATATAAGCAGACATTGGTCCAATGTACTACTAATATTCTCCGATACCACCCCAACAAATGACGTCAGTGACGTCATCATGACGTCAGTGACGTCATGACACTGACATACCTTGGTGGGTGGTACAGATAAGGACTGTTATCATATCTGGTAGTGGAGATTAAGGGTATTACCAAGGATAACAAGGGGATTAGTACGCTAATCTGAGGTTAACAATGTTATGAACTGTTATCATATCTGGTAGTGGAGATTAGGTATAGATTAAGGGTATTACCCAGGATAACAATGGGATTAGTATGTTAACCTGAGATTAACAATGTTATGTTTATGTAATATACTCTGTAAGGTGATATAGATAATTGCATAAAAGATTTAGCTACATCATACTCCAAAAAAGAAAAAAAAGAAGGGGGGCGGGGGTATAAATGAAAAATAGACAATGTAATTATATAAGATCACACAGTAGCTTATAAAAGTAGTGAATTAGGTTGTTGAAATTTAGTTTATTACTCCAACATGTCAACGACAGGAGTATTGTCAGCTGTTGAATGGAGAGGTGATGCTGAAGGCCATGATTATATTCCATGGTGGGAAACTCAGAGCTTGCTTCCATTTAAGCCATGTAGTAGTATATGTGTAAGTGGTACTACAGGTAGTGGAAAAACCTTTTGGGTTTATAAACTGTTGAGAAATATCAAAGGTATGTTTGTTGAAGATCCACCACATACTATATTGTATTGTTATGGTGTGTATCAGGATACCTTTGACGAGATGGAAAGAGAGATTCCAAACATAACCTTTCACAAGGGACTACCTGATGCAGAACTGTTGGACGAGATATCAGCAAATGGAAAACATAATTTGATTATTCTTGATGACCTGGCACGTAAAGTGGTAAAGAATGATGACATGGAAGAATTGTTTACTCAAGGATGCCACCATAAAGACTTTTCAGTTATTTACATACTGCAGAACTTGTATCAGAAAGGTCCGAATGCAAGGACAATTGCACTGAATACATGGTACCAAGTTTTGTTTAGAAATCTTAGAGACGTTTCTCAAATTAGTACAATGGGTAGACAGATGTTTCCACGGAATGCAGAAGTACTAAGAGAGGCATATGAGGATGCCACAGGAAAACCCTATGGTTATTTGGTCATAGATAATACACCTCATAGTAATGTGAAGTACAGGCTACGAACTAGGATATTTCCTAATGAGGACCCTATTGTGTATGTTCCAAAAGTATAAATACTGTATACAGGAGTATTTTACATTTCATTGATGAAGTAGGAGTCGCTATGAGTAAACGTCTCAAGACCAACTCAGCACTGATTAGTTTTTTGTTGAGTAAGATACCTTACACGCAATTTCTTCAGGTGTTGAATACACTGAATGGCGAGCAAGTCAACACGATAAGTGAAATAGCAGCAAACGTTTTATATGGGAATATACCTGTGTCTGATCATTTCAAGAGGAAACTTAGTAGGTACAGATCCAAAATTGACTACATTGGTGACTCTAAAACAAGTTTAAAGAAAAAGAAAGACTTTATACTAAAGGAGGCAAAACTTGTTAAATTGATACTACAAGCAGCTGAAGCAATACTGAAAACTCTTTTACAATGAGCACACAAAAGATGGTTCTTGTTCCAGTAGACAAGTATGAGAGAATGAAACGTGCCAGTGGAGTAACAAAAACAACAACAACAACAACAGCAATATTAACAGCCCCTGCAGATACACTACCAGGACAGGTAAATGAGGTAATAGAAGATGAAGAGGAAACACACATGGGGCTAGACAAGGATAAAATTATTGACTCTCTACCAAAAATGTACAAGTCCAAAGGTCGAGCTTTATTAAACTACATAGAGAATGGTAACGTGTTGACCTGGAATGAAAAGGGAGAGATTTTGTATAATGGTAGAAGGATAGCAAATAGTCACATTGTAGACCTGCTGAAGGATGCTATGAGGGAATACAAAGGCTTCGATCCTATTGGACAAACAGAATTTTACCAAGGTTTATCAGAGTCTAACGTACCTTTACTGCTTTTGGACAACAAAAAAAATAGGACAAAGGTGTTAGAAGGCAAGTCTCGTTCACCCGTTAAATCAAATTTAAAAAGGGAGTGGATACACATATAAATACAAAGAATGAGACTGTAGTCTTTACCAGACAGCAATGGAGGACCAGTTGAGACAGAGGTATAACACACCATCAACTCCTGGAAGTTTTCAAGGACCCAGTAAAGTGTATCAGAGTGCCAAAGCAGATGGATTTAATGTAAAGAAACAAGAAGTAGACGAAGCCCTGCAAAAAGAACTATCATATACTTTAAACAGATCTGTGGTTAGAAAATTTCCAAGGAATCGAGTTGTGGTCGAGGGCTTAGATTCGCAGTGGGACATGGATCTGGCAGATCTTGCTTTGTTGAACAAGGAAAATGATGGCTACAAGTATTTTCTTCTTATGATCGACATTTTTAGTCGCTATGTTTGGGTACGGCCTTTAAAAACCAAGAAGCCAGAAGAGGTGATTGCTGCAATGAAAGAAATATTTGAAGAGGGGCGTCAACCAAAGGTGATAAGAAGTGACAAGGGTGGCGAGTTTACCAGTAAGAAAACAAGAGACTTTTTGAAGAAAAATGGGGTTCACTTTTTCACGACTATGAGTGAAACCAAAGGGAACTATGCAGAACGAGCCATTAAAACTGTGAAATCGAAGCTATATCGATACGTAGTGGCAAACAACAGGTTGAGATACATCGATGTCCTACAAGATATAGTTAAGAGTTACAACAATACAACTCACAGCAGTCTTGGAATACCACCATCAGCTGTAAACAAAGATAATGAAAATGAGGTTAGATATGAACAATACTTGAGGCGTCCAAAGAAGAAACCTAAATTTCAGCCTTACAAGTTTAAAGTAGGTGACCAAGTACGTATATCCTCCACGAGAGAAAAGTTTGACAGAGAATATGACCAGAAATGGAGTGGAGAAGTGTTCATTGTCAACAGTAGGAGGAGGAGAGAGGAAATACCCATTTATACCCTGGAAGACTGGAATTCTGAACCTATAAAAGGTACATTCTACCAACAGGAGCTTCAGAAAGTGTCTGTTTCTGACGACGACCTGTTCAGAATAGAAAAATTCCTGAAAAGAAGAAGACGTAACAAGAAATCAGAAGTGTACGTGAAGTTTAAGCACTGGCCAAACAAGTTCAACAGGTGGATTCCCGAAGAAGAAACTGTGGACATATGAATGACATATACTTGTTTATATCGAGTACAGACTCGAGGGAATATCATCCTGAAAATACTGTAAATGATTTTACGGTGAGGTTACCTAAAACCATTTATTTACTGGGTGACACTTGGACATGTGCTTTAAGAGATATTAAATGTCAAAATCCAAATAACCGAGACATTTATGTATTTTGCGACATCGTAGAAGACTCGTGTGTGCTTGATGGACAAAGGCCTATACTACAATACATTCCAGCGGATGAAAGTAGTCCAAAGGTAACCACGATACAAAGCTTTGATTCATCCATTTGTGTTAAGGTATCAAGACATCGATTGGATACTTTGCGAGTGTATATAAGAAATGAGGAAATGAAGGAGATACCATTAACTGGAGAACGGACGACCTGTACACTACACTTACAGAAAACATGAGTGAAAGTGACTGGGACAAACATTTTAAGGACATGCAAAATGGAAAGTTATACCCTGATAAAAATGGGGTATGGCGCCTGTTGTCTAACACAAGTTCAGATCCAAAAAGAGTCAGGGTAAATATCATAAGTCCTACTCAACAGGCTGTTAACCGTGCAAGATCACGAGTTAATTCAAAGAGAGGCACTAAACAGGAGAGATCAACTTCCAGTTATCAAGCACGTAAACCTATAAAAAGGTTATCACCAAAGAAATCTGCCCAGAACACAAAGGATAGTCGTCAAACTAAGAAGACTAGTACAAAGACACCAAAGACAACAGTAACCATTAGAAAGAAGAGAAAGTCTGCAGTTAACACCACTACATCACTGAGAGGAAAGCGTAAGACTGCATTTTGAGGAAATGTCTGGCCATAATAATGGGCTTGCATTGTTTTACAAACCTATGGAAGAAAAGGGAGTGGAAAGTGTAGAATGGCTTGAACACCGACCTGTGGGCCAATTGACTACAGATGGACCGCTGGAATTTAACATTCCTGGAAACAGTACTAAGTATATTGACATGAGCAAGACTCGAATCAAAGTGAAATGCAAGATAACTCAGGCTGATGGAAGTGACATACCTGACTGGAGACCGGTGGGAGAAAAAGGGACAACACCTGCAGCTGCAAAAGTTGGACCGACAAACTTAACTCTTCAGAGTTTATGGAGACAGGTTGACGTTAGTGTTCAGCAGCAAATTATTTCACCTGAAATAGCTTCTCGTTATATTTTTAAGGCATACATAGAGACCCTTTTAATGTATTGTGTTGGCGCTAAAAATACACAACTTCGAACTCAACTGTACATTAAGGACACTGGCAATGTAGATGACGCAGACCCTGTTGGGGGTACCAACAGTGGTCTAATTATGAGGTCCATGTTATTCGAAAAGAGTAAAATTGTAGAGTTAGAAGGCCCTGTTTATAATGATATCTGTCAACAAGATCGTTATATATTAAACTCTGTACATGTAAATTTTAAGTTTTGGCAAAATGATAATAGGTTTCGAATAATGAGTTCAAACCCAGGAGCAGATTACAAAATTAAAATTGTTGATGCCACTCTGAAAATTTGTATGATTGATGTTGCACCGAAAGCTCTCATGAAAATTGAAAAAACATTACTTGATGGGCCAGCAGAATATTTCTATGACCGTACTGATGTAAAAGCTTATGGAATACCCGCGGGTCAGTTTGGTACAACTATAGATGATATGTATCAGGGGGATATTCCCAATCGTCTTGTAGTAGGCCTTGTCTCCTCAAAGGGATATACTGGCGACTATGCTACAAACGGTCTAAGTTTTAAGCACTACAATGCAAACTTTGTAAGTTTTTATGTAGATGGAAAATCTGTACCGGCAGAACCGTTGACTCCAAATTACAGTACTTCAAGCTACACCTCGGCTTACATGACGTTGTTTGCTGACAGATATATGGAAAATTATGGCAATGACATTAGTCTCAGTGAATATCCCAATGGATATTGTCTTTATGTGTTTGATGTGTGTCAAGGTCAATGTGAAAAGTATAGGAAAAAAAGATTAAAAGGTCATTCAAGGTTCGAGATTAAGTTTAAAGAAGCATTGCCTGAGGCTGTTACCATGATTGTTTATGCAATCTTTCCAGGACTTCTACATATAGACGAAGTCAGGAACATTAAGATACATTAAGTCACAATGTGTTAATTGTCATAATAAAATTATGGTTGTATATTGATAATTTTACTGGTAAGGTCAAGGTTGAAACACAGGGTGGTCTGCCATTACTTTGGGTCATTATGACAAAGGTTCCCAATCTAATCACCTAACATCAAAATGAACAAGGCATACAGACATGGTAAGACCACTTATTTTAGAGTTTTTTCAGCCAAATGTCTAAGTAAAAGGAGAAAAAGACCGTTCTGATTGACAAAATATATATTTACTTTTTATTTCCTTGGATACATATAATCTGCCTACAATGTCTACTGGTAAGATGAAAATATGAATACAAAAATAATCTACAAAACTGTTTTCTTTGAATGAATAAAAATGGAGTATCAAAAACACATGTCTCTGTTTTCTATAACATTAGAGTAACATGGCATCATATAGTAATATACATGATATGAAATATCTAACTATCTATGGCTATTAATACATAATTTACCCTACCTCTGGACTACAAAAAAAAAAAGGCAAAGCAATGTACCGTTTTATTACATTACAGTAACTTGGCATCATAAGGTAACAAACAATATACCGTTTTATAACATTACAGTAATGTGGCATCAAACAGTAATATACATAATATAAAATATCTTGCTATCTATGGCTACAAATATATGATTTACCATACGTCTTGACTACAAAAAGAGAAAATAGCTGCTTCCTGTAATACAAGTGAATCATTTACAAACAACTTTTTTTACCACTATTCAATATATTATCTACCATGAAACAATAATCTTTACTTCCTAAAGTCAGAACAACTAAGACATAATCTCTAGTATTAAAATAACTGGGGGGCTAACCAGTCATAAAGATTTGTGTATCATATCATGGCTTCACAAAATATACTTCTGATGGAATGATCATGAAAAAAAAAAGAGATCCATTTAGCAAAACAATATACTTCTAATGGAATAATCAAGCTGTCATAGCTGTTTGAGATTCAAGAGTCAAAAACACTGGTTAATCAGTATTCAACGGTCAAAGTGTCACACATCCTGGACTAATCAGCACCAAAAAGTTTCTAATTAATACTGCCTCTGGAATGTCAGGAGTGTCATGAAACCTGCATCAAATCAGCACCAAAAAGTGTCTCACCACTACTACCTCATACTGTTTGCAACTTTGACTTACTGAGTGAAACCTTAATAATACTGATCAGAACATTTTATCGATGTCACCTATTTGTCTTTTTGGAAGACAGACAAATAACTGCTCAGCATCTGTTGGAATGTCAGGTGCCTCCTTTACCACCACCCCCAACAAAAAAGGAAAAACCTGACATTCCAACAGATGCTGAGCAGTTATTTGTCTGTCTTCCAAAAAGACAAATAGGTGACATCGATAAAATGTTCTGATCAGTATTATTAAGGTTTCACTCAGTAAGTCAAAGTTGCAAACAGTATGAGGTAGTAGTGGTGAGACACTTTTTGGTGCTGATTTGATGCAGGTTTCATGACACTCCTGACATTCCAGAGGCAGTATTAATTAGAAACTTTTTGGTGCTGATTAGTCCAGGATGTGTGACACTTTGACCGTTGAATACTGATTAACCAGTGTTTTTGACTCTTGAATCTCAAACAGCTATGACAGCTTGATTATTCCATTAGAAGTATATTGTTTTGCTAAATGGATCTCTTTTTTTTTTCATGATCATTCCATCAGAAGTGTATTTTGTGAAGCCATGATATGATACACAAATCTTTATGACTGGTTAGCCCCCCAGTTATTTTAATACTAGAGATTATGTCTTAGTTGTTCTGACTTTAGGAAGTAAAGATTATTGTTTCATGGTAGATAATATATTGAATAGTGGTAAAAAAAGTTGTTTGTAAATGATTCACTTGTATTACAGGAAGCAGCTATTTTCTCTTTTTGTAGTCAAGACGTATGGTAAATCATATATTTGTAGCCATAGATAGCAAGATATTTTATATTATGTATATTACTGTTTGATGCCACATTACTGTAATGTTATAAAACGGTATATTGTTTGTTACCTTATGATGCCAAGTTACTGTAATGTAATAAAACGGTACATTGCTTTGCCTTTTTTTTTTTTGTAGTCCAGAGGTAGGGTAAATTATGTATTTATAGCCATAGATAGTTAGATATTTCATATCATGTATATTACTATATGATGCCATGTTACTCTAATGTTATAGAAAACAGAGACATGTGTTTTTGATACTCCATTTTTATTCATTCAAAGAAAACAGTTTTGTAGATTATTTTTGTATTCATATTTTCATCTTACCAGTAGACATTGTTGGCAGATTATATGTATCCAAGGAAATAAAAAGTAAATATATATTTTGTCAATCAGAACGGTCTTTTTCTCCTTTTACTTAGACATTTGGCTGAAAAAACTCTAAAATAAGTGGTCTTACCATGTCTGTATGCCTTGTTCATTTTGATGTTAGGTGATTAGATTGGGAACCTTTGTCATAATGACCCAAAGTAATGGCAGACCACCCTGTGTTTCAACCTTGACCTTACCAGTAAAATTATCAATATACAACCATAATTTTATTATGACAATTAACACATTGTGACTTAATGTATCTTAATGTTCCTGACTTCGTCTATATGTAGAAGTCCTGGAAAGATTGCATAAACAATCATGGTAACAGCCTCAGGCAATGCTTCTTTAAACTTAATCTCGAACCTTGAATGACCTTTTAATCTTTTTTTCCTATACTTTTCACATTGACCTTGACACACATCAAACACATAAAGACAATATCCATTGGGATATTCACTGAGACTAATGTCATTGCCATAATTTTCCATATATCTGTCAGCAAACAACGTCATGTAAGCCGAGGTGTAGCTTGAAGTACTGTAATTTGGAGTCAACGGTTCTGCCGGTACAGATTTTCCATCTACATAAAAACTTACAAAGTTTGCATTGTAGTGCTTAAAACTTAGACCGTTTGTAGCATAGTCGCCAGTATATCCCTTTGAGGAGACAAGGCCTACTACAAGACGATTGGGAATATCCCCCTGATACATATCATCTATAGTTGTACCAAACTGACCGGCGGGTATTCCATAAGCTTTTACATCAGTACGGTCATAGAAATATTCTGCTGGCCCATCAAGTAATGTTTTTTCAATTTTCATGAGAGCTTTCGGTGCAACATCAATCATACAAATTTTCAGAGTGGCATCAACAATTTTAATTTTGTAATCTGCTCCTGGGTTTGAACTCATTATTCGAAACCTATTATCATTTTGCCAAAACTTAAAATTTACATGTACAGAGTTTAATATATAACGATCTTGTTGACAGATATCATTATAAACAGGGCCTTCTAACTCTACAATTTTACTCTTTTCGAATAACATGGACCTCATAATTAGACCACTGTTGGTACCCCCAACAGGGTCTGCGTCATCTACATTGCCAGTGTCCTTAATGTACAGTTGAGTTCGAAGTTGTGTATTTTTAGCGCCAACACAATACATCAAAAGGGTCTCTATGTATGCCTTAAAAATATAACGAGAAGCTATTTCAGGTGAAATAATTTGCTGCTGAACACTAACGTCAACCTGTCTCCATAAACTCTGAAGAGTTAAGTTTGTTGGTCCAACTTTTGCAGCTGCAGGTGTTGTCCCTTTTTCTCCCACCGGTCTCCAGTCAGGTATGTCACTTCCATCAGCCTGAGTTATCTTGCATTTCACTTTGATTCGAGTCTTGCTCATGTCAATATACTTAGTACTGTTTCCAGGAATGTTAAATTCCAGCGGTCCATCTGTAGTCAATTGGCCCACAGGTCGGTGTTCAAGCCATTCTACACTTTCCACTCCCTTTTCTTCCATAGGTTTGTAAAACAATGCAAGCCCATTATTATGGCCAGACATTTCCTCAAAATGCAGTCTTACGCTTTCCTCTCAGTGATGTAGTGGTGTTAACTGCAGACTTTCTCTTCTTTCTAATGGTCACTGTTGTCTTTGGTGTCTTTGTACTAGTCTTCTTAGTTTGACGACTATCCTTTGTGTTCTGGGCAGATTTCTTTGGTGATAACCTTTTTATAGGTTTACGTGCTTGATAACTGGAAGTTGATCTCTCCTGTTTAGTGCCTCTCTTTGAACTAACTCGTGATCTTGCACGGTTAACAGCCTGTTGAGTAGGACTTATGATATTTACCCTGACTCTTTTTGGATCTGAACTTGTGTTAGACAACAGGCGCCATACCCCATTTTTATCAGGGTATAACTTTCCATTTTGCATGTCCTTAAAATGTTTGTCCCAGTCACTTTCACTCATGTTTTCTGTAAGTGTAGTGTACAGGTCGTCCGTTCTCCAGTTAATGGTATCTCCTTCATTTCCTCATTTCTTATATACACTCGCAAAGTATCCAATCGATGTCTTGATACCTTAACACAAATGGATGAATCAAAGCTTTGTATCGTGGTTACCTTTGGACTACTTTCATCCGCTGGAATGTATTGTAGTATAGGCCTTTGTCCATCAAGCACACACGAGTCTTCTACGATGTCGCAAAATACATAAATGTCTCGGTTATTTGGATTTTGACATTTAATATCTCTTAAAGCACATGTCCAAGTGTCACCCAGTAAATAAATGGTTTTAGGTAACCTCACCGTAAAATCATTTACAGTATTTTCAGGATGATATTCCCTCGAGTCTGTACTCGATATAAACAAGTATATGTCATTCATATGTCCACAGTTTCTTCTTCGGGAATCCACCTGTTGAACTTGTTTGGCCAGTGCTTAAACTTCACGTACACTTCTGATTTCTTGTTACGTCTTCTTCTTTTCAGGAATTTTTCTATTCTGAACAGGTCGTCGTCAGAAACAGACACTTTCTGAAGCTCCTGTTGGTAGAATGTACCTTTTATAGGTTCAGAATTCCAGTCTTCCAGGGTATAAATGGGTATTTCCTCTCTCCTCCTCCTACTGTTGACAATGAACACTTCTCCACTCCATTTCTGGTCATATTCTCTGTCAAACTTTTCTCTCGTGGAGGATATACGTACTTGGTCACCTACTTTAAACTTGTAAGGCTGAAATTTAGGTTTCTTCTTTGGACGCCTCAAGTATTGTTCATATCTAACCTCATTTTCATTATCTTTGTTTACAGCTGATGGTGGTATTCCAAGACTGCTGTGAGTTGTATTGTTGTAACTCTTAACTATATCTTGTAGGACATCGATGTATCTCAACCTGTTGTTTGCCACTACGTATCGATATAGCTTCGATTTCACAGTTTTAATGGCTCGTTCTGCATAGTTCCCTTTGGTTTCACTCATAGTCGTGAAAAAGTGAACCCCATTTTTCTTCAAAAAGTCTCTTGTTTTCTTACTGGTAAACTCGCCACCCTTGTCACTTCTTATCACCTTTGGTTGACGCCCCTCTTCAAATATTTCTTTCATTGCAGCAATCACCTCTTCTGGCTTCTTGGTTTTTAAAGGCCGTACCCAAACATAGCGACTAAAAATGTCAATCATAAGAAGAAAATACTTGTAGCCATCATTTTCCTTGTTCAACAAAGCAAGATCTGCCAGATCCATGTCCCACTGCGAATCTAAGCCCTCGACCACAACTCGATTCCTTGGAAATTTTCTAACCACAGATCTGTTTAAAGTATATGATAGTTCTTTTTGCAGGGCTTCGTCTACTTCTTGTTTCTTTACATTAAATCCATCTGCTTTGGCACTCTGATACACTTTACTGGGTCCTTGAAAACTTCCAGGAGTTGATGGTGTGTTATACCTCTGTCTCAACTGGTCCTCCATTGCTGTCTGGTAAAGACTACAGTCTCATTCTTTGTATTTATATGTGTATCCACTCCCTTTTTAAATTTGATTTAACGGGTGAACGAGACTTGCCTTCTAACACCTTTGTCCTATTTTTTTTGTTGTCCAAAAGCAGTAAAGGTACGTTAGACTCTGATAAACCTTGGTAAAATTCTGTTTGTCCAATAGGATCGAAGCCTTTGTATTCCCTCATAGCATCCTTCAGCAGGTCTACAATGTGACTATTTGCTATCCTTCTACCATTATACAAAATCTCTCCCTTTTCATTCCAGGTCAACACGTTACCATTCTCTATGTAGTTTAATAAAGCTCGACCTTTGGACTTGTACATTTTTGGTAGAGAGTCAATAATTTTATCCTTGTCTAGCCCCATGTGTGTTTCCTCTTCATCTTCTATTACCTCATTTACCTGTCCTGGTAGTGTATCTGCAGGGGCTGTTGATATTGCTGTTGTTGTTGTTGTTGTTTTTGTTACTCCACTGGCACGTTTCATTCTCTCATACTTGTCTACTGGAACAAGAACCATCTTTTGTGTGCTCATTGTAAAAGAGTTTTCAGTATTGCTTCAGCTGCTTGTAGTATCAATTTAACAAGTTTTGCCTCCTTTAGTATAAAGTCTTTCCTTTTCTTTAAACTTGTTTTAGAGTCACCAATGTAGTCAATTTTGGATCTGTACCTACTAAGTTTCCTCTTGAAATGATCAGACACAGGTATATTCCCATATAAAACATTTGCTGCTATTTCACTTATCGTGTTGACTTGCTCGCCATTCAGTGTATTCAACACCTGAAGAAATTGCGTGTAAGGTATCTTACTCAACAAAAAACTAATCAGTGCTGAGTTGGTCTTGAGACGTTTACTCATAGCGACTCCTACTTCATCAATGAAATGTAAAATACTCCTGTATACAGTATTTATACTTTTGGAACATACACAATAGGGTCCTCATTAGGAAATATCCTAGTTCGTAGCCTGTACTTCACATTACTATGAGGTGTATTATCTATGACCAAATAACCATAGGGTTTTCCTGTGGCATCCTCATATGCCTCTCTTAGTACTTCTGCATTCCGTGGAAACATCTGTCTACCCATTGTACTAATTTGAGAAACGTCTCTAAGATTTCTAAACAAAACTTGGTACCATGTATTCAGTGCAATTGTCCTTGCATTCGGACCTTTCTGATACAAGTTCTGCAGTATGTAAATAACTGAAAAGTCTTTATGGTGGCATCCTTGAGTAAACAATTCTTCCATGTCATCATTCTTTACCACTTTACGTGCCAGGTCATCAAGAATAATCAAATTATGTTTTCCATTTGCTGATATCTCGTCCAACAGTTCTGCATCAGGTAGTCCCTTGTGAAAGGTTATGTTTGGAATCTCTCTTTCCATCTCGTCAAAGGTATCCTGATACACACCATAACAATACAATATAGTATGTGGTGGATCTTCAACAAACATACCTTTGATATTTCTCAACAGTTTATAAACCCAAAAGGTTTTTCCACTACCTGTAGTACCACTTACACATATACTACTACATGGCTTAAATGGAAGCAAGCTCTGAGTTTCCCACCATGGAATATAATCATGGCCTTCAGCATCACCTCTCCATTCAACAGCTGACAATACTCCTGTCGTTGACATGTTGGAGTAATAAACTAAATTTCAACAACCTAATTCACTACTTTTATAAGCTACTGTGTGATCTTATATAATTACATTGTCTATTTTTCATTTATACCCCCGCCCCCCTTCTTTTTTTTCTTTTTTGGAGTATGATGTAGCTAAATCTTTTATGCAATTATCTATATCACCTTACAGAGTATATTACATAGACATAACATTGTTAATCTCATGTTAACATACTAATCCCATTGTTATCCTGGGTAATACCCTTAATCTATACCTAATCTCCACTACCAGATATGATAACAGTTCATAACATTGTTAACCTCAGATTAGCGTACTAATCCCCTTGTTATCCTTGGTAATACCCTTAATCTCCACTACCAGATATGATAACAGTCCTTATCTGTACCACCCACCAAGGTATGTCAGTGTCATGACGTCACTGACGTCATGATGACGTCACTGACGTCATTTGTTGGGGTGGTATCGGAGAACATTAGTAGTCAATGTATCCTTGCTACCTGGGTTTGATCCACTCCCCACAAATCATTGTCTCATCATTTATGAAGCATGTGAAGTGCCTCACATCATTTTGCTTTAGAACCCTTGAGTCAAGTTACTTCTATCTTGTGGTGGCCTTGGCCAATGATTGCAGACAAAGTCTTTGTTACAAGTTGACTTGTTGACAGGTTTATTGCTGAAGTAGCCACAGGAGGCCTAATCCCCTTTGGTAGACACTTATTTCCTATGGTTGTCACAGTAGCACATAGTAACACACAAATGTCCTCAGGTAATATAACATTTCAGCATAGAGTCCATTGAACATAACTGTGTGCAATAACATTCAGTAGTCCAACCTTAGCATGGATATATCCTTCAGGGTAATCTGGTATAATAACCTTCAGGGTAATAACCTGTACAAAGAATATTGCCTCCTCTTAGTCCTCAGGTACAAAGTCCAGTATATCAGCAAGGTAGTCCATAGGGTTGATGTGAACAGCACAGATCAGATGTAGTGATTGAGGAGGAGGAGAGAGGGACCTGCTTTTATATGCTATCTAAAGGCTGAGATCAGAGTCTCACATCATCCAGAAGTATGAGGTCAGACTGATGTCAGATAGGGAGACAAACAGGTGACTGATGATATCAGCTAAAAGGATGAAGTAAGCACACTGAATGGTACACACATGAGACAAGTATGACATCAGCAGGCATGAGATCAGCCAGTTTATATGTTCCAAGAATGCTGATGTAGGATTACCACATAATACTAGGTCATTGAAACATACAACCATCAACATACCTTTACTGTACTTTGATTCTAACCCATTTAGTTATAAACTATGACATTCTCAATGTTACAGATATAACCAGAAAATACAAACTTTATTTTATGACAATCTATACAACCCTACTGTATTCTTTACCTTACACTACATTCCCGGCCCCTTAAATGTGAACCTTAGAAGTGAACATTTACAATCCCTTTTAACCTTTACAATTATCAAAAAACAAGTTTAACCATACAGAAATGATTACAGTATACAACCTTGTATAACTGATGACATGTTAAACAATATCTTGGGTATGACTATTACCATAGTTACAACACAAAATGCAATAGCAATGTCTCATGTATCCTTTTTTTATTTCATACAACACAATGGGATTTACACAATGAGCATGGTTACTCTGAATCAAATATAACATCACATCAGATGACCTTTATTCACAAACACAACTCAATGATATGTCTATGATGTGACTGACTCAAGCAAACAAAGCTTATCAATAGGTCTGACAAGTACATTTGTAGCAGTTTTGACCTCTGCAGATCGAACTAGACCATCTTTAGCTGGGAAAGCTTTAACAACACGCCCAAGAGGCCAACTATTTCTAGCTAGATTCTCATCCATAACTAATACAAGATCATCAGTTTGGATATTTCTCTTTGTGTCTAACCATTTTTGTCTTAGCTGCAGTGTAGGGAGATACTCTTTTACCCATCGTTTCCAGAACTGGTCTGCCAGGTACTGTACATGCCTCCACCTACGACTGTACACGTCTTCCTTTCGGAAGGTTCCTGGGGGTGCTCTAAGCCCTACACCTAACTGAAGCAAGTCATTTGGGGTGAGAGGTTTCAAGTCCTTTGGATCATCTGACACTGGAGTGAGTGGTCTACCATTGACTATGTATTCAACCTCACAGAATACTGTGTTCAATCTCTCATCATCAAGGACTTGAGCTTTTAGTATGGAGTTCAGTACCTTGCGTACTGTCCTGATTTGCCTTTCCCAGACTCCACCCATGTGGGATGCAGCTGGCGGATTGAACTCCCACTTGTTCTTGATTCCACCTTTGAATTGACTCCCGCAACTCTTTATTTCCTCCAACAAAGTTGGTTCCATTGTCTGACCTGATCTTTTCAGGTTTTCCTCTCCTAGAGATAAACCTGATTAGTGAGTTGATGAAAGAATCACCATCCATTGAGCTGAGGATTTCTATATGTATTGCTCTGGTTGTTAAGCAGGTGAAAAGACAGCCATACCTCTTTTCTTGACTACGGCCCCTTTTTACATAAAATGGGCCAAAACAGTCCACACCAGTGTAGGTGAAGGGAGGCTTGTGAGGTGTGACTCTGTCTGTTGGCAAGTCTGCCATCTTTTGAACTCCTAACTGTCCTCTCAGTTTCTTGCATATGATACATTTCTGCAATACCTTATTCACTAAGGGACGTCCTTGTGGTATCCAGTATTTTTCTCGGACCTTTGAGAGTACATACTCTCTACCTGAGTGTCTGGAGGTCCATTCATGTGTGTGTCGCACAATAAGCTCTGCAATATGATGGTCCTTAGGCAGTATCAAAGGGTGCTTGGCCGAGTCAATTATCGGTGCACTTTGAAGTCTGCCCTGTACTCTGAGCATACCATCCTCATCTCTGAATGGCTCCAATTTGAAGATTGTGCTCTTGTGAGACACTTGCTTGCCTGATTTTAGGCTTCTGAACTCATCTGAATAACAATTTTGTTGTACATGCTTGATAATGCTTCTCTCTGCATTTTGAAGTTCATCAACAGTTAGGCTAGGAGTCAGTTTAGGCTTTCCTTTTGTCAGCCAATCACAGAAGCGGATCAGCCATGCAATTGCCCTTTTTAGACGATACCAGCTTGAGTACCGCTTGAACATTTGCTCCAAGTGATCAGGTGCATCAGTGACTACAACACATGCCTTTGCTTCTTTCTTCACTTCTTGGTCATCTGCTAGCATGTCAGGAGATGTTTGAGGAACAACTGGCCACTGGGACTCATCCTCCCACAAGAAGTCAGGCCCCTGTTTCCATCTTTTGCTAGACAGAATTTCATTTGCACTGAGGCCACGCGAAGCATCATCTGCTGGGTTTGATTTGGTATCTACATACCTCCATTGACTTGGTAAAGATCCATCATGGATGATTGCTACTCTGTTGGCAACAAAAGTCTGGAACCGCTTGGTAGTGTTCTTGATGTACTGCAAGACTATCATACTGTCAGTCCAAAAGATGGATTCTGTGATTTCCAGACGAAGTTCTCTTCGCAGTAAGCTGTCCATCTTCACAGCAATCACAGCTGCTGATAACTCTAGTCTGGGAATTGTCATGTGCTTGATGGGAGCAAGTCTTGATTTGCCTAACAGGAAGGAGCAGTGGATTTGTCCTTGTTCATTTACCACACGAAGATAAGATGCTGTGCCATAAGCTTCTTCAGATGCATCAGAAAAGTGGTGAAGTTGGATCTTCACACACTTACCAAAGTCCTGTGGCACAAGGCAACGTCTCACTTTGAACTCTTCAAGATGTGGCAGTTCTTCCAACCACCTTTTCCACTTCTTTACATTGTCAGGCTCCAGCTCATCATCCCAACTTTTATCTCTCTTGCATTCATCTTGAAATATCTTCTTTGCTTGGAGAATGAATGGGCATACAAAACCTAAAGGGTCATACACAGAACTGACCACTCTGAGAAGCCCTCTTCGGGTGAATATCACTTCTTTTTCCTTAATCTTAATGCCAAATACATCTTCATGAGTGTCCCATTGAACACCTAGTGCCCTTTCCACTGGAAGTGTCTCTGAGTCCAGATCAAGATCTTTGACCTCCTTTGCTCTGTCATCAGGGGAAACAGATTCTAAGACCTCTTTGTTGTTAGAGATCCATTTGGTCAGTCGGAAACCTCCAAGGCTTAAAAGCTGACAAATTTCATCTAGCAATCTCTTTGCTTGATCTACTGTTGATACTGATTTGAGACAGTCATCAGCATAGAAGTTCTCCATTACAGTCTTGACAGTCTCATCATCAAACTCAGTCTTGTGGTCCTCAGCCGTGTGCTTAAGAGCAAAGCTTGCACAGCTAGGGCTCCATACTCCACCAAACAAGTGTACTGCCATTCTGTATGTCTCTGGGGGAAGATCAGGGTTGCCATCTTTCCACCACAGGAACCTTAGTACATCTCTGTGTTGTGGAGACACACGTACTTGATGAAACATGGCTTCTATGTCACCCATTATTGCTATGTGGTCTTCCCTGAATCTTAGCAACACTCCAATCAATTTGTTTGTCATATCAGGGCCTTGCAGCACTTGCTTGTTTAGTGATGTGCCACCATATTCTGCTGCACAATCAAAGACAATCCGAAGCTTGCCTGGCTTATTTGGACTTGTGACAGAATGGTGAGGAATGTACCACTTGACACTGCTGTCATCTTCATTTTCCTGGACAGGTTCTGCATATCCTTTCTGAACTAAATCCTCTATACCTTCCTTGTAAAGCTTATGAAGATTGGCATCCTTGGACAATCTTCTGTCAAGACTCTGTAAGCGTTTCTCTGCCATTTTCTTATTGTCTTGCAGATCTGGTGGTGTGACCTTAAAGGGTATGTCCATCTCATAATGGTTATCTTTTAGTTTGATGGACCCATTCCAGACATCCAGAACCCTTTTGTCATCTTGAGAAATCTGTGGGAGGCTTCCAGCCAAAGTTTGAGCCACATCCAATTTCCAGAACTGCTCAACTTGTGCTTCCAGACTTACATCTGGTCCCTGGTCAGCTTGAATGAAATTGCAAAGAGCAGATCCATCTTGGTTCTCACCTTGTAGAGGACCATTGAGTGTCCAGCCTAGAATTGTTCTAGTGGCATAGGGTTCATTTTCCCTTCCTCTCCTCACTTCAAGGGGGATTAGAGCATCTGGGACATCCTGACCAATAAGAAGAGTGACATCTGACTTCTCTTTGTGGAATACTGTCAGATCCTTAAGATGATCCCATTTCTTTACATCTCCTGAAGATGGTATACTATCCCTTAGCTTTGGGAACCTTGTCAGGGCATAGACTCGTGGTAGTTGAACTACTCTTCTTTTCTTCTTTGGCCCTGTAGTTGCTGTGACTTCAAGAGAGATTTCAAGGCTATCCATATCTTTACCCTCACCAAGAGTTTCTAATGACAGGGAGGTCTTTCCTCCCTTTACTTCAAGTTGCTTTACCAAGTCCTTTGAACAGAAGGTTTTGTTGCTTCCTGGATCAAGCAGGGCATGGGTACGTATGTAGTTGCTCTGTCCCTTTCCTCTGACATACACTGAAACTATAGGTAGGGCGACCTTTGAGCTTACAATATCTGATTGCCCACAGGCATAACTTTTGGCTTCTACCTGCTTGTCTTGAGACTTCTGATCTTCCTTTTGTTCCTCATCCTTTGAGGACTCTGACTTGGTGACCTTTGCTGGTTGATGAAGCAATGCAGAGTGTTTCCCTTTACACTCCTTTTCTTGACAGCCTTTTGGTCTTTTACACTCCTTAGAAGTGTGATTACCAAAGTCAAGACAATTGAAACATAGTCTTTTCTCTTTCACAACTTCCCATCTCTTTTCCAGGGACATCTTCTTAAACTTGTCACATCCACTCACTCTGTGACCATCAGCATCACATATACGGCACTTGTATTCCTTGGGCTTGTTCTCTTTTTGGGTCTGATCTACAGGTTTTACTTTGACATCTTTGCTTTGGGTGTCAGTATCAGTCACACTAACATTAAAGCTTGATCCTTTCTTCTTGGACTGGGAAGGCTTGCCCTTTGGTTCCTTGGTGACTGACCCTATATTCCCAAATACTGGGTCATTAGCCTCTCCAGCTACCATCTCAAGGAACTGGACAAATTCATCAAAGTTTGGGTATTCCCCAAATCTCTCACGGATCTTAAAGGCCTCCTTACGCCATCGAGTTTGGATATACAATGGCAGTCTTGTCAAGATCTTCACCATTCTATCTTGAGATTCTACCTCTTTGAGCTTATTCATAGCTCGAAGTGTTTCCATGCAGCCCCTAACATCATCAGCAAAGTCCTGAAGAGCTTCACCATCATTTGGCTTCACTGCTGGGCCTTCAGTTATCTTTGAGACCCATGCCTTTGAGATCACAAAGTCATTACCAAACCTCTGTTTCAGCAGGCTTCTGGCCTTCTTATAGCCTTCTGACGGGGCCATTAATGCACATGGCTGTATTACCTTTGATGCCTTTCCTGTGCAATACTCAAACAGTCTGTTCAGTTTATCACTAGCCTCAATATTGGCCTTATCTACACTAGCATCAAAGGCATTCATAAAGGTCCAGTACTTCATAGGATCCCCATCAAATTTCATCAGGCTAGTCTTTGGTAGACGAATAACATCTAGCATCTGACGTTGGATTATCTGGGATTCTAAGGCTGACTGACTTTTCTCTTGGATTTCACCAAGAGTTTGATTTATACCCTTGAGGCTGGGGTCTGATGGCTGTTTCTCATTATTCCTATCTGAAGCTTGTGGTGATTTCACTAACTCCACAATCTGAGCTACTTGTCCAATGGTGAATGTCTCATCTGATCTTCTATCATTGTAACCTGTTATAGGTGATCCTGACCATTCAGGTGCAAAAGGGTTTTGGTAACCTGCTATAGGTGACCCTGACCACTCAGGTGCAAAAGGGTTGAGCTTTGATTTCCTCACTTCTGGTTCTTTCTCATTTGAACTAAAGGTGGTAGGTTTTCTGGCAGTACTAGTACCTATAGGACCCCCCGAATGATGAGAAACCCCATTGTCATTAGCTGAAGTGAATATACCCCCACACTGCAACTTTACATCAGTATCATCTCTAGCAACAGCATTTTTAGACAAAGAAGCAAAGCTATTACCAAAATGTCTATCAGGAATATTTTGACTGACCTTTGATCCTTTATACACATAATCAGGATACTCAACAAACTTGGTCAGGGCATCTTCTTCAGCTGCTGCAGCCTCAAGTTCAAACTGCATTTGTAGTTGTTGACGGCGTAGTTCCATTTTCTTCCTTTCACGCTCCAGCCACAGCTCCTTCTGCCTGCGCTGATGTTCAGCCTCTTCCTGCTGACGTTCAGCCTCTTCCCGAAGCTGTTCTTCTCGGTGGCGTGCCTCTGCTCGCTGCTGTTCTTCTCGACGGCGTGCCTCTGCTCGCTGCTCTTCAACTTCTTGTTCTAGTTGTAGCTGGGTAAGCTCAAGCTCTTGTAACTCCCAGAGAGCTTTAGCCTTGACTTCAAGAGCAGCCCGTTTTGCAACTGCCTTAGCTCGTGTGCTTGATGCCCTTGATGCCTTGGAGGTGGCACCAGAGCCAACCTGAGACACACTGTCATGAGCATAAATACTGTCCTGCAGTCTCTGCTGTTCCAGGAGAATGTCATACTGTTTCTTTGTGTCAACAAACCTTCCCTCTATCTGGGAATACACAGCCTCTTCAGTTGAGGCCCTATCAGGTTGAATGTCCACTACTAAATCCATGATCTCCTGATGCACTGAATAGAAGTTTGAGAATGCAGTTGCCATTTTCTCAACTGCAACTTTTAGTTCAGGCAGTCCAGCATGATTGTTCATCAGATGAATCACCATATCAATTTTCTTAGTTAAATGTCCAGCATACCCACCTCTTGAGCGGCGCAGTGTCACCAGTTGTTCAGTCTTGACACTATGTGGATCCAACATCCTGCTTGATTCCCTGTGCCTGGAACCAATCTGTGACATGATGACTTGCTTAGTCCTTGCTGAGGATCCTTGAAGATTATTCTTTGTACCAAATGTGGTGGCCTTGGCCAATGATTGCAGACAAAGTCTTTGTTACAAGTTGACTTGTTGACAGGTTTATTGCTGAAGTAGCCACAGGAGGCCTAATCCCCTTTGGTAGACACTTATTTCCTATGGTTGTCACAGTAGCACATAGTAACACACAAATGTCCTCAGGTAATATAACATTTCAGCATAGAGTCCATTGAACATAACTGTGTGCAATAACATTCAGTAGTCCAACCTTAGCATGGATATATCCTTCAGGGTAATCTGGTATAATAACCTTCAGGGTAATAACCTGTACAAAGAATATTGCCTCCTCTTAGTCCTCAGGTACAAAGTCCAGTATATCAGCAAGGTAGTCCATAGGGTTGATGTGAACAGCACAGATCAGATGTAGTGATTGAGGAGGAGGAGAGAGGGACCTGCTTTTATATGTTATCTAAAGGCTGAGATCAGAGTCTCACATCATCCAGAAGTATGAGGTCAGACTGATGTCAGATAGGGAGACAAACAGGTGACTGATGATATCAGCTAAAAGGATGAAGTAAGCACACTGAATGGTACACACATGAGACAAGTATGACATCAGCAGGCATGAGATCAGCCAGTTTATATGTTCCAAGAATGCTGATGTAGGATTACCACATAATACTAGGTCATTGAAACATACAACCATCAACATACCTTTACTGTACTTTGATTCTAACCCATTTAGTTATAAACTATGACATTCTCAATGTTACAGATATAACCAGAAAATACAAACTTTATTTTATGACAATCTATACAACCCTACTGTATTATTTACCTTACACTACATTCCTGACTACCTAGTTTATTTAGCAAAACATCAAAGATTTGATATATTTTGCCAAGCTTGAAGTTATATTGAATAGTGAAAGCCTCAAATGTATACAGTTTCTGAAAATCACACTAATTTTGACATCCATTGAACAATGCATGATACACACCTAACAGAAAAATCCTGTCTCAAACCATAGTGCCACCTGGTGTGTTAAGGCAACACCATGCCCCTATACCTTAGTCAAAGTTACAGTGGCTGAGATAAGTAAGCTTGCCTGAAACTCCAAGCAGATACCCTGTTCATGATTGTGATTGGAGATTTTTGGTAGTCAATGCAAGTAACATAAGTTAGACATTGTTAGTCACACATTAGTCATATGAATTAACTAATTTTTACTTAAGTTAGTACATATTAAAATAAGTTACACTGACTAACTTGGATTGTTTTCTGTGTAGCTGACTTCATAGACTGGGACATTTTTTTCCTCAGGAAAAATTGCCCAAAGTCAGTTTTTCCCAAAATGATTAAAATTCTTCAACATTTTCACCTCCCCTCCCCTTTCACATAAAAGACTTGATGGCTACCATCAAGAGGGGAATGCACATACAGCCAAAAGCGTTGGCCTAACCAGAGGGAATGTACAAAAGAGATACAGGCTCAAAAAGTCTTAAAATCTTACCGATTTTGCCGGAAATAACAGAGGTAAAAAATCGGTCAAAAACTTGTGAAAGTACATATTCAGGAAAGGAGAGTAAACTTGATGAAATGTGTAATTGATAGAATAAGACATAAAGTTGAACACATTTCTAAGAGTGCAAGTCTATGTGGCTGCTATATTAGTGGTTAAGGCTGCTACAAGACATCAAATATAAAAAAAAATATTTGTTTTTGGATATATCTACAATCAACCCACTTAATTGTGTGTACTGTTCACATCCCAACTGATTCTGAGAGTTTTAACTATGCTAGTTCCAAAGAAATAGATGTCTAGAAATAAAATGCTTCCAGTATTTTGTCTTTGTTGATAAGCACTTAACTGCATCAGCTCAGTAGTGCCACCTGTAGTTAGGAAATCAGACTGTTGTGTTCTATTGCAATGACTTCTTCCCAGGTAGGCCTGCAGGATTGCAGACTGCTCAGTGCTGCCACATAGAAACTTTGGTTTGAACTAATTAACCAATGCAGTTTACCTTCCCACCAATGTAATGAGCACAGTTGAACATTGCATATTTCACTATTAACACCCAGTCATTACTATATTACAATGAAGGTAATCGGAAAGTGATGTACAATCTTCTGAGATAGAAATCAGATGAACGCATACCACTGGCCCAATATATCTAGCTTTGCATAACAAGGTGCCATCTATTCTATTAAGTACCAAATATAGCAATCTGTTTCAAAACATGGCTTTTCAATATAGGAGAGTCAAAATAGTGAAAGGAGCCATTCCCCTCTAAAATAACTATTTCTGAAACAGATTGATATCTTAGAACTTTCAAACTTTTGAAGCAGTTATACTATGCCCTAATGGCTCTATCAAAAACCTTAATGTTTTGAAACAGGTCCCTGGTGTTAGCCCAAGGAGTGCTTGTTCTATCAACATCCTCATTAACATTTATAAGTTTTGGATTGGCACACATGCTTGCCGTATTGACAATATTCTGTAAATGAATTCATTCAGGAATAGTACCTTTTTGACCAGAGTGTTCCTCAAATATGATTCTAGAGAATTTGTTATGTATGGATTCTCACTAACAGATCCTGATTCTCATATCCTTTGTGAATTAAGTAGACATGGCATTTAAACTGTATGTTGATCCATGATCAGTCTTACACACTGAAAACATGGAAGATCCGAAACTAGTCAGCGGTGACCACTTTAGGTCCTCAAGTTGAAGATAACTAAAATTACAGCTTTAGGTAGTCAAAATGATGACTTTAAGTCGTCATCCTGACTGTAAGTCGTCACTTTGACTACCTAAAGTTGTCGTTTGAGGTATCATCAACTTGAGGACCTAAAGTTTCGGATCTTCCATGTTTTCAGTGTATCCATCCTGAAATAAATCAAATTCAAAACTCTGCTGATTGTCAGACAGAAAGTTAGATATCATTTCTTTTTTAGATTAAATTCTTTAAGCTGAAACATTGCAGCGAGAAAAAAAAAGAAGCTTGCAATCGAGCTATAATGCAATTTTAGCCTAAAAGGACAACCTTTTGAGAAATTCATGAGAAATTTCTGCATAATGTGCAGAAGATTATATTATGTCTTTAAAAGAGCTCTTTGCCTGTCTTGACGCAACAACACCAAAATCATTCTGTCCACATACTCAATATTCCCCTCTTATGTACATTATCATTTTGAAGTCTTTCCCAATACAGAAAAAAAAGAAGCTTGCAATCGAGCTATAATGCAATTTTAGCCTAAAAGGACAACCTTTTGAGAAATTCATGAGAAATTTCTGCATAATGTGCAGAAGATTATATTATGTCTTTAAAAGAGCTCTTTGCCTGTCTTGACGCAACAACACCAAAATCATTCTGTCCACATACTCAATATTCCCCTCTTATGTACATTATCATTTTGAAGTCTTTCCCAATACAGAGTGCTTGTCCTATTTACTATAGACTGATTAATCTAGTTCTACCTGTGTCCTTGAGGGCCATTTTCCTTGCCATCGTTTCACCTATATCACACCACCTGCTGCAGTCGGACATCCGTCACCTGAGGAAAAAGTCTATTCCAACTTCAATTTTATTTGATAGTTTCATTGAATAATGGGCAGCCTAAATTTCTCATCTGTTTCAGATATAACACAGTACATGAACTGGGCCAGAAATAAGACAGCAGTTGTAAATCAACCAGAGCTGTGCGAGTCTTTGGCTATATTAATCATGACGTTAATTGTATGTATACTTGGGATGATATTGAACAGTCTTGTTACCATTGTGATGGTCTATGGTTCCATCATGAGGACCTCTGTGTGGTGTTTTACAAGATGGCAATATTTACAACTGGTTATAACTAGATGTGATAGCAGTTTTAAGATTGGTCTTCATGATCCTGCTACTGGTCCTTGCTGTGTCTGACAATCTAGCATTGTGGTTTTACGTTCTTCTCCTAGATGAAGCTTATGGCATACTTCCCCTCTCGTCAACACTCTGGTTTTGTCGTATACTTCTCTTTGGCCTTTTCACATCTTCTAATGCATTCTCTTGGATCATTGTAATGATTTCAGTTGAATTTTAGAAATATACGAGACTAACCTCTCTCCTAAGTTGAAGTAGAATTGTAGTTAGTCCGAGGGAACCCGTGGGGCTCAGGGGAATAGCTGTTTTCTGGCCTTTGAAAGTACACATCTACTGTGTAAAAAAAACGTCAACTTTTATAATTGCAGCATTGTTTTTTATAATGTGCCAAATTAAGCGTGCCAAATTTATTCATAAGCCACATTGGCACAGGCAATTGGGCACAATGTCAAACATTTAGTTAAGAGTCTCCCTTTGAGATTTTTTATATAATTTTCAATGGATTTCTCTACTTCATTATACCTTTGTGCATCAGCTCAGCCTTAAATGTGCTAACATTGAAAAGGATAAATGCCAAAAGACAGTTGAGATTGAGAAACCAGACATCTCAACAAACAAAATCTGCCAGTATGAACAGCAGTTTGACCATTACACTATTTTCTGTGTGTGCTGTGTTTGTGGTGACTACTTTACCTGTTGTCTCTTAGTTCTCAAGCACTACAGTATAGTCTAGGAGATATCCCACTTGGCATAAAAGCCATGTGTTTCCCATTGTAATTTATTATATTGAATATGATGTCATGCATATGAATTGTTTTTCTCTGAAAAAGGGCCTGAAAAAGGTAGCCATTACCAAAATTCTTGCAATAACTCTCCAGGTGGTGATGATTTCAAGTGTCTACTTGCACATTTTCAGGGTCTAGGAACTCATTAGTAACATCCTGATTTTTCTCAGAAGTACACTAAGCCTATTATAGGTCTATTTCTGACTACTTTTACCATATTTTGCTACCAAGGCTGATAGTCAACAACCTGATGGGGCTCTATATCCACATTCGCAGGATCTAGGGACATTATAGGGGCACTGTTTTTTCCTCTCCTGCATACATTTTTGGTGTATGATAGGTATGTACAGGGCAGCCATTATTGAGATTTGAATTCCATATATATCCATATTATCCTATCTAGGAACACAATTAAGGTGTCCATTTTGTTATGCTGTGTATGAGTTGCCAAAAATTGCCATACTCTGGGTTAGTGCTAGGACACCTTTCCTATTAGCCAATTAGGCAAATTCATATTGATTTTGATTAGCCAAAATCCCTATCAGTTAGCCAAATGTTTTCATTGTTTTAGGTATAGCATTTATTTCACACATTTATGTGATTCCACAAGACATGGGCTAGTGATACATGGATCTATACATTCTTCTTTAGTACCGAGGGAATCCCCCACCCCTACCTTCTCTATGGAATATATACCCGGGTATAACCTTTTCCTCAATCAGGTATAAAGTTACTTTTATCACCCCTCCTCCATCCAATTTACTGATGATCCCTCCTTGATTTGAGAGAAGAAACCCATGAGAGGCCCTTTTTAAATAGGTCTGTGGGTGTATTAGTCTATCGGTGACTTATCTAGTGTTTTAGAATGTGACAGGCCAGTTTAAATCTCTTCCTTTCAATCAAGGGTAAAGCATGGGGAGGGGAGAGTGCTTGAGGAAAAAATCCAGCTCAGCATCTCGCAAATACCTGATCCCTTTGAAAATAAAATAGATTTAACCATATCTGTAATGAATCTTAGCAATCATGAATGACAAACAAGGAAACCAAGGAACTAGGATTTAATTTAGACAGAATCATATTCGCTGTGAAATTACCTTCCAGTGATATATAACAAGTCCATATTGCATCAGAGTAACAATACTATTTAACAATACTATTTAGACTGGTGAAGGTTAATCCACTGTCTGGCTTTACAGTTCGCCAATTTGGCAAAATTTCGTAGACTATGATGAGCCAAAATGCTCTTTGATTCGCCATTGGCGATTTTGCATGTGGCTAGCTCGAACCCTGCTACTCATATATATCTTATTCAAACTCATTGCTTTCTCCATTCCTTCCCAAACTAGTTTCAAGCAAAGATATTTGGTTGCCAATTATAGTGTCATAATATGTGAGTTAATTTACCTTTGAAAAATGATCAATATGTCAGGTGTACAGTCCACTCAAGGCAATTAAGCCTTTAATATATTCATGTAACACTTAAATTTACTGTGGAGGTTATAACATGTTTTTCGAGGAAGGGGGTGCTTAGGAAAAAGCCTTTCCCCTCCCCATAAGCTGGGATACCTGAGCCCTAGCAGTAAAGCTTTACTCCTTGCTGGCCTAATGATAATCAATCTAGAAACAATATACCGTCACTTAGATTATGTAGGCTTTTGTGAAATTAAAAGTAATCTGAGGTAAATTGAGCTGTATTCAGGCTAGCTTGCTTTTGCCACTTGGTACCCAACATTTGCAAATAGATGCCTTTGACCATTGTTGTATAGGCACTTGAGATACAATTTCACCTAAGCAGCATTTGTCATAAAGTAGATTAGATGAGACAGAAATAGCTGCAGCATATGTTTCAGCTATACATCAGTTATGGTTAGTCACTTATGCTGGACTTAAAATGACTTGCTTTATCTTCAAATGTGTAACCACTCACAAATGTATGATGTCATAAGCTATGTAAATGCTATCAGGATTTAGGACAGTGTATGACATGACAAATATGCAGAAGAATTCATGGTTCAGGGTATTATGGTGTGCAGCAAATTGGCATATGCCTATGTTTCATTTTATTGGTGAGAATAAAATGTTTACCTATTCTAAGAAACTGAGTACTTTTATAAGCAAATATCTGTATTTTACACATACTCCAATGCTCCCAGTATATTGGTCCTAAGATACATGCACAGTCAAGTTGCAATAATCAGAGAGAGGGTGGTCGGAAGTTGGATCGAGTGACAGTTTGAAGCATATGGTTGAAGACATGGTTGGGGTGGGAGGAAAGGGTGTTAGGGTGAGGGTTAGCCATGGCAGATTAGGAAAATAATGTTCAACAGTGTCTACACTGCTAAAGGGGGATATTTTGATAACAGTGACAAAGGAGTTCTGCCATCCAAGAAAATAAGTGATTGATTGTAATGATTACCAATGAATCAGTAACTTATTGTAAGGTGCGGGACAGAATTGTCACAGGCTGGATTATTGGCTCTCCATTCTAGCTAAAAATGATGATATGTTAGTGTACAGGTATGGTATTTGTATTGTAATATTACACTTGTAAACGTTCATTTACCCGTGGGACTCAGACCCAGGTCTCCGGGTGTGATCTGGGAGTCCGGATGGCAGGTGGCAGCACCTGCCTCCGGGATCGTATCCGTTACCACAGGGGGCCTTCCACTTGTCTGTCACACATAATGTGATGGGTCTGAGTTCCGCGGGTACATGAACGTTTACGAGTGTAATATAACAATAAAAATACCATACCCCTTATTTAGGCCTTATTCAAGAAAACAAAAGATACAGGTTGATTGGTATGCCCAGTTATGTAATTAAAGGGCTTGAATGCTACCAAACAAAGATAGAATAATAGAAAGAATTCCCCAAGTACATTCATTGACCCTGAAAGTGGATGTAGAAACAATGTGAAGAAGATTTAAGAAAATTGACCCTATCATGTCCCTAAACCCTGAGAATGTGGACGCAGACATGAAATGAGCGTCTATCACCCTTGGTAACAAGAAATGGTAAAAGTAGTCCATTTTGTAGTGGCTTCCTTGTCCAGGCTAATGATAAGCTGATAGATATACATAGGGTAGGAAGAACAATGCTTCTATTGTATTCCTTGACCCTGAAAATGGGGATATAGCCACACTGTATGAATGCTTATCTGTCTTGTTAGCAAAGTTATTGCAAAAATTGTGAATTTTGGTAATGGTGACCAGAAATAGACCTATAATAATAGGCTTAGTGTACTTCTGAGAAAAATCAGGATGTTACCAATGAGTTTCTAGACACACTGAAAACCTACGAGATCCAGAACTCGTCAATAGTGACGACTTTAGGTCCTCAGGTTGACAATACCCAAAACTACAGCTTTAGGTCATCAGTGGGTCATCATAGGGGATGACTTTAGGTCGTCAGTGATGACCTAAATTCGTCACTATGGCTGTTCTTTATAGCTACATAATCCTGTGTAGAAACTACATATATCTGTAGTATTGTCCCAATTTTCCCAACATTATTTCTTTATTTATAACTCGTTACCTCATCTACCAGTAAGGAGTTTATTGTAGGTATTCCCAGCCTACTATCATGGGTGTACTGGGAAGTAGTACATTGTTAGTACACTCTTCTACATGTATTATACCATAGCCACACTCAAATAAGAGGTCATACTCTAGCAATATCCATGAGAGAGGTGTCATTACCAGAATGTTCCATTTTTTCCTAACTTTACTTCTTAGAGATTGTAATTTTTTTAGAGGTACATTTGTGTCAGACATTGGCCATATTTTCATTTTCATAGTAGACTATGTAACGAAAAGATAAGGGTCAATATACATCCCAAGTCAAATCATTTGTATCATAGAATTGCATAGTGGTGACCTCTCATGGCACAAACCCAGACTTAAAGTAAAGCCAGGGTGGTCAGTATGATGACTTAGGGTAGTCATAAATGGCCTGATGACCCTCTGACAACCCTAAACTCGTCATATATGACGAGTTACCAATAGCGGCGTGTTTTCAGTGCACTGAAAATGTGCTAGTAGACACTTGAACTGAGTGTCTATCATCACCACCTGCAGAGTTATTGCAAAAATAAGGAATTCCAGTAATGGCGACCTGAAACAGACCTGGGTGAGACCAATCCTGATTGGTCTATGTATTGATACGGTCAGTACCACTACTACTCACCCACCTGCTACTCCTACACACACACACACACACACACTGCTACTGCTCACTGAACATACCTGTGGGCAGTGACCCACTACTCCAGCCTGCTAGCCTAAGGGCACACACACATGGGACTCTTCCACTGCTTCAATTTTTTTTTTTTTTTTTATGCATCATGGTGGTTTGTTTGGTATGCCAACAGTCATACCATGGCAACAAAAAGCACTGTCCCAACTGTGGGGTGCTAAACCACAAACTCACGGAGGAGACCAGGAGTAATGCAGTTTTTCATGAGGAAGAAGGGGGAGACCAAGGAGCTTCCAATATGGCCACCCCCCCTGGGAGAGAGAAGGCAGAGCAATACACAGCCCCCAAAGTCACCAGAAGCTATTCTCCAGGAGAAGATTGCTATAGCAGAAGAAAAGGCAGGACTACTCAGGAAAAAAGGTGACCTCTTAGCATTAGAAGAAAGGCTAGCCTTAATTGACTTAGAGAATGCAGAACTGGAGGAGGATTACAAAAAATCTCTCAAAGACATACAGCAGAAGCAGCAGAGTGCTGCACACAAGAGGAGGGGTGCATTCGTAAATTTTCATGATTTGACTGCACCTAATAGCAGCTATTACCAGGGAGAAGCGTTTACGAACGCATCCAGGAGCAGCAGCAGATACGCCGACGACCGAGCGGAGTACACAGCGTTTACTAACGCAGCCAGCAGCGCCAAAGCCGAAGACGCCCGGACCTTGCCGAGCACCTCCAAAGGCGTATCCAACCCGAACACGGCCGGACACATACGGAGATACCCGAACTACTACCCGAGTCCATACTGCCGGAGAGCTATCATCATAGCTCCAATGCCGGCCTGAGACTCCAGCGTCCATGACTGCTACAATACATTGGTGAAATGTGGCAGCACTGCATTTACTCACCTGTGTATACATATCTACCTGTATATCCACCATTACTAGTTGTCCACCATTGTTACTGCTGCTACTGCTGCTGCTGCACATGCACATACTGCTGCTGCTGCTGCTACTGCAGCACCTCTACTCCTAGAGGGATGGCATAAAGTTCCAATGAAGTGCTGGTGAGCAGTCGTGTCGGCACTTCATTGGTGCATCATGACAACCAATAGTCAAAATGCATTAAAGCATCAGCGGTCTTTAAAGGGTTAAATTTAGCCCTAGTGAAAACCCCAGCAACCCTACAGGCATGTATCATGCTAACACCTTGTTGCTGCTGCTGCTGTTTTACTTGTGCTGTTGCTCCACTCACTCTGGTCGCTGTACATGCTCCTACAGCTGCTCATGTTTTTGCTTTTGCTACCCTACCACTGATGCTGTCAAAGGAGAGAGTCAACATGATCTGCCCTTCCAAAAAAAATCAGGGTTCTTATATAGTAGAGAGAATGAACTAATCCTGTTTTCACCTGGATCCTTTTGCCCTGGATTGATCAACATGAAAAAGGAAAAACGCTTTTTTGGGATTATAAAGGTATCAGGTGGGATAACAGGTGTAACAACTGTCGTAATTACCTTAATTAATGGAACGTTAGGAGATTAAGGTGTTCAAAGTTTTGTCTGTATACAAAAACTACAGGGGTGGTTAATGACAAAGGGAAATATAATCTTGTAAGAGAGAAATGAAAGTGTTTTAATAGGATTACTCACTATGGATAAGAATAAAGGACAAACTTTCTACCATGTGTAACTATGAGGTTAGAACCCTTTCAGTCTTTTATCTTTTTTTTTTTGTGTATAAGAGGGTTATGGAACGTTAGGAAATTAAGGTGTTCAAAAGTCTGTATACAAAAACTACAGGGGGTGGTTAAGGGAAATATAATCTTGTAAGACAGAAATCAAAAGTATCAAGGATCCTTTGACGCTTCGATCCGTCTGAGAACGGTTCGAGGCCCGGAGAACATTTTTCCTCTGAGTCCATCATTCAAGAAGAACCATGGGGTCCTCTTCCGACGAGCAGTCCGGGTACAGCTCTTCGGCGAGTCACCAGTCTCAGAAAAAGAAAAAGCTGCAGACTCGAGAGACTCCTCCCCCGATGTGATGGAGGTTGACGAGCTGTCGACTGCATCTGCATCAAAAAGTGCCATCCCTTCAGGTTCAAAGAGTAAGAAAACTCCAGAATCGAAGGCACCAAAAGGGAACTTGAAAGACTTCAAGATCCCGAAGAAGGAGGGTGGTAAGAAGGAATCTGCAGCAAGAAGGCTCTGGCTCGTGAGAAGAGCAGTGAGTCCACTGCTCCCCCCGAGCCTGGAACCGAGCCGATGGAGGTCGAGGCAGGTGCCGTGGAGAGCACCATAGCCTCACCCCCGGACCCGGCCAAGGCTGTCGATGAGTGGAAGCGACTGTCAGGGATCACTGCCAACCGACGCACGGAGTACGTCGATGACAGACCCTTGACTAAACTTCAGGATTACCGCAAGAATGGTCAAGTGGTACTCCCCAGCCTCGTCAGAAAGGACGGAAGCGATGATGAGGAATGGTATTTGGATGATACACATGCCATCGATAGGTATGTCTCGATGATCGAGAACATTACGAATGACTCAGACTCATCGGGGGTGTTGCTGCTGGGATACAGGTATGCTTGACGCTTGGTGGAAGAGCATCGAGCCGTCAACATCTGGTAAATTCATCACATAAAAATGTTTACCTCCTAATGACATAATAATCTGGTCGGTTTCACATAATTAAGTGAATATAACAAGTTTTGGACATCTTTTTTAGGCAAGCTGCTAGCTGGGAAACTACAAACCACCGATGCTGTGAAATACCCATCTTACTCTCATGGTCTGCATTCAGGGCTTTTTTTCTATAACCCTGATAGGACCCTAGACAGTGGGGTCCAACTGTGTCCCTTGCTGATTTTAAGAAGTGGCCTTGTTTTTTGAGTATAATTAATGATGCATATGCACCAGCCCGTTTATTTTATATTATACTGGTTACAGGGGAACAAAAGCTTATTCAGCTTGATTATATTCCTCGCAACCAGATTAATCTCATAATTACAATTGGTATAACATAAAAAATGCTGATGATTGATTGATTGATTTGTGTTTTACAGCACTTTAGCGGCACTAAGTGCCTATCCTGTGCTTCACAGGTTGATAGGCACTATCAGCGGAAATGGTGGTATGATTTGTCTATGTGGGGGAAGTAATCATCAGGTTTCAACTTTGTTTGTTTGTTTGTTTAGGTTTACGTCCGGGGGCCATAAAGGAACTCAGACATTCAAGGTTTTCTCGGACATTAAGTCCTTTCTTTTCTGTTTGGACAGGTATTTATATACTGCTTGCCCGACACAGCAGTGACCGAATCTATGAATGATCGAATCTATGAGATGAATGACCGCATCTATGAGGAGGGGTGAGGGGGAAAACCGCTACCGGGGCTTTATTCCCCTACTCTTTTCGAAGGATAGCAAGTGTTCTTTTATTTGCCTGGTCCCATAGACAGGGCCAGACAAACCACGGCCTTTGATCACTCAGACGTGGTTCACTGAGGGAGAATCCCATGGCAAAAGGCAAGCATGTACGCCCGGGCCCGCGCATATGGACACCAGCTGCCGACATGCTCACCCCAAGACACAAGAAACCCCAAGATTGTCGCCTTTTACGAATCTGGTATGCCCACTGGTAGAATGGAAGGAGGAAAATTCCTCCTTCGTGGACTCCCAATGAAGTTATTCTGCTCCTCCATGCCCTCACATGAAGGTCCCCACTCCACAGGGGGAACAATGCTGATGAATCGTAGTACCATTTAACAAACAAAGAATGATAAATGCACTATTCATTGAGATAATATGAAATTGTTCAACAGTAGTGACAAAATGTCTATAAACCAGGTGTACTCAACCTCTCGTACACAAGTTAGGCTTAACTTATATATGAGATTTGGGGGTGGGCACCCCTCTACCAAATACAACCTGAACTAGATATTTATCAATTTTCTTGGCAATTATATTATCATAAGCACATGCCAAAGGGGTGAATAGAGAGTTAAATACTTCTATTAGGCAAAAGGTCACCTTCCCAAACATATTTTCTAATTTAATTTAAATTTTTCGTAGAATGTGTTATTTCTTTTGAAAGTGGGAAGGGCATTTCAGGCCATTGCACCTCTATATAGAACACTTTTCCTAGCCGTTTCATATTTTGGTTTAATGGTAAGGAAAACATTGGCAATGTGTGTTCTTGTATGGATCTCTCTATCATTTACCAGAGAGGCATTTACTTCTGTCTGTACATAAAGTTCTCTTCGTGGTGCCAATGGGGTTATCATAGCATGTTGGTGAGTTAGATGTGTAGGGTATCTATTGTCCAAACCCAGAGCAGTTCCTAATGCCTTATTTTGAGTGACCTGGATTTTGTCCAATATATACACACCTGCTACATCATATATATATTTATACCTCTATAGATCTCATCTATAAAATAAGCCACTGTACCAATAATGGAGCGCCCTGACCTAAAACCATTTTGCCTTTCATCCAAATTCTTGTTAAATTCCAAATAATTCATTAACTTATTATTTACAATTTTTTCAAGAAGTTTATCAATAACAGATAATAGTGTCTCAGATATGAAACTTGATTTATTGCCTTCCTTTTGTAGAGGTTCAATGTCCCTATTTTCCAAGCGGTAGGTATCTTACCAGTAGTAAGCGACAAGTTAAACAGATCAGCAATACTCCCATGTATTGCCAATAATGCATCTTTTAACACTTTAGAGGAAACATTATCAATACAGGATGATTTATTAAAATCAATGTCCTTAACTAGCTGAATTACTTCCTCCTCATCTGTATGAATATCATGAAGAACACTATCTGCTTCCTTACCCTCATACAACCATACATCATTTATATTGTGCGTAAGATTAGGGCCAATATTCAGAAAGAAATTATTTACAAAGTCAGGTATCTCCACATCAGGGACCATACGATCATGATAAAAATCCTTTAAATGACATCTCATTGTATTCCCATCTCCCTTGATTAAACCATTTATTTTTCTCCAGAATTTTTTACTATCATTACCATGCTCCTCAGGATTTGATTTGACAAAGTTAGCTTTTGCTTTTCTTATGTGTTTAGTACACTTATCCTAACTTCTTAGCAATGTCCCAGTCTGTAGGTTTCTTGGATGTAACAGTCTTTTTCAGGGCATTATCCTTGTCCCTTATTAATTCGAAAATATAATCAGTGACCCATGGTGCTCTATCCTTTTTAATGAAAAATTTCTTTATGGGACACATGATATCCAAAGTATTTAGTAACACATTTAAAATAAATAACCATCTTTCATTCACACAATCACATTTATCAAAAGGACCCCAATCAGCATCTTTTAGACATGCCCTAAAAATAACAGCATTATATCTTTTATATGAGCATCCATAGAATTCATTCTTGGTATGTTTTACAACATGGTCAATAAAAGTGAGACCTGTCAACGAACCGTTACAAGTCGATGTTGTAATTAACACTGAACCCAGAGAAGTTCTTTGATCCTTGTTTATTGCATGATGACAGAGTGTACATATAGGTGATAAACAATGATACACTTGCCAGCGTGCAGACTCTGCCCTTGAGCTCCTAGCTCAACCTGTCGTAGGTCCTTGATACTAGGGAGGTTGTACGTGGTATAATGTGAGTAGAAAAAGATGAGCTTAGAATAGACGATTAGGAGCTGCTCACCAGGTCTTAAATACTATGGTGAGCAGCTCACAGGGTGATGAAATGTCCTGGTAGGAACAGGTCAGATCTGGTTGGGTCTGATCAGATCTGACGCATCGCCATACCCTGTAATGATTCTATTTATGGATGGACCAATCAGGATGAAGGGAGGTTGTGGAATTTCCCTGCATCCTAGAAATGCGCCCACAGGTATGTCGGTATGTTGTGATACTCCTAGTGAGTCAGTGCCCAGAAATAGGATGGGTCTGGCTCCCACAACATCCTGGTATGGGTGATGTGAGAGCAGCTCACTGTACACACTGGGGGGATGGAGCTGTGAGCTTGTGAGCAGGTCCTGAGCGTATATGGCGAAGTATTTTATAAATGTGTAAAATGATGAATAATACCCAGAATGGTCCATTGACAGACCTACCATATAGTGATCGCTAATATTCCATTTCCTTACCAGGGCCTCATAATTTTTTGATGAGTTTGTCATGACCCAGTTGATACATGTGTTTGATTCTTCTCTGCACTGTGAATGCTCAGTTATAATTTGTTTTAGGCCTATTATGTTCATACATATTTTCATTTATTTTGTTGATACCATTTTTGTATTAAGGAAATCTATGTTGAAGTCACCCATAACAACCAGATCCCTACGTCTAAGATTGGCTTTATCTATGAGAGAGTGAATGACATCAATAAAATTTGCCTCATCACCATCAGGGGATCTGTCAACATTACCAATCACTATATTCTTTATACCAATTCGAGTAATTTCTACCCATTGGACTTCAATATCATTAGATTCTTATTTTCTGATGTTCATAGGATGTGGTAGAATAGAGTAGATAATTTCTTATAAACATTGCTACCCCTCCACACGATTTGTCTCCCCAGGCTCTATCAAGGAGTTCAAAGTTGTACCCACTCATATGAACCAAACCACTATCCATGCCCTCATCGAGCCAACTCTCTGATATACAAATAACTGCATCGTTTTGTCTGCCATATAGATTCTTAGGGTCTCAATTTTAGAATTAAGACTACATGTATTCAAATGGGATAATGTAAACTCTCTTCTGCCACCCCTAACATTCAATTCATTTCTTATCATTAACAAGGTAGTGCCCGCAATCTCATTATACAAGTGAAAAGCAATGTTAATATAATTCATTTGTAGGTATAGGCATCTCGTGCCACCAACTAAGAGCATTTGGCTCATTTAGAGGTCGTAGTAAGGCTATAGTTGTCATTTGTATAGCAAAGAAAACATCATCGACCAAATAAACAAGAAATATAGAACTTTTCAACAATTAACTCTACTAAAAGTAATTTACTTGTATTCTATTATGAACACATCTGGAACATATTTGGTTAATCCATACCACGACCATATAATTTCATAGTTGATATAATGTGTGCAGCCTTACTAAAGACCCATACTGTTCCGCCCTATAAGTATTTTTAGCTCGGCTGTGTCCAAAAATAGACTACACCAGTGCTAAGTGACCCACGACTCCACCACATCCTACACTGTAGGTTAGACATATATTAGCATGTCATGCTAAAAACATGTTTTCCATATTGCCCTTACTGTTCCCATTTGACAAAATATTGTCTTCTGAAACAGATTTTGTTTGACCTCATATTTCTGTCAGACATTTCTACAGCAAGTCAAAATTAGGTCCATTAACTCACAAGATGTTCATGTCCCAGGTTTGCACCTTTTAGTTGCAGTTGAGGCCAGATTCCACACAATGTAGGTCGATATAATTCGCCCGCTATCCAGTGTCAACCTTCACCACATGCCATTCTCTGTTCACTCGAATTTTTCCGTCGGGGGCCCTCCTGATTACAGCATGTATAGGCCTCAATTCATCAAGGAACATGCCAAGGGGGGCCCGAGGATGGGGGTCAAAAAGATTTTGGTATGTGCACTTAAAATCCACGACCCCCTGTTGTTAAAGGAATTAACAATCCCTACTGTTTCTGCATATTTAACTCAGGCCCTTCACAATGGCCCTCACAGAAGATATATCATTGCGCTACTAATGCAAGAAGGTTGTAACTAACACTGTTAAGTACTGCAGTTACATCCTTTTTGCACTAGGCCGATGATATTTTCTACACAGTGCATAAACTGGGGCCTCTATAATACGAGTATATGGGTCAGGTCGTCAGAAAGTGTAAAATTTCGCTCTTGAAGGGCCTGAAAAATTATTTTTTCTAATTACTTTATATAACCTTAACAAATTAGTGAAGGGACATCCCCCCAGCTCAGAAAACCAAAAAATACTGACTTAGGACATCCAGTTCCATTTTTATTGCTTATTTTGTGTCATGTAACGTCCGGCACCAAAATGATGAAATATCGAGGTAGTTAAAGTTGCTCTCAGAATACAGGAATATCCCATTATGCACAACAAACATATGAAATAACAAGGTCAATATGTCTATTATTGACTTCAATTACAAAATGGAACAAAATTTGAGTTATACATGCACAGTAGAATGCCTCTTACATGACGTCTGGTACTTTTATCAGAATTATTTCACATAAGCTGCTCTTACACAGAGACAAATGTTGATAGACACACAATTTTTTTTACCAAAGTAGGGGATAATAGGGCCCTTCATATGGGTTATAACTAAGATTTTGAAGCTTCATTTTTTCCATGTTTTATAACTGATTTAGATTTAAGTAGCGGACGTTACAAATTAAAGATTTCTATTTTAAAGACACATGATCAAAAATTCTCACTCAGTAACATGTCCAAACCTGATGGAAATGATACATATTATCTTATACAATACAAAAAATAACTTTGGGATGCTCTAGATGTTCTTTATTTAAAACAGGACACTTGTGAAAAAACAAAAAGTCAAAAAAGAACAAATTTGGCCGTTTTATTTTCACTTGGGCAGGCTATAAGTTTGGGAGTTTTTAATGGATCACCACAGATTTACATCTTTCTGATAGCCCTAAGTTTCCTCTATCAAATGAGTATATGTAAGGCAAGATTGGTTCACAACTTCCTTCTCTAGAGCCACAAGAGTCCAAAATGACCCAAAAAAACACAAAATCTACTGCTTTCCGGCGACCTGACCCATATCATGATGTGCTAAATAGGGCATGACATGGTTCTTGGGATTAACTCTTTAAGTTTGACATAATGTTTCAATGCAGGGTTCACTGAATTGCCACAAATGCAAACCGTACTTGCATTTATGCATTACTCCAGCTCTCATGGCTTGATACAATGTCTTGATGCACTGAGTGCAGTGTTGGCTAGTCTCTCACCAGTGCTGCACTGGAGAACCAGAGTGGCAACTGAATGATTAGCCTGTAGGGAATATAGGGTTAATTTAAAGGCGGCAGTATATAAGAACAGAAGTCACAGTTAGTGTTAAGATTATGTGACAATACAGGACCTGGGTGAGGGATCATATAAATAGAAAGGAGATTCAGAGAGCAACATTATACCAACTGTAAAGTAATAGGACCTCTATACCTTCATATGATCCAAGGTAGGTTTGAGAGATGTGGATTGAATCTTGCCTGAAATACCTTCAAAAGCATAGTCTTTGGAAAGAAAGAGATAGAAAGAGAGAAAAAGATAGAGATGGGGAGACGAGGGAGGGAGAGACAGAGAGCTATTATATATATATATATATATATATATATATATATATATTATATAGTTACTTTATATATAGTCTAAATCTAAACTCTAAATCTAATCGTGTCAAGGCCACATTATTTATTTACAGCTCAGGATTTGGGGTAGCGCCTTACAGTGCTCTACATTGTTAAAATGTAACACTAGAAAAATGAAGATTTCCCCCAGAACGGGAGGAGGAGGAGGGAACCCCCACCCTAGCTGCCTCTAGATCAACCACGTACTGTTTTCAGGGTTGGATCAAGGATTTTGAAAAAGGGGGCGTGCGCACCCCTCATTTAATCCCTAATTTTGGCTAAATTCTAGGGTAAGAAAAAGTTAGGTAAACTCTTAAGTGCAGGGAAAGTGGGGTGACGCGCACCCCGCGTCCTCCTCTAAATCCGCTACTGTTTTTGCAAGGTGCTCTTTTTTTTTAACCTGTCTCTTTTTCACGAGTGAAGTGAAAATTTATAATAAGCGGTGTATTATTTTCTTTAAGATAAGGAAATTAAAATACATGTAAAAGAAAGGGGACCACGTCAGGACTATATCTATACATGCTTATGTAGAGGTATATAGTTATCCTAGTAATGTTTGGTGCCTCCTGGCATGATGGGTGAGTCCTGTCGCCTGGTGTTCCTGAGGTTCTGGATAGGTTGCAGCACCGGTCCGGGTCTGTGGGACACCTGGCGTCAAACCTAGGGATCCATATAAAAGCCCTGCACTCACCTGCTATGTCAGAGGCCACGTAAGCCTCTCTACATGCTACATGTAATGACATGTTTCCCTAACTACCATTTATAGGATTCTTCATATTTCTTTCGAAGACTCGAACCTAGCTGGTAAAACCAAAACCACTACATTGGTGCCATGACCAGTTAATTCTGGCGTGTATAGCCCAGACTATAACGTCCAAACGGCTGATACATGGGTTAGATGAGCTTAATCAGACTGACCCTGATGGACAACAAGTTGTCCAGGAGAATGGAAACGGTACCCTAACAGAGCAAGCCCAATCTAATCCCCAGGATGATAGATACTCAACCTGGGAACAATCCAGTCCTCACTACCAAGTAGATAGTGAAGAAAATATTCCAGATTCTTCTATGAGAGAACGATCAATACAGAGACGCACTGCTTTGTTAGGGAATAATTCACTAACTGGAGAACTATGTAATTCAATGTTGGAGGCTGGTGGTAGCACTAACTCAGAACATCAGTCTCCTATGCCAAACAAAAGAGTAACATTTAGAGAACTTCTGTATGATGTCCCAAGACCAGGTTTACCAATCTGGGACTTTAGGGCCATAGGTGATGTAACATATTACATACCTAAAGGCGAGGAACTAAAACAACCTGACGTCTTCCTTAATAATGACACCTATGTCACCCTAAACAAAAGACTAAATTTAAGGCGAAAGCGGTTCGGTTGGGGATAATAACATTAAATAGACAACCGGAACAGGATAAAGAAAGTATGATACAAGACATACAAGAATTACAGGAAACTGCAATGGCATTAGATAAGTATGTAGAAGCGGTTTAACCAAATTAAGATGTTATTTATCACCCTTGTGTAACTATGTTACATTGCGGGATCACTACTCCAAGACATATTATTGATGTTAATTGACACATAACTTTTTAACAGCTCTAACATCACAATTGATGACAGCATATGATGTGTCTGATTGCACAAGATAAAGACATGATTATGACATCAAATAGGTCATCCTCTAGAGGACGATCTTTTACGTCAACATCTGGTAAATTCATCACGTAAAAATGTTTACCTTCTAATGACATTGTAGGGGCACGGTTTAGTAGTAGTGTTTATGGCTTACGGGTTGCCTAGGTTCCGAGCAGCCTTTCGGGTTGAGAGCCTGGTACGCCTGGCGGGCGGTGGCAGCACCACCCTCTGGGCTGCGTGGGTTAAACACGAGAGGTCGCCACCCAATCCCTGTGGCTATATAATAGTCGGGTCGGAACCTAGGAAGAGGAGAATCCTACCGGATTCCCTAGGAATACCATCTGAACTTTACTGACTCCGAAGCCTTACCTGGTAGTCGTAAATCCGAGCTTTCCGAACAGCCCCTTTACCATACGGAATCTATTTAGCTCCCTGTAACTTAGGATAGTGAATAAAGACTTGTTGCCTTTTGAAACTGGATATCCTTGTATTCGTGATCCTTTCCGAACCATCAACAGTCATACATTACACTGGTGCCGTGACCAGGATCCGGTTCTCGGAAGTGCGCAGCCCTGTCTGAACAAGGCGAGAATCAGTGTCTGGAAGGTGGGTTCCTGGGAAGCCATGGCGCCCCGGGCCTAGCCTTTCAGGAATATAGGGATCCATCTCGGAATGAGGCCGACGCATTGGATTCCGGGAGTGAGGTTTCTATGGTAGGGTTGGACGCTACAACTGACAACCATCCGATCACGCCGGCTAACCAAACCGCGCCTAATATAAGATCATCGGATTTATTGAGAGATGGGGATTTTAGGAGTCCCATCACTTTGGCCCAAGTCCCTGGTACTGAGCCACGAGGACGGGGGAGAGATCTGATTCACCTTGTGCCCTTAGCTGGTCAAGGAGTTTTTTTGAACCACCTAAATTCGGCATCCCTTTCTGACTCCGTTTTCAATCCCGGTGGGTCCAGTCAACCGGCTCCTGTGAGTGGGGCACACGTGGATAGATACCGGGAAGAAAGGAATAAGTATGAATCAGAAAGGACAGCTCATGCGGAATGGAAGCGGATGAGCAATCAGGAAAAGTCCAGGGGTGAAAAGCTGCTGGAATATCAGAAGAAAGAGACTGAGCGGAAACAGAATAAGGTGAAAGAGTTAGAAAGGGAGGTCAAAGACCTCCTAGACGAAATTGGGGATTTGTGTAAGAGTAAGGGATTGTTAGAACGTACCACGGAAACCTTGGAACGAGAGGTGGATGTCCACCGTACTCGACTCCGAGAGATCGAGGCTATGATTCAGGGTAAGAAAGCTGAATATGAAAGGTACGGGAAGAGAGTTGAAGAAGTCGAACTGCAGCTGAGTCTGGCGACCTCCACCCTGGAAGCTAAGACTTCAGAGCAGGATGAGACTTTGGGACAATACCGAACGGGGCTAGATATCGCCGGTAAGCGCCTTACCGATTTGAAAAACCAAATCGAGGCCCAACATGAGATTTATGAAAAGAATCAGAAAACCATGGAGAAACAACAGAAAGAGCATGTGGCCCTTCGGGAGAAACATATTCAGGAAAACGATCGATTGATCACTGACATTCAGGATAACAATCGGGAGTTGTATCAGGAGAGAGATGATCTCATATATGAAATTACTAAGCTGCGGATGATGCAGGAGAGGTCCGAGGATTCCGGGGAGGAAGAACCGGATCTCGAGGAGTCAGATGAGAATGAGGGAGCATTGGAGGATCCCAATATCAGTTGTATCCCACGGGATGGCGGGGAGGAAGGTCCACCGATCACCTCTACCCCAAAACCCATTCTGAAGAAGGGGTATGACCCCTTTGTGAATAATCAGGCCACCCGGAATGTCGTAGGGGACAAATATGTTCCCGGCAATGATAAGAACGTTCGGCTAAGTGTGGGTCAAAAGGATGCCACCTTCACCACTGACGGTGAATATCAGTACATTGACACCAGGGGGCAAGCCCCAACCCCGAGTCACTTCAACCACATCCCTCCAGGGGGCGCTGGGGAACTAGGCGACATACCTGGCCAACTACAAGACAGCAGTCAGTCTATTCTGAACAATCAGACCTATAGGGTGGATAGTCAGGCGTGTAGTATAGATCAGAATAACAACGACACCCCGTGTGATAGTGGGACTTACCACACCGGTGCTCAGGCTCCTGGGGGTACAGGACCCCAACCCGGTATGAATACAGGGTATGGGTTTACCTTCTGGAATAGTCCGAATAACAGCCATCCGGGATCCGGTGGTCCGGGACCCAATGGATCTGGTGGGGGTGGTAAGAAAACCAAGGATCAGAAGATGTTAGATTGGAGTCTGGAGCAATGTACTAGGTTGAAAAGTAGGGATATCTCAGCTAAGAAGAATCAGATCGAGACTAAGTCCTTCGATGGATCAGAACCATGGAGAGATTGGTTTTCGGACTTCACGGACAACCGTGAGGTAGATGGATATGATGAAGACGAATCGTTACCTATATTGGTCAGATGCCTGAAAAAGGGGCCAGGTAGGATTGCAGTCGATCATTGGAGAGAACAATATAAGAATAGGGGAACATACACTCAGTTAGTTGAGATTTGTAGTTCCTATCTCGGGAATATAGTGTCGGAGGATCCGATGACTCAATATAGGAAGAGAATTCAGAAGCCGGGAAAGTCGGTTCAGGTTTATGGATTGGAACTTCAGATATTACTACGGAAGGCTAGACCTAACCTGGTAATGGATGGTGATTATGTGAGTGATGAATTGATCTCACACTTCATGCGAGGACTACGAGAAAAAGACCACCAGGACTGTGCTTACCGAGCATGGGGTCTCGGTGCGACTATGAAAACGTTATGTGATGCCATAGCCAATTTGAATAAGAAGAAAACTTTTCTTTCCGGATTTGTCCCTCGGGAAACCGCCAGTATGGTACTCCCTGATCTGAAACCAGTAATTCCTACTGCAGCAGCCGCTGTCTCGGAAACTGAAACTGAATATGAGACAGTAGAATATGAGGAAGAAGACGGAACAATCTCAGCATTGAGGTTCCCTAAGAATGCCAAGAAGTTTATTCCCAGAAGGACCTTGACTACTCAGCCAAGGCGGGGAGTTCCCGAGAGTCGCGATAAGAGTGTTTCCGAACCTAAGGAAACTATAGTTAAGAAGGATGAGGGTAGGCCATCTGGAAACCTAGATATGAAGAGTATGATGGAAAGTATGCTGAAGTCTTTCCGGGAGGACCTTGAAAGTCACCAGTATAGTAGGCCGAGGTATGATAAGTCCAGGATCAGATGTTATCGCTGTCAGAAAATGGGACATGTGGCCTATGAATGCCGGGCTGCTGAGCCAGTTCCCCGGAATATGTCGGCAGTTGAGGAGATGGAACCTAATTCGGAAAATTAAGGAGGGTTGAGGATGCGGCGGATTGCTCAACCCGGAACCTTGTTGTATGCCAGAGTACTGTCCCTTGTTGTATGCCAGAGTACTGTCCGAAATGACTACACCTGGGGAGGAGGGATCCGAGATTGATCTCCTCACCCCTCCTATGGCTGGGGACTCCAACAGAAGTGAGGACACCAAGTTAGTGGTAAAGGAAAGTACGCGCATTGGAGAAGAGGAAGGGTGGATAGAGGTATTCACACGTGTATGTGCGGCACACCTTCCCCCGAACCATCCATGTCTGGAGCATCTGAAAGACCATGGATTGGATCTCGGCATTTCGGAAGATTTTGATAGGTTTACTGGAAACCCTTCCCCCCTGGGAGGTAGGAGATGGTATGTGTCTGTTACGACCCAGGGTAGGACTGGGGAATCTTTGGTCGATACGGGGGCTAGCCACTCAATGATCTCCAATAAATTCTACAGCCTCTTGCCGGACAAGAGTGAGAACCTCATAAAGGGGGTAAACGCTTGTACGGCCGATGGGACCCGTATGCAGGTTCTTGGTAGAACATTTATGAAGGCATCGATTGGTGGGAAGGAGTTTGTTCTCTCTCCCACTATAGCCAATATGAATGATGATGGGATACTCGGGCTGGACATCGCGAGTCTATTCGAAGCGGAGTTCAACCCGTGTACGGGGAAATTGAGAATTCGGAAGCCCTATGATATCCAAGTGAAGTGTGTATTAAGACAGATAAGTGCAGTAGCTAGCGTGGTGGATACAGTAAAGATACCCCCGGGTGTCTCCTGTGATGTTCTTTGTACTTCAGATAGAAAACTGAAAGATCAGGAAGGTGTATTTGAGCCAGATGTGGTTCACTTAGCCAGCATTGGGCTTGAATCAGTAGATACTCTGGTAGGAAATCCGTTCTGGAGTGTACTACCGGTAATGAATCGAGGAGATAAAACCATTTATCTACAGAAGGGATCCAAGCTTGGGTCCACGACATTAGTAAATTGGGTATGAGATGACATTCGGGAACCCGAACGTAAACTGGTAGGGAAAGAGAAAATGAATATGGAATTGGATAACCTAATAGAGGAATCCTCTCTGGAAAATAGCTATCAGAAGATGGAAGTTCGGAATCTGGTACGGAAATATGAGGATGCTTTTGGCTACGCCAGTGGTCCCTTCGGCCGGAATGATAAGGTATTGCACCATATCGATACTGGAGAGGCGGAGCCCTTCAAGATTCCGTACCGCCGATTGCCACTTAAGAAGAAAATCATTTGTGAGAATGAAATAATAGACCAATTGGAAAAGGGAGTGATTGTGCCTAGCACCAGCCCCTGGTCTAGTCCAGTAGTCATGACCACTAAGAAAGATGGAAGCATTCGCTTCTGTGTGGATTATAGGAAACTAAATGGGCTGACTAAGAAAAACTCGTATCCTTTACCCAGGGTTGATGAAACATTAGATGCCCTGGGAGGGAACAATTGGTTCTGCACCCTGGATCTCAAATCCGGGTATTGGCAGATCGGAATGGAGCCCAGGGACATGGAGAAAACAGCGTTTTCCAGTCACTTAGGCCTGTTCGAATATACGGTTATGCCCTTCGGGTTATGTAATGCACCTGCTACCTTCGAAGCCATGATGGAAACTCTCCTGAGTGATCTATTATGGAAGAGATGTCTAGTATACCTGGACGATGTAATTGTCTTTGGAAAGACATTCCGTGAGTGTTTGGATAACTTGGAAGAAGTGATCAAGAGGATGGTATCCAATGGATTACGTCTAAAACCTAAGAAATGTAGATTATTTCAGAAATCAATCACTTACCTAGGTAGGACTATATCCACCGATGGTTTTTAAGCTGATCCAGAAAAAGTAGAGAGTGTTCGGGACTGGGAAAGACCAAAAACTGCTAAGCAGGTACGATCTTTTCTGGGGTTCTGTAGTTACTACAGAGACTTCATTCCGGGATACTCTCGAGTAAGTTTTCCTATGCAGAGTATCACCCATTGGACGCCTGGGAGAGTTCGGGAACCATTCCCATGGGGGAATGAACAGGAGGAATCTTTTAGGAAAATAAAGCCCTATTTACGGATACACCGGAATTAAAATACCCAACCCCTTCAGATCGCGTTTGCTAGCTACACTCTGAATAAGGCCCAACGGAATTATTGCACCACTAAGAGGGAACTCCTGGCTGTGGTGGTGTATACTAAGAAATTTAAACACTTTTTATGGGGATCTGATTTTACACTAAGAACTGACCATTCATCTCTCCGATGGCTCCTTAACTTCAAGGATGCCAAGGGGATGATAGGCAGATGGTTGGCGCACCTTTCGGAATTCGGGTTGGAGCACAGCCAGATCCAACATAGGTCAGGGAAGAAGCACACCAATGCAGACGCCCTATCTAGGAAGCCAATCCGGAAATGTGGTCGAGAGTGATTGCTGCCACGCATATGCCACTCCGGGACTATCCGGGAACTTTAATAGAATGGTCACCAGAGATCATTCGCGAGTTCCAGGGTAAGGACCCCATTACCAAGAAACTCCTGGAAACAGTTCCGTTAGGGATCAAACCTGCCCGTCCTGCTATCAGTATGGAGAACAGGGAAATGAGAAGACTCCTAGCCCAATGGGCCGAGCTAGAAGTCAGAGATGGAATCTTATGTAGATGGAAAATTAGTCCAACAAAAAAGATTCTTCAGATTGTTATTCCGAGCGCTATGCGTTGGGATATTATGTATTACTGCCATGGCCACGTGACAAGTGGTCATTTCGGAAAGAGTAGATCTCTGGAAAGACTCACCAGGAGATACTACTGGCCGGGAATGAGTGGAGATTTGCTAAGGTGGATCACCACTTGTCCTGAATGCTGTAAGAATAAACCCAGGGAGGGGTTAGGAAAGAACCCATTGGTCCAGGAATTGTTCGGGATACGCTTCGCCAGGATTGCAATTGACATCATTAGCGGGTTTAATACAACCCCTAGGGATAATACCTGCATGATGGTTGTTTGCGATTACTATACGAAATATACAAAAGTATTCCCTCTGAAAGATCACAAAGCCATCACTTGTGCGGAAGCATTCGTGAGAGGTTGGGTGTTGCAATACGGGGTCCCCCTGATGCTCCATAGTGATCAAGGAAGGGAATTTGAATCAGAATTGTTTCAGGAAATGTGCAAGTACTTAGCCATCTGCAAGACGCGCACTAATCCGTACCGGCCCCAGTCGGACGGCTTAGTAGAACAGTTCAACAGAACCCTACTACAAGTTCTGAAACCACTAGTGAATAAACACCAGGATGATTGGGATATCCAATGCGATTTCGTGGTGCATGCATACAACAGCACAGTACATGCCTCTACCAATTGCACTCCGAACATGTTGGTTTATGGTGAAGACATCATAATGCCGGCAGATTTAGTATTTGGGGTAATCGGAATAAGTCCTGAAACCCCATGTTCAATTATGTTTGTAGAATCGCTACGGGATAACTTTAAGAAAGCTTATGAACTAGTTCGGAATCAGTTAGAGAAATCAGCAAAATGGCAGAAAGTGGGCTATGACACTGGACTGAAACCTAGATTTTTCAGGGTGGGAGATAGGGTCCTTAGATTCTATAAACCCCTTGATAGATTGAAAGTAGTGTCTAGCTGGGATGGCCCACACGTCATAACTCAGATAATTTCGGAAACCACCTGCTTTATAAGAGATCTGTACGGGAACGTACGACGGTGTCATGTCGAAGTATTAAGGCCATACAGAGGTAGGGAGTTAGCTGAAGAAATGTACGGGATAGGCCCGAACATTATGGAATTACCAGAGGTTATTGACTTACCTGAACTAAGCGAATCTCCTGGTGTAGAGGATCGGAATGAAGATACGGAAAAACCTGTAAAGGAAGTAAAAAGAAATAAGAAGAAACCAAAGGGGTTGCCGATGCTCGGCACCCGAAAGCGGAGGAAACGTAAGAAGAATGTAACTGAATCGAATGAAAATGATGCTAAGAATAAAAAAGTCTCGGCAGGAGTAGGGAAGGCAAAGCGGACCGGGAACCCAAAGGCTAGATTGGATCTCGGGAATGGAGCGGAGTCCCCCAATGCTTAAAATAGAACTATTAAGGAGGGCGTTCGCCGTAGTGCTAGGATTGCTCAGAGAAGCGGTGTTACCTAAATAAGCCTGACAATAGATTCTAATAAGTATTGAATCCTGAAACACAACGATGTATAGTCCTGTTTTTGTGTATGTCCTCACCTTTAAATGTTTGTGTTGTTACTCGTTATGACAGAGAGTGGTGTCAACTATGTTGACAGCACCTTCGGGATGCTCGTCAGGTTGTAATGAAACCGCTCTAACCTGCTCTGTTGTCAGCTCCTCGAGGTTCCAGTGGGTAGTGGACGGATTAATCCGGCGTATCAGCATAGTGCTATACGTATTCTCCATGTGTACTCCAGATGATATCGAGCCGGGAAGATAATATGAACTCTGACAGACCGTTTTGTTTACGGATGCGTGGAAAGCACGTGGCACCACATGACCTAATTACCTGGAACGAGGGTATGACCCTTGACCCCGGGTTTGGGGTTTCTTGCGCGAGTTGACGCCATCTTGTTTAATCAAGCGTCTACGCCGAGGAAACTCAACGTGCTTGATTTTGCTCGGTAGCTTTTCCCTGCTGTAAGCGCAATACTCTGATAAATACGAACACTAACTAAGATTATAAAGTCGAGGAGTACGTTGAAGTACTGCTGGGCCCAATTTAGGAATCTGAACTCCATCTAAATGGCGGAAAAGATGCTGTCTGAATCAAGTATGGAGGTGGATATGGAGGACCATTCGGGAATGAGTCCGATTCATCCCAAAGAGGAAGTGGCTCTGGAGGATAGGGAAGCAGCAAACACGCTGGTATGTCTGGATCTGAACACTAGTGGAGTGGGAACGTCGGAGATGCCTCCACCCCCCTCCCCAGCAAAATCCGTACATTCAGAATCAACTGAACCCATGATGGACCCCCCAGAAAATCATGGCAAGATTGACTATTCGCTGGGAAGCATCGTGTGGCCGAATGGCGATACGATCTTCCTCGAGAAGGATTATATCTGGAATCCGAAAACATCAAAACCGGAAACGATTCCTGAGATGTGGAGGCACTTGATTAAGAAAGCAATCCCTGAAGATCTATCGATTCCGGACATATGGTTACTAAACTATATGGATTTTGCTACCAGTATGAGTGTGAACCAAGAGTTCTTCCGTACGGTGGCATACGTTAAGGACAAGTGGGGCCGGGAACACCCGGAAGCCACTGTTGAGGAGCATGCGTCCCTGTTCTGGTACGGGATGCAGCCATCACGGAACCCACCGAGCCCTGTTAAGATTGATTCAGGATCGGACCATATGGATGTTGATGATGGAGGTGGAGCTGTGGGAGGGGCTACTGCTAAGCCTACCCGCAGGAGATCCTCCGTCTCATCTGACACACTTTCTGAAACCGAGCTGCGAGCTGAAGACAGCCGGATTGAGAAAGAAGTCGTAAGAATGCAGTCAGAAGCTGAGGAGAAGTTAGAGCAACAGGAAGAAGTGTTAAGAAAACAAAGAGAACAGTTGACTGAAATAAGTACCGGGCTGAGTGCATCAGTAGAAGACACCAAATCCCGGCTGCAGGCCCGAGTAACTACGAAGGGTACTGTTAAGGAAAAAGAAGGTTGGAAGCAGAGTCTAAGTAAGAAGGCGAAAGCCCTAATTAAGAAAAAGGAGAAGGAGGAGAGGGAGAAGCTTAAGAAGAAGGAAAAGATGGATAAGAAGGCGGAGGAGGAAGAAGCCGGAAACGAGGCAACTCGGGTTGTGGCAGCCACGAGTCCGAAGCCAACTGGCGCTATTCCGAAGACTGCTGTCATTCCGAAACCTGTGGCTTCCGACTCACAGGATACCGCAGAGTCAGATACATGGGATTGGTCTACGGACATAGACCATCCCGAGTTGTATGATGACGAGGAAGCGCCCACCCTCGATGAGAAGAAGATCTGGAACAATGTCAGGAGTGGGTTCATGCACATGATTCCCAAATCTCTGGAGGAGTGTAAGCGAAACACTCGTTATTATAGCTGCCCTCCGTTCATTAACATGGACGGGGAGCAGGATGATGAAGAGCGGATGAGGTACACTCGTCAGGACCGGAATCCGAACTATTTTTATGTGAACTGGGTCGAACAGACTATCGACAACCGGAATAAGGAGTATTACGATTTCGATGCCTACTGTAAGATCAAGTGGGCCATCGATAGTTGGGATAAGGATACCAACACCACCTGTCCGTTTATTATCTGTGCTAGGGGAAGCGATGAACCCGAAAAGTTCAGCTCCCATATGAGATTCATCCGTCACATTGTTGAGGAGCATATGCACCATCACCCGGTGTATATGTGTTATATGAATAAAGGCAGGAACAGCGCCATCTGTTCGGGACTAACCACGTTCCGAAAGAGCGAGCTGGTCCGACATCTGAAGGATGAACACCAGGTCGGTGTGAAATCAGCTCTGAAGGCAGCCTTAGATCTGCACAAACTTCTGATTGATAAGTGGGATTCCTGGAAGAAAACCCACTTCCGGAGTCTGAATTCCAAAGTCAGTAGATTGTGCGAAGTTGAAACGCACGTCAACTCCAAACTGGAGGTGGCGTTTCAGCTGAATTACACTCCGGGAAGGTTAAGGATTACCAACGAACAGTTCGGAGAAATGAGGGAGTACCGGGGCGACAGCACCTATCGGGACTCCAGTAAGGCCACATCCGCAAAACGTATGAAGCCACAGCTGGGTAAGATCTCATTCCGTGGGATCCAACGCCCGGCACCTGACCGTAGGGATCGCAGTCTGGAAGCATCGTCTCCTCTGTCTGCATTGAGAGGCGCTGCCCCACCTGTGTTCGATGTGAATAAGGACAAAGATAAGGACTTTCCGGAAATGGGACCATCCGGACCTGAGAGCCAGACCCTTAACCAACGGGGTAGGGAACGGTCCACTGGTATCGGAAGGGGAACACCCAAGTCTGCATCATCTGGAAACCGTACTGTCTGAAACTGGGCTAAGCCAGCCCCACCACCCGTCGGAAATGGCAGGGGTGTCACAATCTCCACTCCCCAGGGAGAAGTCTGTCTGAGAACCCCAGACGTCGGAAACACTCTGGATCCTCAGACCATTCCGAACGCGAACCACTGCCTGCGCGTATATTCAGGACCCAGTCAACTATGACATTGTGAACATCTCTCCGGAAAGCTTTCAGATTCAAAAGAGTTGCATGATTGACTGGCAAAACGTTGTAGGTTCGGTGATGTATCTGACTGAATCAGTCCAATCTCTGGAGATAAGTCGGATCGAATCAGAACGAGATGTAGAACATAAGGAGAAAATGAAACTATTGGAAGCCCAGGAGGCACGTCAGAAGAAAGCAGCCGAATTCTGGACTGTTGAGGTAGCTAAGGCCAGGAGTGAGTCTTCCATTTCTTATTGTATAAACTATGATGATTAACACCTTAAACTCTATATGTACTGTGTAAATAATAACACTGAAACAAACATCTGATTAGATGTATTTATTACACTTATAACGTACATACTGTGGTGTAAATGTGTTTATATAACCATATCAATACTCATCATATTTCCATGTTTATACTTTAATGTAGAGTCAGACAACCTGTAAGCCAGCCGTGCGCCCTTTATATTATATTGTTGTTGTAAATACTATAACTTAGTTTCTACCCATTATGTAACACTTTGTTATAGTCTTGGTGGGGGTAGTGTAGGGGCACGGTTTAGTAGTAGTGTTTATGGCTTACGGGTTGCCTAGGTTCCGAGCGGAGCGGCCTTTCGGGTTGAGAGCCTGGTACGCCTGGCGGGCGGTGGCAGCACCACCCTCTGGGCTGCGTGGGTTAAACACGAGAGGTCGCCACCCAACCCCTGTGGCTATATAATAGTCGGGTCGGAACCTAGGACGAGGAGAATCCTACCGGATTCCCTAGGAATACCATCTGAACTTTACTGACTCCGAAGCCTTACCTGGTAGTCGTAAATCCGAGCTTTCCGAACAGCCCCTTTACCATACGGAATCTATTTAGCTCCCTGTAACTTAGGATACTGAATAAAGACTTGTTGCCTTTTCAAACCGGATATCCTTGTATTCGTGATCCTTTCCGAACCATCAACAGTCATACATTACAACATAATTATCTGGTCGGTTTCACATAATTTAGTGAATATGACCAGTTTTGGATGTCTTTTTTAGGTAAGCTGCTAGCTGGGAAACTACAAACCACCGATGCTGTGAAATACCCATCTTACTCTCATGGTTTGCAGGGCCTTTTTTCTATAACCCTGATAGGGCCTTAGACAGTGGGGTCCAACTGTGTCCCTTGTTGATTTTAAGAAGTGGCCTTGTTTTTTGAGTATAGTTAATGATCCATATGCACCAGCCCGCTTATTTTATATTATACTGGTAACAGAGGAAAAAAGCTTATTCAGCTTGAATATATTCCTCGCAACCAGATTAATCTCATAATTACAATTAGTATAATGTAAATTATGCTGATGAATTGTAGTACCATTTAACATACAAAGAATGATAAGGGTGTTATAATTATCTTGGTACTAGTTATTATAACGGTTTATACCGCTATTCTGCCACCTGCCTTACTGTTATGCCCTCTCCTACCAGTGCATTATGAGAGCATATACGAACATGTGCTTTTTTGGGAATTTTGGATATACTTTTTCGAGGTCAAGTTGGACTATTTTGGGAAATGCTGGAGGACATACAATTCAGTCTCGCCATTGTTTCAATATGAAAAATAGTCCAAACTCGTAGGAGAATTGAAACCCGGCCGCAGTGGAGGTAGGCGGAAGACTTAGCCATAGCGCCACACGGTGATGAAACCCAATGCAAAAACAAATAAATTCTAACCTATAGCGGTAGTCCTGTGTTTACATACACTTTTTGTATGGAATCCAAACATGACAAGTCTCCATATTAAAACGTACACATCCTTAGACAGTCTATATGATCCCTCCATGTCCAATATATTCAAAATAAAGAAGAATCCAATGATTTTCCATTGTAAGTGAGTCACAGTCAATCCATTCCCACCGGGCTCCTTGCTCGACGAAAGTGTGTCAGTGTCCCGGATGTGGATATAGGTCATGTTCTCGTCATACGAGGAAGACGCTGAAAATGTCTGACCGTCTTGAAAAATCATTGGATTCTTCTATATGTTGAATATATTGGACACAATAAGTATGGAGGGATCATCTAGACTATCTAAGGATGTGTACGTTTTAATATCTCGACTTGTCATGGTTGGATTCCATACGAAAAGTGTGTGTAAACATGGCGGTACAGGTCCCGGCAAGGAAAAAAAGCAATGGCTTCTCGCAGAGCGAAGCTGGGAGGATTGGTGACACTTACAAAATGTCTTCTCATGGCTATATTCTGTGGAAATCAGGTAAGAAATTAATACAAAATGGAGGAAAAGGTGGTATAAACGCAATATGACATAAATATGACAGCCCACGGTTTGTATATTGACGATATTGCAATTGCCTCCGGCTCGTGCAATATTCGTCAATATACAAACCTTATTGCATTAATATCTGTGTAGTGGTTCTGCTACTATATATGTGTGTGCTACCTGGGGCTCACATAGGAAGGCCTGCATAGTCTCATCTAGGTCACCTGTCCCCCAGGTAGCCACCACACACACACATGGAGGCCACCATATTGTTTGGTTGGTGCCCATGTATTGCCAATAATGCATCTTTTAACACTTCAGAGGAAACATTATCAATACAGGATGATTTTTTAATATCAATGTCCTAAACTAGCTTAATTACTTCTTCCTCATCTGTATAAATATCATGAAGAACACTATCTACTTCCTTACCCTCATAGAACCATACATCATTCATATTGCGCAAGAGATTAGGACCAATATTCAGATATTCAAATGGGATAATGTAAACTCTGTTCTGCCAACCCTAACATTCAATTCATTTCTTATCATTTAACAAGGTAGTGCCCGCAATCTCATTATACAAGTAAAAAGCAATGTTAATCTAATTCATTTGTAGGTATAGGCATCTCTTGCCACCCACTAAGAGCATTTGGCTCATTTAGAGGTCGTAGTAAGGCTATAGTTGTCATTTGTATAGCAAAAACATCATTGACCAAATAAACAAGAAATATAGAACTTTTCAACAATTAACTCTACTAAAAGTAATTCACTTGTATCCTATTATGAACACATCTGGAACATGTTAGTTTTATCCTTATCACCACCATACAATTACATAGTTGATATAACGTGTGCAGCCTTAAAAAGACCCATACTGTTCCTCCCTAAAAGTATTTTTAGCTCGGCTGCATCCAAAAATAGACTACACCAGTGCTAAGTGACCCGCGACTCCACCACATCCTACACTGTAGGTTAGACACTTTTATAGGACACTTGTAGAAAGTTTTAATGGATCACCACAAATTTACATCTTTCTGATAGCCCTAAGTGTCCTCTATCAAATGAGCATATGTAAGGCAAGATTGGTTCACAACTTCTTTCTCTAGAGCCACAAGAGTCCAAAATGACCCCAAAAACACAAAATCTACTGCTTTCTGGCGACCTGACCCATACCATGATGTGCGTAATAGGGCATGACATTGTTTTTAGGATTAACCCTTTAAGTTTGACATAATGTTTCAATGCAGGGTTCACTGAACTGCCACAAATGCAAACCGTACTTGCATTTATGTATCACTCCAGCTCTCATGGCTTGATACAATGTCTTGATGCACTGACTGCACATCAGAGTGGTAACTGAATGGTGAGCCTGTAGGGAATATAGGGTTAATTTAGCGGCAGCAGTATATTAGAACAGAAGTCACAGTTAGTGTTAAGATTATGTGACAATACAGGACCTGGGTGAGGGATCATATAAATAGAAAGGAGATTCAGAGAGCAACATTATACAAACTGTATAGTAATAGGACCTCTATACCTTCATATGAGTCAAGGTAAGTTTGAGAGATGTGGATTGAATCTTGCCTGAAATACCTGTTAAAGCATAGTTTTTGGAAAGAAAGAGAGAAAGATATAGAGAGAAAGACGGGGAGGGAGTGACAGAGAGCTATATATAATATATATATATATATATATATATAATATAGTTACTGTATATATATTATAAATCTAAACTCTAAATCTAATAATGTCAAGGCCATGTTGTTTATTTACAGCTGAGAATTAGGGGTAGCGCCTTACAGCACTCTACATTGCTAAAATGTAACACTAGAAAAATGAAGATTTCCTCCAAAACGGGAGGAATGTTCAGGGTTTTCGTACTGTTTTCAGGGTCGGATCCAGGATTTTGAAAAAGGGGGCGGGCGCACCCCTCATTTAGTCCCTAATTTTGGCTAAATTCTAGGGTAAAAAAAAGTACTTTAAAGTACAGGAAAAGAGGGGCGGCATGCACCCCCACATCCTCCTCTAAATCCGCCACTGATTTTGCAAGGTGCTCTTTTTTTTTCTAAATCTGTCTCTTTTTCACAAGTGAAGTGAAAATTTGTAATAAGCGGTGTATTATTTTCTTGAAGATAAGAGAATTAAAATACATGTAAAAGAAAGGGGACCATGTCAGGACTATATCTATACATGCTTATGTAGAGGTATATAGTTATCCTAGTAATGTTTGGTGCCGTCTGGCGTGGCGGGTGAGTCCTGTCGCCTCATGTTCCTGAGGTTCTGGATAGGTGGCAGCACCATGTAACGTAGTGCCCTTGAAGGGTTAACATATTTAAAGCCATACATGTTGTTTGTGCAAATGCACTAAGAGTTATCAGTTTATCTAATATGATGGTCACCAGTCGTCGTTACACCCATGTCCTGACAAACACCTTTTGGTACAATGTATCCAATTGGGGTGTCTGCTGCGTCATGCGCAGTACACTCAGGATCATCACTCATGATCATCACTTGTGACCAAGTGGTGAGTTACTCACTGGCAGTATAAATAAAGACAGGCCAAGTGGCCTAGGGTTCACTCCTTCTACTCTCTCTACTGGTGCAGTTCTCAGTTGTGTCTCTCAATGTACCATGGTGTGAACTATGGTACATCTGGTGCCATGACCAGGATATTCAGGGCCATGGGTAGTGGTAGAGAGAGAGGTTGGAGATTGTGGGTATAGGAGCAGGGCTACTCCTCCCACTACTACATGTAGATATACATGTAGGCTGCTGCTGCTGCTGCTGTGTGTACATGTACTGTCAGTGTGTACAATAGGTACTATAGACATGGAGCCTATAGGGGCAATCTATAAGATTGTGTGCCACCTAAGGGACTTTGCTGTGAGCTACTCAGTGCTGCTGTGACTTTCCTGTGTGTGCTGTGACTCTGTTACAAGTGAGTCAGCACTTGTCAGGAGTCAGCATTGGTCAGGAGTCAACTCTGTGCCGGGAGTCATCACCACCACCACCCTGGAGGACTAAGTACTAGGCCAGGAGCCGGGAGGCCTATAAGGTAAGGTGTGTCACTATAATTCTTGCAGCATGGATGGGGATAATGTACAGCAACAGCCACAGGCAGGGCCACCTGGGGAGAATGTAAATTGTCAGGTTATGAACAAACTGAGCGAGCAGCTCGGACTTTTAGGCCAGGGGGTCACCCTACAGAATTGTAAAGCAGTGATTGATCCATATGATGGAAAACCTTCTAAATTTGACAGGTGGGTCAAGCAGATTAGAAAATTTGCAACAACAATGGGAAAGGAAAATAAAGATAAAAAAAATCAGGTGTTCGCAGCTTATATGACATCCGATGGTCCGGTTGGCGACTCAGTGCAACGCTTTATAGATAACGCCGCAGAGGACGAGCTAGATTGGAACACGCTGGAGGAGCAGCTCCGGCAGGGTTTCGGCGAAACAGGTGATGAGCAACAGGCTCTCGCCAAACTTCATAAAATGAAACAGGGCAGGGAAACGCCTCAAGTATTTTGCGAGTGCCTATTGGACCAGGCCAAAAAGGCCTTTCCAAATGACGATTTAGTGGAACCCCTGATTCAACGCCAACTTGTTGACGTGTTTGTCGATGGTCTGGTGAACGACAAAATTGCCAGGCCATTAGTTAAGAATACTCCGGCAACCTTAGCCGAGGCGGTACGTACCGCTGCCAGGGAGCATGACTCCCTTATTAAAATAAAGCTAAGGGGAAGGGACGAAGAGCCCATGGAAATAGGGGCGGTGGGCAGGACTGTGGTTAAGGGCCGTAAATGCTTCTACTGTGGGAAGCTTGGTCATATTAAGCGCGACTGCTTCAAGCTTAAGAATAAATCCAATAAGCCAAAGCCCCAAAGAAACACGTCTGCACCACGGGTTTCCAAGAAGAACAATGCAAAGTGCTGGAAGTGCCAAAAAACAGGGCACTTGAAAAAGAACTGCCCCCAAGGTAAGTCAAAGCCTAAAGATGGGAAGAAGGTCACGCCACTCAGGGAGGAGCCATCTGACGCTGCATCTGATGATGCAGCGACAGAGGTGTTAAACTAGTCGAGCCTCCCCACGCTGAGGCTCCGAGGAGGCGGGTACAGCTTGCCTCTTTAGATAGCCAGCACAGGTGCTCGTGCCAGGTCCAGGTGCGCGGGAGAAGATTCCGTGCCCTGATGGACAGTGGTGCGGATGTGTCCTTCGTACACCTGGATGCCTACAAGCAGATGGGGGGTAACCTAGATAGCTTGTGTGAGCCGGAATATGATCTCACCGGGGTGAAGGGGTTGTCTATCAAATGCTATGGTATGGCGGACATACCCTTTCAGCTGGGACGAGCACGCTGTACCCAGAGAGTGTGTGTGGTTGGAGATGTCACTGCAACCATAGCACTAGGGTATGATTTTCTTTCTAACCATCAGGCGGAGGTGCAGTTTGGAGAGCGGAAGATGGTCATGAGAGGACAGGTAGTCCCTCTGGATGAGGAGCGGTACATGCGCTCACTCATGAGGTTGACCGAACCTGTGTATGTCCCTCCACAGTGCAGTGTTATTGCCCGTGTGAGAGCACAACATAGGCATGGGACATGTGTTATTTCCTCCATGAACATGGGGTTCCTCAGTCGGGAACCCGGGCTTATGGTGGGAAATACTCTTGTGACTGTCGAAGCCAAGCGCAGCTGTCCAGTCATCATAACCAATGAGACTGGAAAGCCCTTCAATCTAGAGAAGGGCAATGTCATCACTCAGGCTATACCAGCTGAGGATGATGAGGTGTTGGACCACCTTGAGAGTCAGGCCTGGGACAGTAGTAAAGATAGTAATTCTATCAACTGTGGTGTAGACTGCACAGACTTGGCAGAGAAGCTCGTCGAGATGAATAAAGACATCTTCGCCAGTAGTGACGCAGAGCTAGATAAGACTGATCTACTTAAACTTTCTATTGATACACAGGGGCATGAGCCATTCCAGCAGAAGCCCTATCGGGTCCCCCTTGCTAAGCGGGAGATAGTGGACAAGCAAGTAACAGAAATGTTGTCTGCTGGAATTATAACACCAGCTCATAGCCCCTGGTGTTCCCCTGTAGTTCTGGTGCGCAAGAAGACAGGCGACTGGTGGTTTTGCATAGACTTTAGAAAATTAAATAATCTTAGTGTCAAGTTCAACTATCCCTTACCGATAATTGACGACATCTTATCATCACTGGGTAAGGCAAACTACTTCTCGTGCCTAGACCTACAAGCCGGTTATTGGCAGGTCGGCCTGGAAGAGAAGGATAAGGACAAAACAGCCTTTGCCTGTCACAGAGGGATTTTCAGGTTTGAAGTGATGCCGTTTGGTTGAACCAATGCACCTAGCGTCTTCACTGAACTCATGAATACAGTGCTAGCCGGCCTGGAGTCGTTTTGCCGTCCGTACTTGGATGACGTAATCGTCTTCAGCGCAACCAAGGAGTTACACATGGATCACCTGCACACCGTGTTTGATAAGCTGAGGAAGGCTAAGCTTAAAATGAAATTATCAAAATGTGAGTTCTTCAAAGACCGCATCAGGTATGTGGGTCACATAGTAGCGCCTGAAGGGATTTCCCCTGATCCGGAAAAGGTGGCTGTAATAAAAAATATGAAAACCCCAACTAACGTAAAGGAAGTCCGTGGATTTATTGGTATGGTGAGTTACTACCGCAGATTCATAGAACATCTCTCAGAGATAGCACTGCCACTAACCAGACTAACAAAAAAGCATGCCGTCTTCAGATGCGACAGAGACTGTGAAACAGCTTTTCAGACTTTGAAGGACAAGCTGGTGAGTCCACCCATCCTTGCGTACCCAGATCTTAGTAAAAAGTTTATACTGGCCAAGGACGCCAGCATGAATTCAATAGGAGGAGTCCTATCTCAGGTCTCTCCAGAAAGGGAACATGTGATCCAATAAGTATCCCACAAGCTCAATGACACGCAGAAGAAGTGGGCTACAGTGGAAAAAGAGGCATACGCCATTGTGTATGCCCTCCAAAAGATGAGGCATTATCTTTTTGGTGCTAAATTTATAATCAAAACAGATCACAAGCCCCTTAAGTTTCTGCTTGGCTCAGAGCAGAAGAACCAAAAGGTCCAAAGGTGGGCCATGATCGTGAGCGAGTTCGACTGTGAAATTGAGTACTTGCCGGGTAAGACAAACACCCAGGCAGACTTTCTCAGTTGGCCTCCCGGTGCTGAGATAGCGGTCATTAATACTGACCACTACGATTCTCTGGAGCACTGGAATAGGGTACAGCGGGAGAAGGTACGTCCTCCCATGGTGGGGTGGAAGGTACTCCAGGTACCTGAAGCAGAGTTCACCACTGTACCTGAGGAGCAAAGCAGGGATCATGAGCTAGTGAAAATCCGAGATACACTGAGCAAGGCAGGTCCTAAATCAAAGGACCTGCGGAAGTACACTCTTGTAGACGGAGTAGTGTACTGGGTCAGTGAAAGGGATGGAGCTCTGAAGCTTATCATCCCTGGTCACCTGCAGACAACAGTGTTGTCACAGATGCATGACAAGTGCCATCCAGGTACTGACCGTACTTATGACCTAGTCAGGGAAAAGTACCACTGGAGGGACCTTTACACTGATGTTGTGGACTATGTCAAGTCAAGGACACTAGTTAAGAAACCCTGGGAGCTCCAGACTATGGACCAGGCATCTTTCCCCTTTGAAAAGGTAGCAGTGGATATGGCGGGTCCATATGAGACAAGTTATGAGGGAAATAAGTACCTCGTAACCTTTGTGGATGCCTACTCTGGGTGGCCAGAGTTTTACGCTGTGCCTGATAAAAAGGCAGAAAATGTTGCTAGGGTCCTAATATATAGGTTTATCCCTGCTCACTCATGCCCACTCGTCCTGTTATCTGATAACGGACTGGAGATGGTCAACCGCGTTGTGCAGGAGGTCTGCAAGGAACTTAAGATTTGCAGAGTGAAGAGCAGCAGGTACCACGCTGCCTCGAATGGAGTCGAAGAGAGGATCCACCGGGTCTGGAATGACATGGTGTCAAAGACCCTCGGCGGAGACATTCGAGGGTGGGAGAGTCTCATGCCATCAGTACTCCTGGCTCTGAGAGTCAGTAAGAGTGATACCACTGGGTACTCTCCCTATTACCTCGTCCACAACTGAGAGCCAATCCTGCCCCTGGATACTCTACTTATGCCAAGGCGTAAGTATCTCGGGGAAGAGCATCAGCAGATAGCGCTTGAAAGGCAGCATCAGGCCTTCGTGGAGGTTATGCGCAATCGGCAGGTGATGCAAGAGAGAAACCGTAGAAAAAGGCAAAGAAAGTACAGTTCAAGGTAGGCGACGCCGTCTACGTGTACAATTTCTACCGTTCATCGAAGTTAGATATGAAATATCGACCATATTTTCGTATCATAAGGAAGTTGTCCGAGGTCAACTTTGAGGTAAGGAACGAACTTACTGGAGCCTTAGAAAAGGTCCAGGTAGAACACCTGGAAATGGCCCCCGAGGAATGGAATGTTCCTCAGATGGAGCCAGGTACAAGGAGGCAGGCTACATATGCTGCCCAACCTCTTGAGTCAACACTTGAGGAGGAAGTATTGCTCAGCGAGAGCGACAGTGAGGATGATAGCCGCGGAGAGCGGAAGCCTCACATGCCTCTTCCTCAGAAGTGTGGGTACGACTCTGAAGATGACATCCCCCTCGCAGAGTTAAGACATAGGTTGCAGAGTGCTCCTATGACAACGCCACCCCAGGTGGGTGACGGGATAGCTCAGGGCCCTGATGGAACCAACCTGAAACCTGAGGCCATAGACTTGGCCGAGGTAGTAGAGCCACAGGTGGGAGGTTCCAAGCGAAAACGGGATAATAGTACCTCAAGTGACCCTCTAAGTGAAACTAAGAGGGCATGAGAGGATGATATAGTATCTGTAGATCTAGGGAAACGTCACAGGGAAGATGTGCTACCTGGAGAAGACGAAACCTCAGAAGAGAAGCGCCGTAGGCTTCTCGTAACTAACAAGGGTCGCTCTGTTAAGCAACTATTGAATCTAATCGCAGACTTATTATAACTTAAAAAAAAAAAAAAAGGGAATATAGAAGTCTATAATAGGTTAACATTAATAGGCTGGGGAAGCTATATTGTGTTATATGAGATGTTTGTGATCAAGAGAATCCCATTCACCTATTTATAGATGCTTTCTTGTTATTCCAGAATTTAAAAATGGGGACCGTTGTTACCATCGTCCTGTTGACTCTGTTCACAGGTGTATTAGCCACAACTGAACATGTATTCTTCCGAGAAATACATGAGACCCGAGCAGTTAAAGTCATGTGGAAGATGTATTTCTTTATTGATCTAGAACCTCTTGAGACATTTGTTGAACATCTGGGACTAGAAATAGAACAGCTAGAACTTTCCTTCAGGGAAGTTAAAAAGTGTGTTCAAGGGGAGCCCTATGAAGAGCTGGTAGAAGCCCTTCAGTGCAGTTTTTTAAGGGTTAAAAGCAGGTATGAACATACTGCAATAAGTATTCGTCGACTCAGGGGTCTACAAGGTCGTGATAAGCGAGCTATAATAAATCTAGGTGGTTTATTTAGCTATGCCTTTGGGATAGCTAGTACTCAAGAAGTCAAACATCTTGATAGTCAGATCCAGACTATGAAAAGGGTTCAGCAACGCATTGAACATGTTCTATCAAGATCTCTATCTTTGGTGAATATCACACACCTTGAAGTTGTCAAGAACAGGCATAGTATTAATTCTTTTTTAGGCATAGCTAAGCAGCTTTGAGCTGGCTTAGAGAATGTTACCCAGATTCTTGTTCTTCCTTTAAGAGATTTCGTTATTGTCCATGCCAAGCTGGGTATGGCATTATCTAACATACTTTCGGTCTTGAAAGAAGGAGAAACGTATCTGGAGGATACTCATATCAAGTTGGCTAGTGTGTCTACTGGTCATGTGACACCTGCGTTGCTCCCTCCGCGCGACCTTGTTGAAATCTTAAGAAACATAAGTAGATCAATAAGTGACAAAGTTAAACTGCCATATTCGCTTGATCAAGAGTTGTGGAAGTACTATCAATTACTTAAGTGTACTGCCTTAGTTAGAGGACAGAAGGTGGTAGTGGTCACTACCATACCTCTAGTGGACAGGGGACAAAGTTGGGAGCTGGTAAGAGTAATCAATTTACCTATCCCTGTTGTCGGTTCAAATTACTCAGCTTACTACAAGCTTGAGGCTGAGGAGTTTGCAGTCAATGTTGAGCGTACCCATTACATAATAATGGACAGCCATGTGTTTCAAGTATGTGCATGGCAGGGATTGTCTTATTGCAAGTTTGACAATCCAGCAAGACTGATATCGACTTCTCAGAGCTGTGTCTTAGGACTATATCTGAGAAACAATGTATTGAAGCAGTACTGCTCTGTACATGCTTCTACTGATGTACGCCTACCGATAGGCAAATATATTGGGAATCGGACGTGGGCAATAGTTGCTCATCAGAAGCAGCACTTCCGGGTAGTCTGTCCTGACAGTCGAGAGGAAGTAAGCACTGTTCCTCCTGTCACAGTAATCACCCTTCGCCAGGGTTGCGTTGCAATGAGTAGTCTGATGTCGTTCACATCCCGGACCATTGAGAGTGTGCAATATGATCTAAGATCAGAATGCGACACCTTATCTTATGGGGCCCCCATAAATACAACACTTCTGAAACCTATTAGAGAACTGGGTAGAATTAATATTCCAAATCCACTAAAGGGAGTAAGTGAAATTAATGTAAATGCATTACAAGGTGAATTGGAAACTGATCCATTTAGTTTGAAATCGGGTTCTACTGTTAGTCTTAGTCTTAGCTCCATTTTGGTAGTGGTGGTCATTGTTGTGGCTGTGGTCCTTGTGGCCAAGCGGTATGTACGGTGTAACCCCAGGACCGGAAGTGACACACCTGTGGTCGAGGCCAAACCTCCTGTGCCCAGTACATCAGCACCGGGGAGTAACCAGTCGGCACCGTGCGACCCGTGTTCGGTCAACGATGCAGCGCGGAGTGGCGAGCAGATGGGACTGACGGCTGACCAGCCGCCACCACAGGCAATCAGGAAGGTTTATCCGAGCCTTCCTTCAGTAATCATACCAGGGATGCCCTAAGGAAGTGACCTTAACTAGGAAAGGTCATGTAAGTTGGTAATCCATAGACATATATGAGCAATCATGCCATGAACTGATAGCAGAACATCTTATAGCACCCTATGAACTGATAGGTGGATCATTTTATAGTAACCTATGAACTGATAGGTATTATGATTATTCGTGTGGACCGTGTGGACTGATACACATATTTAAGCCTATGAACTTTAATTGCATAATATATCAAGTTTAATGTACCTTCTAGGTATATAAGGACTCAATTATCTATGGACATACACAGATGTCCAGAAATGAGTTGGATAAATGCATATAACTAAAATGCATATCAAGTTGCAATACTCAATACATATAATCACTAGTTAAGTACATTATTAGCTGAGTTGTCTTAAAAAGACATTGAAGCATTAGACACCCAGTATCCTTAAGCACTCTGAAGACCTGGAAGACTTTCAAGAGCAAAAGACTTTTATTTCCTATGCTATCCCAACAATTTATATGGCTGCATGCCTATGCCAATCCTTGCAGTATAATATAATGAGAGACGTCACAATACACAACGAGGAAGGACTATGAGAAACTATACGGCACTACTGCTAACAGTCACTTTTAAAATGTATGCAATGGACATGGTCCCATACTTTAAAGTTTTAAAAGTTGAGGGGAGGAATGTAACGTAGTGCCCTTGAAGGGTTAACATATTTAAAGCCATACATGTTGTTTGTGCAAATGCACTAAGAGTTATCAGTTTATTTAATATGACGGTCAGTTCTCATCACCAGTCGTCGTTACACCCATGTCCTGACAAACACCTCTTGATACAATGTATCCAATTGGGGTGTCTGCTGCATCATGCACAGTACACTCATGATCATCACTCATGATCATCACTTGTGACCAAGTGGTGAGTTACTCACTGGCAGTATAAATAAAGACAGACCAAGTGGCCTAGGGTTCACTCCTTCTACTCTCTCTACTGGTGCACTTCTCAGTTGTGTCTCTCAATGTACCATGGTGTGAGCTATGGTACAACCAGTCCATTTCTGTGGGACACCTGGTGACAAACCTAGGGATCCATAGAAAAGCCCTGCGCTCACCTGCTACGTCAGAGGCCATGTAAGCCTTCATACATGCTACATGTAATGACATGTTTCCCGAACTACCATTTATAGGATAATCCCTATTGTTTCTGCCTAGAGTAGATAATTTCTTATATACATCACTTCCCCTCCACATCATTTGTCTCCCCAGGCTCTATCAAGGCGTTCAAAGTTGTACCCACTCATATGAACCAAACCACTATCCATGCCCTCCTCAAGCCAACTCTCTGATATACCAATAACTGCATCGTTTTGTCTGCCATATAGATTCTTAGAGTCTCAATTTTAGAATTAAGACTACATGTATTCAAATGGGATAATGTAAACTCTCTTCTGCCACCCCTAACATTCAATTCATTTCTTATCATTTAACAAGGTAGTGCCCACAATCTCATTATACAAGTAAAAAGCAATGTTAATATAATTTATTTGTAGGTATAGGCATCTCATGCCACCCACTAAGAGCATTTGGCTCATTTAGAGGTCATAGTAAGGCTATAGTTGTCATTTGTATAGCAAAGAAAACATCATCGACCAAATAAACAAGAAATATAGAAGTTTTCAACAATTAACTCTATTAAAAGTAATTTACTTGTATTCTATTATGAACACATCTGGAACATATTAGGTTAATCCTTACCACCACCATACAATAACATAGTAGATATAACATGTTCAGCCTTATTAAAGACCCATATTGTTCCAACTTATAAGTATATTTAGCTTGGCTGCGTCCAAAAATAGATCCGTGACTGCACCACATCCTAGGCTATAGGTCAGACATATAGTTGACCTAGTCTGTTCATGTCATGCTAAAAGCAGGTTTTCCATAGTGCCCTTACCATTCCTATTTGACTCCATATTGTCTTCCGATACAGATTTTGTAGCACTCTTGTTTGACCTCATATTTCTGTCAAACATTTCTACAGCAAGTCAAAAATACAGTCCATCAACTCACAAGATATATGTGTCCAAGGTTTGTACCTTTTAATTGCAGTAGACGCCAGATTCCACACAATGTTAGTCGATATAATTCGCTAGCTATTCAGTGTCAACCTTAGCCACATGCCATTCTCTGTTCACTCGAATTTTTCTGTCGGGGGCCCTCCTGATTACAGCATGTATAGGCCTCAATTACTCAAGGAACATGCTGATGGGGGCCCAGGGCTGGGGGTCAAAAAGATTTTGGTATGTGCACTTAAAATCCACTACCCCCTGTTGTTAAAGAAATTAACAATCCCTATTGTTTCTGTGAATTTTGCACAAGCCCTTCACAATAGCCCTCACAGAGGATATATCATTGCACTTCTAGTGCAAGAAGGTTGTAACTAAAACTGTAAAGTATGGCAGTTACAGCCTTTTTGCACTAGGCCGATGATATTGTCTACACAGTGCATAAACTGGGGCCTCTATTATATGAGTATATATCATGATGTGCTAAATGAGGCCTATACATGCTGTAATCAGGAGGGTCCCCGATGGGAAAATTCGAGTGAACAGAGAATGGCATGTGGCGAAGGTTGACACTGAATAGCTAGCAAATTATATCGACCAACATTGTGTGGAATGTTAGCCGATCTACGTGCCTTGTATATGATATGAGTCCACTTGTCAGAGGCAAGGTGCTTTGGGATAAACTGGACGCTGATGTTCAGAAATTGGAATCCAAAAAGCAATTTTTGTTGAAAATTAGTTAGTAATTGAGTATTAGTATGTTATTGAATATAAGAATGTGTCTGTTAGGATCCCACTCCAATATCAATGTATTTTATTATGAAGACTAATTGCTGGCATAACCGGGAATCACCTAGTAAGCGCCTATTGTATTCCTGGGCTTCCCTAGCCCACTTAAATGGGTCTATTTCTCCTCTTTTCTATCCCCTCGGGATGTGTCTGGTGCACATATGCGTGGGCACTAACACATTCCCTTGTGAAATTGTGTAATGTAGTTCTTGCCATGAATATGACCTTTGCTGTCGAAATGGCGTTAAACATCTATTACTCACTCCTATTGTATTCCCATATGCAATGCATTGTGAAATAATTTTTCCTTTGTGTATGGTTATAATTATTGTCATTTCCTGGCTGATCCTGAAAAGCTTCGTGTTTATGATGTTATTTGGCCAATAAACTTGTTAAACTCAAACTCAAATTCATGACATTGTTCTTAGGATTACCTCTTTAAGTTTGACATAATGTTTCAATGCAGGGTTGACTGAACTGCCACAAATGCATATCGTGCCTGCATTTATACATCACTCCAGCCCTGGTGGCTTGATACACTGTCTTGATGTACTGAGTGCAGTAATGGCTAGTCCCTCACCAGTGCTGCACTGGAGCATCAGAGTGGCAACTGAATGATGAGCCTGTAGGGAATGTAGGGTTAATTTAGCGGAGGCAGTATATTAGAACAGAAGTCACAGTTAGAGTTAGGATTATGTGACAACACAGGACCTGAGAGAGGGATCAGATAAATAGATAGGAGATTCAGAGAGCAACATTATACAAAGTGTGTCGTAATAGGACCTCTATACCTTTATATGATTCAAGGTAAGTTTGAGAGATGTGGATTGAAACTTGCCTGAAATACCTTCAAAAGCATAGTTTGTGGAAGGAAAGAGATAGAAAGAGAGAAAGAGATAGAGAGAGAGAGAGAGAGAGAGAGAGAGAGAGAGAGAGACGGGGGAAGGGGGAGACAGAGAGCTATATAAATATATATATTTATATATATATATATATATATGTATATATAAATAAAATAGTTACTATATATGGCATTAGATAAGTAAGTAGAAGCGGTACAAAGGTCTGTAGTGAATATAGACCCAAAAGTGGTTTCACGAATGTTGAATGACGAAATGGTAGCAATACCATCAGATCAGATAGTTGCTACCTCAACTAGCTTACAGCATAGCTCACCAGTCAGATTTAACCCGTCTGTTAACGATGGTGTGGATGGAAATGTTAACTCCGGAGTATATTCCAAACCGGATGGTAATGTTTCTAGGGGAGTGGGATCTGACGGCTCAACTACAACAGTTAGTGCCATTTAGACACCCATTTGTAGCACGCCAGCACATGTGATTCGGGACGAGATCCACATGTGGGGCAAGCACCACCCTATCTGATCTGAGTGGCATAATAAACCCGCAGCGGACCAGTGTTCCTGTAGTAGTAACTGCACGGAGCACGGCTCCACCACCTGTACCCCAGTCAGTGGCTCCTGTAAAAGGTTTGCTGATGCCTCCCTCTTATTATTCGCAACCCAGACATAGCACTACTGTGGGACCCAGGTTCCCTTCCCCTGATCCCGGTCCGAATATAGTGTGAGCACAGATACCGGATTGGAATGTCCTACCTGAGAACATCCAGAAAGCCACTACTAAAGTCAAATTTAAAACTGAAATACTGAAGATAGATAATTTGAGGCAGAAATTGAAAATTGGTTACAACTAGTATATGAAGCAGGTGTAGTTACCGCGCCGCTTCCAGATAATTGTGTAGAATCCTAATTACCATTATGTTACTGCCTAATACACTAACATGAATGTCAAATGTTATGTAAACCTTAGCTACTATACCAGTACATTATATCTTATACTATCTTATAACAAAAATGCATGTGTGTATGTTACTATGATCAGTCGACCAGCTCCTGAACTCTCCAATGTTGTTGATCTTGTACAAATTGACTATTGTCATGTTATGTGTTTTGTAGTTGCTGTTCCTTATTTTGTTGTTGAAAAATCTAATAAAACTTGGTCTGCTCTATAGCTTCACTTAAATGAACATAACAGTTCATTGATGCAATGAGCGAGTCCAAAAAAAAAAGAAATATGCTGTGCCATCCCAACCAAGGGTGACTTCTCAGCCTGTACCTTTATCCCGGATTGCGATATCAGGCCCGAGAGGGAATGTGACTCAGAATACTTACATTCCACAAGCTGCATCCAGTGGCCAAGGTCCATCCGGAGGTTCTGGACAGACCAACATGGAAAATGGTCAGAAAAGTTACTATTCCGACGCGCTGGTGGACCAGGAGGATCTGCAGACGGAGCCTCTGGAGCAGGAGGGAACGGACCCCCTGGTGGACCGCTAGGAGAATCAGGATTCGGGAGTTCCTGATCAGGAGGGGATGGTAGAAAACCTAACCATAGAGCCTCTACGCCTGCTGCGATGCAGAGTGTGTTCGATAGGAGTAAGTGTATCCAAAACTTGGGTATTGACTGCTACCAAAAGGGTGCTCATGGCATGGAGATCATGGATTGGAGCATGCGGGTAGCTGATAGGCTTCAAGCCTGTGCTAATCCGGCAAGGAGAATGGCAAGAATCCCCCCTCCCTATGATCCTAATGAGCCATGGAAGGATCAATATCAAGCCTTCGTGGATGAAGTCAACTGTAGTGGTTGGACTAAGGAAGAGGCCTTACCTTACATTTGCTGGTTAAGTAAGGGTGGAAAGGTTGCTCTGAACCAATGGAGAACTGCATATGGAATACATGGTACTTCCGACCAATTGGTCGAGTGTGCTGCCTATCCATTTGGCTCTATTGTAAGAGAGGATCCCTAGGTCACTTTCAAGAAAAGGACTCAAAAGCTGAAAGAGTCCCATAAGGTTTTTGGATTAGAACTGCAAGATCTGTTGTCTAAAGCACAGCCATATTGGGCTCATGATGATGATTGATGCCTGCAAGAGTTGTTTACACAATTCTTTTGGGGGATTGCAAGATGATGACCATAAGCAAGTATTATGGGATTCGTAGAAGAATGAAACTTCCTTTAGTGATCTATTTAAGGCCATCGATGGCTATGATAGAAAAAAGAGATTAGTGGGTTTACCCAACAATCCTTTGCGGACAGCCCCTGTACAGTATTCAGAGGCACCCACTCCCGGACTGGGTCAGATAGCTCCTGTGGAATTGCAGGATGTCAGTTCTGATGATGAGTATGTGTCTAATGAAAATAGGGAACACATCGGCGCAGTTCAAATTGCAGGCAAATACTACTGCCAAAAGCGGTATCGTAAAATAGGCTCGCGAGACAAGGGCAAACCCGGTACTTATAGACCTGCTGTTTGCCTTCCTCCAGTAACTAAAACCATAAGTTCTCCAACTGTGGCTGCGTCAGCCGCACCTATGGATTTAGTGGAGACCTTAGTCACTCATCTGACTGATGCTCTGAGATCTATCAAATCTATGATCCCGGATGTGCACGAAACTCCCCTATCAGGAGGTAGTTCACAGACGGCCGACGGCAGTAGAATGTGGACGTATGGTAGAACATGTTTGAAACTGCAGTTGGATGGCATTCATGACTTTGTCATGGGTGTGACCATTGCGGATATATCAGATGAAGGGATATTAGGGTTAGATTTCGCATCATTGTATGGTGTGATGTTGGAACCACAGTCCGGAGTACTGAGTGTAAAAAATACCTATATCCTGTAAAAATAAGATGTGTATTGCGACATGTAAGCAGTATGGCCTCAGTAGCACAAACTGTCCAGATTCCTGTTGGAGTAGCTTGTGATGTACTTCTATGAAGTGATCCCACGATATGCAATCAGACCCGTTTATAGAACCGGATGTGATGGCCTTGTCCAGTATCATCCGTGGATACTATCATGGCTAACGCATACTGGACAGTAGTACCGGTTTTGAACTTGAGTACAAGACCTATCTATCTAAAGAAGGGACATGTTTTTGGGAGTGTAACACTTTCCAAAACAGTCACAGATAAATTGCCGAAGGCCAGTGATCCCGAGGACGATTTGAAAAAGTTGTATAACGAAACCTCCCTTGAGGATCTGGAACATAAGAGGAAACTACTTGAGTTGTTGGAACAATACAAGAATACATTTGCTAAACCTGGTGAACCTTTAGGGCCAACCATGAAGGTTTTGTATAATATAGTTACAGGAGATGCGGAACCTTTCAAAATTCCGTATCTACGATTACCTCTGGCAAATAAAAGAGTCGCAGAAGAGGAAATCAATAAGATGTTAGAACAGGATGTGATCATCCTGTCTAAAAGTCCCTGGAGCGGTCCTGTATGCATGGTAACAAAAGAAGATGGTACCATTTGATTCTGTATTGATTACAGGAAGCTGAATGGAGTAACGAAAAAGAATTCGTATCTAAAACCTAGAATAGATGAGACCATCAATTCCTTAGGTAGTAATAGCTGGTTTTTACAGATTTACGATCTGGGGATTGGCAAGTACCAATGAATCCTACAGACATATGGAGAAAACTTTCTAGCCATATCGGATTGTTTCAATACAATGTGATGCCTTTTGGCTTATGTTTGAAGCAATGATGGAAACTCTTTTGAGTGACCTGTTGTGTAATAGATGTCTTGTCTACCTTGATGATGTGATAGTATTTGGAAAAACATTTGAAGAATGCTCTCAGAACCTCAAGTTAGTGTTGGAACAGATTATTTTTAATGGTCTCAAACTGAAACGTCATCTGTTTAGACAGTCTATGAATTATTTGGGCACAGATAGTAGCCTTAAACATCCGAATTAAACGGATCATTTCATACTGGATACGGATGCTAACAAAGAAAGCATTGGTGCTGCTCTATCACAGGTTCAAAATGGAGTAGAAGTACCGATAACCTTTGCTAGTAATACTTTGACTAGAACTCAACACAACTTTTGCACTACCAAACGTGAGTTGTTAGCAGTAGTAGAGTGTACTAAGAAGTTTAAACATTTCTTATGGGGAACTAATTTTACTCTACATACGGATCACTTCTCATTAAGATGGTTGTTGAACTTCCGAGATGCTGAGGGAATGTGAGGCAGATGGCTAGCTTACCTGTCTGAATATGGACTAAAACATCATCAAATTCAGCATAGACCCAGATTGAAGCATATTAATGCAGATGCCTTATCTCGGATACCAATTCGGAAATGTGATAATCCGGATTGTACTGAGTGTGGAGCACATAGAGCAGTGTTAGCTGGGATTCGAATACCATTCCAAACTCGGGTAGCCAGCGTATTGGATTGGTCTATGGATACCATAAAACAATTCCAAGAAACTGACTCGATAACTGCTAAGCTTCTACAATCAGTACCAAAGGGTATACGTCCAGCCAAAACTGTAGTCTCATTGGAAAACCGAGAAATAACATTTGTCTTGAAAATACTACTGGCCCGGAATGTCACAAGACCTACTGAGGTGGATTCTCACCTGTACTGATTGTTGTAAAAATAAACTAGGTCCAGGAATTGGCAAACTACCTCTCTCACAGGAGTTATTTGGAGTATGATTTGCCCGAGTCGGTGTAGACATCATTAGCGGATTTAATAAAACTGCAAATGAAAATACCTGCAAGATGGTAGTGTGTGACTATTATACCAAGTATACAAAAGTATTTCCACTACCGGATCATAAAGCTGTGACATGTGTTAAAGCCTTTGTTAAGGGCTGGGTGCTGACTTTTCGTGTGCCCTTGATGCTACATAGCGATCAAGGCCGAGAATTTGAATATAACTTATGGCAAAGTATGTGTGAATACTTAGCTATTTTTGAGACTAGGACTAATCCATATTGTCCTCAGAGCGATGGTTAAGTGGAAAGATTCAGTAGATCCTAATCCAAGTTCTCTGATCACTGGATGACTGGATGAGCAATGTCACTTTGTAACACATGCTTACAACAGTACCATGCATTCGAGTACTAATTGTTCCCCCAATCTGTTAGTATTCGGAGAAGATTTGATAATACCTGCCGATTTAATATTCGGAGTCGCAGGTATGGACCATGAACTGCCTTGTCAAGTAGTCTTTGTTGAGTGTTTAAGGACCGGATTCAAAAAAGCTTTTGAATCTGTCCGAATTGACTTAGAAAAGAGTGCTCGCTGGCAGAAAGTGGGCTATGATGTAGACTTAAAGGTGAAAAAGTTTAAACCCGCAGATAGAGTACTGAGGTTACATGAACCTCTGCGAAATATCAAATTAGCATCCAATTGGGATGGTCCGTTCACTGTAACCCAGGTTATAAGTGACTTTTAAATCTGACATTGGACGATTTTATAAGTCCAATGTCCCTAGATTAAGAATATGGTCTGGGAGGGAGACCTCCATAGAAAAGTACGGTAAAAGATTCGATAGAGTTCTGAATATGAATCAAATCACTGACCAGGAAGCTGACCTGAAACCCAAAAGGAAAAGGGGCAGACCTAAAAAGGTACCTGTGGGTAAGCCACCAACGTTACCGAAGACTAAGCATGGTGGTGTAAAAAAAGTCTCGGAGGGTGTAGACGGCAAGAAGAGGAAAGGAGTCCTGAAGGCTACAGGACCCCTAGAGAAGGCTCTTTGAACTGTCAGGTCTGGAAAGGAATTACCTCTTAAGGGGGTAATCGTCCACTGCAGTCCTAGAGTGGCCTAACCTGTAAACACAACGAGTGTGATGTCCTGTTAACGTGTTCAATGTTAAGTGTGTGTGCGAGAGCATAGCAACTGACCCGAAAGGCGTGTTTGTTGTCGCTGTATGATGTACCAGTAGGTAGTGGATTTTTAGAGATGGTGCTCTAAAAATCATCGTCACTTGAAGAGTGACAGAAGAAAACAGAGTGCAGCATGAATTGGACAAGATCGAGAAAGAGAGGAAGCTGAGGGAAACCAAAGCCCCTCCCATCCCTAGGTTGAAACTAGCTGATAGGAGTCCAGATACTCCCAAGCCTTCTACCAGTGGTAAGTACTTCTGCTGCGGGTCCTAGTCCCAAAACTAAGTGTAAGGGTTCTTCCGGGAAACCTGAACCTGAAGCTAAGGCGAAGGACCTGAAAGATCCAGAAGATGAGGACAACAGGGAAGTGTCCAAGAACAGGAGATCTTCTAATTGCAAAAAGAAGCATCTCGCGGATTTTGTGAAAACAGAGGAGTATGCTAGTAAGCTAAATACTAGCAAGAGCACAGAGGACTCCGTGCAAGTGGATTCATCTGGAGAAGAGTCCCCAGAGGAATCTTCTTTTGAATACGATGAGGATGCTGCCCCATCGAATCAAACTGAAGCAGAACGCTGGGGAAATGCGAAGTCATGGTTCAAGGAACGGGTACCTACCTGTTTCAAGGACTGTGTATATGGATACAGGAAAAAGGATGGGGCTCCTCTATTTGCCTGTCCTGGACCCGTCAACATGAACGGCGAGTCTGGATGCGGCTGTCTGATGAGGACCCAAACCCGGGCAAAGCCTATAGGAAACTATGGCTCATGCTGAATGCTTCAGATAAATAAAACACCAACACTCAGAAGCGTAAGCTCTGCTGGGCACTGGAGAAATGGTACGGTGATCGTCAGAAAACCTGCCCATTCTCCATCTGCCAGGATGCGAGTGACGGATCTAGCCCAGAAGAAGGTGATGGAACTTCATTGGGAGCTTATGTGTGAATTAGATAAGCTTGATGTAGAAGCCTGCTCTAAGATCAAACGAGGTGACCAGGTCCTCGGTGAGGTCAGCAAATCAAAAGAATCTAAGCTTAGGGAGCGTTCATTATTTATGGCAGGGGGGATGACCAAATGAAGGGAGTCATTTTTTTGGAGGTATTTAGAGAGGGGGGTCATTTTTTTTCAACCCATTCCCGAGGGCCAGGTAGTTTCCTGATGGGGGGTATATGCCAATGTGATGCAAATTTTATGACAAAGGAACAAAAATTTTCGCGACACGTCGCAAATTTTAACTATTTAGTTTTCAGTTATCTAGATGAAATTCTACCCAACATTTTGTTACCTGCTACCTCTAATTCATATCCATTTGATTATGTTATATGATGGGAGTCTTACTCCTTTGTATGTCAAAGGGTGGTTAGCATGGATAAGATGTACCGGTACCTGTGTTACCAACTCACATGACCACTCCTTGACCAATCAGCGCATTGTAATTTTTCCGCTGGTTTCCACAGATTTGTGAAAGATCTTTTGGCAGGTACCCATATTAAAATTTGACATGATAACCCCCCCTTTAAAACATGGATGAGGCCAGTCACTACCACTATGGTATAATGTGTATACAGTTTTCCCTGGGGTGTAACACTGTTCAGCTCTTGAGATTGAAGTATTTGGCCCAATTTGTGACACAATGTTCCTTGTTCTTTTGCTCGCCCTGCTGATTGTTTCAAAAGATGTCATCATGAAAATAAATACTTTCCTTTAAAAGTGTGCTGAGAAGGGTATGGTATGCCACAAACAGCATTTTGTGGTGCTACACCATACACATCATGAGAGTGAACAAGGCACAAACAAAGTTCTCAGTAGTAAAATATGTCACATGCTAAAATCACCGCAACTCCCAATCAGAATTTTTAGATTTAACTCGTTTTCACCTCTTGATAAAATCAACCCTGACAAGAATTGTGTCTATAACACCCTTCAAATTAATATTACAATGAAATCTAAAGAGAAAGACAAGCTACAAAACTATTTCTGTACTGTATACAAAGATTTTGAAAAAGAAACTAAAACCAAGTGACTCAATCAGAACAATTCTTCCATTGGTCAGGAGTAGGTCACATGGAGTATTTTGCTAAGACATACCTATTTTAGCTGCATCAGTAGTAGCCCATGCTAGCTGGCCCTTAAGGGAGGAGCCTTCAAATTGATATTTTAACTAGAGGTAAATCAATCAACAGCAGTGTACTCACAATTTGACTGCTCAAAAGATGACACATAACTGAAATGGTTCAAAAGCTGCTAATATCAGCTTGTATAATGAATGGGCCTGATGTAGCCTCTGTTGAACGTAGTTAAATGTGGTGGGAGTCATTTTGTTTCAATCTATTCTGCGGGGGGGGGGGTCATTTTTTTTCAACCCATTCCTAAGGGGGGGGGTCATTTTTTTCCAACCCATTCCGAAAGAGGGGGTCATTTTTTTTCCAACCCATTCTGAAGAGGGGGGTCAGTTTTTTCTGATGTATTCATTCTGACAGATTTTCGTCCCCCCCTGCCATAAATAATGAACGCTCCCTTGGAGCGAAGATCGTCCTTGCCCGTGCTGCCACCGCTGGATCAGCAGGTCAAATTATTGAGAAACAGCTACAAGAGTACCTGGCCCTGGGAATGAGGCAGAACTTACCACCTGGATACTGTATCTCTACAGTTCAGACTCCGGGTATGTCTTCTGTACTCGCTATCCCAACACCCGGAACCGCTAAAGACACTGCAGCAGGTATACATGCACCCCCTCCGAGTGCTACACCATCTGCTGATGCTGCTATCCCAAAATCAGCTGATGCCATAACTATTAAAACTAGTCCGGCAGAGATCTGGTTTGGAAAATCTCATCAGGGAGAGGCGGATGTCCAAAAGGCCATCTATTCTCACTGGGAGAAATGTGTAAAGCAGAGAGCCACAGATTACCATCAGGGTCTTCTGAACGACACTCTGTTGTGTTTCCAGGAGGTGAGTAATGCTGAAAAGCAATGCCTGTAAGTGAAAATCCGAGCTGATGTAAAATCACTCGAAGAGGAGGCCATGGCTGCTAAGGAACAATCAGCTATGGATGTCCATGTCCCTGAAAAACATGTCAACGAGGAAGTTCAAAGGAACACTAGATTGAATACTAAATTCATGAAAGTGTTCAGAGTGGATCTGGACCAGTGGGATGGTACTCCCGAATCCACTCTAGCCCTTCTGAAGAAGAAACATGCTAAGCATTCAGCTTAGTATGTTTCCCAGTTCCATATCATAACCAGTCCTTTAATGCGGAATGTATACAGAGTATGCGGTTTATTATTTGAAACTCCATACATTCTAATGACCTAGCCTCGGATATTGATTGATTTGTGGTTTACAGCACTTTAGTGGCACTAAGTGGCTATCCCGTGCTTCACAGGTTGATAATTTAACAGAGCTAGCCTCGGATACCTTGTATTGTCCGGATAGATATGGATGCTGCCTATGGATGCTGTCAGATGTGGATTACACAGCTGTTCCTGGTTTACTACTTATGATGTTAATCTACACCCGGATGGATATGTTACATTCAAATTTTACTTCTTGGAGCTGAACAATTCTACAATAACTTTGGAAATAGGTTCCAGAATATCTACATATCCACTACTACAACTATTTGGACACTTACGGACATTCACTTCAGGATTAATTGACCCATGTACCTTTTTCTTAGGATCCATCCATCCAGATATATACACAATTATTACTAAAAGAACTTTAGCACTACTAGAGGATTAGTGTAGCTGCCCTATCAACTACCATGTTACTTTTTATAAGAGACTAGCACATCCATCCCGTGGTTAGTTGACCACTAACAGATTAAGTTACATCGACCACATCGACTTCAATGCCAGGAGAGCATCCGGATACTAGATTACTTTTAGGTTGAATATATTCATATGAATACAAAAACCATATCACTGTTTCCTATGTTTAACATTAACCATATTATATTTTATTATAAACCAAAACTTAACTATAACTTGGTTATTCTAGTTTAACGTTTAATATTTTACGGGTTCAGATCTGTGATTATTATATGATATTATAAGACACCGAATGTGTTCAGATAATATACCTGTGAGATCTATATGGTTAATACATCATTTGTATATACAGTGGTATAGACATGTGTGTATATTTTCCTAACAAAAAGAAAAAAAATTCACTTTGGTGTTTGGGCCTCTTTCTGGTTGGATTTTCCATTCAGAGTCACTGCCTCTGAAAGGGGCTTTGTTAATCACGTGATAGCTAACAGAAGTGTGCAGAGGGGATTGCAGATATACAGGCATACCCCTATCCATAACCTCTACAGGTAGACATCCCATTACTCCTACCCCACCTCCCCACCCACACTGTATTATTTCAGGTTGGCAGATCAATAGAAGGACATAAGAACAACCCACATAGAACAAACAGGAATTTGATGATTGATTAAGTTTCCATCCCTAGACTAGGGGTTCCCACTAACTACTGGCCCATCGAGACTCCCTATGTCAAAGAGAGGCTAGTAGGCACTGATTCCCTTAATGGAGGGAGTCAGTGCACCCCTGACCGTTTCTATACAGAGAGTCAAGTAGAAGCTGGATCCCCTTTATTAAGGGAGTCATAAAGGGAGTCAATCTGAAAGCAAAACCTGGACTCCCATAAGGGAGTCACGATCTAAAGGGGGTCAGAAAAGGAGTCAATCTGAAAGCAGACCTAGACTCCGTTTCTGACTCAGTTCCTTTTCTCTGTGTGATGATAGGCATTGGTGCACATTTAGAATAACTCATTATTTCAGCTGGCATACGTGTACCTAGTTTTACAGCATTCAAGGTCAACCATGCAAAGGTATGCAGAGCATGTAAGTCATGTAAAACCCTATAGCATCCCAAATAGTCCCCTGAACAAGCCTTCATCAACAATCTGAAAGCGAATCACTTTTGCTCCCTAACAGAGTCAGGGTTACTCTGTGTGCAGGATATATATATACCAGTTAAAGGAAAAAAATCACAGCTTGGCAGCCGGACTAATGGTTTGGTGTTAGCTGGAGATGTGATACCACATGTGACGACTCTCGGCAATCGCAGAACACAACTCACTGTGAGGGCAACTTTACAACGACATGGAAACAACTTCACAGAGACAGAACCCTTATCTAAAGGCGGGATGGCTCTCAAAAATCACCTTCTGGTAAGTGTGATAAAAGGACTTATACAACTAGAACTAAAGAACTTGTATATAAAGGTTTTATTTAGAGTTGGATTTTACCAAGCTACTTCAATCACAAGGACTGCATCCATGAATAAGGGTCCTGCGGAGTTCTATTTGGGACTGAGTGGTTATAACTACTCTACCTGATTGGGGATCAAACACTGCTGGTCTGGGGTGGTGCATGCAGGTAGAAGGGTAGATTCAGGTAAACTGCAACACTGTCTGCACTGTGCATTGGTCATATACCTTATAGGTCTATCTTTGTACAAACATGTGGACCTCCCGGTCTCACATTGCTAAAGCATCATGGAGTTCCATTCAAAGGTCAGGAACCCTCAGAAATGTCTGTCTGAATAGCCAAAAAAAATGTTTTTGTGTTTGAATTTATGGCCAAAATATGGGGGGTCATATGTACTTGCAGTATGTCCCATAAAAAAGCTTGTCTCCTCAAGGTCACATTAGGTTCTATGAGTTGGACAACAATAATCATCCATAAAACACCTCTTCACAAAAGGGAGTGATACTTTTTGTAGCACCAATGGGGGGGGGGGTGAGTTTTGGGGCCAGAGTGTAAAAAAAAAGTAAAAAGTTTGGCCCCTCCTCACATGGGCCAATTTTGTTTTTAGGGCACTGGCCCTTTTGAACAATAGTCAACGAGTAAATTTGCAGCCTACTCGTGGCAGTGGATTCCCCCTCTAAAACTATATGAGTGATGTATGGCTCAATCGCATAATAGAGGCCAAGACAACTATGGGTTTAATCATACAAAGCAGCCGTAGGATAAACCTATGATCAATCACTATGATTCTGGCATTTTCAAATTGTAGGCCTAGTACTAAACCGTTGGTCCTTGAATAGACCTAAATGGAATAAGAAAGGGTGACTTTCTCATGGAAGAAGTTTGTGTCAAGGTACATTTCAGCAGAATGCTCACAAGCTTTATTAACAACTGAAAAGTCACCTTTTCTTATTGTATTGATCTATAGCATATTAAGAGATTCCCTCCTGTCCATTTTGTGTAGGTGGATCAGTGGTCTGTTCTACACAGCATACAAACGTCCACTACAACAGGGGGACATGTACCAAGTCTTACCTTGGCTCAAGGCTCAGGACAATGGAGCTAGGTTTGAACAGTAAGTATGGAAAATTATAAAGGAACTGAGAGGGTTAAGTCTAGTAGACTCTCCTGAGTTCCTTCCTGTCCTCCTGATTTCAACTTGAAATAGAGTTTGAGATTTGCCTACTTGTAACGTGTACGGTAACACGTCGTGATCTTAAACTCTCTATTATCCCCCTGATTTCAACCTTGAAATACAGAGTAGATTCTGAGAAATATCCCCCTCTATCCAACTTTGAAATAAAGAGTAGACTCTCAGAAATATCCCACTGATTTCAACCTTAAAATAAAGAGTAGACTCTCAAAAGTATCCCCCTCATTCCAACCTTCGAAGAAAGAGCAGACTCTTAGAAATGTCCTGCTGATTTCAACTTTTGCCTCTTAGTACAACAGAAACAAATTTCCCTGTGTAGACGCTCAGAGAAAAATTGATTCCTTGACATAAATATCCCTGATATAAAATAAAGAATTTACCCTAGCCAGAATATCAGTGTACTCACATCAATGCCGAGATAAACGAAAAAGAGAGGGAAAGAGAAACACTCCTTTATGAGCTAACAACCTCCCTCCTCCTTTACCTGAAAATAATAGAAAGAATGGAAAACTATTGATGTTTTTTTCCCTTTCAGACGTTGGAAAGGTTTGTCTCAAAAGGATAAAGACAAATCAGGCAGTCTGTTGAAGCATCTGCTTTTACATTTCAAAAGACGAATTGCTTTCACTCTCTTGATTGAACTTTTAGCTGTGAGTATTATACTAAACTTTGATTTTTGATATTTCATCAGAATTTCGGATTTCATATTTCATGAATTTTCTTTTGAAATAATGCCTTTGCCAAAGAGCCCCCTTTATCATCTTGATCTTAGAAATCACAAGAAAGAAAAACACCATTTGCCAACTTGAATGTTTATTTGTCTAGTTTTATGTGCGTATTCTGAGAAATTTCTCGGAATAATGTAACATCCAGAATTCAGGTTTGCATTCTGAGAAAAAAATATGAATTCACCAGAATGATGTGATATTTTTATAATTAGTCTTATTTCTCAATAATTAACACAAACATTGTTTCAGGAGTTGACACGATTTGCTATCCCCCTGCTGATAGCTGGGTTGATAAACTATCTGGATGGCAGTGGTAGAACGTCCCAGAGTGCGGCTTATATGTACCTAGTGTTAATAATAGTGGCAACCTTCACCCTGATCCCGCTACACGCACACTGCTTTGTAAACCACATGTACACTGCCATGGGCATGAGGACGACTTGCTGCTCCATGATCTACAATAAGGTAATAGAAAAATGATATATAGACAAAGGTTCACAAGGATTGCAGCCTACTCGTGAGATAACCCTCAGTCAGTCCCAATCCGAGTGAACCTTTGTATTTATTTCATGTTATTTAAATCAGATATGTAGCGTTTAATCAATGTTATGAGAGAGCGGGGTCTATGGTTCAATATTCCACTCCCGCTGCGCGGTCGTGGAATATTGAACCATAGACCCACAAGTGCTCTCTCATAACTTGATTAAGGCGTTTATCTAACATATTCATGCATTATATATGGATTTCTTACCTGATAACCCCAGAATTAATCCAGGAGAAGACAATTTCTAAGTGCATGTGATCCGCACTGTTTGCCAAGCCGTCATGGCCATTTTGTTGTTCTGCCCAATATACCTCCACCTTTACACACATTTTTCGGGTAGAATCCAAGCATGTCAAGTCATGTTCTTCTAGCACTGCCAAATATGCGATCTCTAGTTGGTGGTGTTCGCCTCCATTTTGTATCCATTTTCTTATAAATAAATGAGAATCCAATGATTTTACATAGCGATCTAACGCACACGGCCCGGTACACAGCCATTGCGTCTTGTTGACGAAGCGGGTAGGTGCCCGGATGTATCTGACCTACTTTTGGCTGAAGAACTGGGTCAGCAAGCCACAAAGGCGGGTGCCAAGACATATCGCTATGGAAAATCAATGGATTCTTTTTTATTTCGAACAAAATGGAGAAATTAGGAATGGCATGTTCATATAGGATATCTAAGGATGTTTCTCTGTTAATAACTCCACCAGGCTCCATTGGATTCTATGCTAATGAGGTATGTCGCAACACTTTTTCAAATCCTCCATGTGGATTGGTTTCTACCACCGGTCGGCTTGGTATAGTGGACAGCGAGCTCGTCTCCTGCCACAGCGGCCGGGGATCGATTCCCCATTGAACCCTAAACGGTTTTAACAGGAAATCAATGGCGTAGTTGACTTTGTATGCTTCGCCAATTTATTAACATGTCCAGGTTGAAACCAGCACCTTCTTGAAGACGAACAAAAGGTCTGAGAGTGCGTTATGGCTGGATAACAAACCGTGAGTTATGAGAAAAAAAGCACTGTCCAGGCCCAAATAGTTAGATAAGTTAAGATATCTTTCTTTAAAATGACACAAATAGATGTCTATCTAAATGTTTATTGCAAGTTGGCATGCTGCTATGTATACTGGCCGTGAGATACAGGGCATTGTTATCTCACGGGGTGTGTGAGATACAGAGCTCCCATGTTAAGTCTATGGGGTGTCCGTATTCCACTGTTTCCAGCATGAATAACAAGAAATGCCGTTGTGACCGCGTAAAAAAACGCCTGCCACTGTTATTTTGTATTGTGAGACCTCATCACATGGGGCAAATAAATCATCATAGCGCACTCCCGTACCGCTTCGCGGTATCGCCGCTACGCGGCGTGGGAGGCGCTAAAAAAACCTTGCTGATCTATGATCTACAACAAAGTAACAGCACAGTGATATAACCCTCTATTCCTGCTCGATGATCTCCAATAATCTAACAGCACAGTGATATAACCCTTAAAGATGCTGCTCTATTATCTACAATAATGTAATAGCACAGTGATATAACCTTACATGGTGCTGCTCTATTATCTACAATAATGTAATAGCACAGTGATATAACCTTATATGGTGCTGCGCTATCATCTACAATAATGTAACAGCACAGTGATATAACCCATTATGCTGCTGGTCTATTATCTACAATAATGTAATAACACAGTGATATAACCCTTATATGGTGCTGCTCTATCATCTACAATAATGTAATAGCACAGTGATATAACCTTATGTGGTGCTGCTCTATTATAGAATATATTATTGTAGATCTACAATAATATAATAGCAGTGATATAACCCTTATATGGTGCTGCTCTATTATCTACAATAAGGTAATAACACAGTGATATAACCCATTATGGTGCTGCTCTATTATCTACAATAATGTAATAGCACAGTGATATAACCCATTATGGTGCTGCTCTATTATCTACAATAATGTAATAACACAGTGATATAACCCATTATGGTGCTGCTCTATTATCTACAATAATGTAATAGCACAGTGATATAACCCATTATGGTGCTGCTCTATTATCTACAATAATGTAATAGCACAGTGATATAACCCATTATGGTGCTGCTCTATTATCTACAATAATGTAATAACACAGTGATATAACCCTTATATGGTGCTGCTCTTTTATCTACAACAATGTAATAGCACAGTGATATAACCTTATGTGGTGCTGCTCTATTATAGAATATATTATTGTAGATCTACAATAATATAATAGCAGTGATATAACCCTTATATGGTGCTGCTCTATTATCTACAATAAGGTAATAACACAGTGATATAACCCATTATGGTGCTGCTCTATTATCTACAATAATGTAATAGCACAGTGATATAACCCATTATGGTGCTGCTCTATTATCTACAATAATGTAATAACACAGTGATATAACCCTTTATGGTGCTGCTCTATTATCTACAATAATATAATAACACAGTGATATAACCCTTTATGGTGCTGCTCTATTATCTACAATAATGTAATAGCACAGTGATATAGCCCTTTATGATGCTGCTCTATCATCTACAATAATGTAATAGCACAGTGATATAACCCTTATATTGTGCTGCTCTTTTATCTACAATAAGGTAATAGCACAGTGATATAACCCTTTATGGTGCTGCTCTATTATCTACAATAATGTAATAACACAGTGATATAACCCATTATGGTGTTACTCTATTATCTACAAAAGGTAATATCACAGTGAAATAACCCATTATGGTGCTGGTCTATTATCTACAATAAGGTAATAGCACAGTGATATAACCCTTATATGGTGCTACTCTATTATCCACAATAAGGTAATAGCAGTGATATAACCCTTTATGGTGCTACTCTATTATCTACAATAAGGTAATAGCACAGTGATATAAAGACTGAGGTTCATTAGAATTGCCCTAAACTGGGTGTTTTACTCCCCATCCGTTAGCCTAGGAGAAGTATTCCATGAGGCAGAGCCGAGTGGACAAGTGGTTGAGGCTAATAACTAATTTAGTTTCGAGCATGTGAATATCTAATATCTGAATATATAGAATAGTACTAGAGTGACTAGAGTATGACTCTAAAAACCCGCTTTGGCATGGCAAAGTGCTATGGGAACTGTTGGAAGTGAAACAAAAACAGCAGCTGGTAAGCTGGAGTTCATAGCAAGATTGACCAGCTAGCCGTTTCTCAAACACTACGATCTGAGCCTGCCGACTACATATTGCATACCGCCTACGATCCAGTCCATTCGTAGGCAGGTAGAGTCTGTGACCCTCTAATACCTATGATTACCTATACATTTACAAGTGCACGCCCTTTGAATCTATATATGCACCACTCATAGTGATTGACCCTGTATACTGAAGAATTCCCTTCCAATCCAGGAGGCTATTGCGAAAAGAATCGGAATCAAATTCTCACTGTTGTAACTCACCTTGCAGTTCCTGGCCGTTTCCCTGCTCAGAGCTTACTTCTCACCATTCACTCAGAATCAATCCTCTTAGTGTGAGTCACACTGGGAAGCATTCCCCGATTCATGAAAACTTAAGAATCAATTCTATAACCTATTACCTTGCTGCAAAACAGGGGAGAAGTCATTGCCTGAGGGTAGTCAGTTCTCATTTGGGAATAGCACCTCCGACAGAATTGATTTCCTGTCCTTTCGCAACACCCTCCTGGAGGTTAATTCAAAACATCCTGGGATCGCAACCCCAGCGATCTTGGGATTATTCTACCTTATCCTATTAAGCGATCTTAAGATCAGACTGCGTTCACATTTCCCAGCCAGTACTAAGTTCGCATCGATCTTAGCCTTAGCCCTCCTACACTATTCCAAGAAGTACTGACTAGGCACAGGTGTAAGAGTCCTAAAAAAAAGGAATAGCTGTAGAGTCACTCTTCTTCACACCAGTGTTTATACCATCGTTCCCCGTCCCCATATGGGCTAACAAAAGAGCACAGGGGTTGACCCCGTACAGTATTCAAGAGTTGTTCCCATGTAAGTATGATTTATGCTTGCCTATTAGAAGCATTGTGCCCCCCCCCAGGACAAAGAGAGAGAAGGGAAGAATAACCTTACAGTGCACTTGACACATGAGTAGCCCTAAGAGCCCTCAAGGACACTCAACAAATGTCCTCCCTCCACTCTATATGTTTGCAGCAGGCTATTCACTCTTTCGATCAGGAGTGTTCCCTGTAAGTGCTCTTGTACTCAGGTTAAACCACTCTGCAATTCTTTCACTAAGATCGCAGTGATCTTAGCGCTGGAAATGGAATAGTGAAGTGATCACAGGACTTACTATTCCTGACAGGCCTGCAACCACTGCATTAAATAGGGTAGACTGGCCAGGTCTTATGATATGTGCCTACACTAAGATCGCTGGGGTTGCGATCCCAGGATGTTTTGAATTAAGCTCCAGGTCAGGTTGGTACAATTTGGGAGCACTCTAAACTTAGTGTCTGAGAAATGGCTTCATGGATAGAATGAATGGGTGTAGTTTATAACAATGATTTTCTGGTATTAGCCGAATGATTGATTAAAGAATCTTTTTATTGGCTTATCATTCGTACAAATGGAGGCTTTTCAAGTGAGCCATAAAATATAAAAAAAAAAATTGAGACAAATAAACATGTGGCCCTACAGATGACATATATACAATTGCCCCCCAAGGAAACTGGCCCAATTCAAATTATTCAGATACATAATATTTTGTAGTTGAATGACATCATTTCAAGTCTAGCACAGCATGAACCTTCTGATTTAAGCAACTTTAAGCAAAACTTAGAGTTGAGTAATGGCCTTATTTCCAAGGCTTTAATCAACTTTAAGCAGGAGATTAAGCAGGAGAAAAATTAAAGCAGATTAAAGCCTAGGAGATAAGGCCATTACTCAACTTTAATCTTTGCTTAAATGGGAAGGTTCATGCAGTGTAGGTTTCTTACTATACCATAACTAGTCAGAGGAAGAAGCCCTGCGATATAATGTTAAGTTAGAGCAGCCTATTATATTATTCTAGAGTGTTATTGAGCCTATAAGGTTGTTATGGGGAAACGACAGAATCTAGCTTAAGGATACTCTATAACCCCCTCCATTTTAGCATTTTCTGAATATTCACTTGCATATAATTTTGTTAATTTTGATCAGAGATTCACATATTATACCTCATTTTGACTGTACATTTTGTTTCTTTCCATTTCCTGGCTCTAGAAGACCGGTTGGACTGAATGCTAATGGAACAGAAACGTTCTTTTTCATGTTACTTTTCTTGGATATTCCAATTATGAAGGTCTCTGGAGCTTGTCAAATGAAGAAAATGCCTGTTTTTTCATGATTTTGTGAATTTTCTCATTTTTTACCTATTTTCCTACTTTAACAAGGTTTGTAGACATTATTAATTAGAAAAGAGTATCCTTAAGGTCAGCAGTCCAAAGAAGAACAATATATGGTAAAACCCCCTGAATTTGTACCAAAATTGATCTATGGCCAAAATCAAAATCTTAGGTTGCCAACAAATCATTTGCTTTACTGTAAATGCCTCCACTTTCTATTACTTCTCAAATGTTATTTTGCATCTCCTACCTCCCTCCACTATTTGGGTGACGAGAAAATCTTCAAATATTCTATTATCGATTGAACGATTCAATTCAATTCAGGATGTACCTATTAAATTCCCCCTGAACTCAGGATGTTTCTTCACAACACCCTTCAGGTCCTGAGAATAAGCAGTTATTCACGACGAAAGTACACTACTGGCCACATAGTGACACTCATGTCCACCGACGTGGAGACTTTCCATCTGGTCAGTGATTCACCTTATGAGTCCTACACTTACTTACATATAGTATCCATTGCCTTGAGATAACTACCAATGGTGCTATAGCACAAGGCATAAATCAGACATACAGCTAAATATTGTATCTTATGCACATACAAAGGCATGTATAATTAAAATTGAATTAAACTGAACTAGATTTCTTTGAAACATCGATTACAATCTCACGCAATTCAAATGGCCCATTTAATATGAATTTCTAGTAGTGCTTGAGACAAGACACAACCTTGGTGAAAGAATAGGCCTAACTTATTGGTTTTAAGGGGGAGCAGGCCCATCCCACTTATTTTGCCCCTAGAAATGGAAACATTTGAAAGAACGTCAAAAAGTTCTTTGAATGCAGAACAAGGCTCTTTTTAATTTTCGAAACAAAAATAGCAGTATTTTCTTCCATCAAAATAGGTTTTCCATCAAATAGGATTGGACATATTGTATAAATAGTACATGTATACATGTATAAAAGACCCCCTCCCCCCATTTCAATGATTTGAAATGTTGGTTTTTCTGTTGTTTTATATAATGTTTTATGATACATCTCTTTATTTGGCAGTTCATGGAAGGGATCCACGCTCTGTTGTTCAGCCCCCTGACATTAATAGCCTTTATAGCCTTTGAGGTGCAGAGCCATGGTGTGGCCGTTATGGCAGGTGTGGCAGCTATCCTCCTGTTTGTGGCTATAAGGTACCTGATGGGCAGACACATTGGGAGCATCAGGTAGGGTCCTGTTTTGGCTATAAGGTACCTGATGGGCAAACACATTGGAAGCATCAGGTAGGGTTCTGTTTGTGGCTGTAAGGTACCTGATGGGCAGACACATTGGAAGCATCAGGTAGGGTCCTGCTTGTGGTTATAAGGTACCTGATGGGCAGACACATTGGGAGCATCAGGTAGGGTCCTGTTTGTGGTTATAAGGTACCTGATGGGCAGACACATTGGGAGCATCAGGTAGGGTCCTGTTTTGGCTATAAGGTACCTGATGGGCAGACACATTGGGAGCATCAGGTAGGGTTTTGTTTGTGGCTATAAGGTACCTGATGGGCAGACACATTGGGAGCATCAGGTAGGGTCCTGCTTGTGGTTATAAGGTACCTGATGGGCAGACACATTGGGAGCATCAGGTAGGGTCCTGTTTGTGGTTATAAGGTACCTGATGGGCAGACATATTGGAAGCATCAGGTAGGGTTCTGTTTGTGGCTGTAAGTTACCTGATGGATAAACATTGGAAGCATCAGGTAGGGTTCTGTTTGTGGCTATAAGGTACCTGATGGATAAACATTGGAAGCATCAGGTAGGGTTCTGTTTGTGGCTATAAGGTACCTGATGGATAAACATTGGAAGCATCAGGTAGGGTTCTGTTTGTGGCTGTAAGGTACCTGATGGGCAGACACATTGGAAGCATCAGGTAGGGTCCTGCTTGTGGTTATAAGGTACCTGATGGGCAGACACATTGGGAGCATCAGGTAGGGTCCTGTTTGTGGTTATAAGGTACCTGATGGGCAGACACATTGGGAGCATCAGGTAGGGTCCTGTTTTGGCTATAAGGTACCTGATGGGCAGACACATTGGGACCATCAGGTAGGGTTTTGTTTGTGGCTATAAGGTACCTGATGGGCAGACACATTGGGAGCATCAGGTAGGGTCCTGCTTGTGGTTATAAGGTACCTGATGGGCAGACACATTGGGAGCATCAGGTAGGGTCCTGTTTGTGGTTATAAGGTACCTGATGGGCAGACATATTGGAAGCATCAGGTAGGGTTCTGTTTGTGGCTGTAAGTTACCTGATGGGCAGACACATTGGAAGCATCAGGTAGGATGGATTTTCCATTTAGTTGGGGAGCCAGATGGGTCAAATGTCAATATGTACAAAAGACCTGGTGTTGAAAGCAGCACAAGATATCAGAGTTGCATCTGGGTATCTTGATAGTGCTGATAACAAATCAGGGGTGCGTATCTTCCTATCTAGGTCGGGATAAAGTCAAAATAAAGGTCTCCTATTGCAATGGATCCTGATTAACTTAGGATACATATGAATGGGAAATCTACCGTACACTAAGGACCTCTAGTGTTAATTAGTGGAACAAAGCTCTCTCTCTGTTCTATATTAAATACCAGATCATGACCTTTGACCTTCATTTTGACCTTGTTCCGACCTAGACAGGAAGATAAGCACCCCTGATTCGTTATCAGCACCATCAAATTACCCAGATTCAACTCTTATATCTTGTGCTGCTCTCAACACCAGCACTTGTCTCTATCTGGGAGCTGGCTCCCCAATCAATCATACCCGAACCTTCTAGGCTTGAAAATATAGTCCCCACATATGGGTGACGGGAAACCATTGGCTGCAGTGGGTACAAGTCTCACATATATACAGCACACTTCGTGTGTAGGCCTATAAGACGCACCCTGATTTTGTGATCTTATTTAGAAAGACATCAATAGATTTCATACCCAAACCTCCTTTACCCCTGCAACTGTAGGCATTGAATATATCTTAGCATCCCAACCCTCTATAACTCTATCTTCATATCTTAGTATACAAAGCTATGTGCTGTGCAATATTTGCGAGGTACACGGTTGTTTCAAGGCTGATATTGAGCCATAGAACTGCAGGATTCTGAAAAGATGACAATTGGTTGAGACTCACTTTTCTTTCCCATTCATAATGTCTATAAGACAGACCCAGGAGAGGCTGACAGACAAACGTGTCCACCTAATGAGTGAACTGATCACAGCCATCAAGGTCATCAAGATGTACTGTTGGGAGAAACCTTTTGCTGCCAAAGCCAAAGAGTTCAGGAGGTGAGTTTATACAGCAATTCATTCATAATATGATTTATATTGACCTTTTTTTTGCATGCTGGTTCGGTCCCTACGCCCATTTTGCATGCTGGTTCGGTCCTTACGCCCATTTTGCATGCTGGTTCGGTCCCTACGCCCATTTTGCATGCTGGTTCGGTCCCTACGCTCATTTTGCATGCTGGTTCGGTCCCTACGCTCATTTTGCATGCTGGTTCGGTCCCTACGCCCATTTTGCATGCTGGTTCGGTCCCTACGCCCATTTTGCATGCTGGTTCGGTCCCTCTGCCCATTTTGCATGCTGGTTCAGTCCCTCTGCCTATTTTGCATGCTGGTCCCTACTATGCCAATTTTTCATACTGATTCAGTGCCTATAAATGTCCATTTTGCAGGCTAATTTAGTCCCTGGGCCTATGCCCATGCATGTTGCATGTTAATCCAATCCCTATACCCATGTTGCATGTTAATTCAATCCCTATACCCATGTTGTATGCTTATTCAGTCCCTCTGCCCATTTTGCATGCTGGTTCAGTCCCTATATATATATATATATATATATATATATATATATATATATATATATATATATACGCCTATTTTGCATGTTGATTCATCCCCAGGCCCAATTTGTATAATAATTCAGTCAATATGCCCATTTTGCATGCTTATTGAGGCCCTATGCCCATTTTGCTTCCTGGGTCTGTTGCTGTGCCCTATTTGCATACTGATTCAAACAAGTATAGTCCAACAGGTAGCCAGGAAGACCTTGCAAAAAAGACTTCCATTAGCCCCAAAGTTATTCACAAAGTAGTATTGGCCTTACTGGCTTCTTTTTATGTGCAATGGTCACCTAGAAACAACTATACAGACAGTTACTAGCTTAGCAATGCACATCTTTACCCACTGCTTTGCCAAGTAGAATGTGCTTGGAATTCATCACAATTTTCCAACCCTTTTTAACACATACATCTTAGGGACCAAACTAGTCCCGGTAAACACAAACCTGTGTCCAACGTAGCAAATTGGTAGATATCATTTAAGCATTTAAACAACTTTAAATGTCATGTCCTGGTTATGATGGGTGAACGTTTAGATAGAATTTACAGGGTTTACATGGGGCAACGTAGTAAAAATTTGTTTATATACCTCTATTTAGAATTTCTTTCATATGTGGACTTAGAATCTTCTTGTTGAGACATCAATGGTATTAAAGAGGTCATACTGACTTGCCAAACAAGTACCTCCTATCACCATCGGCTCATGGGTTAGCTTTGTGGGTACATAGGTTACATTCCTGCCTTAATAGGGAGGTTTAGCAACCTCAAACGTAGCAGTGCTGACCGACGTAGACGCAGCTACTTTGTGTACCACGTCACCAAGGGCTGTGTAAAACTCACCCAACCATGAAGCTGGCATGGGAGGCCTGAAATCTGGTTCAATACTAGGTGTTCTATTATCATCCACATCTTGATTATTATGCAATATAAAGACATATAGTTGATACTGTGTGTAGTTAAGATATTACCTTACTGTCAATTAAAGAAAAAAAGCTTTGGGTTGAATCATTATGGCAAGGGAATATGATTTGTTAGAGGACGTGGGAAAGGCTGTTTTCACATTATTAACGTGCGTAAGCCCCCTACATACACCCTGTTCACACGCGAACTTGCTAAACCTCCCTTGTATCCTAAGGAAACCACAGCGTGGGTTCAAATCCTTGTGTCAGGAGTTTTAAAAATGGCTATTCTATTTTTCTCATTAGAGAAGGTAGGTTCAAACCTAATGTAATTTTACATTTCATTATGTATTTAGCATAAATGTATCAAGAGGTTTTTTTGATACTTCCTTGCACATGAAATCATGTGAAATTGTTCTAAACATTCTTTGAACGTATTCAGGACATAACATTTTCAGATGATTATACATAGATATCTACGTAGTTGATACCTAGAGACTATGTTCATTTAGGTTCATATACGTGTCTGCGTTTACTGGGGAATCTAAGTTCTATTTACAATCGATTTCTAAAAGGCTATTTACTATTATTGTTTCAGGGCAGAGAGTAAAGCCAACATGAAGCGGTCCCTGTTAGTGATAACCGGGTTCTGTTCTAGTTACACCATTGAGAGTGTGGTCGCCTTCCTAATCCTTGTCCCTAGCTTCCTCCTGGGCCATGACATAAGTCCTGAGGTAAGCACAGCTGATGCAGGAGTGCATCATGCCCATCGGTCATCATGATGCACCAATGAAGTGCTGGCGAGACATTTTGTAATAGACTTATTTCAACATTTTGCTGTTCCTTACAAACGGTTATTTCAAATAGATGAGATAAGGCACTGTTCCTGCATTGGGAGGCTCAACGTAAATTAACGTAGAAAGTAAAAGTCTACTTCTTATTTCATCCTTTTTTTCTTATTTCACTCAATTCTTTATAATGGAATGCCCTCCAGAACACGGTACGTCTTATTGGGTGGCTGAAGGCTCTGCAGCTTCTCACTTTTGTACTCACACCATTTGCATTTGGGACGAGCTTTGAGGCTTTAGGTGCTTCAGAACGTATTAAGGTAGGAAACTAAATTTTCTGGATTGATTAATTCCCCTATTATATGGACACTTTGTAACCCACCTCAAGCACGCAACACTTATGAAATTTGGGCCATACCCACGGTTAGGTCGCTAAAAAATAAATACAAGATAAATACAAGATAAAAGTGGTCACAATTTTTGGTCACGATTTCCTCCCACAGCGACCTAAACTAGCCACAGAGACTTCAGTAGCCACTTAAACTAAGATTCTATATATAAGGGCCTGTGGCATTCTATATATAGGGCCTCCGGCCGCAGCCACCATTCATACTTTTCCGAGCCCAAGAGAATTTTAAATACCATAAGTTATTCAAATAAAGGGGATCCCATATATAGAATTTTAGATACCATACGTTATTCATACTAAGTGGCCCAAATAATAATATTTGGGCGTCAAGGGCCAAATTTCATCAGGGCTTTATCTATAAACCTGCTAAGTACAAAATGAAATGATCTAGCTACCTCCTTATCATTGTTGCTCTGTTAAATCCCAGTGTTACATATAGATTAATAACAAAGTTTCACATATTCCATATTTACACCTCCCTAGGTTGTTATGGTGTTAAAAAGACTGATTAATGAACCAAAAAGAAGAAGAGTTTTCGTCTAGAAACTGTGATAGAATAATCTAGCTGGTGCATTATTTTTGAATACCCTCCTGAATCACACAATGCTACTAGAAATCATTTGCAGAAATTCCTAATGGCGGAAGAATACATTTCCCAAAGCCCAGATGCTCTCAACGAGCCAGACATGGCAAGGATTGAATTGAAAAATGCAGATGCAGTTTGGAATCCAGAGGCCATGAATAAGGATGGGGTAAGGCATTATCCTAGTGTTTTAGTACTCTTTGTTTAACTTTCCGATTTCTACAATAAGAACAATTGATATCCACACGAGATTCTCATTAATGGGAAATGGTTTACCCTAAAACCTCACGAATAAGCCGCACCTGCGTTAATGCCACATCCACATACAAGCCGCACTCTGACTTCATGGCTTTACCATTATTTTTTTTGCCGGTCCTCATTAAGATCTAAATGATCTTCCTGAGAACCATAAGCCACACCAGGGGTCTGAAATGGTTATCATTCCTTGCTTAAGTCTATATCTAGAAGTAAAGCCCCACATTTGAGCTACACCCTGACCTCCTGTAGTGCTATGAGCCACACCAGGGGTGTGTTACTCCAATGGTTACTAGTGGTAAGCAGGCTTGTTGTGTTTCATCAAGTATGAAAAAGCTGTAAGTACTGTAATTACCACTTTCAGATTTAGGACAGCTCAGGTAGGTGTCCTAGATTTTCTGGGGAGTATGCCCAACTTGCAAGTATGAAATGGGAAAGTACACACTGAACTTGCTAATACGGGACTTATTGCCTGATTCATACCACCAATTTCTAGTACTACTTACATGAATCCTGGGTTCTGTTACTCCAATAGTTACTAGTATGAAACTTGTGTTAATGCAACTTTTGGAAAATTTGTGAGTAGCAGGCAAGCAGGAATCTAAGGTTTTGCACAGACAAAGTTGCTTTAACGCAAGTGCACAAACTTGTGTTAACACAACTATGAGACTAGAGACAGAGTATAGTGAGTGATAATAGGGGTAATCACCAAAAATTTGCAAAGATGTGAGTGTGGTACAAAGTTGCGTTAACGCAAGTCCAGGATTTATGTAAGTAGTACTCGAAATTGGTGGTATGAATCAGGCAATAAGTCCCGTACTAGCAAGTTCAGTGTGTACTTTCCCATTTCATACTTGCAAGTTGGGCATACTCCCCAGAAAATCTAGGAAACCTACCTGAACTGTCCTAAATCTGAAAGTGGTAATTGCAGTACTTACAGCTTTTTCATACTTGCTGCAACAAAACAAGCCTGCTTACCACTAGTAACTATTGGAGTAACACACCCCTGGACTTGCGTTAATACAACTTTGTACCATACTCACATCTTTGCAAATTTTTGGTGATTACCCCTATTATCACTCACTATACTCTGTCTCTAGTCTCATAGTTGCGTTAACGCAAGTTTGTGCACTTGCATTAAAGCAACTTTGTCTGTACAACACCCTAGATTCCTGCTTGCCTGCTGCTCACAAATTTTCCAAAAGTTGCGTTAACACAAGTTCCATACTAGTAACTATTGGAGTAAGAGACCCGAGAGGTCTGAAATGGTCTATAAGGCGTGGCCTATATGCGGAGCTTTACAGTAGATTTTATACTTTGATATTATATATGCCTAACATATTATACTGAATAGGATGACATACATTTATTTTAAATCCAAGATCCAAGTCTTTAAATTATATTAGAAGTATCATTGTGAATTAATCTGTAGGTAACATTTCTCTGAATAATATTGAATTAGGCCTATCACTAAGTTGAAAGGCCCCCCTGATAGCCTATTGTCTTCTCTTGGAATTAGCTTGAATTAAACTACCCAATTATCTATCTTTTGGGCAGAAGATGTCAGAATTCAAGCTCAAAAACATCAATATATCGATGGAGCAGGTGAGCTACTTTTCTATCATTCAATATTTCCATGCATTACTTCCCAAGCCCAGGCCATGTCAATTATTGGTGAGGGACATTCCCTAATATATAATATCTATAAATTGGCACAGAATCATAAGACTAGATCTCAGCAGTTAAATTGTGCCTGCTTTCCCAAAAAACTGTTTCATCTTCCGTCGCTTTTTATTAATCCTCCTGAGAAATTTATACCATGAATGTATCACAAATTATGTACATTGTACATTATTTTGAAAAACGTTCCTTTAAATTACTTTTATATATATATATATATATATATATATATATATATATATATATATATATATATATGACATGTACGTTATAATTATCTCAGTACAAGTTAGTTTAACGGTATATATGTGTAGCGGTTCTGCTACTATATAATTATGTGTGTGCTACCCTGTCACATAGGGGGCAGGCCTGCATAGTCTCATCTAGGTCACCTGTCCCCCAAGTAGCCACCACACACACAAGGAGGCCACCATATTGTTTGGTTGGTGCCCAATTTTTTTCTTGGGGTTTCTCTGGTAATTTGCCTGGAAATTGGAGTACCATGCCACCAAAAGGCACCCCCAGGAACTGTAGGACATGTGGGTACAAGCACGTGCACGTTCTAGTATTGCCAAAAGTATTTTCATCACTTTTTGAAGTTAAAAAGTACACGTGAGACTAAATCCCAATGTGTGGCAATCCAAACTAATTGAGTTATATTAAAAAATCAGTTGAATTCTAGATAATAAATACATGAGGGAATACATGTGCAATATAATGCAATTCATATAGTTTTATTCATTCATTTACTGAGCAGTTATTAGGCATTAATAGCTTAATATTGCAAAAAAAAAACAAAAAAAAAAAACGATACAGGCCATGCATATTACTGGATGTAATACTGGAAATGATTTCCAAAAGTTCTTACATTTCAACTTTTGACAAGACCCTCCAGAGGAAAGATGGCCAAAACAACTCTCGATGATTCTGCTAGCATGTCACAATTAAGGATTTTTTCTCCTTTTTTTCAGGGAGACCTCGTTGGGGTGACAGGGAAAGTAGGGAGCGGTAAGGTGAATACAAGTAGAGAAGTCTTTGTCATGTTATTCATGGATAACTGCATTTGGTGCCTGTTATCCTTGGATAACCGCACACCTTACAAAAATCATGATGCATGCATCATGCCATGCAATATCGACAGGTATGTGCATGGGAATATCCAGGAAAAGCACTCAGAATCACAGAAATCGTGTAACACACATCGATAACTGATCGGATTTATTACTATGCCCATTTGTTGATTGATGTAGGACAATTTATTACTATGCCCGTTTGTTGATTGATGTATGACAAAGTATGGTAAATAGGTGGTGTATTTATGCTGACCATACCATTGATATACCCCTGGGGTATAATGCAGCAATGCACGACAAGGTACTCTTCAGCCTCGATTCTCCAGTTCCCAATTCCAATTCCGCCACAAGGGCTGGACCGTCCCTTATCAAATAACTGCATGTCACCACATCTTAAAATGGTCCAGGATTCTGGATCATTTTCTCAATGCAGTGGATTCTAACTGGGTACATTGTTAGTGGTTTCACGTGATTGTTACAAATAATTAGGTACGTAGGCCCTGAATTGAGATGTTCCGGGCTGCAAGCTGTAAACAATTTAATGCTTTAATGAACATGATTATAATTAACTTAATTGTAAATAGGGGGACTTATAATTACTTTGCAAACAGGTTTACGAACTGAAGGTGAAACGTTAATATTATCTAGGATGCAAATACATCAACCCTTAGGGTGCGAATTACTTTTCAATGCTGCAGCCCCCCCCCCCTTCAGCCCCTCACAGCCCCCTGGACATCGCCTCAATTTTTACAGCTGCCTATTTTCAATCAAGTCAGATAATAGCCCCCCCCTCTTTTGGGCCCCCTTCAATGTACAATAAGGTTTTAGGTGATCGGTTTTATTTTACATTTTCAGTCTTGCAATGAATATATATGCAATATCTAGGTCCTTTTTATACCGAACAATTTATAGCAAATACTAGAACCTAAAATCTAATTCAATTGACAGCCACCTTTTCCCCCTTTTAGACAATTACAGGTCTGGGGATCAGTACCCAGTCTTATGTTAAACATTCACTCTTGCTCAGTGTGTTTATAATGTAGTTTAGCGGGTGAAAGGAAAACATTTAGTATTATAGAGCAAACTATTTACCGTAATCTCCTGCGTATAAGGCGCGTCTTATACGGGGGCTTTAGTTCGCCCTGGATCCACAAGGGGGACACCAAGACCTTTCTTTTGATATGTGACACTCCCATGTAACCCAATCAGCAGCATATGGGGCCCAGAGGGGTCCAGGGGGTTCAAGAAACACACTGCGTTTTAAATTTTGAAAATTCATTCAGTATCAAAGAAATTATGAATTTTTCATTTTTCTGGCCAAATCCTAAAACTCTAGGTACGCCTTATAGGCAGGGTGCACCTTATAGGCGGGAGATTACGGTATATAGTTTTTGGCTAATGTTCAGTAGACTTCAATCGTTATTGTAGACCTCTTTACTCATGGCCATTCTCGGTGAACTGGAGTTGACCAAAGGGACCTTGTCAGTACGAGGTTCCACTGCCTACGTCCCCCAGGAATCATGGGTCATCTCAGACACAGTCAGGAAAAATATTCTGCTTGACCTTGACCTTGAGCAGGGGAGATACGACGCCATTTTAGGGGCATGTGCACTTGATGTGGTGAGTAGTATTTTTCATAAATTTTTCCAAGAAAAACGTTGTTTCTTAACTTAAGAATACGGTGTTTTCGAGTTTGCAGTGTTTGGAAAATGTTAAAATAGTGTACAGAGCACTGAATCAATATTGAACTAACACTGGTCATAACGTCCTAGAGGTGCAATGCTTTATGATACAATGTGCTGATGAAGGGGTGAAAATCCTACCAAAAGTCCCCCTTTTTTTTAGGACATGAAGCGGTTCCCTCAACATGACCTGACCCTGGTTGGAGAGAGGGGCCTGTCACTGAGTGGTGGACAGAAGGCCAGGCTGAATCTAGCAAGGTGAGCCTCACTTATGCTGGAGGGTATTGCCAAAAAAGAAACATGGACCAAAAGAGAAAATGTGCACGTTTTTGTCTTGCTAAATAATGGTTTGGATAATCGTTTAGAGAAAACATGCACATCTTTTCACATCTCAAAAAAGAGTTTACCATACATTCTGCTGTGATTTTCTATCAGTACTATGAAAACGTGTTAGGCCATACACGTTTTCCTCAGCACTCTCTGACAAATTTTGCAGAGGTTCATCCTCGTTATCTTTTTGCAAGGTCCTCCAGGTCAACTACCGTTATAAATGTGTAATGACATTTCATGCCCTTTACGTCAGAAAGCATGCTTACTTTGCAGTCAATATGTAGATCTATCAAAATAAATTACCCTGCCTCTAACATAAGTGCGATGCTGCTATTTATTTAGTCCTTACTAGTTGCTCACCAGAGCTGCAATTATTCAGCTTTAAGTCAGAATTGCACAGAGTATTGACAAGCTTCGAGGTTTGATTTTGATTCTATTCATGAAGAAACTAATAAATTCTTCCACCAGGAGACCATTTCTTAATATACTACGACTACACCCTCCAAAGCGTACTTCAAGCTAGTTCTCATAGGATTAGAATGGATATTACAAGTCGTAGGCTGTGTGTGATCGTAGCGCTTTAAGAAGTGACCTCCTGGCGTTCATTCTATGATTAGACAATAGACAATGACATTCTTCACGTCGAGACCCTCTCTATGTCTATAATGCACGGAGATCGAGACCTTCACAGCAGGGCGCAGCCCTGCAGTGAAGGTCGAGATCTACAGAGACCTACAGAGGGTCGAGATGTGAAGAAGGAGTTGACTATTGTCTTTATAAAACTTTCCTTGATAAAATATGCTTTTATAGCTCCAGTATTAAATGAAAATACACTCTCAGTAGTACTTTAACCTTGCTCATGTGTGCACTGTACTCCTATAATGCACGCAAGGTCACTTCTATTGTGCAGCAGTGCACTACACCTCGTTTTATAAAGTGCACATTCTGAGTTTAACCCTTTAAAGGCCGCTGATGCCACCAATGTGTGTTTTAGGGCCGTATACCAGAACGCAGATATCTATCTATTTGATGACCCTCTAGCTGCAGTGGATGACAAAGTTGGAAAACATATATTCCAGGAGTAAGTGACCACTCATTCATATTATATGATTAATTAAGTTTAAGCTGGTTTTTTTTTATATAAATGTAGATTGTGACAAGGTAGGAAAGCTAGCTCTCAATTTTTTAAAAAAAAATCTTTTCTAAGCCATCCTTAGGGCAAGACAACAAAATTATGAAACTGAAATGTTTTCTCATATAAATGTGTGTAACATATTTGCAGGAACATCCAGATATGAGATATCGCTTTTTTCTGACATGATATTTGATTGAAATGGTGAAATGGATGGACATTTCTCAAACCTTCATGCAGGCCAATGAACGATATGTTTCGGGTAACCCAACCCTGTAGAAAAAAACAGGATCGACCCTAGAGATTTCATTTTAGGGCATATTTTCTTTAGCCAATCTTGTCGTATACCGGAGTTTTAATTCCTAGATAGTACAAAAGAAAACTTAAAAGCAAAAAAAAAAAAAAGAAAATATGACTGCCCTATATCTTTAGACCGCATAACCTGAAAATTATACTTTGTTCTGTATTATTGAATTTCTCTTGTATTAGGGTTATCTGTGGAATTTTGAAGACTAAACTTTGTATCCTCGTCACGCATAACCTGAACTACCTTCCACTCATGGATAATGTCATTGTAATAGACAAGGTAGGAAACACTTGGCAAAAAAAAGATTTTTCTAAATGTAATTCCCTTCTATTGATAATGGCTCCCACTGAACATTGCAAATCCGATAGGTAACATATTCACCTTCTGCTCACAATTTGCCCCTAAACCCTCTAAAAGTATCAAAGTGTCTAAGGGAGTGATCATTTTTTAACAACGGGGGGGGGGGGGGCTGGTGGGTTTGAGAGGGGGTCAGAATTTTTTCAACCCCTTGACCGGGGGGTCAGAATTTTTTCAACCCCTCTGATGGGGGGGTCAAAATAATTTCACCTGTTTTCAGTGGAAAACCCCGCACGTTACTATAGGGTACAAGGGCACGTTCGCGCACGATTTTCGGCCCTTGTGGGGGGTCAAAAATATTTTACCCCATCAAGAGGTTGGAATTTTATTTGCGCGCCCCACCAGCTCCCCTGTTGTTAAAAAATGATCACTCCCTAATATTGTCGACGAGCCCCAACTGACCCGCGTCACCCTCCTCAAGTCTTCCGACACCCCTGATAATGATGAAAATGTAACACAAGAGCTGTGCCCACTTGGGAATACTACAGTAACTGCATTGGTTTGCCTGTAGGGAGAGGTTGTTCTCTCGGGAAAACATTCAAAGATAAAAGACGACCTTACAAAATATGTCAGCCAAACAAGTCATCGTGACAATGTACAAGAAACCCCTGTACAAAGTGGTAAAACCGTACAAAATGACAGAACTGTACAAAATGGTAAAACTGTTCAAGTGGACACAGTGGAGAAAGATTACGATCCTTACTTGGAAATTTGTCCTAATAAACATAAATCAAAGCAGGTAAATTCTGTACCTAACACCCTTAATAAAAAGTTTGAATTTGGGTTGTGTCTCGTATTTACATTGCTCTTTTGTTGTAAGTACGCTGTACAAAATGTCGATACAACGGCGCAATCCTTGATTCTTGATTACACATTATTACAAAATACAAATCGAGAGTTAAGAAGTGTTGTAATACACAGGAGAAGAGTGGGCCTCCACACACCAGCCAACTGGAGAAGATGAAGACTGGAGGTATTGGTTACATAGTGTACAAGAAGTACATGCAGGCTGGACATGGCAAGGTCTTCATACCTGCCATACTGCTCTGTATTCTCTTAACAAGGGTAAGTGTGGCCTTTTGCACTTTAAGTGCTGCTGATGCATTACTGTATCATGCCTAATGGTCGGCACGATGCATGAACGCAGGCCTGGCGAGTTACTCAACAGTGTTACATTCATGCATCATATCAGTCAGTGGTCAGTCGGGAGAAGTTTAAAGAAGATCAGGGATAAGAGATAAGATAAGGGTCCAATTGAGGCCTCCTACTTCTGACCCCTCGTTTACAAATCTCTATTTTTCATAAAGGAGCTATTTCTTTTACACAATTGGCTGTATTTTTCTACATGTCCTAAGGTTTAAAAATTCCTGATTTATTTTCGATTTTTCTGTTCATTTTCCATCTAATCTTTCAATGATTTTGTGATTTTGAGAAATTTCTCTCTAGTTTTCTATGACCCATATGTTTAGAGCCCCACTGCCCATGCCCACATCACCCTCCCAGCTGGGGAGGTTTCAGAAACGACTGATGACTGACTGATATTGATCCGCCAGGGTTGATACTCACCCAGGGGGAGATGTCCCGCCAGTGCTCACTTGATTGGTGCATCATGACGACCAATGACCATGATGCACTCTTGTAATGTTGATAAAATGTCTATATATACTCGTTGTGATTGAATAGCCAATAAGAAAATAAAAGGCTGAAAGGGGATGCATGTATCGTCGTCTTCACTGTCAGCCCACCCACGTAAATATACAGTAGAACGCCTCTTATTATGCTATACAGTATTACCTTGTATAGGCATAAATGTACATACTAGATATGCATAGATGGCATAGTGCTGTAGTTACTGGTGGTTCCTGGGGTGGTTCTCCTGCCTACTTACAGGGGTATTTACAGCCGATTTACAATTGGGGCGGAGAGTGTTGGTACACCTATTTGCATGACATCCTGAATAATCTTCACCCGCATGGACCTAAATTCAATGATATTTAATTTGAATTTTTGCCGTCAATGAACCTAAAATTAACATGTATACATCACCCAAAGACTTGCTCTATTGGTGAACCCTGTGAAGTGTGATGTCATCAAACCTTATGATTCCATTCACTGACCATGGCCAGCGGTTATGTTTGCAGTAACTGTAGCACGCTAATGAATACAATTGATTTTACAAATTACTGTGTATTACTTTGTTTTCAGATGTCACATGTCTCCAGCGATTGGATCTTATCTCAATGGTGAGTTAATTACATGTGGTATGATAGGAATGTGAAACAGCACATGCAGGACCTACCATGAACCAAAATCACATGCACTCCTCAATGTTATAATTTAGGAGTAAATCATGACATTTGTAAATCATTAACCCTTTTAAGATGACATAATATCTAAAAGATAGTTCATTTGGCCCCGTGATACACCAATGCATTGCAGGTAAATAACCTTCTAGGGAGTGTAAAAACTTTTGCCTCTTTTTGAGGGGGGGGCGTTCAAATATGACCCTATTTTTAGCAAAAAAAAAGCCTGCACACCACTAAATAGAGGGGTACGATAAATTCTCAAATGCTCCTATGGGAAAAGGTAGTGCTGGCTAAGAAGTGCCTCTCCTGCAGAACTGGCTTTCCATGTAGTGGTTATTTTTTACTTGTGTTGCTCACAAGTGGTCATGCAAGTTCAGTGCTAGAAAAGGGGGATTTGAGTAGGTACCTAGTCAGGAGAAGTCAGTCACTATAGAATAGTATAGAGTGTGTGACATGAGTAGGTGCCTGATACTAGTGCAGGTGACTTTTCAGACTAATGTAGTGAGTGCAAGTTGAATGGTAAAGCAGAGCGTGACTTGTTTTGAAAAGAGGGCACATACTGACAGCTCTATTTACCATAGGAGCAACACCCTCCTGCATACCACCCGCTGTTATCGATAAATAATGATAAATCTTAGACAATTATCTGACCTTCAAAGAATTATTATTCAAACTTTCTCAGGCAAAGCAAGACACCTGCCTATGGTAACCTCACAATGCCTGTTGGGATCCTAGATAACGACATGTGGAGCATCATGACGGTTGGTTGTCTCGTCTTGGCGCTGCTTGTCTTCAGCCAGCTGGCCGCCATTTTGTTGTGTGTGATGGTGGTAACGGCAAGCCGCAGACTGTATAACAACATGTTTAATGTAGTGCTGAGGGCACCAATGTACTTCTTTGAGACCAATCCTGTGGGTAGGTACACTGTTAAAAAAAATGTTGTCGAAATAACGAAGGATTCCTCGTCCAAAAGTTGCCAGAGATCCATGGTTATTTGTACAGAGCACTTTTAGCATTTGACTGGCAATAAAATACAGTAAAGCTGAAGCTTTCAGGATTGACTTGATTTCACATCAGTTTTCACCTGCAAAAAGTCCCCATACCTCCCATGTGTGCTTCATCGAAAGAAAATAGCATAATCCAATATAGCTGCCAAATGATCAAAATCCCTGGTGCAATAGTATAAATATTGATTCTAGAAAGATGGAAACCATACCTTAGTCCCCCTAAATGGGACCCAAGTAATCTACTGGTGAGCATTTTTTCTTGCTAGGACAGGCGGTTGCTTAGCAACAGCAAATTAAATAGCAATAGATGTAGACCAATCAGAACACCTGTTAATAGGCAACCATTAGTCTTAGCAACAAGCCAGCAGCTCCAATAATTCTAAATATGAATTAATTTTTTTTTTTTTTTGGGGGGGGGGGCTTAGAATTATCCTACAGGATATATATGTGTATATTTGTCACTGTATATTGAATAAGAGTTCACTTTTGCTAAGTTGCCTGGTTGCTAGGCAAGACCATGGCTGGTGCTATGCATAGATAGACTTTGCAATCACAAATTATATCAACTTAAGGTTGATCAAATGAGATACGATGACCTCTCAAACACCAACATATCTAATTTGCTGTATATGTTTGAGCATAGAGACTTGTTGCTATGTAAATTGGCTGTTGCCTAACAACTGCTTGTCCTGTAAAAATATTTGCACGTCAGTAGATTCCTAAAGTCCCATTTAGGGGGGTTGGGTATGGTTCCCATCTTTCTAGAATCAATATTTATACTATTTATACGATTTTGGCAATTTGGCGCCATATTGTATTATGCCATTTTTTTCGATGAAGCACACATAGGAGGTACGGGGACTATTTACAGCTTAAACCTGATATATAGACAAGTCATTTCTGAAAATTTCAGCTTTACTTAATTTTATTCCCGGTTTGGTCAAAAGTTTGACTAAAGGTCCTGGACTATGGTCAATTGTGACATCATCCTCTGCAATCATCCTTTTATTCAATGAAAATACTACCAAAATAAGTCATCACGAAAATAGGGTTGTCCCTTCCTAAAGGGTCAATGTTTAATCATGCCATTACTTTTAGGTGGCATCCTCAATAGGTTCTCCAGGGACACTGGCTTCATGGATATTTTCCTCATCTTCCCTGCATATGTCGTGTGTCAGGTAGGATACATCTCTATTAATTGGAATGCTCCCCAGTATTTCCTTAACATGAACTCTGCAACGATATTAAAATTAGCATTCCCGCTGAAAGGCCTCAACCACTGAACCATCCATGTCTTTTCGTTCGTTGTGGGCAGTCGATGTAGCTCTTTTGTGTAGGGTTACTTTGCATTTTTGACATAATGGTAGACATGATATAATAATTATTATAATTAACTGTGCAAAATTGTAAGTCTGTGGGGGCAATATTTCCTTACATATAATATCCATACATACTAGCAAATTCCATGCATAAACGGGAATTAGTAAAGTCTTTCCCTATTTTGTACAGGTTTTAGGTACAGCAGCATCATATGCGGTATATGTGTGTATCGTCTTCCCATGGATGCTGATGGTGGCTGTCTTATTTGTCATTGTGACATTCATCTTCCTCAGGTTCTCACTCAGCTGTCTGCGTGATGTCAAGAGGATAGAAGGCAGCTGTAAGAGTATAATTACTAAAAAAAAAAAAAGAATTTCAAAATTCACTGAGAAAATATCAAAAGGTTGATTAAATATCTTTTAGGGCTGTTTATAACATTAAAAAAAAAAACCTCCATACATTTGTGTAGATTTAAGGCTATGTCATCAATCCTTAATTGACTATATTTTCTCAAAGATGTAATAGGTGTAAACTGCTTTTTGAAATAGATTCTTAAAAAACTCATCCTACCCAACTGAGTTCATATTCAGGCTCTTTTTAAAACACATTATTTTACCAAAAATCACTATGCTTTTGAAAGGAAAAATATCATCATTGGCCACCACTGAATTAGTATGCACACCATTGTTATAAAGTGCTTTACTGAACTAGCTTCATTGTAAAAACTACACTGCTTTATAATTATGGTGAGTGAGTGAGTAATAGATGTTTAACGCCATTTCGACAGCTAAGGTCATATTCATGGCAAGAACGACATTACACAATTTCCCAGAGGAATGTGTCAGTGCCCGCACATATGTGCACCACACACATTCGAGGGGATAGGAAAGAGGAGAAATAGACCCTTTTAAGTGGGCTAGGGAAGCCCGTATAATTATGGATTATTTGTAGATTCAACAGTTATTTCTTAGAGTGTAACAGAAGATTTACCCTTCATGTTGCAGGTAGGAGTCCAGCCTATTCCCACCTCTCCCTCATACTACAAGGTCTACCTGTGATACGCGCCTTCAGAAAACAGCGCCATTTTCTGTCAGATGCCTACTCCTACCTGGATACCCACACAGCCACATGGCACATCTACCTGGCCACACAGAGGTTTCTAGGAATCTGCATAGACTTCTTTGCTTCTGTGTTTTGTGTGGTTTATATCATTGTGACAGTGTTAAGCAATAATCCAGGTAGGTTCCTTGTCTTTCCCTTTTGATAAATAATTGGGGAGCCAGCTCCCAGATAGGGACAAGTGCTGGTGTTGAGAGCAGCACAGGATTTAAGAGTTGAATCTGGGTAATTTGATGGTGCTGATAACGAATCAGGGGTGTGTATCTTCCTATCTAGTTCGGAACAAGGTCAAAATGAAGGTCAAAAGTCATGATCTGATATTTAATATAGAACAGAGAGAGAGCTTTGTTCCACTAATTAACACTAGAGGTCCTTAGTGTACGGTAGATTTCCCATTCATATGTATCCTAAGTTAATCAGTATCCATTGCAATAGTATGGTGATCTTTGACCTTTATTTTAACCTTGTTCCGACCTAGATAGGAAGATACGCACCCCTGATTGGTTATCAGCACTATCAAGATACCCAGATGCAACTCTGATATCTTGTGCTGCTTTCAACACCAGATCTTTTGTAAATATTGACATTTGGCCCAGCTGGCTCCCCAACTAAAAGGCAAAGGGATTAATCTAAACATGTACCTGTAGAAAAATCTCATTGCTTATTGGTATATTCAGTGTCATTTCCCTATCAAACATCAAAGGATTTTTCTTTTACATAGATTTAATAATTCCAATCATGACTCATCTCTAGAAGTCCAAATTTGTATATCAATGCAATAATGATTGATATTGAAGGCACTCTGGCTGGATAGCCTGGATATACCAGCATGAGTGGGCGAAGCCCCCGATTGCTGGTACATATATCCAAAGGCTATCCAAAAGCTATCCAGCCCGTGTGCAGTCTATGTGCTGCTTGCTACCAGCAGTCCACATGGGGTAATGGCTAGCGCATTGGACTGATTATATGTTCGAATCCAACCTATTGTAATGTATTTCTGATCAGTTTTAATAGGGAAAATGTAAGTGTTACACTTAGAAAATATTTCTAACACGAAGAAGTACAGGTATATCCAAAAAAAAAAAAGCACTCAAAATTGTGCGTATATCCTCTGTTATAACACTGCTGGGCGAAGTCAGAGTGCATTATCCTGAATGCTGCATTCTGATTGGCTGATTGACCATGCATTATCTAGATGGATAATGCACTCCTGGCAAAGGAGGTTAACTTCATCTCATCTTTAGACTTAACAATTGACATCCATGTACTGTCAGGTGGCCGATGGGTGAGTTTTCTGTGTTATAACGGTAATAGTGCACTTGGTCATGGCCTAACTATTCCCTAACTAATGCACAATTGATATCCTCAAAATGGACCAAAAAGGCACTAAAAATGCCCAAAAACGTGGTATAATGGAACATATTTACAAGTTTAAGAAGGTAATGGCTACTAAAAATTAGTTTGATGAAATGGAAAGTTATTCTCATAAATTCAATGGAATGGAAACATTTCTCTGGTTTACTTTATTTCTAAATGTTAGGTAAAGCGAATCAGTAACTTCAGATAAAGCGTCCTAGTCCTAGATTAGAGCCATTGTCAATATCCTATAATTTCTCAAATTGCAAATGAAAACACTCACTTTGGTCATGCACGTTTTCAACATTGCAAAGTGATGTGAGGAATGGGGTAAAACCCTTTTTATGCATTGGTGAATTAAATAAGGTTGTGGATTGCTCCAATTTAGCCTAAAATATTGATTTTTTTTCAAAATATATTTTGAAGAAATCAACCATCTAAATTTAGATCATGCATTAAAAGGTTGTACACAATCAAATTGATTCCTTTTAGGTCATAGAGAGTTTTCCTAGTCAGAAATTTATGATTCATTTTTTTTTTTTCAAGTTGTTGCATGCTACCATCATATAGAAAAGGCGAAAAGGGTCATGTTGGTTCCCTTTATAAAAAAAAAAAAATTAGTTCGCCTTATCTAAATATTCAGCTAAAGTGAACCACTTCAAAAGATTCTTAGAATCAATGCCGGCTGAGAACCACATGCATTATAAAACTAATCATTAATGTATCAGATACCTGTATATTCTTAGTTAATTTACATGAATGATCATAATCAAAGAAATCATTCTTACTGGGCCTTTAATACAGTTAGCCAAAAAGTGGTTTGGTTTTCTGAAACACCCACCAATTGTGGAGAGGGCACATGCCTCAGGCTTGTCTTTTATCTATATGTTTTACATGTAATAGGGAGTCTAAGTCTCATGATAAACCATGTCGTAAAAGAATTCTGATTTGAAACTAAAATGACCAGTATTTCAATTGACCTGCAGGCCAACCATATATGACATTTCTAGGCTCAACTCTCATTTGTTCAAAAGTTATCCTAGCCTAAAAAATTCCCCTATCCTTCAGGCCTGCGGGCGATAATACTGTGAGCACAGAACAAGGGCCCATGTGTTCATGTGACATGAGTTGTCTCCCTATACCTGCTACCCTACAGCATCATGTGCTGACACGTACCCTGTACCTTACAGGTATCGAGAAAGCAGGTGCCTCAGGTCTGTCCTTTATATACCTGCTCTATCTGCTGGCCACCTTCCAGTTTGGCTTCCAGATGATGGCAGAGGTGGAGACTATTGTGAGTAGAACAAGGAAGGTTATTCACAAAGTTGAAGAGAGTGAAAATTGATGAAGAGTGTGAAAATTGTAATTCTCAGCAACTTTTATCACTCACTATGAGGCAAGATGTGCTCGTCTGAAAATTCATTCATTTCACATAAAAATGAAGAATACTCGCCAAACTTTATGAATAGGCTCCCAGGATGGTGTTTCTCAATACGGTCCGACTGAACACCGCCACTACGATTTGAAATTCTAAAAATTAGAGTGGGTGATCATAAGTAATGCACTCCGACTGCTCTGCACGGTCAGTACTTAATGTAGAAATTACATAGGGTTTGGTAGGGCAGACATACCAGTGCAATCATTAGTGACCACTAGATGCAGAGCTGTAATGGCATCAGAGTGAGGAATCTCACTGTGATTTGAAGGTGTCTCGTCGTACCATCTTGAGAAACGTCTTCCTGGCAACATGATGATTTCCTACACTATTGAATCACATTTTTTTTTGTGTGTATCAGTGAGTGAACATCATTGGGGAAGAATTGGCTATGATATGCTTGAACTATTGATTCATATTTGATTTATCAAGGGCTAGTTTCACCTTTCACAAAGTCAAAGTGAAGGATATATAACTCATGGAGAGCGGCTATCACTAAGATCTGAGTCGTTACAGTTGATAATATAGGGGGGAAAATATTTTCTATGTAGATGACTTCTGTGGAGAGAATTCAGCAGTTTGGGAGGCTGGAACAGGAGGCTCCTGAACACACTGATGTACAGCCACCTCCAGGGTGGCCAGATAAAGGGGAAATCCAACTTAAAGACATGTCCTTAACCTATAGAGGCATGCTGGGATCTACCCTAGGACCCATTACTCTCAGCATCTCACCAGGAGAAAAGGTAGGATTATTGTATTGCTATTCTTCTACCAAAGTTTATCATTATATCAATTTTTGATAACCTAAAAATTTTGTCTCCTCCTCAGAGGACAAAGAACGTGGGATCAACGTTGACAGCTGATTTGCTTTGTGTTGACAATGTTAATCAACCTGTTTTTAATACCTTTTTCAACAAGAGAGTGTTTATTTTAAAACAGTTGAGTCGAGAGTATGTCTTGGAGAGACAGAAAGGAAATGAGGCAAGGGTACAGAGCCTAGGCTAGATGACTTGCCCATGACTTTCCCACTATGTCATTAAGGACACATTTAGCTGCTTGATTGTCTTCCTCCCCCTCCCAACACAACTCCCAGCACAGCTCTGAGTATTGAGGCATGCCTGAGAATCCCCCAACAGTCCCGACCATAGTCCCGACCATAGTCCCGACCATAGTCCCGACCATAGTCCCATCCATCCATCCATCCATCCATCCATCCATCCATCCATCCATAGACAGTCATTGTTGATCCTACAATTAACATCACAGACAGTGTAGCCAAGGTGATGTGACCTTGTTACAATTACTTATTACATTTCCTTCCTTTCCCATGGGAAATGATTGGAATCCAATTCTCTTAAAGGGCCCAGCTATCTCATTACTGATACTTACCATAGAGAAGCCTACTAGGCTCCTCTATGTACTCACCTAGATTCACCTCCAATGCAAGACTAGTGTTTTGTCCATGAGAGAATCTTGGAATTAAACCTATCAATAAACCAAATTGGAAGGCCTTCAAAATCAAATATATTAAAAGATATTTGCCCAGATAACCATGGCACGCACTGCCCCCATACCTACTCTATGCCCTCCTCTTCTAAGAAATCTGAAATCTGTCTATTAGTGGGGTTAAAGACAGTTTGATTACCCTTTTATGTAGGGTAAAAAGAGCCCTAAATCCCATGCATTTCTCCATAGGGAAAAAACCCAACAGTAAATACCATGTCACAGCCATCAAAGTACACCTTAAATGTAAATTCGATTACATGGATAGCTTTGTCTTGCTTTTTGTCTCACTATATGACTAATTTTTGGGGGTTCAGTTGTGACAGAAATAGGGCTAAATGACAGGTTTTGATGGTCTATGCAAATTCTTGGAATCTAAATATAAGAAAAGCATACTCCATGAAATGTTTTTTTCATCATTTATCAAAAGATTTTCATATAAATAGAAGTATGACTCATGGGGTCTTTGAAGGGTGTGATAGGGCATATGCTGTGTAATGGAATAGTCTTTTGGTGGTGCATGTAATCTGCTAGAGGCCAAAATAGCAATTGAAACTTGGTAATCATAAGAAACTCGGCTAAGGGCTAGTAGACAAGAGGTCAGAAAGGTGGTGTCAAAAGCCCTTGCCTCGTTTAATAATGATTTTTCAAAACTGTCAGTCATCACTTATTTGTTTTTTGTATCTTCCAGGGATCCTTGTAAAACTGAACAGTGAACCACTGTAATCATATATAGCAGGGGGGCAGTGTAGTTTTTACATGAACCCCCAGGTGGTAGCACGGTGGTGCAAAGGAAGCTCTGTTAAAATAACAACATTTCTTTGAAAATAGCGGAGGATCTCTGGCAACTTTGGGACGAGGAATCCTTCGTTATTTCGACAACATAATTATTTTTACAGTGTAATGTTAATTTACATAAATAGTGGTTGGAATGGTAATGCAGATCGTGTTAATATTTATAGAGATAGTGGTTGGATGGTCAGCCTTTATTAGTTTATATGTAGTACTTCAGATAGAGGTCGTTTACCCAGATGCTGGTTGTGCACATATCAACGTTAAAATGCTGTTCTCAATGCATCTGTTCAACATTGATTTTGTCAACATTGAATATAAACACTGCGATGTTTACATTTGCTCCAGTGTTAATTATGTAAACATTAAATCAACTAAGGTCTTGACAATTTGCCATCACTTACAGTGGGAGAAAAAGAAAATTATTTTGAAAAATTAGATGCGAAAATATCTTTTTGATATACTTTCAATAGCAGTAGAATATTTCCTATGGCTAATGGAAATCCCCATTATTTTAAAACAATATTTATAAAGAGAAAAAAAAACACTTTTCTTTTTAAATCCTTAATATCTAGATTGGTGTAGTTGGACGTACTGGAGCAGGGAAATCCTCCCTGTTTGTCAGTCTGCTGAGGATGGTGGAACCCACAGGCAGCATCCAGATTGATGGAATAGAAACAACAGAATTAGGCCTCACAGATCTCAGAAGCAACATCTCAGTTATACCGCAGGTAGATAGCTCGTTTATACATATCTAGGCAGAGATTCATGAGAACTTGTCTGACCAATACGAGTGAACAGTGTAAGAAATAACTGTGTTATCTACCAGAGATCCTTGTAAAACTAAACAGTGAATCAGTGTAGTTTCTATGAGAAGCCCCAGGTGGCAGTGCCGTGCTACAAGGAATCTCTGTGAAAATAACCTTTGGTAATTTTGGGACAACTTGGATTTGCCATTATTTTTACAACATTTCTTTTTCTGCAGTGAACCTTTCAATTCATCCCATGTTATTTAGTAATAAAATAATTGAATTTGAGATTTGCCTTTGATATAATTTAGTTATCCACTTCTATATCCAGGATCCTGTGCTATTCAGTGGGTCACTTAGGCTCAACCTAGACCCTTTTGAGGAGTACAAGGACTCACAAATATGGCAAGCCCTCGGTCAGGTGAGAAAAACAGTTTTAAATCATTTGAGGGATGGGAAGTTAATTTTAATGTTATAATTTCAATAGTGCTGTTCTTTTTTCAAAGTTGTTAAAAATACACGTTTTTTTTTAACCTGAAATAAAAGCGTTTTTATAAGAACTTCAAAACACGTTTTTTTTTTAGTATATGTTTCGATGTTCTTTGACGTTGAAAAAGAAAGTTTGACAAACTTAGGAACCAAATAAAAACGTTATTGTTTTACGTTTAAAAAAAAAACGGTTTTACGCCAAGTGGGTTAAATACTAAGATGAACAGATAGAATAGCATGATCAAAACCTGTCATAAAGAAAGGGTAAAGGTAACGCTATGTTGTATCTGTTACATAATGGTGTTCAATCCCCCATAATGGTCTCATGTTCTATATAAAGGTTCAGCTTCGTGATAAGGTGAGTAGCCTGCAGGGGGGACTGAGTGCTGATACGGGGGAGGCTGGAGGAAACTTCAGTGTAGGAGAGAAACAGCTGCTCTGTATGGCACGAGCTCTGCTCCGTAGGAACAAAATCATCATTGTAGACGAAGCTACTGCCAATGTAGACAGAAGGTGAGTGTTATAGAGCTGTAACGGTAAAGCTGGATATGTGGAAAGCGAACCTGACCGCTGCCCAAGTATGGTTTATCGGAACTTGTATTGATGGGTAAAATCAGTTACATCAAGCTTCATCAATTGCATCACTCTCGTACTTCCTAGAGTTGCGCATCGGGAGCTCTGTCCTCTATAGGGGTGCATCCACTGCCGACGGATGGACCATCCGTCGGTTTCATCCGTCATATTTATCATTGATTTCTATGGAGAAAATGACGGATGAAGGGAGACGGATGGTCCATCCGTCGCAGTGGACGCAGCCCTTATCATAGCTGGCTCACCGAGTTGCTGCATCACAGTCACTCAGAGAGCCGTTCCCCGATCGGGCTCCAGTCCTATGGCCTATAAGCCAAGTAGCCCTGCGACTTATAGCACCATGACACATGGCCGAAAAATGTATGGCCTAAAAGACATTTAGCCGAAATGTCATTTGGCCGAAACGACACATGGCCGAAATGACAGATGGGCCGAAATACTTGAAAATCATTTTATGCTACCTCATTTTTCAACATTTTCAAAAAACCCTTTTCCATCCTACCCTAAGAAAAGACGTACTGAAATACACCATACCCCCCTGCCCCTTCGTACCAACCGGTACCATACCATACAACACCGTACCACACCGTACAACACCATACCACACCGGTACAACACCATACCACACCAGTACCACACCATACAACACCCTACAACACCATACATACAACACCATACAACACCATACCACACCATACAACACCAGTACCACACGATACAACACGATACAACACCATACATACAACACCATACAACACCAGTACCACACCATACAACACCATACAACACCAGTACAACACCATACAACACCAGTACGACACCATACAACACCATACCACACCACACAACACCAGTACCACACCATACAACACCATACCACACCAGAACCACACCATACAACACCAGTACCACACCATACAAAACCATACCACACCAGTACAACACCAGTACGACACCATACAACACCATACATACAACACCATACAACACCATACATACAACACCATACAACACCATACAACACCATACCACACCATACAACACCAGTACAACACCATACCACACCAGTATGACACCATACAACACCATACAACACCATACAACACCAGTACCACACCATACAACACCATACGACACCAGTACAACACCATACATACAACACCATACAACACCAGTACGACACCAGTACAACACCATACCACACCAGTACAACACCATACCACACCATACAACACCAGTACCACACCATACAACACCAGTACCACACCATACCACACCAGTACAACACCATACGACACCATACAACACCATACAACACTAGTACAACACCAGTATGACACCATACATACAACACCATACAACGCCATACAACACCATACAAGGGGAACGATTCACTGGGACGCTGCACGAGAGGCAGCGTCTCGGTGGAGAGTTGTATATAAGAGATGAGATGTTCCCCGAGGGTCAGATCCAGTCAACAGCCCGAAGTGAGCAGATGTCATCGGTTCCCCAGGGGTGATTCAATGCACATTATAACACTGCTGGACGAAGTCAGAGTGCATTATCCTGAATGCTGCATTCTGATTGGCTGATTCACTCTGCATTATCTAGATGGATAATGCACTCCTGGCAAAGGAGGTTTTAACTCCATCTCACCTTTAGACTTCAAAATTGATATCCATGTGTTGTCAGGGGGGGTGGGGGGGCTGATGGGTCATTTTTCAGTGTTATAACGGGAATAATACACTTGGTCATGGCTGTGGTCGTGCTCTTCCCTTTCTTCCCTTTTCTTCCCTTTACTCTTCTTCTTCTATTTCTTCTCCTTTTTTTCTTTTCTTTCCTTTCTTTTTGCTGATGGTTTACCCTTCTCACAATGCATATTTTCATCTGAATGACCATGTGAGAACGCGTACCAACATCTTCTAGATATGACACTTTCACTATGGCATGTTGCCTCCTTGCAAATATTTACTTGCACTGCAGGGATGGCTTTTCATTAGGCCACCCTTAAAAATATGTCCGTTTCCTGTCCAGAGGGTGGGATTTTTCAGACCCATGAGGGAGGGAGGGAAATCTTTTTTTAGGAAAATATTTTAATTTGTCACAAACATCATAATTGGGGACGGCATGAATTTGCCATCACATTCTAGGATTTAGTGATTGGAATCCTAGATTCTTTCGCTGATGGATGTAAAAGAAATTCTTTTCAGAACTCAGGAAAACAAATTTCTCATTCTCACAAAAAAAATCCACCAGACCTCTGGACAGGAAATGAGCATATTGTTAAGAGTAGCCTCACGAAAAATTAACAGTAACCTGGGGGGGATGTCCTTTAAGTGTCAAATGAACCTTGACACATCTACCATGATTGTTTCCAGGACTGATGTTATAATTCAAGACACCCTGCGAAGTGAATTTGCAGATTCCACAGTACTCACAATAGCACATCGTGTAAATACCATCATCACATATGACAAAATAATGGTGAGATCTACATGTATTATTAGCTGATTATATCGTGTGTTGTATGAGAGTAAGTTACATGAGTTGAAACAACGAATATCTACCTTACATTACTTTTCATTGGAAAACATCAGTTAGCTTTATGCCACCATCGATTGAAATAAAAAGTAAACTAAAAATGAAATTGTAATATCTATATTTGGGTAAATTTGGAAGATATATATGCCAAGGATTGATAATGAATTTTGTACATTTTATTATGGCTGAAGGCTATTCTTTGTGGAATTTTATCTAGCCTATATGTATATTATATATAATTCTTTCTCTTGACATTTCCCAGGTGCTTGATGATGGGAGACTTATTGAATATGACCACCCCCACACCCTGTTAGAGGATAGTTCAGGAATGCTGCACCAGGTGGCGCGTGAGGCAGGAAATGAGGCTTATAGACAGCTCTGTGAGATGGCTCACAGATCCCTAACTTCCTCAAAGTGCCCAGTTTCTGCCTCTAGGCAAAATGGACAACAACAGGCCAATGGATTTCACCGAGGGAACATGGAAGGAGAAATAAATCATGGTTTTATAATATAATAGTGAAAAAAGAACTCCAAATGCACAAGGGCTTGTCCACCTGCATTTACAAGGACCCTTGTAAAACTGGACAGTGAACCACCATAATTGTTTAGCAGTAAACCAGTCTAGTTTTTACAAGAAGCCCCAGGTGGCAGTACCGTGGTGCACAAATGTAATCTCTGTGGAAATAATGTCAGATCTCAGGCAACTTTGGAATGAGGATTCCATCATTATTTTGACGACCTTTTTTACACAGTGTAGTCATAACTGAGTGTAGAATCTCCCAGTGCCTGACTAATACTGTTATAGACCAGGTGCCAAGACCTTTTTTTATGCAGCCGCACACCCCTTAATTGTGGGTCTGTAGACGACCCTGTGTGAGTGAGTGAGAGTGAGAAGTGATTTATTGGCCATAATACATCTACACATATGCGAGCTTTTCCCAACATAGCCAGGATGCAAGATAGATAACATAGAAAGTTTCAAGTATAGAACATATAAGTGTAATGGTTTTTGTTTTTGTATAACTTTGGTTGAGTTTGAGATGTGTTAATATCAACCAAAACCAGACAAGTTAGCTCGGGTTAATGTAACCGGCACATATTTATTCAGGAGTCACATGAGTTTGAAGTAGTGCTATCAGGATAGATCTGTGTAGAGCAGGTGTTGCTCTGGCCGTAGCCAGAAGCCTACTGAACTCCCTATGCATTCCCAGCTAGGGACTAGAGCAGCGCCGACCAGTGCTGCCACCACCCCATAGCGGCCAGAGATCGAAGCGACCTCTGGTCCTACCAGTGGTAACTGCACTGGCTGACCTGCCCTCTCGAATAGGGGGCTAAAACCATATAAGACTCTCCACGAGCCCCTACACTACCCCCATCGGCTATGACTAGGGTAGAAAACACATAGGTAATAGTCTAAAAAACTACAATAGGGCTCAAGGTAAGTATTTACACAATGATAAAGTGGAGCGAAATATATATTAAGTATGTAATACTATGAACCTGTGAAATAACAGACCTAGTAGTAAATATACTACTTCGAAGTGAGATACCCTTTAACTTTGAAGGTATGTTGAGTTAAATTATATAACAGTAGTTCAAAAGAACAACTATTACATTAAACATGTTACAAGTTCCTGGTTTTAAACAAGTATTTATGAGATTACAATACCTATATACACTTGTACCTGAAAAACAAAAAGTTTTAGAACTCATGTATGAGTTACCTTTTTAGATTTTTTTTTAGTCAGTTTGTCGAACTGATTTTAGTTTTATACAATGATATGAAAAATGAATAAAGTTTCTATTTACACACTAATCTGACTATGTTTTATATTTGAACACGGATGGTGAACTTCGAAGTGACTTAGAGATATATGAATATAGTACCATAGTGAGATACCAAACCTTCAGAATGGTTTACAGATCGTAGGTGTATAATACTGTAGTTCAATGTCATACACATATATTATACCATGAGATCAACTTATTTATGCATAGTTAAATAGTAGAAGTCACTTTTCGAAGTAATTAAACATAGATGTATAGGTGTAAGACAGTGTGGGCAAGTTCGAACCTATCCTTCAAACAGTAATATGTAATAATAATATAGTTAAAGATGGCCCACCAATGTAGTGGGTCCATCTGTACAATAATAGTTAGACTTCAAGTGTCTCCGTATTCATATCACTGCTTGTCTGCAGATCCATTCGGATATCACTGCATCTGTCTGGGTCTAGGTAAAGAACTCCAACTTAGAAAAGAAATTATCTCTAAGTTGGATTGGTGGTAAATCAGTTATTTATCTGAAGTTTCCATAGCACAGGCCTGATCAGACTCCAGACTTTCTGGTATAGTACCAGTCGGGTTATCAGACCTAGCAGGAAAAGCAGTCGAAGTAGTGCCGGCTGCAGCACTTGGTCCATACCTAGGATTCAGTGACTTAGATGGTCAATTCTTCGATTGCTGTTTCATCTGCAACTCGAAGGCAGACTCAGGTGTGCCATCCCATTCAGAGAGGAGCCACCCGAAAGCCCCCATGAACTTAGCGTCCATGAAGTCCATTTCTTCCCTTAGTTTCCTAAGTTTCAGATCACACATGCCCTTTGTATTGGCAGCTTCCCTCAGATTTCGGTCTGCAGTCTGGCGATCATCATCAACTTCTGTTGTGATCCGCTCAGTCTCTCTTTGTTGTTTCTCATGAAGGCATTCAAATATGTATACCTTCAGTCATACTGCGAAGATAAGTCACGCTCTGGTTCAGGTGACTTTCTTGCCAGGCTTTGAACACCTTCTGAATGTTGATGGACTGCTACCATCATTCTTTTATGTATTCAACTGGATCCTTGACTTCCAGGTCAGTTGCTTTCCGAACCCTATGAAGAATAGGTCGGCAATACATTCCGGCAGAAGACGGTGGTGGAGGTGTAGAGGAACTGGCATAGTCGGAGTGTGCAGAGCTCGTACTCACCGTACTCAGAGTTGGCCTGGCACAAGTGACAGCCTGCGTATCACCTCCCCCACCTGGAATAGGCAGTGGTTTGGTCTTTCATGGTCACCTCCCTTCTGGGACCAGGTCTTTGTAGTCGGTGCTGGGTTTGAAGGTGGACCCATCGCTCCTTTGACCCTCCTGCCAGTAGTCAGTACCTGCAACTCCTTACCTGGGGCGCAACTGTCTGAAGGGCAGGGAAATCCTCCTTCTTCCTTTTACCTCTGACAACTTGTGCAGCGGTATGCATGGTCTGGCCTGTCTCAGTTGTTGCTACTGGCTTTCGAGATTGGTGTGCCTGACCTCGAACCCATTCATCGTATGTATACTGGGTTCCTGACCTGGCCAGGTCAGGAAGTCACCAGCATTCAATAGTCGCATCAGAGGACCAGTCTGGGACATGATCTCCTCGAGGGCTGGAGATCATTTCCTCCCTGAAGTTTCTGGTGGAGCAGGTGACTGCCACTCGGATCTCTTCTTTTCCTTCTGGCATGGATCAACCCCGCTGTGGGGCTTCACTTTGCCATGCTTATCCAGGGTATCCCTGTCCTTCCTCATGACCTTTACCTCCCAGTGAGTTTCAGGTGTCATGACGAATCTGTGGCAAAAGTACTTGGTTGTAATGAGCAATTCATTTTGTTCCTTCTGCTTCAGGTTGTATCATGCACTCATGAGGTTGTCGTGCAGCTTATGGACTTTGGCCATGGCGTCTTCAGCCTTCAGTCCATGTTTCTTTACAATGTGCTCGGTTAGTCGTCCGCGACAACATGTGACATAACCACTGCACTTCTTGTTTTCGTTTTTCTCGTTGGTGCATCTGTACATCGGTCCATAATGCAAGATGTTGATAGAAGCGATCCTTAGAGGACCACTTCTTCTCAGTCTCATGCATGTTGACGCATACTTCAAAAGGACAAGTCTTTCGTCGGCTGCTATAGTTAGAAGCTGCATACTCGAGCTTCATCCTATGTTCATAACCATAGTAGGTTCTCAGTGTTTTTGAGGTGTCACTCAAACTCACTACCCACACCCAGTAGAACTTCGAGGGTGCCGGATCATCCATAGTCAATCTCATCCAGTCCTCGTCATCACTTTCATCATGACGATTCCTGGCAGGTTGGATTGAATATGAGTCTGCGTATCTCTCACAACGGTGGAAATACCTCGGAGTGAACGTTTTGAAGTAAGATCTGGTGTTAGACCAGATTTCCTTTTGTTCTCTGGTGGTAGCATCCTCGAGGGGCTCGTTGTTCCAATCAATGTTTTCATTTCGGTTCATTTCGTCAAGGGACCTTGTCTCCTTTCCTGGTTGGGTCCACTTCCATGTCAGAAATTTCACCCTCCTCAGTCACCTCAAAAGCCGGAACTGGTGGGGCAGCCTGTACCTTTTTCGGAGTCATAGACTTCGAAGAGGAAGCACTGGGCTCCATGCATTCAAGTGAGGTCAGTTTCTCGGGTTTAGAACCTGATCGATTCCAGGTTCGAGAAGACCTGTTGGAGGCACCAGAGTTCTCACTGTCGGAATCTTCTTTCACCTCTTTCTTTTCCTGTTTTGACAAGGTTTAATCTCTTCGAAACCTTCTTTTTGGTCTTTCTCTTTCTTGAGCTTTTCGATGTTCTTTCTCAAGTCAGTTTTCTTCTTGAGGAGAGCTTTTCTCTCCTTCTCCATCTCTGTCTGTCTCTTTTCTAACTCCTTGAGGGTTTCCTCAACAGAGTCAGGGTGAGCAGCATCAGGGACTGCCTTGGCCTCGGCGTCTTGTCTCTTTGATTCCTCGGCCATTCTGTTGTCCTCCTTCATCAGTTCTTCGTCCTCCAACAGTTTGGCGAGACAGCCACAAAGTACGCGTAAGTGCGTTCTCGGTCATAAATCGGTGGTTGAATCTGCCCCCAGCGATAAATGCTCGGCAGTCTTTCATCTACGGCAACAAGTCTGTAGATCAATGGTGTCTCGAGGGACATTTGAATAGGATTCATCGGTCTTTGCCCAAAGCAGTACGGATGTACCTCTTCGTTACATTGATCCATCCTCTCAGTATTGTCTCCAGTCCTGGGACAGTGACTCGCACTTTGAGAATGGCGTCAGCTGATTTGGGGATGACTACCTCCACTCTGGAGTCAGCGCCTACATTCAACAGAACTTCGGAACGGTGACTTGATCCTTCGGGAGTCGGTTGTACTGGTGTAGAACCATCGGTTGTTGTCGTAGTCATTGTAGTCGGTTCAGCAATGACCTCTGAAGTGTCCATTGCCTCCTCGGAGTCGGTGGCTGGGACAGGATGTCCCTAGGGGTCGGAGTTTAAGGTCACATTAACTTGGCTCTGGGCCATGGTAGTAGCCCAAGAGTAGTCAGTTATGTTCTCCACACTCCTTTGAGTATTATTCGATACACTGCCTCACTCAGGAATTAGTTAAACCGCAGTGGAAACTTCCACCAAACAAAAGCATCGGGACGCGTGCTATGAGTGACAATGGGTGCACAACAACCCTTGATGCTTAGATGCGCATGCGCGGGGGGACTGCACCACTCCAGTTTTTAACCGGCACGTCACCTTTCCCGCCGTGACAAGAATTGGTACTACGTCAGGCAGTGCCTGTCACAGTTCGAGGATTTTTCTCTCTGCTTGGTCGTTGCGTTGGTGTGTACCTACACTATTCATATTATCGGGAGTTCAACAGAAACGCATGCAGTATTCTACGTGCATGCCAGCTTAGCTGTCTGTTACCCACATGAACCATGAATGGGGTACTCCAGTGCACCTGACCTCACTTCGATTCGGTTTCAAAGTATCTCAACTTTCATTAACAAATAACATTACACAGTACAGGACATATACACTCGTTGTGTACCAGGACTTAAGCAGACCTCAGGGCAAGTCGTGAGCTGCACCTCTCTCCTACTCGACATTTCTTTTTCAACCCAGAAGTCCGAGGTGGTTTATCAGAAGACACCAGAGTCCTCTTCCTACCTATCCTCCTGTGCCCTAGCGAGACATTTTCCTTGTGATCGCATTTTAGATTCACATCAGTTCTCTTAACCTTTTTCTTCGAATTGTTTTTTGTTCTTTATGCGATGTTTTTAAAAATTCTTTTTTTATAAGGATCTCATCTTTCTCTCTATTCCATCTTTCAGATAGTTCCTTACATTCAGCATTAGCAGCTTCTCTGCCTCGCCATCGTCGTAGTCTACAGACATTCGATTTATTAATTCTACCACTAGGTAAACTTAATATTGTCACGCTTGACTCAAAAATAATCTTTGTCTCTGCATGAGGACCATCCCACCCTGAAACCAATTTCTTAGATGACAAGGGTTCATGGATTCGAGATACTTTATCGCCAACATTAAAATGTCGATGCTTCAAATTAGTGTTATAACGAATTTTCTGCCAGCGAGCATTTTTCATTAATTCAATTCAAACTAGCTCATAAGCTCGTTTGAAGTACTCTCTCAGTGATTCTACAAACATAACAGAGTATGGGACTTCATGACTACATGGGACTACACCATACACCAAGTCTGCAGGCATAATGATGTCCTCGCCAAACACTAAAAGGTTTGGAGAGCAGTTTGCCGAGACATGTACAGTGCTATTATAAGCATGTACTACGAAATCACGTTGTTCATCCCGATCATCTTGGCATGAGTTTACCAAGGGTTTCAGGACTTGAATCAATGTTCTATTGAATCTTTCCACCTGGCCATCAGACTGAGGTCTGTATGGATTAGTTCGAGTTTTACATATTGCCAAATAATGAGACATCTCCTGCCATAGGTTTGACTCGAATTCTCTTCCTTGGTCACTATGCATCATTAGAGGTGTGCCTAGATATAGGACCCATCCTCTGACAAATCCACTAGCACAAGTAGCGGCTTTGTGATTGGGTAGTGGGAATACACGAGTATATTTCGTGTAGTAGTCGGAAACTACCATCATGCAAGTGTTTCCCCAAGGTGTGGGTTCCAGTCCACTTATGATGTCAATAGCTATTCGGGCGAATCTTACCCCTAACAGTTCTTGCATCAAGGGCATTTTACCCATACCGAGGCTGGGTTTGTTCTTACCACATTTCGGGGACATGTCATGACCCATCTGGTAAGATCGCTACTCATTCCAGGCCAGTAATAGCGCCTGGAGAGACGTTCGAGTCATCTCTTCTTCCCGAAATGTCCACTTGTTTTGTGGGCATGACAGAAATACATGTATAATGTCACGTCTTATTGCCATAGGAATCACTATTTGCAAAATCTTATCCTTGGTAGGACAAGTCTTCCAGTGACAAAGCAACCCGTCTATGATTTCCAGCTCGGTCCGCTGAGATAGAAACTTACGAGTTTCTCGATCCTCAATAGAGATGGCAGGCCTTTTGGGCTTCTTACCATTCTTCAGCAGTATAATTACTCGTTTTATTACAGGGTCATTCTGTTGAAACTGCTTGATGGTCTCAATAACATTTTCCACACAGAGTTCAGGCTACCATTCAATTTTCTTAGCTTTCCCTCGGGTCCAAACCCCCGCCAACACAGCATTGTGCGCCCCACAATCATCACAATCGAGTTTCTGACACTTTTGCATTGGTCGTCTAGACAGGGCATCAGCATTCACATGCTTTGAGCCTGCTCGATGTTGGATTGGGCTGTGCTCCAATCCGAACTCAGATAAATGAGCTAACCAGCGCCCAATCATCCCTTCAGCATCTTTGAAGTTCTAAAGCCACTTCAAAGATGAGTGATCGGTTCTCAACGTGAAGTTGGAACACCATAGAAAGTGTCGAAATTTCTTGGTATACACCACCACAGCCAACAACTCACGTTTAGTGGTGCAATAATTGCTTTGCGCTTTATTCAAAGCATTACTTACAAAAGCAATGGGAACTTCAACTCCATCTTGGACCTGAGACAGAACAGCCCCTATGCTATCATTGCTAGCATCAGTATCGAGGATGAAATGCCCATCCAAAGTTGGATATTTTAACACTGGCGTATTTGCAAACAAATCTTTTATAGCCTGAAAAGACTTGTCTTGCTCGCTACCCTATGGAAAAGGTTCCTTAACCCGCCCTGGAGTCCAATGTGCAGGTATCTGTAGAGGATAACTTACTTTGGAATAGTTTGGGATAAAGTCTCTAGTATGAGCAAAAGCCCAGGAAGGATGGAATCTCCCTGGCGTTTTCAGGCTTAGCCCATTCTGAAACTGACTGAAGTTTCTCAGGGTCGGCTTGTATGCCGTCAGGTGTTATAATTCAACCTAAATAAGTAATAGATGTTTTGAACAAATTACATTTTTTAGGTTTAAGCTTTAATCCATTGGCTTGGATTTGTTTCAAAACCAATTCGAGCACAATCCTCAAACGTTTTTCCAAATATGACTATTTCGTCAAGATATACCAGGCAGCGTTCCCATAAAGAATCACTTAACATGGTCTCCATCATGGCTTCGGATGTTGCTGGCGCATTACATAACCCGAATGGTAATATGTTATATTGGAATAGTCGCATATGACTTGAAAAGGCTGTCTTTTCCATGTCCTCAGGTTTCATTCCAATTTGCCAATACCCGGACTGTAAGTCTAGGGTACAGAAATATTTATTCCCTCCAAGAGAGTCCAAAGTTTCACAGATCCTAGGTAAAGGATAAGAATTCTTCTTAGTTAAGCCATTGAGCTTTCGATAATCCACACAGAACCTTATGCTTCAGTCCTTCTTTGTGGTCATGCAAACAGGACTAGACCAAGGGCTAGTACTGGGTACAATAACCCCCTGCTTCAATTGATTAAGGATCTGCTTCTTCACTTCGAGTTTCTTTTTCAGAGGCAACCTCCGCTAAGGAATATTAAAGGGTTTAGCATCTCCAGTATCAATGCTGTGTAGAACTTTATCAGTCCTACCCACTGGACCTCCATCCTCCCCGAAGGCAGGAAAATAATCTGCCAACAGATTTTGAAGTCTCCGTTTCTCATTGACGTTGGTCAATGAAGAGTCATGAACAAGCTTGTCTAGTTTGTCTGTCAATTTCTTAATGGGTATCGGGTCAGCTTTGCTTTCGAAGTGGGCTTCGGAAATGTATTCAGTTAGGGACATGTGCCCTATATCCCTAGGACTGCCAGTACTTTCTGTCAGTGGACAACCAAAACGTATTGAAGTGGGTAGTAAAAGTGGGGGTACAAAATACCAGTACTTTCTGTCAGTGCACAACCAAAACGTATTATGTGTAATGGATTTTTCAAGTTATTTAGAACCATACATTAATAATGCGTATTCAATGAAGAATTTCTCTCTATTTTCAATATAATTTTTCATTGGCAATACACATTATCCCACACTGGTAGTTGCAGTCATACAGGCAAAACGTTTTAAAACATTTTGGTATTCTAATGCTGAAGAAAGTTTTAGGAGAAGCTTCCTGTCTGCCAAAAGGTTTTGTAGAGTTCTGAAGAGGAAAGTCCTCCAGTTAAACAGTTTTAAAACGTTCTGACACTCAAATGCTGAAGAAAGGTTCATACAAAATAAAACGTTAGGAGGACGTGGTTCCTCCATGCCAAAACGTACTTAAGTGTTCTGAGGAGGAAAATCCTTCAGATAAACGTTTTAGGAGACATGGGAATGGACCCAGATGATACACCTTTTCATGCACGTAAGAGATTCAATGATATTTGGCACCAGTACATGATATTATGATGACACATTGACCAGAACACGTCATATGTCGATACATGGTACCAGTACACATCAGATGGTGATACATGGTACCAGTACACATCATATGGTGATACATGGTACCAGTACATATCATATGATGATACATGGTACCAGAACACGTCATATGGTGATACATGGTACCAGTACACATCATATGTTGATAAATGGTACTAGAACATGTCATATGGTGATACATGGTACCAGTACATGTCATATGGTGATACATGGTACCAGTACACATCATATGTCGATACATGGTACCAGTACACGTCATATGGTGATACATGGTACCAGTACACATCATATGTTGATAAATGGTACTAGAACATGTCATATGGTGATACATGGTACCAGTACATGTCATATGGTGATACATGGTACCAGTACACATCATATGTCGATACATGGTACCAGTACACGTCATATGGTGATACATGGTACCAGTACACATCATATGGTGATACATGGTACTAGAACACATCATATGGTGATACATGGTACCAGTACACATCATATGGTGATACATGGTACCAGTACACGTCATATGGTGATACATGGTACCAGTACACATCATATGTCGATACATGGTACCAGAACACATCATATGGTGATACATGGTACCAGTACACGTCATTTATCGATACATGGTACAAGTACATGTCATATGGCGATACATGGTACCACCCAGCTAGCACAACTCATGCAATTTACATCATTCTTACGTGAAAACTCATGTGATTTACGTAAAAAAGACATCATTTAGATTTAGTTGTGCTAGCAGGGCAGTACACGTCATATGGTGATACATAGACAAAGGTGCACGAGAATTGGTCAGCACTGAGGGTTATCACACAAGGTGAAGCCGAGTGTGATAACCCTCAGTGCTGACCAATTCAAGTGCTCCTTTGTATTTATCTCAAGTTAATTTAGTCAGATATGTTCAAAATTCGATTTATTTGGCATTAGAAATGATTTTATCATCAGTTATTTGACCGTTTTGGATGTTTTCCCAGGGAGTATGATACGGGGAAGGGTTATCACACTGTGGGGTGTGATACAGAGTTTCTTGGTTAAGCCAATGGGGCTCTCGTATTCAACTTGAGATAAATGGCACCAGTACACATCATATGGTGATACATGGTACCAGTACACATCATATGTCGATACATGGTACCAGTACATGTCATATGGTGATACATGGTACCAGTACACGTCATATGGTGATACATGGCACCAGTACACATCATATGGTGATACATGGTACCAGTACACATCATATGTCGATACATGGTACCAGAACACATCATATGATGATACATGGCACCAGTACACATCACATGGTGATACATGGTACCAGAACACGTCATATGGTGATACATGGTACCAATGTACACCATATGATGATACATGGTACCTATTCACCTCATATAAAAAGGTGTACATAAACAAGTCATATGATATATCGCAGAAGGACATGTCATATGATGAATATATTGTTCCATTACATGTTATTTGATGACAATGGTACCAGAACATGTACGTCATATGATGACACATGGTACCAGAACACTTCATATGGTGATACTTAGTACCAGTGCATGTCATATGGTGATACATGGTACCAGTAACCATTATATGATAATACATGGTACCAGTACACATCATATATGATGATTCATGGTACCAGACCACTTCATATGGTGATACTTGGTACCAGTACACACCATCTATGGTGGTAGATGGTACCAGTGCACGTCATATGATGGTACTATTACATGTTATCTAAGGTAATCCATGGTACCAATGCATGGCTTATGGTGATGCATGTACCTAGAACATGTCATATTGTGATACATGTTACCACTAACCATTATATGATGATGCATGGTACCAGTACATGTCATATATGATGATACATGGTGCCAGAACATGTCATATGAAGATACATGCTACCAATACAAATCATATATTATAATACACGGTACCAGAATATGTCATATATGATGATACATGCTACCAGTACACATTATATTGTGATACTTGTACCATCATTCTGTGGTTGCAGTCATTCATGTCTGGTGGGTCACCGTCACACTCCCAGGACCAAGTTGGACCGGCGTGCGCTGCATACAGGGCTGCTGGGGTGCCATGGGTGCCTGTCCACTTTGCTATTGTGTAAAGTAATTAAGGAAATATAGAGTCTGTGTAGCAATTATATATAGGAAATTTAAGGTTACGTCTTTCGGGGAGAAGCGCTAACGTGGCGCCAATTTCGCTTGTTAAATATGAGCAGGTAAACTTTCAACTTTCGCCGGTACCAGGAACACACTTCCGATCATACCGTTTCTCCTCGAAAGGGTTCACGGGCGTCCCTCGTTATCCACCGCGCCATCTTGGGAGCAAACCTGAAACTATATTTTCAACCAATCAGCGTCCGAGGTGAATTTAGCCCGTAGGCTCCAGTGTTTGCAAACAAAAGTTGCTCTCTTTGTGGTCTTTCAGAGAAAACTCTATATTTTCTTGATGTATCGTGTTTATTCTGCATAGAGTCGTAGAACGGAATGTAAGGATGTCTAGTCGTGGTGTTATCAGCCTTAGGTTCAACCAGGATCATGGTGGGTGGCGGATTTATGACAATATCCACGTATTATCGCTCAGCTATTCGAAAGTGAAAACGTCAAAATTGAGTCTGTCATCACGTCATCTACGTTTCAACAACATGTGAAAGAAACACAATGCAATACTCAAGTCTAGACCACTTTCGACTGAGACACACCTATCTTAGACTTACCGTAATCTCCCGCTATAAGGCGCAGCCCGCGTATAAGGCGCACCTAGAGCTTTGGAAAATTCTCAAAAAAATGAAAAATTCATAACTTTCCTTTGGTTCTACTGAATGAATTTTCAAAATTCAAAAACCTATGTGAAGCTTGGGCCACCCTGGACCCTCCTGGGCCCACTCATGTCCTATTATGACCAAGGGGACATGTAAGATATCATAACGAAAGATTTTGGTGTCCCCCTTGGCCTTGTGGATCCAATGATAACTAAAAACCCCCTTATAAGTCTAAGATGCGCCTTATACGCGGGAGATTAAGGTAGCTGCTTTGCTTTTGAAATCCGCTATAATACCAATTATCAAAAAAAAAGTTGCAGAGACTGCCTGAACACAACAGTTGACAATGAGTTGTGTTCAGCCTGAACACAACACTTATTTAAGGCCATTACTAATTCAGTAACTTAGTATGTTTAATATTAAGGGAGTGATCAATTTTCTAACAACAGTAAGGAGGTGGCTGGTGGGTTGGGGGGGGGGGTCAGAATTTTCTATCTGAACTTCAGGTAGTGCTACCTACCCTAAATTTTCGGCCCTACCCTAAATTTTTATTGGCCTCTTTGGCTTGATAACTTATCGAGACCTGTTACTAGTGTTAGTTTTTTTTATGATCCCGCATGTCAGATCTGCATTGCGTAAGCAAAAAAATTTACAGCCTGCCATAGAATAATTCTCTAAGGAAATCTACTTCCCTTCCCTGATTATTTCCCCCCTGAACTGTTACCTGAACACAACATTTCTTTTTAGGCCTACCAGGATCCAAGAACCCTAGTTGAAGCATGTCGTTCACTCCTAAACCTAGGGCCTAATAGTACATGTACTTGTCCTCTTGCATCAATCCGCACATCAACACGATTTCGGAATGGTTTTCAACTCTGAGCGGGGGGGGGGGTGACAAGAGGGGGGAGGGAGCATCAGAATTTGATGGCTTGCGAAAATCTACCAAGCCCCCCCCCCCCACCATCTAGCAATAAAAAGACTTGTCCCTTATTCAGTGTGAAGGAAGAACTACAGGTTGTACAAGGTACTAGACTGGAACAAAGTTTAGATCAACAAAATCACACATATTTAGTGATTCACCACTTAATTCAAGATAATACCTTATTAAGCTGTCATACCTTATTAAGCTGTCACTCAAACAGGATACTCCGCATTCCCTTATGGGGAGCGCCCATTCTGCGTGGCTGCTCACACTTTAACCCTTTAAGGGCTGCTGATTAATGCATTAATGCATCATGCCCATTGGTCGGCATGATGCATGAATGCAGCCCTGGTGAGTAATGCGCCAGGACTACATTCATGCATCATGCCCACCCCATGGGGTTGATACACAAACTCCCGGAGGGTTGGCATGATGCTCCAATGAGGTGCTGGCATGCAGTCCTGCCAGCACTTCATTGGTGCATCATGACGACCAATGGGAATGATGCACTCCATTAGCGGCTTTTAAAGAGTTCAACAGGATACTCCGCGTTCCCATTTGGGGAGCACCCATTCTGTGTGGCTGCTCACACTTATCAATGACATGTGCTGGTATTACAGGCTGCTTCACCTGTGCTATGGAGAACGGGTTCAGGATCTACAACGTGGAACCCCTCACTGAGAAAATGCACCAAGGTGAGTCATTAAGTTTAACTTTAAAACTCTGCATTATACATGTACCGACTTAATGGGATCTATTATCAGTCAATGAAATAATCCAGGCATAGGATTCTTCTGGAAATTTGAAGGTCAGACAGGTTGTTCTTGTGATTTGCACAGATCCAACGAGAAACTATTTTTATATTAATGGGGCTGAGGGTCTTAGATGTGTGAGGGCCTCGTCCCATGAAATTGCCCTGAAATACCACCTGCATGAGGAATTTAATCATCCTCTCGGAAATTTCGTCAAAGCCTTCAGTGATGACCACTGTTAACCAGCTTCAGCACTGACCACACCCATTAGCTACCTCGGTATAATGCTCGCTTATGTATAAGCCACATTCCCAACATGCAAGGGGAGAGGATATAAGCCACACTGAAAAGTTAAAATTGCTGGTGATGAGGGTACTGTTCTGTAGTATCGCTAATGGATTTTTTTTTTCAGTTTAGATGATACGCTAAATCAAATACCGCACAAATGTTCTATAGTGGTATACCTTGTATATAAGCTGCATCCTGATTTTGGAAACATCCTATAGGCCACTAGAGTCTTCTGAATGGGTCTATTAAATGTTACTTATACACGCAGTTTTATGGCACTAGAGTAATTCTGGCTCTAGTGCATTCACTCTGTCCGGTCAACTTCTTCCTAAAGGATAAATGGCCATACATTTGAAATGGAAACTTGATAGCATGTATCTAGATAAATAATTTACCATAAACTCACAACCAGTACCTTACTTTAATAACGTAGATTCCCTCAAAAAAAAATAATGATAATAATAATACGGCATATTAACTTTTTCTAGTATAGAAGATCTTCAAAATTCAATAAGCTACCGGGTCCTAGGGCCGCCCGGGCCCCTTGTTATGCTTGGAATTTATGGTAGTATCTAGATTCCTTTATCAGTAATCTTGTATTAATTTTCATAATTAGATATATGGGGAAAGAATAAAAGTGGCATGTATCATTCTCTCTATCTGATCCCCTTTCATAAGAATTAACCATATAATCTCTGCCTACAGGACTGGAGGTGGTCGGTAGCGTGGGTGCGGTAGAGATGCTGCACAGGACAAACCTCATCGCGCTTGTAGGAGGCGGCGCAATGCCAAAATTTGCCGAAAATACAAGTAAGATATTGATATAGAAGTAGTGACATGCTTAGTTAGGCAATAATGTACCAGTGCAGTGCTTGTGTGTAAATACTCACTGCCGTTGCATTATACACATACCTACCCGGTAACTTTCACCATCATATTTCGTTGACACACTCATGTAGGGATGTCATTGACATCCATTTTTTTCCGATTTCGATTATCACGATTTTTTGTCTCAATATTCCGATGTATCACAATATTCAGATGCATTAGTTAGGGAATAATGCACAGGGCATGGCTGTGGAAGTGCTCTAGACTGTATTGAGACATCGAGGGGCCTTATAGGCCCCGAGATGTCTCAATACAGTCTAGAACATGACCACATCCATGACCAAGTGCATTATTCCCGTTATAACACAGAAAAATAACCCATCAGCCACCTGACAACACATGCATATCAATTGTGAAGTCTAAAGGTGAGATGAAGTTAACCTCCTTTGCTGGGAGTGCATTATCCATCTAGATAATGCATGGTCAATCAGCCAATCAGAACGCAGCATTAAGGATAATGCACTATGACTTTGCCCAGCTGTGTTATAAAATGCCTTAGAAAACCAATTTGACATGGCTAAAAGTAAAGGAAAAGAAAAGGAGACTAGCCGACAATCTGTTATGCCAAATTTTGGATTGATTAGCAAAGAAAAATCCATTTTGCAATGGCCAGTATAAAGATTAACATGTTACTCACCACCAGACAAATTCCGTCACAAAAGAAAATGTATTTTATTTTATCCCAAAAATGTCCCTAATCTAGCACTTTTAAATTTCTATGGCTGGCCACATTCCTTGCGCAACAAGCTTCAATTTGATACCAAACATGACCACAATTGACCAATTGTTTTTTTTTTCACTATAAGTGTTCGTTATTTTATGTTGAAACCACATATATGGGCCATTATATATCGATATAATTATAAAGGTAATGTCGATACGTTTTTCACCATCAAAATATTGGCGATATTTAGATATGGTTAATATCGATGACATCCGTACACTCATCAAGTATCGTAAACCAATAGGATTGACATGATTTATCTTCACTAAGCGATAAATGATGCTACATGTATTATGAATGTCATATTTGGTTATCATGGTGTTAAGTACTGTGCTATAGTAAAAGTACCCACCTACAAGACGCAGTCCTCTTTCAGGAAGTTCTATAAGGCGCAGTAAGCTGCAGATATGCATGTAATCTGCGTTTTATATGCGGGAGATTACATTACGCTAGTACCCTTCATATAAGTCACACTCTGCCTACAAGATGACCCAGACTTTTCAGATTTTCTGCAAAAGAAAAAAAAAAAAAGAAATGCCACAATTTTTTTTCTTTTATTCAATAGATTTTCAAAATTGAAAACCCTGTGAGAACCCCAGACTGACTGTGAGTTGAGGACCGTCTAGGAGTTGAGATGGGTTGGGCTAGGTGTAAGGATGCCCCCCCCCCCCACCGCCCGCAACCTTACCTACCTTGGTTTAAATATCGTGCAAGATAGTCTGAAACTAATCACTCTTAGATGGTTCAACAAAGTGGCTGGCCTCTCTTCGTTATTAAATAATATACGGTTTTACAGTATCCGCAATCTGTAGTTACTTTTTTTCCCCTTTCAGTTCTCATTTGGGATGATGCTCAAAAGGATCCAGATAAGAAGTTTGTATTAGAGTACACGTTTGCACAGCCCGTTATGTCGGTGAGGCTTCGCGCAGATAGGTAAGTCCACCTCCTTTTACCTCCAGCATCTTTAACCCATTAAGGGTCGCTGATGCATTAATGCATCATGCCCATTGGTCGTCATGATGCACCAATGAAGTGCTGGTGAGTCTGCTCGCCAGCACTTTATTGGAGCATCATGCCAACCCTCTAGGAGTACATTGTATATGTATGAACCCCGGAGGGTCGGCATGATGCTCCAATGATGTGCTGGCAAGCAGTCTTGCCAGCACCTCATTGGTGCATCATGACAACCAATGGGCATGATGCATAATGCATCAGCGGCCCTTAAAGGGTTAGATACCAAAAAATGAAGTAGGAAAAATGAAGAAAATAAACGACAAAGTTTACAGGTGGTTTTACTGTAGCTATAAGTGTTTTGAGTAGCAAAGCCATTTCAAGGGCATGATCGTGCTTGGACGTATCAAGAGTCAATGTCAAGTTACATCGCCAGGGCTGCATTAATGTATCGGGCCCCAGACGGGTAAAACCAACAAGGGGACAAGGCAATTTCTTAAATTCGACAAGGGACATAGGTTGGGTGTCAAGTGACAAGAGCCATTTCTTAAAATCTACAAGGAGATAAGGCCATATCTTTACATCGACAGGGGACATGAACCCCTTTGTCCAGGGCCCTATTTATCAGACAGGGTCAATAAACTCTCAGTGGGACATACAGCCGCAGCCCCAGAGAGTATTCTCGCCAGGGCTGCATGGATGCATTTATGACAGCAGATCTATACCCAGTAGATTTAAGACATTATGCGCCACTTAAATTGTTAAACTAAGATATAAATCGTTTTGACATGTATTAGCTCAGAGCTACGTTACTTATTTTCAGACTGATTACTGTTCTCCGAAATCAAGTCCACGTCTTCAGTTTTCCAAACAATCCTCAAAAGCTGTTTACATTTGATACACGTGATAATCCAAAAGGTAACGTCAGACTTTTTTTCTCTCTCTCATTTTGGGCATGATTAGGGGCTTGAAACGTGAATCATAAAAGACCAGGTCAGCTATCTCTGTGGTTACCAGAATATATTAAAAAAAAACATGTAAAAGACATCAAATACATAGATGTGACCCATTCCAGGGGGAAGGGTTTGAAATCTACCGGGGTATCTTGTTTTCTTCCAAAAAAAAAAAGCCTGCATGTTAATATAGGCCGAAATGGTGGGTTCACGCACAATTTTCAGCCCGGGGGGAGGGCAGGGTCGGGTAAAAAAAAGTTGACCTCAAGCTCAGCAAATTTGTTTTATTTTTGCATCAATGCGAACACCCACCCCTTTTTATATAAAGAAAAAGATCTGTCTCCAATAAAGTAATGTACAACATAGCCGTAAACAGGCTACTCCACATACCTAAAGGTTTTCACTGACTATGTGTGTGTGTCGGTTGTTGCCTAGGGCTGTGCGAGGTGAGTTCAAGCCTGGACAGTCCTCTCCTCGTCTTCCCCGGCCACAAGTGCGGCAGTCTCCAACTTGTTGTGAGTATTACCCAGATCATTTAAATAAATAAATAAATAAATAAATATATATATATATATATATATATATATATATATATATATATATATATATATATATATATATATATATATATATATACATATATATATATATATACATACATACATATGCCAAAAATCTCCATGATTATTCATTTAAAAAAATTCATTTACTTATTCTTTTATCGTCTGATTTTTATTTTTTATCTACCTCCTTATTTTTTGGGGTATGGGGCCTATATATCACTTGCTTTACCGGATACCCGAGATATTTATTCTGTGTTTTTTTTTGTCTTACATTACTTTTGGAAACAAATTATTTCTCCATTTTTAATTTCATTGATGATGAAATACATTTGGACAAAATAATTTTACAGGACTTGGCTACGACAGAGCCCGGTCAGTCGAGTGCACCTTTCACCATCAACGCTCACCAGAATGACTTAGCGTGTATAGCAGTGAACCAACAAGGTACCATGGTGGCCACCGCCTCTAAAAAGGTACTGTCCTCTTTTACTCCCTGTGTAACTTTTGCAATAAGGATATAGTCGGATCTCTGATATCCCATAATGCCTTGCACAGTCAGTTTCCTGTCTGCCTAGTGTACAGGCCTCACCCTAGAGGGCATCACTATCACACATAGAGAAAGAGGGAGGTCAGAGACACCTATTGTTTGAAAATTAAACTATGCCAAACAGGAACCTGACTCCCCCAGGTGGGTGATAATACAGAATCGACCCACCGGTGAATACTCTATATATAAGGGAGGTGTTATTATGTATTAACCCAGGGGGTAGATGGTAAGCATTTTGGGCCCCGGTCCCCCACGCCAGAGGCTTGGGAAACTTTCACGTCCCTCCTTGATCTATAGTAGGGCACAGTCTTTTTTGCTAATAAGAGGCTAAATTTTCTTATGAGTCCACCCCCTCCCTTAAAAGGGGTCAAAAGTTTTTTTCGCCTTCCTAAGTTAGTGATACGGCTTTATGATGCTTTAAGATTCATGTGGGAAGGTTGTCATGATCCACCGTCAGTGTTGCCGAAATCTCAGATCATGCCAGGCTATTCTGGCCTGCGGCCTGCGTCCTTTAGGCAACACTGTGACCAATGCGGTGCTTGCGAGACTAATTTCCTCCGCTGCATTGATGTGTTGAAGCTGCAGAGAGGAATGAAATATATATAGGCCTATATTCATTCACTCTTTTGCAGGGGACTCTAATCCGTGTGTTTGATACAGCATCACGACGACAACTGGTCGAGTTACGGAGAGGTGCAGACCCCGCAACACTGTATTGGTGGGTGCTTTTATTCTTCTTCACTTTTTGGCAGTAAGGATAATTCATTTATTCTGTATATCTCCTATTGACAGGTAGGAAAAATAGGATATACCGGTATGTCTCAATTGCAGAAACAGAAATGTATGTCTTATAAATGGAACAGACTCAAAATCTTGCTAATGAGGACACTGCAAATGAATGAACATAAAATTTGATGACTGTTTTTCCGTATGATTTCAGTATTAACTTCAGTCACGACTCGGCTTTCCTATGTGTGTCTAGTGACAAGGGGACGGTGCACATCTTCGCAGTAAAGGACACTAAACTCAACCGTCGTTCAACGTAAGCACCTAACCCAACCCTTGTACAACCGTTTAACATTTTTTAATTTTTATTTTGTAATAAGTTCAGCCTGCACCCCACCCCCCTGGGAGGACCGCAGCAAAGACTTAGTGTTATTTCATTTGCTGATAACTAAACCAGCCTAGTCGATATAGAGTGATTGATAATCCAGACATTCTACTTACCAGAGATAGGGGCACTGTGGGGATAACACTAAACAAGAATATATCTGTGCCCAGTTCTAGCTCTGTTTCTTGTAGATTTCAAATATTTTTCATGTTGAGAACCACAGTTCCTACATTAAAGAATAGGCAGGGCTGTCCCCCCATCACAGCCCCATTCTCGTCTGTGACGCCACCAAAATAAAAGCCTCAAAACCCCCTCATCACAATGTAATTTTTGAATGCTTCTATTCATTTATTGGCTCAGGGTCCCCCTGAGTCTATACCGCCGGGTTGGCGGTGGAGTTTAAAAATAAACAAAAGTCCATTTTTCAATTTATATTTTCTATAGGAAATAGAAGTTATACATTAATAAAATTGTTATAGATGATTAGTTCATATATTTGTATATTCATGCAAGAAAAAAAACTAAACATGCACTCATCTATTTACCATGATTATCTTTAAATAAAAATAGATCGCTTTTGAATGATTCTCCAATCCACTTCCCCATAGGCTATAGGTCCAGGTCCGACTTTTCTCTCTTTATTCTTATATGATTAAACAAAAGCGTCTTAATGTAAGATGCTTTTGTTCAATCATATAAGAATAAAGAGAGAAAAGTCAGACCAGGACCTGGGCTTGATGTTCGAAAAACACACAAAAAGTCATCAACCTACTTCGAGTTGCGCCTGCAAAAACGGACCCATATTTTAAGACGCTTGTCACTAACTCCAGTGAATTGACATTTGACTTGCTCAAGTGAATAGATTTATGAGGGATGGAGATTTTTGAGCAAGGGGGCTAGGTCACCAGGGGGCCAGATGTCCGGGGGTTAGGTGTCCAGGGGGCCAGGTGTCCAGGGTCCGCGGGGGCCAGGTGTCCAGGGGCCAGGTGTCCAGCACGCCAGGGGGCCAGCGTGACAGGGGACCAGCATTCCAAGAGGTTCAGTAAGAGAAGATTATGCCAGACTAGTGTCAGTACATGTATATATAATAGTCTCTATTTGTAAGTAATTAGTCAATATTTCACAAGTGCTGATTCCTGTGACCCTACAGGGTTGATAGAGGGTTTTACGGTACCTACCCTGAGCCTTCTGTGCTTCAATGCACAACGCCCAATCTTTTATTGTTTTTTAACCAAGATAATATGAAATAGATACCGAGAACTACTCAAATTGCTTCAAACTAAATATTTCTTCCATCATTAGTTTCGAAGCATTCCAGTCCACTCTGCCTCGTTTAATACTGCTTCAAGGCTAACTCATGAAGAATAGTTTGGAGCAATTCTCTTTAACTTCTGTCTATAAACCCAGTGTTGCCAAAAACTTTTTCACCACACAGGCCAATGTGTTGCATCTTGGCATCTTACACAGGCCATTTCCCTCTGATGCAGGCCATATAATATTGATATTGTAAGCGACCTTTAAAAACTTCATTTTAACTTGTTTTATACTGTACAAAAAACTTCAAAGGAATTGCAACATAGTTGATATAAAACAAGGCGCCCCCTGATGTTATGTGCGTGTACCTCTGATGCATCCCCAGTATAAGTAACCTGGAAACCTTGGTTGTCTCGCAGAGCGTATACTCACCCAGGTATTAGTAAATGCTGAAATAACCCTCACACTACACAACATCTTAATTAATTTATTGCCCCTTTAATACTGATACGAATCTCATTGAAGTAGTTTGTGTATTGGCCCCCTCACACTCCCCCTCCTCCTCCCACCTCCTTCCCCTTAGTATAATACACATCGCGCGGACGGCCATCTCCTGAGCCACACTGCCCCCTCCATTGACCAATGAGAAATCAGTCTGGTCATTGACTAAGGATGCGGTCATTCAGGGAGGATGGTCGTTTTGCTGAGATCTGCCTGTAGTGTAGGTACAAACGCAGGCAGCTCGTCAACCAACAGTATAAGCCACACTGAGACACTGGTTCACGTATATATACCGTAAAACCCCGGTCATAAGCCGGCCCAGGTCATAAGCCGGGGGTGAGTTCAGGGAAATCCTATAAGCCGATTTTAGGGCCAAATTTCCCCTATTTTCTCTTTAATCTATTGTATTAAAACCCCGGTCATAAGCCGAGGGTAGAGTTGGGGGAAATTAAGAAGCCGTTTTCGGCCCAAAATAGGGAAAAAAAATCCGGCTTATGACCGGGGTTTTACGGTATATATATGAGGCTGAGGCTTATATGCGAGGTTTTACAGTAGGCATTATCTAACTATGAATTACACTAAATTCTTTGAAAGAAAAAAAAAGAAATGACAAATTTTCAACAATTAACAGCGTAAGCACTACAATGCGTAGGAGCTAGGAAAACACTTACATTATATATTTTATATTCTGTATTTGTTTGTTCCCAATAAATGACTTTAAAAAACAGACTTCAGGGCTCTCCTTGGTGAGTATTACACAGTCGTCACAATACCATCTTTTTGCTAATTTGTTCATCTGCCACATCTGGTTCATGTCCTCTTTAACCCTTTAAGGGCCGCTGATGCATCATGCTTATTGGTCGTCATCATGCTGGAGAGTCTGCTCGCCAGCACTTAATTGGAACATAATGCCGACCCTCCGGGAGTATACGTATGAACCCCGTAGGGTTGTCATGATGCACCAATGAAGTGCTGGGGAGTCTGCTCAATGGGCATGATGCACTCCGGTATCAGCGTCCCTTAAAGGGTTAAGTGTCATATATTACCAATGCAGCTCCACGCCCAGGTATCTGCAGAAAAAAACAAAACAAAAAAAACAGAGAAAACTGAAATACCATAATCTCCCGCGTAGAAGACGCGGTGCGCGTAGAAGACGCTCCCCCAACTCCTGGTAGGCTGGTTCGCGTAGAGGACGCATCCAACCCTCCTGAATCGATTTGTAAAAAAAAAACCGTACAAGACGCCCCCCCCAACTCAGCAGGGGGGGGTGGTTCGCGTATAAGACGCACCCCCCCACCCCCCACCCCCAAAAAAATTAAAAGAAATGTTAAGTCTATGCTGTCGTCGGCCCATGCGTCCCTACACCCCAGCAAGCCACACCGCACTGTCAACCTGTTGAGTCTATGCTGTCATCGGCACACGGTGGGCCTTATCTTCGCCGAGCGCATCGACACCTCCCGGTCTGCCGCGGTGCAGGCTCTATGAGTTCAAGCTGTCATCGGCACACGGTCGGCGTTTTCCCCGCCGAGCAAATATCTACAGCGACCGGTCTGCCGCGGTGCTGGTGCTATGAGTTCAAGCTGTCATCGGCACACGGTCGGCTTGAACCCGCCGAGCGCATCGACACCTCCCGGTCTGCCGCGGTGCTGGCGCTATGAGTTCAAGCTGTCATCGGCGCATTTTCCCAAATGAGATGTTGGAAAACCCCGCGTATAAGACGCACCCCCAACTTGAAGAAATCCTATAAGACGCACAAGGCATTTGTTTGGCGTAGAGGACGCGTCTTATACGCGGGAGATTACGGTAGTCATTTTCCTAGCAATGCAGTTTCAATTAAATACTAAGGCTTCAATAAGCTTAGGTAACAACGGCATAACATGGACATTTTTACAGGAATATTGGTGAATATCAAGATATTGTTGTCAGCTTTGCGTTCTTGCTTTTGTGTCAGAATTTCCTTTTGTGGGTATTTCATCTGTTTCCTACCACTCCTAGGTCAGGCATTTCTGAATCCTCTTCAGTGGGGAGGGTGGTGGAGGCTGAAACTGTGGGGCTCTAAACCTCTGGGAGATGGGAAAATATCATCTAAAACTTCTGCTTAATAACAAGTGATGGATTGTATGTGCTTCTAAACTCCCTTTACTGGCACACATTAACCGCTTCTCCCTGCCCATTCCCCTTGGCTTAATCATGTTTAAAAAGGGTGCAGCTAAAGAAAGAACCCTTCTAGTTCAACAATCTTTGGATATCATTTAGGAAATCCAAAATCTAACAATGCCAGGGCTCGTCCGGGCTCTGAACCCGGGACCTCTCGCACCCAAAGCAAGAATCATACCCCAAGACCAACGAGCCAACTGTGGATTTTGAGTGAGCACCTGTAGATTTCCGAAAAAAAAAACAAGAAGTGATAAGGTAGACAGTTATGTAGGCTATTCATGTATGCGACACCTATACAAGACTATCTAGGGCAATGGATAAGATAAACACCTGAATGCATCATACTGGATATATACTTAGATAGGCTATAGCCCAGAATAGTGGCAATCTCCATTTTACTCATTGATATCCTAATCGGTTAATTCACTAAATCAAAAATCTAAATTTAGATTCGTTACTTGTACGATTACCCCTTTGAGGGCCGCTGATGCATCATGCCCATTGGTCATCATGATGCATGAATGCATCATGCCCATTGGTAATCATGATGCATGAATGTAGCCGGAGTAACTCGCCAGGGCATTCAAGCATCGTGCCAACCCTATCGTGTCAACCAATGACGTGCTGAGACTGCTCACCAGCACTTCATTGGTGCATCATGTCGACCCTACAGGGTTGATACATATACTCTCAGAGGGTCGATATAATGCTCCAATGAAGTATTGTGTTTCAACCAGAGATTTACATAGCCATTGAAATACCTTGATCTCCGACATATAAGACGCACCCTGAATTGAAGAGAAAGATATAAGGCGCACTTAGAGTCTGAATTTTGAAGGTTTAGTACTGTTCTACAATAAAAGTATCCCGCCTGTAAGACACACCCAGACTTTGGGCAGATTCTATAAGGCACAGGGGGGTTAGATTTGAGTACAAAACGCGCCTTATACGCGGAAGCTTTCTGTACATTGTACAAGAAAGAATATATATATCGAACACTTTAATGTGGCAGGCTTATCAGAAATTGCTGTCTGCTCCATAACATTTTTCCAGACTTCATAATACAAACGAGTACTGATGTATATTTTCATAGTCAGATTATAGTACCCAAACCCTTGTGTATAAGCCACAACCTGAGGTTATTGATGGTCTACAAGCAGCAGATGGCGTGTAAAAAAGTTTGTAGGTGCACCTAAGTATGATATTATCATAACCCACGCATAAGACACACCTTGTGTTCAGGGTGATGCTATAAGCTGCCGCAGGTCTCTGAAATGGTCTATAAGCCTGGCTTATACATGGGTTTTTTATTGTATAAACTGCAAATAGACTCCAGGATAATCCTATAAGCTACCGTAAATTCTCTCGCATAAGCTGTGGCGTAGACCAGAATCCAAAATCAAAATTAGTGAGGGTGTGACACTAAAGAACAATATTAAATTGCCAATTTTCAAGCCTCAGGTGTGGATTATAGCTTATTCCAAAGTAGCCACTCTTGTAGCCCTACAAAAGTAGGGCTACTGAGCGAACCCCATTCATTTTGAGGGGAGAATTTTAAAAAGGGTGGGCTGCATTGAAAACATTATCTTTAGACATGAAGTGATAGATGTTTGGATAGATTTATGTCTCACCTGTGCGGGTCACACCAAATTAGAACTGATTAGACACTTTAATCAAGTGTGTTGGTCACATTTCTGATGAAATCTGCAGTGAGAAATTTGACGGCAGCCATTTTGACATGTATGTGATATACTGTTAGTTTCCTTGGTGATATCTCCTTTGCCCCCAAAAAGCCAATATGTCACAGTCAGTCTGAGAACGGCCCACCCATGACTCAGACGCTACTCAGTCTAATTCCACAGTCGAGGGTACGGCTTATACGCGGGTGCGGCTTACACAAGAGAATTTACAGTGCATTAGACCTCTGAGTTGATGTCTAAACCTCGGCTTTATGTGAGGTTTTGTAGGGTAAATTAAAAAGATATTTCCTGTCTTGAATGAAAAATAATTGAGAAAGGAAAGGCTAGAAAATCTGACCCATCATGCTGAGATTCCCTTATTATTGTTATTCATTTTACACAGGTTTAAGAAGATGGGTTTCCTCGGGCAGTACGTCGAGTCTCAGTGGGGGCTCGCCAACTTTACCGTGGCCGCCGAGTGTGCCTGTATATGCGCCTTTGGACCAGATAGCTCAGTCATAGGTGAGTCTTGTTATATTCAGCGTAAAAATGTTGCCTGCTTGTGTCTCACTGTAAATCCTTGCGTATTAGACGCCGCTTATACATCAGAATTACATCATGTGCATCCTGTAGGGTTTACCTCAACTCAGCGTGCATCTTATGTGCAAGGGTTTTACACAATCGAACTGTACTAAAGTGACCCAAAATTTGGCCCCGGATGCATCCTATAGGATTCAGCCTAACTCAGGGTGCCTAACTCAGGGTGCGTCCTTTACAAGAGGGGCGTCCTATACGCGACGTCTTACGGCGATTAATTTTTTTTTATGTATCTTTTTTTTTTAAATAGTTTTTGCCCATTAAGACAACTTCATGTTTAAGTCACCTCCAAATTGGGTTACAGTAAACCGTCTTTCCCATCCCCTCTGTGGTGTAGCTGTTGCACATGTGTGGCCACTGACACACACATGTTCATCCATCAAACTAATTTTCTTTCCAGGAATATGACCGTAGCGGTCAAAATGGCTTTCACAACCATTACTCACTCACTCTTCCCCGTTCAATTTAAATGTGCTTGTTTTTTTCTGTCTTTTTTTTTAAATTCTTATCCAGAGTAGCGTATTTTCAATAAATGACCCAGTTTCAGGACGCTGTAGTCATAAGGAAGGTGATACCGTAAATTTCCGTTTGAAATAGTGAAGCAGAGGCCTCTTTCAGCTTATAAATAAAATGTGACTAAGGGAGTGGTCATTATTTATCAACAGGGTGGGGGGTTTGGGGGAGGGTCGTAGATTTAGCTTGTTTTTAAAGCCTGCGCGCAACTATAGATAAATGAGGGGTGTAAAAATCTTCCACGCCTCTCATGCAGGGAGTGGGGTTAAAAATGTTGGCGCAGACGCAAGAAAACTCACTACCCCCCCACTCCCCATTTGATGAATGATGACCACTCCCTAAATTCAGGGTTCTCATTCTAGATGAGTATTCAAACCTGTTGAACAGAACTGTTCCTTCAATTTTCAGGCCTTTAAGATTCTCTTAAACTAGGGAGTGCCACCTCTGGAAAAGTAGACTATTATAGTAATCATTTGTTTTTCCTTGCAGCTGTGTGTGTGGATGGGACGTTTCACAAGTACGTCTTTACGCCGGACGGTAACTGTAATAGGGAGGCTTATGACGTATATATGGACGTGGGCGATAATATGGACTTCTGACCTAAACAGGACCTAGCCCTCCTTAGTAGTAATACTCCATGTATAGCCACGCTACAAGTCATTCAGTTATTAACCCTATAAGGACCGCATGATGCCTCCCAGGTTCATGTTCCGCTATCGCCATGATGCACGAAGGTCGTATTGGTGAATAACTCGCCAGGAGTGCATTGGTGTATCGCACCACCTGTTGAGGAGTGTATTAACCCTGAATGCCCTGCGACGTTTGAGGGCCTGTCCCCCTGTATGGGGGGGGGGCTTAAAAATAATCATCGACTCTGAATGGTCTGTATGATGCATGTGATTGCAGCCCCGGCGAGTGACGAACCAGAGGTGTTTTCATGCATCTTGATGTTGAGATTTTCCGGCCAACCCCGTGGAGCGGCCAAGATTTTTGTGGTCCACATACTTGATCTATACTAATTCAAGGGCTGTTCTTTTTTCTCTTTTTTATTCATGATGAATTTGATCTTGATGGTAAATAGAATCAAAATAATGCTTTAATCCACTATATGGACCTTATAGACAGTTAAGGAAAGGTTTATTTAAGATAAGAAATGGGACATACAAGTCTGCCACCTAGGGCTATAATATCAGATGGGTAACAGGTCGCGGCTTATACGCGATAGTAAAACCAGACTTTATAGATTAAAAAGTAAACAGGTTTATTTCAGTCAGTCCAATACAGCTGAAGCAGAGTCTATGGTAATGTTACTCCCTTGATTACATGTACAATTGCCATTTAACCTCATTCAATTCTTTGGAGCTGCATCAGGCTTCTTGTTGACCTTGCATACCGAGGTAGCGGATCAATTTGTTTAATGGGCGCAGCCATTCCTAAAGCTGATTACCAGCGGTTATCACTTATAACAGTTATCAGATGGGTACCACCTGCCCCCCCCCCCAAGAGGCCCGCAGTGAATGGGGGAAATTTTTTCATTGGCTGATAATCAATCCCGCTAAGTCGGTTGGACATCAATGCAGAGTTTGCTAGTCAGTCGACAGCACTGCGTTAGTGCCCAATGGCAACACTATAGGAGTCTTTAGCCTTGTATTTTTACCAGAATTAAGTATTTGTGAGTGATGTGCCAGGGCTGCATTGACACATCATGATGATAACAGGGGCATAATGCATTAAATCATGGGTTAAAATGATTTGAAAATATTTTGACAACGCCACTTGAGCCTTTTGTGTTCAGTATTATGGTAGAAATTACCGTATTCGACCTAATAAGCGCACCTCCCCCTTTTTGGAGCCCTTTTCGGACTAGAAAAAGGCCAAATTTTCACAATTTTGGAGGCAGTTAAAGTCTTAAGTACCAAACTATCATAAAACTTATTTTTTAAGCGCCCTGGGCGCTTATTAGGTCAAATACATGATAATCGTTTGTTCTTTTGTATTGACCCTAGAGCCATAATACAAGTTGATATTATGCAAAATGTTATGACTGAGCTTTCTATGTAACTTGTCAAGTGTACTTGTATTTGTATACACAGTAATGTAAGGCCTAATAGTGAGGTTTTTATGGTATGACACCACAATTTCCATTAGAGATTCACCCATATTAATGAGCACAAAGTTCTTAAAACACTCCCAAGCTGATGAAAATTCAATTATCTTGTGGAGAATTCCTGACATCGTTTCAGAACCTTTTATGATCTAAAGACCAGTTAGATAGCTGCCCCGTGTGAACCTGGTAAATTGATGGTCATGATACAATTTAGCATCAGAGAATGCTTAATGGCATTTTATGTCAAGGTGAATATCGTAGTTCCATAGAGAAAGCACTGAACCCCCTTATTGCACCCCTGCGTTGAATAACCGGCGCCAAATCTGCACGATGACATCATAGGTCCACCGCGCATGCGCAGCCTTTTTGAAACGTAAACATCCAAGATGGCGGCAGTCAGGATTTCGCGAAGACGATGGGTAAATAAGAGTTAATTATGGATTATATTGATGAAATATCGATTAATTATCAACCCAAACACCTTGACATAAATGTAAAGATGAACTCTGACCAGTTTGAGCTTCCTGTTTCTTCACTCGTGCTTCCTGCCCGCTCCCGGAACGGGCAGGAAGCGCTCGGTGAGAAACGGTCAGCTCAAGCTGCTCATCGTTCACCTTTACCATTGCATTGGTGCATCATGCTGATCCATTCGGACTGCATCAGCCCCATAGGGTCATTTGATGCATCAATAAAGCCCTGGCGAGTTACTCACCAGGGCTGCATCCAAGCATCCTAATTGGCATAATGCATACATGCATAAGGAGTGATTAATATAAGCCTAGTCCCAACCTTTTCCAACTGTGAGTGATAAAGGTATAGTGAAATGGTCAAGTCGTACACATGTTGTATGTACCAGTCTGGGATAAATTTTTTTTTCTTTCTTTCATTTTGTTTTGTTTGATTTAGTGTATAATCCGTGGGGTGTATTTCAATAGATTCTGCGATAGGCTATTCACTATGCTGCCGCCAATAGTGCCCTAGATTTGGTGCTTGCACGGCTACGACTGCTCTGGCAAATCCTAAGTGGTGAGTGGTGTTTTACGATCACATGACCATGGCATGGATACTTGAAATGCTTTTGGAAAATGCGATCGTAGGGTCTATTGAAATAATTTCCTGATGTTTATGTGGGGGTGGATTGGAGAACCCTACCATCTATATTATATTAGTGATTATATTACCCGATGCAAACTATTTGTCTTATCTTTGTAATATCTGCATTATCTGAAAGGATATTTCCAGTGTCTCTAACCATCAAAATGTCATCAATGCATCATGTCTATTGGTCATCATGATGCATGAATGCAGCCATAGCGAGTTACTCGCCAGGGCTACATTCATGCATCATGCCAACTCTACAGGGGTCTGTTACACAATCAAAATTTGTGGTCCCTAATTATGATTTATTAGAAAATGTGTTACAAGTATAAATCTAGATGGTGTTCACTAATTTTCGTGCTCTTTAGTAGATGAGCAAGATCCCTTTATTTCTATAGAAATTGTTAGGCGTTTTATAACTATTCTTTAATATTTTGATGGTGTTCTTTAATTTATTTCTGGTGTTCGTAAAGGGCTTTATCCAGTGTTACATAAATAAAAGTCATACAGACCTGAATGAGGGTACTAGGTTTTTTTTAATAAATTGAAAACAATGTAATTTTGTTATAGTTATATAACAGGAAGTCCCAAAATACACACATAAAGATAATAACTTGTTTGATTAGGATATTATTCCAATAGTTTTGGCCCTATAAAAGCACCTTAATCTTGCTCACTATTTCATGCTCTTTAATTTTTGTTTAATACCATGCTCTTTAATATTATGGGCATATTTTTATTTGTCTTTAGGGGCCATTTAACATGATTTTAGTTGTTATAGAGGGCCTTTAAATCTATATTTAGCTTAAATCTGTATAGGTTAATTAAATTATTTTTAACATCATATGGGGTTTGCATTTATTTTGCAGGTGTTATGGGGCCCTGTGATGATGTAGTACACAAAAATGTGTAGTTTACCATGTACCCATACTTTATGGATGAGCACCAATATTAACTAACAGGAAATAATAAAAGAACATGAAAATTAACCAACATGAATGTATTTGGTACTCATCCAGACGAATAAACATTATGAAACAGAGTTTTTTTCTTACTCTGCTGCATGATCTTTATTTCAAACATTTTATCAGTTAAGAGCACAAATTAACGAGCACCATTTGTGTAACAGACCCCAGGGTTGATACACTAGATCTGGAGGGTCGGCATGATGCTCCAATGAAGTGCTGAAAAGCAGACTCAATTGCACTTCATTGGTGCATCATGACAACCAATGGACGTGATGCAGTCCTGCGTCAGCGGCCCTTAATTAATAAATGGAGAAACCAAATAATCCACAACTATTTTCTGAAAAAAAAAAGAACTGAGTTTCTTCATTGCCAAGACAGAGAGGAATAATGGATACCAATGTGTAATAATGATTTGTCTAACGTTCTGCTTGTATATGTAATAAACTGTAAATATGTAAAGGTATATATAATAAATGCAACATGACCCTGTACATATGATGAAGTAGGTGGAAATAAAATGGTTATATAAAGGAATATAGATTATGTTGTTTCTAGAAGTGTTTTCTTAACTTGTAGCTGAAACAGTGAGCATGGGCTATAAGGGACTCCAGACCTCCAGAGATGCCATTTTTTCTCGTTTACCAGAAATTTCTGGTTTTGGGTACACAAACTGAATTCATAATTTTCCCTGATATATGACGGCTTTTGAATTTCAATCTTCTGCAGAATTTTACTATAGAGATTTCATCAAAAATCTTGGGAGTTGGAGATACCTATAGACTTTATAGTAGATATTTATCAAGGTTCAGTTAAAGCTGCAACAAGATCTCAAATACCGTATTCGTTCTAATAAGCGCACATCTGCGGAAAATTAATTGTTAGATGCTTAAAACATTATTAGAAGAATTAATTCTAATAAGCACAGCCTCAAGAGCCTAAAATCGTTGTTTTTGCCCTAAAAATTTTGATTTTTACACCAGGGTGTGGCCCAAAAAGGAGGGGTGTGCGCTTATTAGAGCATGTGCGCTTATTATAACGATACGGTATATGGATCTTCCACTTTCTACATGGCTATAATCACAGTACCTGTTGCAGTGTTCATGTGAAATCTCAATTCATTTAATAAATTCTAACCATACTAAAATTAATCATATATCTGTGTGAAAATAAAATGCTTCCGGCATTTTATCCAGTCTTGACTGCACCAGTACAGTGGTGCCATCTTAAGCCATGAAGCAAAGTTGTATTCCCTACTGGTATGGTGACTTTGATTTGGATGTGTGGCAGGGGAGCAGGCCATTCAGTGCTGCCAACTGGAGGCTGTGACCATCACTAATTAACCAACTGGTTTCCCTCCAACCAAAGCACCAAACCGATATCCTGTATTGTGCATATAATGGGCCAGCTATTACCATAATAATCTGCACCCTATTGGACAGGGAGGGGTATACAATTGTCAGAAAAGGCTATACTAGATTTTATACCAGCTTTAATGAATCCATGGATTGTTGCAGTACTTAACAATCAAGTCAGGATATCTATGTGTAACTTTAGAATTTCTCATACAAAAATAGAGGGGATGGGAGAGAATAGGCCAGGATAGCTATCCTCTACTGCCCCCCTTCTGCCCTTGGGTGGCTACCTGCCTGTACAATGGGGACATGTATACAGGCAGGCAATGCCTATAAAGTTTTTTCGTTATAATTCACTTCATAAACATTTAGTATTGGTAGTTGATAGGTATATATATATATATATATATATATATATATATATATATATATATGTATATATATATATATATATATATATATATATATATATATATATATATATATATATATATTCCAGGAAACCCCCTAGAGAAATCCCTAAAATGATGTCACAATACTCGATACGGGGTATGTGCTGTTGTTGGCAGTTACCGCTGGAATGAGGGCCTTTTTCGAAAAAGTGCCCATTTATAGTGGTTGTCACCTGACATATATATATATATATATATATATATATATATATATATATATATATATATATATATATATAAATATTACACCAGGAAGCTGTTTTTCCACATAGATATTATATAAGCACATGCGGAGGCTGAAATGCGCGACCTATGTGGGATAATTTTTTGATATCAATAAAATTGTTTTTAAATGACCTCCGTGAAGTGTCCGTATATAAAAGCATAATATACGGAAATTAATTGATATATACAGATTTTTTTAGTGGACTCAAGGCTTAATGATGAAAATAGTCTACATTCCCTAAAATGACGTCACACATATGGGAAATATATAGGTATGTCAGGAGATGATATGGCACACATACAGAATGGATGAATTAAATCGATGAATTCTATTTCCCTCCTTAAGGAATGCACTTATATATTCACTCAAGCTGAGATGAAAGTGCACCTTATAAAGGTAAATGGAAAAATTAATTGCTTAATCTCGGTGAGAACAGCTTAATTGCTTAATCATATAGCTTAATACTGGAATCACCATTCAAAGATGCTGCCCTACAGTGGTTAGAGGCCTTAAAGGTTTAGGATGAAGGTGTGAGAAAGTTATCCCACAGTGTAATGTACATTTGCTTATCGCTAACCCTTTAAGGCCTCTAACCACTGTAGGGCAGCATCTTTTAATGGTGATTCCAGTATTAAGCTGTTCTCACCGGGATTAAGCAATTAATTTCTCCATTTAACTTGTATATAACCTTTTTGTGCCCAGAATTATTTTAAGGCTATTTTTAAGAAGAACACCAAGAATAATAAGGCCTTACTTGCAAATTCCCCCCCCCCCTTTTTTATCTCCCCGCTTGTGCACCTGCTTATGCATTTGTATATGTGTGTATGTTTGGGTATATATGTGTGCACATATGCGTGTGGGTGCACTTGTTATAGATATACAAGCTTATAGATTCCCGCTAATGTGGTGACCTATAACTTAATTTACAAACCAGTTTGGTCTCTGATTTTGTATTATTTATCCAACTGTAAGAAACAATCATTGTACGATTTTGATATTACAACAGGCTTTGTATCAAAAAAGGGTATCACCCTCTACTATAGCCTGTATAAATAAAAGAATTACAAACAAACAAACACGTTTTTACATTATTTCACAATTGTATCACCTTGTTGATAAGACCATGTGTTACTTTGATCTTCTCCTCTGATATGGGCTCTGCAGTACATTTTCCCAATACTCATAACCCAGTGAACAATGCTGAAGACCTTAAGGGCAGGGCATTTCTGGTCAGGTCTGGTAACCATAGTTAGCAAAACCTTCCATTTGTTGTTATTTTCTAGTATACGGTCTCTCTTGTGCTATATAATCATATATTATAGCCATAATCCCTACAATCCTGAGAGCTTAGAGAACTTGCAAAGCAAATTCTTCCTGCATGGGTACTGCCAATTAGGGAACATAATGTGTTAGTAACACTGCATGGCATATCATTATTGATATGATCAGTTGTTGTAAAATCTAATGGGAGTATGGGAAATTGTGTGTGTATGACCCATCATCATTTTGGTAACATGTCAGATGTTTGCTTCCTGGATAAATCACAAAAAAAAATGACAGCTCATTTTCAGTTTTTGACTCGCGGTGCCTGGTATAATAGAGATAGAGCCAAATGGATGGTTGTATCCTAACTAGGAAGCCATAAGCATTCCAAAGAGGGTCTAACTTTGCAGATTGGACCAGTAGAAGTTTCTGGGTGAAAATGCCATTCAATATACATGCATTTAAGCCCAGAACCATGCTTAAATGCGTGCTTGGGCACCTAGGGGATAAGGTGCACTTTCATCTAAGCCTATACTTTATAACCACATGCGGACCTAAAAAATGACACATATGGAGGAAAAAGGGCCATATGTAGGATACCACCTGCCTTAGAGCAGGTGGTATTCAGAGCTCCACATACGGACCTTATGTGGAATTTTCATTTTCCGTATCTTGACCAAAAACACCTTTTTGTCCATATCTGGATGCGGAACTCCGTATCCACTGAGATAGGATGTGGAAATCTGAAGAAAAACGGTTTTTAGACATATGGAGGCCGTATGTGACATATGGACCCCCGTATGTATGAGGAAAAACAGCCTCCAGGTAGAATGATTTTCTAAATCATTTTGAAGATTCATCTTAGCAGTCTCAAAGTCATGATGTGAGGAGTAAATGACAGTACATGTATCATTAGCATGAAGGCGTACATTACAGGGTTTAATACATTTAATAACATCATTGACATAAATTTTTGAAAAGCAAAGGAGACCACCTCTCACCAATTCGATGCAACTACTGGCCCAAGGGGGGGGGGACTAAAATTGATCTCTGAGGGACACCGCAGACAAAGTTGCCAGTTAATCATCCCCTATTTCCACTTACTCACAAGGGGCACTCTTTCAGCCCAAGGGTCCACATGTCTCTCCTATTCAGATGTTTGGAATACAGACTGATTGGAGATTTTATAACTGCCATCTAGTGGAGTTCAAGTAAACTACTACCCACAATCTGGGGGGAAAACCCCATAATACCTGCAGGGCACCAGCGCACTTCAGCCTCACCTGTCGTCCACCCTCAGTCTGATCATAATCTCACACTCAGTCATTATTCCTGAACTTTGTAGTATTGTTAAATGAGACTAGAGCAGCCTCAACATTTCCTGGGAGGGGGTGGGTGCGGGACATGCTCCCAGGCCCCCTACAAAAGATATATATATATATATATATATATATATATATATATATATATATATATATATATATATATATATACATATATATATATAATATATACATATATATATATATATATTGTGGCGGAGACGGAGGGGCCGTTGGCGGAGCCGAAACCATCCTGGTGTGGGGGCGGCGAGGCCAGCGGTCCTGAAGTAACGCGGTTACGTCGGCAATAGTAGTCGGCGGAGGAGATCCTCCGACGCTGGCCTGCCGTAAAGCAGGCCGGGGTCGGAGTATCTGCCTATGTATAAATAAGGGAGTTGTTACTCCGATTAGTTAGTTCCGAGTTGCAGACAGAGAGGAGCAGAACTCTAAAAGGCTTATCTTCGGATTAATATATACACGATATAAGACTTAGATGGTGTGGCGAGGACTGCCAGGAAATAAAAGACACTGAAGTCAAGCTGTCGGAGTTGTGTAATTCTTTATTAACCATAGAGTCGGAAAACGCTACATTGGTGACAGCGGTGTTTGAAGACCCACGAGAGAAAGAAGATGGCGGAGGCTTCAGAAACGATAAACTTACCTGTGGAGAAGAGGGATACGGAGGAGATTAAGCGGGAAAAAGGGGTTTTGCTGGAAGTGGGGGACGAGGAAGTGACGCTACGGCAGAGAGGGGTGGTGAGGCCGGAAGAGATGAATCCGGAGAGACAAGCAGAACCTGCCGATAGAGCATCCCGGGAGGAGGTACCGGACACGGGATATGAGGAACCACGCGTTAAAGAAAGGGAGCCCTACCTGTGGCCATGGGAGAGGGAGGAGAAACCGGCGGCCTGGAGGCTGAGGCACCCTAAAGGAAAAATGGGTGATGCAAATGCCTGGCTGGGGTTCAACCCGGGAAGGGACGAGGGCGGAAAGGTGCTTTGGTGGCCGGAGGAGCAGGCGGAGATGAATAACCCAAGGAAGGGGAGCAAGCGGGCACCGGCCGAGGTTCGCCCCGAAACCGGGAGATGTGCGGAGGAGGCGGATAAGGACGAAGTAGGGGAAGGTGGAGATCTCCGGCAGGGTAGAGGAGTTATGGGTCGTCCGGAGGACGGCTGGAGAGGAGGTGCCGATGGGGAGAAGGAGGCAAAGGGTAAGCCAGTGGTGAAACCCGCTAAATATGATGGCACCACAGACCTATCTGACTACCTCAACCACTTCGACCTGTGCGTCAAAGTAAATGGATGGAAGCCGGAGGAGGCGGGTATGTTCCTAGGCCTGAGTCTGTCGGGGGCAGCCCGGAGATTGTTGACGGGAAGGAAACCAGCCACGCCGGAGGGGTATGAGGAGTTAAGAAGGGCACTCGTGGAAAGGTTTGAGCCTACTAATCAGGAAGAGATCTACAAAGCGTTCCTCCGCACTAGGGTCCGGCGAAAGGGAGAGGGACTGCAAGAGTTACAGGAAGAACTGAAAAAGTACACTAAGTTAGCATATCCGGAGGCGGACGCCCGGACGACAGACACCTTAGCTCTCGATAGATTCCTATTGTGCCTCGACAATCCACTCAGGCAGTGGGTGTATCAGTCAACACCGAAAGATTTACAATTCGCAGTAATGACGGCGGTGGGAGCGGAGGCGTACTTACAAGTGGAGCAGGAGAATATCCACAAAGTGCGGGCGGCGGATGCGTCAGTAAATGAACACCTCAAGTCCAACAAGGAGGAAATGAGCAAAATGGCGGAGTTGATGGAGCGGTTAGTTCAAAGGCTGGATGATCCGGCGGTGTTGGGGAGGAAGAAAAAGCCAAGCAATGGTGCTTGTTTCGGATGCGGACAGGAAGGCCATTTCAAGCGAGAATGCCCAAATATCAAGGCCAAGGAGGCATCCAGGCCGGTGAGCGAACAGGCTACTCCGGCGGCGGGAAACTAGAATCGACCTATACTAAAGGCCAAGTACAGGTCGAGGGAAGTGGGCCTATCAATGTGATACAGGGCCGCCATGAGAGGGGCGGAGGAGGATTGATAGTAGAGGGTCGGCTGGCAGGGGCCCCCATCCAATTGCTGGTAGACACTGGTGCGTCGCTTAATCTGGTCTCCGAAGGATGGTGGAGCAGGTGGGGCGGACGGGAACGCCTGGGAGAAACGGCGGAGAAGATCTACTCCGTCGATGGGCGGCCTATGGACATAAAAGGGGAAGTGTACACAGAGCTGGAAATCGGGAGGCGTACTATCAATGTGCGTTTCGTAGTCAGCGACACCGGGACGGAGGGAATCCTGGGGGCGGAGTTCCTCCGCACCAACAAACTAATGGTCGACGTAGCAAAAGGGTGCCTAGTGTGGACAGAGGAGGATTCTGTGTGCCGAATCGTCAGCACCCGAGCGGCGGTGCTGGGATCCGGACAGGAGGCCATGCTAGAGGGAACTCTAGCCGGACCCTGGCAACAGGGGGACGACGGGATGATTGAAGGGATGGCTGGACACAAGGGTGAACCGAGCTTCCTGGTGGGGCGGGGGCTGGTATGCCCCGAGGGGAGGGCAACTTGGGTCAGGGTGCTCAATCCCGGTCCTGAGCCAGTGGTGATATATAGAGACATGACTCTAGGGGCCATTCAACGAGTGGAGTGCAGAGGCGGAGGCGAGACAGTGGCCGGAGAGGGATGGTGCCGGATGGTGGAGAGAGGTGAGCCGGAGGAACTAAAGCGTTTGGTGGACGGGCTAGTGAGCGGGACGGAGGCTCACCGTAGAAAGGAGCTTGCACGGCTTATAAGGAAACACCTGGGGGCATTTCAGAGGCATAAGGGCAACAAAGGGCACACTCAATTGGCCAAGCATAGGATTGATACGGGGGTACATCCACCTATCAAACAACCGCCGAGGCGATTGGCACCCCATAGACGAGAGGCGGTAGAAGAGGAGGTGGAGAAGATGTTGGAAGCCGGAGTGATTGAGCCATCCACTAGCCCGTGGGCTTCTCCGGTGGTCCTAGTAAAAAAAAAGGATGGTACCACTCGCTTCTGTGTGGACTACCGGAGGCTCAACGCCGCCACCGTGAAGGATGCTTATCCCCTGCCTAGAGTGGAAGATTGTCTCGATACCATGGCGGGGGCCGCTTGGTTTTCGTCAGTGGATCTGGCCAGCAGCTACTGGCAGTTGGATATAGAGGAGGGGGATAAAGAGAAGACAGCATTCACGACACACCGGGGGCTGTTCCAATTCCGGAGAATGCCCTTCGGTTTGTGCAATGCGCCAGGCACCTTCGAGAGGGTGATGGAAGTGGCCATGAGGGGACTACAGTGGAAAACTTGTTTGGTCTATCTAGACGACATAGTCGTATTCTCCGCCACCTTCGAGGAACATATTGAGCGGCTTGGGGAGGTACTTCAAAGGCTGGAGGATGCTGGGCTTAAAATCAAGCCCTCCAAATGCCAGTTGGCTCGCCACAGAGTGTTATTCCTGGGCCACCAAGTGAGTGAGGCGGGAGTAGAGACAGATCCAGAAAAGATAGAGGCGGTGCAGTCGTGGCCCACTCCGACCACGGTGACGGAGGTCCGGAGTTTTCTGGGGCTAGCCGGCTACTACAGGACCTTCGTTCCTGAGTTCTCTACGAGGGCTAAACCACTGAGCGTGCTGGCCGAGAAAGGGAGGACGTTCCGGTGGTCGGAGGAATGCGAGGCCTCATTCCAAGACCTAAAAAGGAGATTAACCGAGGCCCCTATCCTAGCTTTACCCCAGGCGGAGGGACAGCTTACCTTAGACACCGACGCCAGTGACACAGGCCTCGGAGTGGTACTGTCCCAGGAGCAGACGGGGGTAGAGAGGGTCCTAGCCTATGGCAGCCGCACTCTCAGCAGGCCGGAGCGTAACTATTGCGTTACAAGGAGGGAGCTGTTGGCTATAGTCTTTGGCCTCAGGAAATTCAAGCATTACCTAATAGGGAGGAGGGTGGTAGTCCGAACAGATCATGCCTCCCTGCGGTGGCTGTTGGAGTTCAAGGAGCCGGAGGGCCAGCTGGCTCGATGGCTGCAGATTATAAGTACTTACGACATAGTGGTGCAGCATAGGCCGGGGAAACTACATGGGAATGCGGATGGGCTGTCCAGGAAGCCCTGCAAGCAATGTGGACGAGAGGATGAGGAGGAGCTGCTGCATTGCCGGGTTTTCACAAGGTCTCAACGCCAGGAGATGGTTCGGGGGGTGCCTCCGGCGGCGGGGGACTCCACTCTGCCGGCAGGGAGAGAGTGGGGCACACTCCAAGCGGAAGACGCTGTGCTGACTCGGGTCAGAGCATGGGTGAACGGGGAGGCGACCACCACAGAGGAGGAAAGAAGGACCTGGGGCTATGAGCTGAGAGCCTGGCATGCCCAATTGGGGCGCATAAGTATAGAAAAAGGGATACTGGGCCGGTGGTGGGAAGGTGCGGCGGGGGAACGATGCTTCCAAATTGCTGTACCCACCCTGAGCAGGAATGATGTGCTCAGGGAGGTCCACGGAGAGCCCTTGGCGGGGCATCTGGGCCGCAATAAAACCATCCGGCGCCTCCAGACAGGTTACTACTGGCCTGACTTCAGGAGGGAGGTGACCCTGTGGTGCGCCAGCTGTGAACCCTGTGTCCGGAGGAAGGCGGCTCCACCTCCGCACCGGGCACCAATGGGACATGTGGGTGCTGGACTACCCCTACAGAGGATAGCTCTAGACGTGATGGGTCCATTGCCCTTGTCCTCCGCCGGGAACCAATATATTTTGGTGGCGGCGGACTACTTCACTAAATGGACGGAAGCGTACGCTTTACCCAACCAGGAGGCACCCACGGTGGCCAGGGCTGTGGTGGAGGAGTTCATCTGTAGATTTGGAGCCCCGGCGGAGGTGCACACAGATCAGGGCAAGAACTTCCAGTCGGGACTATTCAGGGAAATGGTGGCCTTACTGGAAGTCAGGCAGACCAGAACCTGTTCCTTTAGGCCCCAAAGCGATGGGATGGTGGAGCGGGCCAACAGAACAATTGAAATGCTGCTGGCGACTGTGGTGGCGGAGGACCAACGGGACTGGGACCGGCGGCTGCCATTTGTAATGGCTGCGTATCGCTCCTCGCACACGCCTCCACGGGATTGTCCCTCAATCTTCTGATGTTGGGGCGGGAAACGGTCATCCCCCTGGATTTGGTTTACCCGCTGGAGCCCAATGTAGGGGGAGGAGTCGGTTATGTGGCCGAATTACAAACCACCATGGCAAAAGCATACTCCGTCGCTAGGGAGGCCCTCGGAAGGTCCCTCTGCAGGCAACAGAGGAACTATGATGCAAGAGCCTCGGCAGGCGAATTCCCTGTCGGGGGCAGGGTCTTCTACTACCACCCTCTCCGGAAGAGGGGACTGACACCTAAACTCCAGAGCTATTGGACAGGCCCATGGGAGATAGTGGGGCGCTTAGGGGAGGCGGTGTATAAAATTAAAAAGGGTAAAACTACCAGGGTAGTCCATTACGACGCCCTAAAACTGGCCCCGGCGCGGGCCACGGCGGAGGATGTTCCCATGGAGGATGAAACAAGGGAGGCCGAGCCCCTATCTTCTGACAATTCAGACAAGGAGGAAGGAGGATCCGGAGGGGGCACCATCCGGCTGGTTCAGGTGACCCCGGGGACTGGAGCTGACCGGGAGGCGAAACTGCTGACCTGCAAAGAGAAAAAGAGACATCAAATAACTGAAACCAGTAAGGGAGGGGCAGCGGATAAAGGAAATCGGAAAGAAGGTCTGCGGAGGAGTGCAACGAAGCCTGCCGGAACCAGCGTAGCCCGGGCCGTCAGACTGGCGCCTCAACTGGATACTTACCTTGGGGCGGAGTGGAGGAGCTGCAAAAGCAAGATGAGTCAAGAAGGCCGCGACTGGTGCGATGTATGGCTGGAAAATGAAAAAAGGTTGAAGAAAGAAGCCGAAATGTCACATTGGAGGGGGGTAGAACCAGAGGAGGACCCTCCCTACGAGGAATGGTCCCTCCCCGAGATGGGCGAGTCGGATGAAGAGGGGGTGAGTGATGAGAGTGAGTTGGCCCGCAGAAGGCGGAACCATGGCCAAAACGAGGAAATCAGGGCAGAAAGATTAAGGAGGGCGGCGGATCCTGGCCGGAGGAGAATCAGGGAGAAGCATAGGGAAAGATGGTTTATTTACGAAATGATCGAGGAAGCCATCTACAACAACCATGAAAACAAAGAGAGGGAAGCCAGGAGGGTTGGACGCTGCAGAACAGCCATGACGAAGGGGAGGTCGGGAGGCCAGGCTCCAAATTCCTCGATGGCGGGCGGTGAGGCCGGCCGGCCGGTGGCCGGAGCGCCGCCTAGCGGAGTAGGGCCGGAGAGGCGGGAGTCACTAAGCAACCCTCATAACAAGTTCTCCCCAATAAAAGGCGGGGGAAGGACCGTTAACGGTCAGTCTACAATGCAGGCCAGAGAGGACACGCGGTTGGTGGTTCTAAGAGGGACAGGGCCCGAGGGTGAATCGAGTCGGGGTAAAAATGCTGGTGGAGGGTCAAAGAAAGTGTCTTCTACAGTGTCCAGCCACTCCCGGGAGGGCTCCACACGCTCAAGACACAGGGAGAGTCGGCGGAGGAGGAGGGAGAGAGAAAGATCCTCCGGCCACTCCTCCTCTAGCCGCTCCACTAGTGGCCACAGAAGGGACGGAGTGTCTGCCCGGACGAAGGCAGCCAGACATGGGAGGAGGGAATCGGAGAGCCGGAGTCGGAGTGGGAGCTATCGTAGGCGGAGGTCCTCGGCTGACCGCGGATCACGTTCCCACGGCTCACAGCAGGCACGTGAGAGCGGAGGCGCCACTGGCGACAACGGTGTGCGGAGTAAGGCTATGATGCAATCGGGGGTTTCCCACGGCGTGGTGACGGAGGGTGGCCTGACCCAGGGGACGGTGATTGGAGGAGTAGGAGGAGGGGGCGTGACCACCGGGGGGAATATAAGGGAGCGCTATCCGCCTCACCCTTCAATTCCTGTTAGCCTATGGACAACGCCACAACTAGTAATGCCTGTCTTCAAAAACAGAGACCAGAAGCCGGTCCCCACGGAGTGGGTGGACGGGGTGGAGCTGCTGAAGTAGGGTCTTCTACTACCACCCTCTCCGGAAGAGGGGACTGACACCTAAACTCCAGAGCTATTGGACAGGCCCATGGGAGATAGTGGGGCGCTTAGGGGAGGCGGTGTATAAAATTAAAAAGGGTAAAACTACCAGGGTAGTCCATTACGACGCCCTAAAACTGGCCCCGGCGCGGGCCACGGCGGAGGATGTTCCCATGGAGGATGAAACAAGGGAGGCCGAGCCCCTATCTTCTGACAATTCAGACAAGGAGGAAGGAGGATCCGGAGGGGGCACCATCCGGCTGGTTCAGGTGACCCCGGGGACTGGAGCTGACCGGGAGGCGAAACTGCTGACCTGCAAAGAGAAAAAGAGACATCAAAAAACTGAAACCAGTAAGGGAGGGGCAGCGGATAAAGGAAATCGGAAAGAAGGTCTGCGGAGGAGTGCACCGAAGCCTGCCGGAACCAGCGTAGCCCGGGCCGTCAGACTGGCGCCTCAACTGGATACTTACCTTGGGGCGGAGTGGAGGAGCTGCAAAAGCAAGATGAGTCAAGAAGGCCCGACTGGTGCGATGTATGGCTGGAAAATGAAAAAAGGTTGAAGAAAGAAGCCGAAATGTCACATTAAAGGGGGGTAGAACCAGAGGAGGACCCTCCCTACGAGGAATGGTCCCTCCCCGAGATGGGCGAGTCGGATGAAGAGGGGGTGAGTGATGAGAGTGAGTTGGCCCGCAGAAGGCGGAACCATGGCCAAAACGAGGAAATCAGGGCAGAAAGATTAAGGAGGGCGGCGGATCCTGGCCGGAGGAGAATCAGGGAGAAGCATAGGGAAAGATGGTTTATTTACGAAATGATCGAGGAAGCCATCTACAACAACCATGAAAACGAAGAGAGGGAAGCCAGGAGGGTTGGACGCTGCAGAACAGCCATGACGAAGGGGAGGTCGGGAGGCCAGGCTCCAAATTCCTCGATGGCGGGCGGTGAGGCCGGCCGGCCGGTGGCCGGAGCGCCGTCTAGCGGAGTAGGGCCGGAGAGGCGGGAGTCACTAAGCAACCCTCATAACAAGTTCTCCCCAATAAAAGGCGGGGGAAGGACCGTTAACGGTCAGTCTACAATGCAGGCCAGAGAGGACCACGCGGTTGGTGGTTCTAAGAGGGACAGGGCCCGAGGGTGAATCGAGTCGGGGTAAAAATGCTGGTGGAGGGTCAAAGAAAGTGTCTTCTACAGTGTCCAGCCACTCCCGGGAGGGCTCCACACGCTCAAGACACAGGGAGAGTCGGCGGAGGAGGAGGGAGAGAGAAAGATCCTCCGGCCACTCCTCCTCTAGCCGCTCCACTAGTGGCCACAGAAGGGACGGAGTGTCTGCCCGGACGGAGGCAGCCAGACATGGGAGGAGGGAATCGGAGAGCCGGAGTCGGAGTGGGAGCTATCGTAGGCGGAGGTCCTCGGCTGACCGCGGATCACGTTCCCACGGCTCACAGCAGGCACGTGAGAGCGGAGGCGCCACTGGCGACAACGGTGTGCGGAGTAAGGCTATGATGCAATCGGGGGTTTCCCACGGCGTGGTGACGGAGGGTGGCCTGACCCAGGGGACGGTGATTGGAGGAGTAGGAGGAGGGGGCGTGACCACCGGGGGGAATATAAGGGAGCGCTATCCGCCTCACCCTTCAATTCCTGTTAGCCTATGGACAACGCCACAACTAGTAATGCCTGTCTTCAAAAACAGAGACCAGAAGCCGGTCCCCACGGAGTGGGTGGACGGGGTGGAGCTGCTGAAGTATCGGTGCGAGATCTGCCGGAAAAGGGGGGACTCCAAGCAGTGGTACTTCATGAGATCCGATGGGATGAACCGCCATCTCCGCACTCACGACGAGATGCAAGAGGGCTACCAGTGCCCTAAGTGTGAGAACATGGTAGCCAAGATCCGGGTGGATGATCTCCGGCGACACATCACGCGTATCCACCCCGAGCTGGAGGACTGGCAGCCGCCGGAGGAGTGCAGGATGCTACCGGTGGGCCGGGCAACGGAGGCGGGAGGATCCTCGGCAGACAGTAGCCTCGTGGCCGCCCCAGCTAGCCCGGAGGAAGCTGTCAGGCTCACCACCACAAAGAGGAAGAGGGGGAGTGCGGTGGCCAAGAAAAAGAAACCGGTAAACGCCGCCTCCAAGCCCGTGGTCCCCCCGCCGCAGCAGGGCACCTCGGCGGGTGGAGGGGGTGCGGGGGACAGCCCCAGTGGATCTACATTCAGCGGCATGGCGTCGCCGGGAATAACGTTGGAGGAGGAGACGGAGGCTGCTGTCGCCTCCAAATACTTGGAGCAATTGCTGGGATTCTGCGTGGAGGGGACCAGCACACCCCAGAGTTGTCTCTCCGTCAGGTCCACCCGGAGTATGTCAGGGAAGGGGGTCAAGAGGGCCTTCGAGCCGGAGGGGGGGAGGAATCGGCGGAAAAGAGGAAGAGACAATCCCCACGGGGTAAGGAGCGGCAGGCGGAGGAGGAAGCGGGACCCTCCACCCCGCCACTGGCCACGGGGATACCCGACCTGACACCTCTACTGAGCGGGGGGGAGGTGGAAATAGACGAGGAAATGGCGGGGAAACTGAAGTTCGTCATAGGATTACTGGTAGAGAGATATGGACAGGCGGGGGAGACCCCCACCAAGACTCTGTTACGAATGCAACAGGAGGTGCCTCTAGGGGAAGTCAATGTGAGAGCCCTGGAGGCGGAGTACGAGGAAACCAAGAAGGACACTCCGACCTCCCGAACCTCCATCAAGTCGGCTGCCTACGAGGACATCTCCGCCACGAGTGGGGAGGACGGAGAGAGCTTGGGACTAGGGGGAAATGGGCTGGACTCTAGCCCCGAGAAGCAGCCCCCTTACGAACTAGTCAACAAGCCCAAACCCACCCTCTCCGGTGCCAGTCCCGAGACATTGCCCTCCTATGAGGATATGAGTAAACCTTCCCCTAGCAAACCGAAACCCATCCTGAAGACAGTTACAATCGTGACGCCTGAGTTGCCGGAGAAGGGTGAGGCAGGGGAGGTGGAAGGGGAGGATGAAACCAGCGAGGAGTCGGAGGAGGTGGCCATCCCGGCATACGTACAATCCTGCCCTAAACTGAAAGCCCAGTTCCTGGCCGTACTCAGCGATGCCAAGGAGGAGGAGCGAAAGAAGAAAAGAGAAATTAAACGGAAAGAGAGAGAGGAGGCGGAGAGGAAGGCCAGAGAGGCTGAGGAGCGCCGGAAGGCGGAGGAGGAACAGCGGAGAAAGGAGGAGGAGGAGAGGAAGGCCAAAGAGGCGTAGAAGGAAAGACTGAGGAAAGAGATGGAAACTAAAAGTAAAAGCCCTAAAGGAAAAGGGGCGGGAAAGTCTACGAGGAAGTTGAGCCTGGAGGGAGTGTTAAAAGAGGCGGAGGAAGAGGCCATACAAAACCGATCCATGGATGAGGGTACCGCCCAATTAATGAGTAAATTTCAATCATGTTCCGTAGGGACACCGGTGAAGGAGAAAGGACAGGCGGAGAAGAAGGTACCGAAGACCCCCCTCGTAGAGCCGGGGACCTTATTTGCTCTACCCAAGTTGGATAGGTACCCCCGAACCGTGACTGTGGGGTTGGACGGGTTAGTCCTTTGCTCGCCCAAGGGGGAATTCTTGCTGCAAGTAGAAGTGGGGGAGGAGAGTGGACGGGCGGAGACCATGGTGATGGTGCCGGAGGGGGTCGAGACGGTGGTCGGAGGGCCTGGGGATCCGGAGCCCCTACCCAACACTGAGACAGACCGAGTGATTGTAATAACCGGATTACCTATAGGAGATATGGGGGAAGGGGGAATCGCCAGCACTGAGGGGTTGGCGGGGGTAGAGGAGGTGCACCGCCTGCCGCTAGATCAACAAGGAGATAAAGCGGGTGACAATAGGGACGAGGAGGCGGAGGAGGATGGGGCTATGCCATGGCATTCGGATTTTACCGGGCCGGAGGCCCTCAAGGAACACTCTAGACGACTGGGGCAGCCTCGGACCCTAGGACCTGAGATGAGGGTTATACCCGGGGGACTGCAATCTTCCTCCATTCACACTCTCCCCAATGGAGATATTGAACTGGTCCATGTTACCCGGACCCGTTATGGCCGTGATCAGAAGGGATGCTGCAGCCGCTGCGGACAGCGGTGGCTGAAGATGTTGGCGGCGCGGACGACCAAGGCTGGAACCAATGAGGGCGGCGACAAGACATCCTGAGGCGATCCGGAGGGCGGCGGAGAAGGGGGAGGCGAACGGGCGGAGGATGTCTGCTGGATCCAGACGAAATGACGTCGTATTATTGTATAAAAGTTGTTGCTATGGTTATACTCCGCATAGGGGACGGCGGATTCGGTTTACTTAGTAGTTAATGCCGCCTACAGAGGAGGTTTAAGTAGGATTTACTGTGTGTGTGTTATGTGTAGCTATTTACTTAAACGCCCAGGGGCCATGGCGTGGCAGGATTATTCAAAATTGGAAACCCATCTGCAGGAGGGTAATATCACACTCTTTCTCCCGGTAAGGCTATAGATTAGTTGGGGATAGTGTGGCGGAGACGGAGGGGCCGTTGGCGGAGCCGAAACCATCCTGGTGTGGGGGCGGCGAGGCCAGCGGTCCTGAAGTAACGCGGTTACGTCGGCAATAGTAGTCGGCGGAGGAGATCCTCCGACGCTGGCCTGCCGTAAAGCAGGCCGGGGTCGGAGTATCTGCCTATGTATAAATAAGGGAGTTGTTACTCCGATTAGTTAGTTCCGAGTTGCAGACAGAGAGGAGCAGAACTCTAAAAGGCTTATCTCCGGATTAATATATACACGATATAAGACTTAGATGGTGTGGCGAGGACTGCCAGGAAATAAAAGACACTGAAGTCAAGCTGTCGGAGTTGTGTAATTCTTTATTAACCATAGAGTCGGAAAACGCTACAATATATATATATATATATATATATATATATATATATATATATGACCAATCCACCCCTCGGGGGATGACTCTCTACTTTCAGATTTATATCCTCCATTCATATACATTTGTATATAGGGAAGTGACCTGTGAGACAGTGACGTCATTACCGTAATACACTGAGTATAAAGTGTGGTTTATATGACAGGATGGAACACCATCAAGAGGTGGAGGTGCTTCATATATGATAATTATTATAGAATAGTTTTAAACTGCTCAAAATCTAGCCTGAGATATGCTTTAGCATTTTCAAGGGAAAAAAACTGTGTGTGACTATAGATCACAGAGGGGCATAAAAATCTGCGCATACAATTTTGACCAGCGCCAAGGGGGCTGTAAAACATTCCCATGCGTCCGTGCAAAAACTCACCTCCCCCTGTTGATAAATAATGACCACTCCCTAAGTGAGGTATTACGATAGGATTTAAGAATATGTTTAAGGGCTGCTAATGCACTGCTCGCCAGCACTTCATTGGAGGATCATGCCGACCCACCGGGCCGACCCTCCTTGAGTTTGTGTATCAACCCCGTCAGCATGATGCATGAATGTAGCCCTGGTGTGTTGCTCACAATCACCAGGGTTACATTCATGCATCATGACCACCAATGGTCATGATGCATTAATGCATCAGCAGTCTATAGGTGACCCATCCTTACAAAATGGTTCGGAAGTCGCACATACAAAATGTTTAGTTATTGGCATATTCATTTAGGGTAGATTAACCTAAAGACGACCGTTCCTGTGCAGGCCTTCAATGAGGGATTTGTAGTGGGTAATATCTCTGAGGGTTTTAGGTCCTCAGACTTCCAAAAGGCACAGAATGAAAGATAATTGTTTAGGCCTATTTACCTGCTATGTCTTGAAAATCCATTTGTATAATATATATATAGTTTATCACCCTTACTAAGAACATTCCATTTAGTTCATTTTCACCTCGAGATTTTGAATGGGGCCATTTTCATTAAGCCATAATTTCCAAAAGGAGTAAGTGTCTCACATAAATATACAATATAATGTTACTGTTAATGGTGCTGTATTGTAATGAAAATGTATGTTTTGCAGCAGCTAAATTAAAGGGGGTATTTCAGTAAAGGACTTTGTTCATCGTAGTTGCCATTCCCATCCAATTAGAGGTAATAATCCTAGCCCTGCATTAAGTAGGATTTGTTTTATGATTATCTATCAATATCCACCACAGTAACATTTTGCTTGACGTAGCATTTATGTTCTTGATGTCATATGGTTCCTTTGCATACTACTCATAATAGGAAAACAGCAAAGTTTGAAACCCATGCATAGAGATATCATCTAGAGAATGCAATGTCCCAAGATATTATGGATATGAATCTTTTGATGTAATCCTACATAATCAGTGGTTTCTACACTGAAAACCCTGCAGATCTTTAAACTCGTCAGATTGAGGACCTAGAGTCATTGGAAGAGGTATAGACAGGGGGCAGCACCTTACAGGTAGTGAATTCCCTCAGTATACCTCTCCCCAGTATGAGTCTATGGCATTCTGTTGACAATATGTAACATACTCCCAAGGTGGCAGGTATGTGCCACTCATGTTTGATAATCAGGCCTTCAGTCTTCAACTGAAGGTCTTCACCGCTAAGGACTTTAGGTGCTCAAGTTGACAATACCCAAATCTACAGCTTTAGGTACTCAGATTGAGGACCCAAGGTAGTCAGCACCAAGGTTGTCACTCTAACAACCTTATGTAATCAGTTTGACTACCTTGGGTGAGTGTCCTGACCTAAACCCATTAGGTTGACTACCCTGGGTGCTCAATCTGAGTACCTAAGGTTGTAGTTTTGGGTATCGTCAGTCTGACGACCTTGGTGCTTTCAGTATACTCAATTAAAGGTATATCTCTCTCTGTGAGTGGTGGTCGACTCAAGGTGAAATGGTGGTCATCTCATGGTGAAATTGGCATGCCTTGGAAAGCGAGTCCTAAACTGAAAGTATTTAATATTTCTGAACATTTGTTTATGTCATCATTTACTTATGATATATATCTATGCCTAGAATCAGTATTTGGTACATGTGAACAATCTCAATGTTCAGAATCTGCAGCCAAAGTTAAAGATTTCTGGAAAAATGGCCAGTTGGCCATGATAAAAACCAGTCAAACATATTTTGGTGTATTGTTAAACAATGATAACTACTCAACATTTCATAGGTGGTCAGTCCATGGGATACTATAACACCTATATTTTGGGAATATTAGAGGTACAGCCCCATACAGGAGATGTAAAAGTGAAAAAAACAAGGTGGCAGGTGGTCAACTCAAGGTATGTGGTCGTCTTTAGGTTAACCTACCCTACAGCTCACCAAGAGCTTTCATTTGGTATCTAACACTTACATATTTGAACCAGGTGGTCTTCTTTCGGTAAATGTAAAAATTGATTAATCTGAGATAATTGACATATAAAACATATATTATGAATCCTATGTAATTCTAAATAACCACACATCATAAAGCTATGTTTATTAGGCAGCTGGGGCTTAATTTCAGTTTAGAGGTCAAGGATTCTGAAAGATATCTACCCATATGTTAGAAAAATGCTAAATATCAATTTTGAAAAATCTGATATTTTTGACACTATACGACTTGAAAAGGCAATATCTAGGCTTCTAAATGTGCGACTTCAGTACCACTTTGTCAGGATGGGTTATTAGAGGGTTAAGAATATGTTTGCAAATCAAACCAACTATACCACCTTTGTACCCAGCGTGGACCACCCCAGACGTTATATAGCAGGATGTTACATGTATCCAAATAAGGTGTGGTTAGAAGCCGACCTTTGCTCATATGTAGGCCTGTAATTTCTCGGTGTTTTCCATTAACATGTTGTTTTGTTATCATAAAAAGGCGGGGTATAAAATGTGCTTCTGAAACTTTCGAATTTTCATGACCACAGTTTTCAGTCTCCTAGTCTGACATAAAAATGTAGGTAGGAGAGGAGTGAGCAAAATCTTTTGTTACTTTCCCAGAAGTGCCACTTTTCTTGGTTTACCATGGATTCCTGGTTTTCTCTAGAGGTTTCTTTATCAAATTACAAACTTTCCAGACGAGAGATGTCTAAAGTCGTCAGTTCTAAAGAAATGTTTCTGTACTATGCATGTCCAGAAAGGGGTTTTGAAAATTGACACTCGTGATGGAGGGGTTTTGACAATTGATATATCAATGCGTGTGCTGCAGGGGTGTTGGCAATTGATGCATGTGATCAGGGTTTTGACAATTGATGCATGTGATCAGGGTTTTGACAATTGATGTATGTGATGCAGGGGTATTGACAATTGATGCATGTGATCAGGGTTTTGACAATTGATGCATGTGATGCAGGGGTTTTGACAATTGATGCATGTGATCAGGGTTTTGACAATTGATGTATGTGATGCAGGGGTTTTGACAATTGATGCATGTGATCAGGGTTTTGAAAATTGATGCATGTGATGCAGGGGTTTTGACAATTGATGCATGTGATCAGGGTTTTGACAATTGATGCATGTGATGCAGGGGTTTTGACAATTGATGCATGTGATGCAGGGGTTTTGACAATTGATGCATGTGATGCAGGGGTTTTGACAATTGATGCATGTGATCAGGGTTTTGACAATTGATGCATGTGATGCTGGGGTTTTGACAATTGATGCATGTGATGCAGGGGTTTTGACAATTGATGCATGTGATGCAGGGGTTTTGACAATTGATGCATGTGATGCAGGGGTTTTGACTGAACTGAACTAAGACTGTTGGGCTCCTGACAGTTTTTGTCCTCAGCAAGTTGTGTGGGCCACATCAGGCTAACTGATTTGGGCACAGAGTGGCTTCAAAATGGGCAAACACTTTGGGCACAGATTGGTTTCAAGGTGGGCACCCCGAATCAGGCATAGATCAGTTCCAAAGATAATACCCCAGACAGGGTTGAGGATGGGTTTGCACAAGGCATACTGAGCTGGGAGTTCTGAACTTTGACACTTGATGACCCCACTATGTCTGATGTACAGCTTCCCCCCCCCCCCATGTCAGTATTGATTTTCTTTAGTATGATATAACAGAAATAGGCTAATAAGTCATATAAATCATAACAGTACACAAATTTTCTCAGAGTTTGGATCTACTGGCAAAATACATTTGAACTGTGCAAAGTTAGGTGATGTCAGCAGTTTTTAATGTGACTACACCATTCCTATGGTAATCATTTTATATTGAAGTATGCTACCCATTGGGAGGCACTATGAACTTGAAGGCTAGCATGTTACTGGACTAGGTCTGGTTGACATGCCGAGGCCAACTAAGTTTGAAGCGATGGTTCTACTGTATTATGATAATGGGGAGAGTAATACAGTATGTTTAGTCTCCCTCCAACTATGGAGGCCAAGGGGAGGGGCTAGCATCTGGAGGCTAGCAGAGCATTTCCAGGGTTCAAAATTTTAGAAAATGAGGGGAAAAAAAGATTTTCTATAATATCTATCCCAGATGGCGCCACCTGATCATAGTGGCCAGCCCACTCTCAGCCACACCAAAAACCCATGTTGACCCCAAAATGATAAATTTTGACCAGTTGGCGCCATGTGATCAAAGTGGGCAGCCCAATTTCAGCCACACCAAAAACCCATGTTGAACCCAAACCCACTCTGAGACTGATCTGTGCCCATATTGGTTAGCCCAGTGTGGCCCATGCAACTCACTGAGGACAGAAACTGTCATCAGCCCATCGGTTAGCCCATTGTGGCCCACATTGGAAGCCACACCAAATAAAGTGTTGGCCACAGTAGCCACACCATCTTTTCTACCTGGGTATATATATATATATATATATATATATATATATATATATATATATATATATATATATATATCTTTTGCCGTGCTCATTTGGCCTTTAAATATTATATATAGCCACATGGGAGCACACACATACTTTTTTATGGATACATCGCATTAGAGCACATGTCATTAATGCTATAGCCCATCAAGTAGCACCTCCATCAGTGGTTTATATAAAAAACCCACAATAATTTGGTATTGTAGCATTGTAGCCTACTCTGAATTGGACCAGGATACATATACATACATCCCCAGTAATGTATATATAATACCACAAGTAGGCTAGAACTGAGCATTAAGGATGGAATACACATGCTGAGTGGACGTCCACAGTACATTACACTGAGTGGGGTAATATCATTATATTATAGTTTTATTGATATAACACTGGAGGGGAAAAGTGAGACCCCATCAATAAGACACCAGCATGAATATAAGCACTACCACTGTGTCACTGTCAGCAAATACCAGCATCAATCAACCCCATGGAGGAGGTAATAGGAACAATAGCAGCCAGGGGGAGGTTAATGATACCACCAAATCCCCCTACCCTGCCCAGGTGGTAGTGATGTGGTCAGTGCCTTTACTGGTGGTACTCCTGAACCTATTGGTCTTCATAGTAGCCCCTAGGATGAAAACCCTAAGGGGTGCAACCACCAAATGTGGCATCTTGAGTCTGGCTATCTCAGACTTCAGCCTTGGTGTGGTACAACTGACTGTGGTGTCTTATAACACCTACACAGGCTATCCACAGCACCCACATCTTATCTGTGTTATCACTGGGTACAGCCAGGCCTTATTCGCTGGGGTTTCCATTGCCACATTGACCTTTATGATTGTGGACAGGCTTCTGACATTTGCCTACCCTATACGATATAGGACAACCAAAAGGACAGTTATAACCATACAGGTGGTCATCTGGATTAGCATCATATCTCTCCTGGTGCCCACAGCCATTGGGAACCTAGAAGGAAATATTAAGTATCATGCCCATGCATTTATCTGCTTGCCTGACTGGTCAGGAGACTTTTCCTACAAGATGGTGGTCCTGACGCTACTGTTCATTATACCCACTGTGGTAATAGTCCTTTGTTTCTGTGGTAGTTTTTACTATGCACGTTCAGGGCACAGGCAGGTGAACCAGAGGACACTAAGAGGGACCAATGCCGCTGTCCACTATGGAGGAAATGCAACTAAGCGAAAAGCAGCCTCACAGTGGAGAAGGGATAGGAGGATTTTGAAAACCCTCACTATTATGACATTCGGTAAGTTTGATTGCGACATATTTTCATTCCTTTTTTTTTTTGGGCCCTTGACAGGGGGGTCCCCATGGCCCATGTCGATTTTAATAAATTGTCCCTGTATTAATCTTTTAAAAAAAATGACCATGTGTCATGTCACTATGGGACCACAAACGCTCATGTCGCCATGTCGATATTGGGGGTCTAGAGGCATTTTCTTTCCTTAATTCTTTAGTTCTCTTATCTATTTACTTATTCATCTATTTATCTATCCTTTCCGTTTTATTTGATTAGACCACTCGGAAAGTGAAGACTGTCTTGCATATCTTCCTTCATTGTAATTGAGCCATTTCTAGTGTAATTGAAAAGGAAACCTATGCAGTTATACATTCAAAGGTGGCTTCAAATTGAAAACAAATCCACATTTTATCTACTCCGCTACAGTAGAGAAACCCCAAACAATGTGAAAAGTGCCAAAAGGTATTTAATCTAGAATGTGTTTCAATTTTTCAAAATCGATTCACTTTCTACATGGGCCGGGCTTTCATGTAAACGTAGATTCTTTTTGTTGCAAATAATGCACAAATGCACAATTTTAGTCCATGTTAACCTGTGGACCCTTTTCCACATTGGCCACCATGAAAAAGAAAAACTGATTGAACTTTGTATAATCCTTATGGCCAATAAAATCTTTTCACATTCAATCGTGTTTGTACCAAAAACAGGTAATTTAAACATCCCCGCGAGAATTTAGTCCCCCCCCCCAAGACACACAAGTCGCCTATTCTTAAAACTCTCACTCTCGCCTGCAGCACCGTCGTAAAAACCAACTTTCAGGCAAAACGTACAGTCTTAGTGTGTCACCAAAGGGGGTGTGGATGGGGGGTCCCCCATGTCACATGTCGATTTTAAAAAATGGCCATGTCCCCATGTCAATTTTAAGAAATGGTCATGTCACCATGTCAATTTTAAGAAATTGTTCATGTCCCCATGTCAATTTTAAGAAATGGTCATGTCACCATGTCCATTTTAAGAAATTGTTCATGTCACCATGTCAATTTTAAGAAATTGTTCATGTCCCATGTCACTAAGCCTAAAATAGCCCATGTCGCCATGTCAATTTTAGTGGTCCACACCCATACCAAACAATGTTGTAGAACCAGTGAGGCAATTGCGCGGTAATATTAAGGTCAAACTTTACGAGTTAGCAGAGCCAGGTTGGACAGATATGAAAGAAGCCCTCTATATAGGGGAGAAAAACTATGGCGAGAATTATCTCCAAAGAAACAGAAGTGTGCGAACAAAAGAGCATTTCTTGATCAGGTAAAGAAAGAGTAAGGTAATAAAGAGGCTCTTGATTGTATATGTAGTTTCATCTCTGATGTCCAAATGTGGACGTAGACTTATCTAGTATTGTGTACCCTGAGTCATGTTAAGTGTTATTTTGTTTTGTTGCACTTTGACCATGATGAACAGCGATTGTATCTATTTGATTCATAGTCAATAAACACTTTTCAAACTCAAACTCAGTTACAATTGCAGTGGCGTCCTGAGAAGAACTGTGCAGGCCGGCCTTTGAACATCGATATTTAAATGTAATATTCAGTATATTTTAAACATTAAAAAATAAGATAAATAACTAAAAGGGTCAACCTATGTGTCTCTCTATTTCAGGGTTCTACGTGGCCTGGTTGCCGTATGTGATTACCATAGCCCTACCAGAGATGACCATACACGACTCACTGCACCCTGTCACAGATTTCATCACCCCATGGTTAGCAGGTTCTAACTCCTTCTGGAACCCCATCATCTACATACCCACCATGAGACCTTTCTCAAAGTCCCTCTGCATGCTCTGGAGGAGCACATCTTGTGTTAAACACTATATACTAAGAAAGAGTACAACAGGAGGAGGAACAAGTGGAGAGGCTCCCACCCTGGCCTCCAGTAGCTCAAACTCAGGCGATGGTACCAGTAAAGGTGCAGTTGACTCCAGCCAACAGAGACAGCACCAAAGTTGCACTAGATTCTAAAGACATACCTATACTTTCTCAGGTGGATTGTAGATTAAAGGCAATAAAAGGCACCCATTAATAACAGAGTCCGTTCATGGCAATGCATTTATAATATGAATACAATTCACGATGGTTTCAGCTTCTGAGCAGAATGTCTTGAGACCTGATTAGAACACTCATGCATCTTTTTTTTTTAATATACATGAATTATGTTTGTAAATATATATTTATTTCATTTGTACATTAAAGAACTAATTAAACGATCAATGCATTTTGATTGTAATGCAATTCAGTCACTAAAGAGTGGAAAGTGAGTGCCTAGGACAAATACTGCTTTATGTCATGGCTGATACGATCGTCACTATAGATTAGTACTAGAACCGCCGTATTCAATGGGGGCATTGAATACAATATGTCCATATTCAATGGGTGTCCGCCATCTTGGATTTTGAACAGATCTGAGCTGTTTTTCTTTATTTAAAAGCTTATGTATTTATATAAATCCAATTTGTATTTCATATTGAGAACAGTGAAATACGGCCAGCCCATATGTCTAACCCCAGGAGGATGTTTCACCTCATAGGTATTGAATTATACATATACGGCCTCCACATGCGGACGTCATGTGGGAGAAAAAATATTTATCTCAAAAAGTGTTTCTCAAAGGTGGCCGTGTCCTGTCCGTATGTGAGACACAGGATACGGACTTTTATCTCTAAATGTGGCCTTTTATTTTAACATACGGCTCCCCACATACGGACAGTCCGTATACACATGCGGACCCTCCGTATGTTTGCTCCGCGAAGTTTTTTTTTTCGTAAAAGCCACGTTCAACTTATGAGAACGGGGGAACCCCTTTCCGGTTTCCCCGTATGACGTCATAACGCAACTTCCGCTTTCTCCTTTATCGCTCATCAAACCGCCGACAAACAATACTAAGATGGGGAAGAAAAAACCCACTAAGGTGAGATACTTAAAGTTCTCTCTTTTTCTTGTCTTAAATATGATACCTCTTTTCTTTGTGGTCTTTATGAGGTCAAAAACAAGGCATGTCTTCACGTTTTTCATTCAAAACTTCGGTCCCCTCTCGACGCTCCCTCCTTCTGAAAGTGTTTTTTGGTTCAAGCAGACGCCTTCCCCCCTTTCTGTTCTTCATGTCGTGACTTAATCCTTTCAATAAAAGGAAGAAGGGATCTCCCTGTTCTTAGAAATATACCCCCCTTTCCACTACCCAGCCTAATTTGACTCTTACTGTCATCTAAGTAACAAAATATTAATTTTTGCATGACGTTAAGCAATGTCCATCAGGTAATTTTCTAGGTTGTACATGTTGCCATGTTTTTACCTTTTCTTGCACCGTAAGCTGTAATCTTATTCCAAATATGCCCCCCTTTTGTTTTTCCTGCGATGTCCAAATTGATAAAGATAACTTCTTCAAATTTTTATTAAGAATAAAGAAATTTTCTAATGCTGTCCCTTCCAAGGCATATGGCCGGTGTACGTTAAAATACAAAGTAAGTTCCATTGGCTTCATATAGAGCTTTTCTTTTGTTTATCCCTTCTTTTTATTCTAATTTTCAGAATTTCAATGAGTTAATGGAGAATGTGACGAATCTTAAAGCCCTCCTCCGAGAAAACAGAAGGCTTACGGGTCAAGAAAGTGACCCTGACTTAGAGGTATGAGTCTAAAATTACTCCCTGAATACATTTTTTCTCTCTTTTCTCTTATGGCATTGAAAAAAACTAAATTTATTTTTTGTAAACATATTCCTCTTCTTTTTTTAAGTATATATTTAAAGTAGAATAACAAATAGTTCTTCAGCTCTCAGACTATATTTTATTTTCCCTTATACTATATTACAATATGTCTATAAAACTTTATTTCTTTTTTCTTTTCCAGGAATCTGACAAAGACGAGGACGAAGATGAGGGAGTAGAAACTATGTACGAGGACGACGAGTTGAACGATGACGAAGAGCGACCTGAGAACTACCCGGGCGATGCTGGAGAGCAAGCAATAGCATACATGTGCGGCTTGCTTAAGCGGCAGAATCTCAGCATGAAGAGGCAAAAGGGAAAGCCTCCAAGCTCATCCCATCCATCCTTTTCTTCTTCCAAACCCAGCTCCTACAGTCAACGAAAAAAAGACTCTGAAAAGCTAGACCCCACATATTTTCCGGTCCCTGAATCCTCTGTTCCTAGAGGTAGAGGTAACAAAAGATCACGAGGCAGGGCTAGAGGATCCACTACTTCTGGCCGGGGGAGGGGACGTGGGTCACCTTCTCCTGACATATCAGGACGCGGTAGATCATCTCTGAACCAAAGTAATCGAAGGGGACGTGGTAGGTCTCCTGGAGTAAGTCTTCCTGCAGCTTCTGTTAGCAGTTCCATGCCTAAAAGTGCCACAAAAGGGGGGGTCCCTACCCCTAAGAAAGGAGAACACTGGAGGGAAGACGAGCTTGATTCCTTGTTGAAGGGTGCTAACCATCTTAAGCCAGTACTTAAAGGGCGCTTCAAACATAGCTCTGACGGAAAGGAACTAAAGAAAATGGCGTGGGAGGAACTAAGAGGTGAGGTTATATTCCTTTAAAATTTGTTTCTTTTTATATATTCCTCTTATGTTCAGTCTGATATGCATGTCGTCTGACATTGGTAGAATACATATTTTGCCTTTCCTTTTTTGGTAGAAATATAACTAATCTGTTGACGTAAAGGTGATATCTTTAACATGTAAGTTCACCTTCCTATATTTCAGACTATGTTAATTCTAATGGAGGAAGGCATAGGACACGTGAGCAGTGTCAGGACAAGCTTGGGTATTTTGTTCAAAAGGCTAAGAAAAAGGTAGGAATACCCTGTCCCTTTTAGATTCTACTGTATCATTATGCTCTATATATCTGTGATTTGTTAGTATCTCTGAAAATAATGAATTATGTTATTTAAAGAATAATATTTCGGAAAAATCTTCAGAGAGATGTATTGTCTGTTATGTGTACCTTTCCACCTTTTTTTTTTAGAGACAGGTGATAGACTCTAAGTATAAAAGCGGGAGTGGTCAGCGTGACGAGGAGGATTATCTGACCACTTTGGAGCAGCAGGCATGTGACTATGCAGGCCAAGATGTTGTGCTAGGTGAGAACTGAATTTCCGTCTATACATCTGTCTTTATTTCATCTATATTCCACATAATACCATATATGCGACATCTGTTATCCATCACTATGCTGTACTTATGTATGTAGTAGTGCGACACCCTGCTCATGTTCAGGCATTGCCAACCATACCCTTCACCTACATATGACGATATATTGTATGGAACAGATATATATAAATCTTATTTTGGTTCCAGGAATACCCGGACTGAAGCCCCCTGGATTAGACGGTGGTCCTCGGTCGGACCTGAAGTCCTGCTATGACCCAAACCGTTCAGAAAAACCAAATTATGCTGACATCCCAATGCCGAGTTCAGCTATGGCTGCAGTAAGGGAGGGGGATCTACTCGAGGAAGGTATATACTTTTCCATTTTTCCATATACATATAAATATATATATATAGACGGTGTATGTATATATATATATATATATATATATATATATATATATATATATATACATGTACATACATATGTGGACCACTATCACTTTATTTTTCAAGAAATTTGATACAGAAATAGAAATGTATATCTTAACATATATATATATGGTGAACATATACCTACTATAAAGTAGATATATCTATGTGTCCTTACATGAAGTTAATACAAATCTTTTCAGCGACTGTTCTCGTATGTTGTGATCTATTCAAATTTTTCAGGGGATGACGAGAGCTCTTCACACCCCCCACCAGGCTCCCAGGACGAAAGAGAACTGTACGAGGAAGATCCAGATGAGGTACCCGAGGACGATTACCACAAAACCCTACCAGAGCAGGATATACCTGAGGATGACAACGATCCTGTGACAGTCGAAGACATACAGGAAAAGGTTCCTCTTGAACCCCGCATATCACGGACTGACATGTTAAACATCTGCAAAGGATTTAACAACCTTATTAATGATGCTGATCCACAAAAGAGGGCTGCTGCGTCACTTATTTTTGCCTCAGACCCTCAACGCACAGAAAAGATTTCCATGCTAAGGAGGGCTTTGAAAACTTTGACTTCAGAGGAAAATGCTTCTGAAGCAACATCCGAAGTAGGAACAGCTCAACCTGCTGAATGCAGGACAAAAGCATATACCTCTCATATGCAAAGTAATTCTCAACCCCAAACCGGTTCAAGTCAGGGACATACGTCTAAACCCCAAGCTAGTCAGCCACATATGTCCCAACCCCAAGCCTCTGCTAGTCGGGTGCAGGCTACTTCTAGCAGAAGTCGGGTCAACGATATACCTAAAAAATCTTCCACAAATATATCGCCTTTTCGCAGAATGACCTCCCACATTCCCCAAAATAAAAAAAGGACTGCAGATGACGAAGGTATACAAGAGCAAACCCATAAAAAGCCCCGACATGCCCCCTCCTTCTCCAAGTTGCTCGAGGAGGAAGAGGAATGCTATGCAGAAATAATGGGGTCAGAAGAAATGGAGACTGAATCATATCAGCCTTCTAACAGTACACCTCTCAGTTCTCCTTCCGCTATGAACGTTGTTAACATCTCAGGTTTATCCCGTATCCAACGGGCTTCTGCCTCCAAGAAGAAAGAACTATTTGCTAAACCAAGGGAAGAGGATAAGATAATGAAAGAAATAGCTAAGTTCCAGAGCGATTATGTTAATGGTTTAAAAGACATCAGTCAGAGGATAAATGAGCATATGGACACCACGTCCACTAAAATCAAAGATACCCAGACCAGCTACGCAGAGGGCATACGGGAAATGGCTGAGAAAATGTCTTCCCACATGGCGAGAACTTGTGAACAAGCCGAGAAATGTAGGCGTCAGTGCCTGGAAGCCATTCAGGCAATGACCAACGACCTGCATGAGAAACTGGAGGAGACTAGAAATACTGCAGTAGCGTTCGAACGTCAGCACATAGCCCGCATTAAGGCTACAAATGAGACAATGTCAAATAACCAGTCAGAATTTGTGGAAGGAATAAATCTGGTAGGTACTGCAATACATGCCACATTCAAAAGAATGCAGAAAGGACAAGACTGTTTGGCCACTGGATTGTTAGGTATGACTGAAAGTGCCACAAAGCTATCAAGTAGTCTATCGGTCATCCTGGAAAATCAAAAAAGTTTTTTAGATGCACAGAAACAGTTACATTTGCAAAACTTGAAGTTAAATCAGGAGATTCAGGAAAACCGGAACCTTCAACTGTCAGCCCAAAAAGAGGCGGAGAAAGTTTGGAAAGAAATGACTAAGATGTCTGTGTTCTTTGCTGCTCAGTTAAACGCAAAATCAACTAAAGATATTTCAACATGTACCCCGACGGACAATCAGATAATTTCACAAGAGGATGAACCTCCACATGGGGATCAAATACCCCAACCTGGCCTACCACCCGTCCCGGAGAAAAATCCAAAAGCTGACCTACCTCCATGTGCAGATGAGGGTGAGACAGCAGGAGACAAACCTGTTTCCCCCAATGTCCAGGAAGACAATATATCCGTTAAATCTGACAAGGAAGAATGTTTGCCTGATAAGATGACAGTTAAATTAACTCACAACGACCCATCAGAAGGTTCAGCACGTGGTCCCTATTTTTTTTTGGACGCAAAGGACATAGCGGCCATGGAAGTGTCCGACAGCCAAGGTAAAAATGTTGTGTTCCTAAATATATTTCAACTGAAATTAATTCCACCTGTATTCTTTTCTGTACCATTGATATGTGATTCATCTTTTGAACTATAGAATTTCATTCCTTGTGTATCAAATTTGGTTCTCCATGGGTTTTCTGTTTCCATAATGTTTAGTTAATCTTTGTATTTACTTGAAATAAATAAGAACTATGTGTATTAATATGTATTCCTCTTTAAAACAGAGGAGCTGAACACTGGTGAAGGGGAGATACACACAGACGTCCAAGCCATGCAGGGTGCAACGATTGCCATTCCACCCGACACGGAGGTTGTACACGGTTCAGCTGTCTTTGTTCCATGTCAAAATGTACAGGGAGGTGAAGGCCCGTTAATCGTCCCTGCATCAGGTATAGGCCTAATATGTGCTTTATCTTTTCTAATGAACTTCTTCTGATAAGTAACAAACCAGGATATATGATATTTATCAAACATGCTACATGTTTTAGCAGTTGTTCTTGAAGCCTGAAGTTTAAGACGCCCAAAGGTACCCCCCTTAATGCATGATGTTATATCCTTATAAAAAAATGACATGATAAAGAAACATGTGATTATATTTCCTGTGTGGCCGATTTATAGCGGTTACAGATGTTTTCACCTTCTCCTTTTTTCCAGCTATTGAAGCAATAGACCCAGATTCTAATTCATTGCCAGCCTACAATGTCATGTCAAATGAAGAAGTGGTATTTGTCCGGGAGGAGAACTTATGCGACGACAATCCTGAGCTGGTTTTAAGGAGGTCCCGTCGTGACAAGAAACCTATCAAAAAGGACTAATTTCATTTGTGTGATATATAAGAAATTAAAAACGGTGCTGTAGTTCAAAGTTATATCATATTTTATTGTTAGGCTATTTTGAATGCCTTAGCTTCAAGTATGTTACCTTAGTTAGGAGAATGTAATATACAATTTGAAGATATCACGTTCGAAGTTTCCACCTAGACAACATCATTTCATAGAATTGTACAGTAAAGGTAGAAAATGAAAGACAGAAATCTATAATAGAATCGTATATGTTCGAAGATAAAAAAAAGTTTAAAGCAAGGCATATTTAAGTTCATGACTTTAACTTTGGAGTCTTCCTTCAGGACTAAATGAAAACTTGTATTCGTTAAGCAGACATGATACATCTATATGCATGGTTGGAGTTATTTTCACTTTAAGGTAAATGGATGCCTCTTTTGAAAATTTCCTATGTACGCTCGTCATGTATACCGTTCAGCAAAGACAGACATTTTTTATGTTAAGTTGAGTGAAATGGTACATGAGCAAAGATACTGGAAAACAAAAGATAAACTGATTTTTGATGTCCCATATACATTATAGTACTCGTTGCAAACTATTGAACAAAGACTTAAGTTCAGGATGAATACATGTATGTATCAAGATATATTGATGCCAAACAGGCATTTTTGTTTCAGCTTCATGACATGTTTTAAAAAAGTCTGTTTCTTGTTATGGAAGTTCTCAGAATTAATATAATACATGGTGCATTCTAAGTAACAGATTATTCTCTATACATGCTAGGCAAAGAAAAACATTTCAGCACAGGATGTGGAAATAAAAAAAAAAGAGGTTATTTTAAATTTTATTCATTCAATTTTGCATGTTACCTTAATTCATTACATGACATGGTTATGTAACCCATGTTTGTTTTCTTCAAGTCATTAGAATAAAAGTTTGCCATCAGAATTTTTTTCTTGTCCTTCTAATTGTCTTAATATCACATAACAGAATTACACTATTTAGTCAAATTGATTTCATTTAACTCATTCAGCGGGGATTGAAGTTATCTTGGATGAAACCCTTCCGCAGGTTCTCAAACTTAGCCGGGGGCTTACGGGAGACATTGTCTGGCTGGGTGATGCGTGGGAATCTTTGCTTGAACGAGTCCTTTTCCATACTGTCCTTCAATAGGGGATTGCGTGCCACCTTGGCGCAGTTATGTAGTGCCACACAGGACTCGATGACTTTTCCTGCTGTGGTAGGAGGATGGGCCAGATATCCCCCGCTGCTGTCCAGACAACTGAAAACAAAGAGAGAGACAAAATGGGAAAAATTAAAAATTGTACCAAGTGACTGCTTAAAGAGGATGATAGTTTTGACAGGAAAAAAGATATAAAGGATAAATGTAGGAAAATAAATAAATAAATGACTTACCGCCAACGCTGCTTCAACTGGCCTATAGTCCTCTCTACCCGACTCCTAGTCTTTCGGTGCCACTTGTTGTACGCCACATCAGCGTTTGTTGTCTCCACACGGACAGGGGTGAGGAGGTAGTCAGTGAGAGGATATCTGAAGGGAAAATATTTGGTTATTGTATATGGATTTCATATATATTTTTTCCTTAAGGATGTATTCCGAAAGGAGTTATGTTCAGCTAAGTTTGGCCAAAAAATATATAAATGACTTACCCGGAATCTCCCAAGAGGTAATATCCCCCGAACTGTTTTCTCTCTCCCAAGATTTTGATGTCAGACCCGTTGAGGCAGTAGATGTCGTTCTGAGACCCAGGATTACTGGCATCTACGTGTGTGATGAGGTACTCAAAGTCGCAGACAATCTGGGAGGAGTAAAAAAGGGACAAAAATCTTAATATATATATAAGTATAAACTGATAGACATATCAAGAAAGAAATTCAATGAAAAAAAATGTACATAAGATATCCTGGTTCTTAGAAATATATTAGGAAAAGTAATTTACCATGGTATTTATGCTGTAGTATCCTTTGTAACAAAAGAATTGATTTTCGTCTGCCACTACCCCTCGCGGACACTGTATAGGTACATGTGTCCCATCTATGAGTCCGAACAGCTTGGGCATTCTGTGTTTCCGATAGAAGAGCATCGCCTTGCTGTTCTTTTCCTCCCGGGAGTGTGGCCAATGGACATACTCTTGTAGGTGTTCATGGAAATAGTCAGTCACCTTCTCTACAGACCTACACACAGTGGATTTGGAGACGCCGTGAATGTCTCCTATGGAGTTGTAGCTGGCTCCAGTGGCGAAATACCTTAGGGCAATCAGGAACTGAAGAAAGAAAAGAAAAGAATATTGTTTTAACATGCCATAATAAAGTCAAAAGAGGTACAGTAAGGAAAAAATATGAAAATAAAAGGATAAATGAAGGATGGACTCCCACCTTAAGCCTATGTGGAACGGCATGCTTGCCCCTCAGGACCTTCTTTTTCTTCGTAGCGACATAGTTTTTGATGAGAATTCGGGCTACCTCTTTACTGAGACGGTAGCGCTGAAGAAATTTTTTCTCAGTGTAGAAGGACAAAGGATCCTTTCTCTCGTAATACTGCCTAGTAGTGTTCAGGATGTACACAGGCATTTCTTTCCCTGGTGTAGTACGGCCAAACATAGGTCACATGACTTGGAGTGAAAAGGAAGGTCACGACCTACTTAGGAGATATTCATTGGATGCGGGCTTAAAAAAGGCGGCATGTTACTTATTTCCCCCGTATGTGACATATGGAGGGGTACCTGACCCCTCCACATTCTAACCTGAAAATACGGAAGACATGTGGAAAACAGGTTGTCCGCATCTTGAGGTGAAACGCCCAATAAGCCGTATATGAATGCGGCCCTCGGTATGTGAAAAAAATGAATGCGGAAAATAGAACAGAAACGTTTTTTTTATATACGGCCCCCGCATGTCATATACGGCCCCCGTATGTTATGAGGTGAAACATCCTCCTGGGTCTAATCTAGGGGATCCGTATCCCCCTGTGAGGTATGAACTTTGCCCAATATTTCATGACTAGTATAACACTACCCCAAATAGTCATAAAACATGTAAAAGTCAATTTTTAAAGGTATTTTAAAAAGAGTTTCGACATTTCTAACTAAGATAATATGAAAAGAATACAAAGGTTCACTTAAATATTGGCTTTGGTTGAAGGAATAACCCTCAACCCCAATATGGCATGGGACTCTGAGACAATCACGATCGTTAAGTCCAGTTCATCCCAAGAAGTGATTCTCTGATAGATGAATGATTCAGTGAAATCTATTAATTCACTAAATGGTGAACCTAATTTGGTGGGTTCATCCTATTTCATCAGGTAACCTTGACTTAACATGATCCTATAATATGACGTATAAAATTCAACCTATGAATGAACTTATGTCTAGGTATAATTATGGTCTCCTAAATTCCCATTCTAAAACTTACTGAAAGACTAGACCTTGCTACATGAAATGTCTCAAAAGACCCAGAAACAGATCTCACACATAAGGTGAGGCTCCACTACCCGATTTTTGCCGAAAATCAGAGCTATTCTCACAAAAAAAACCAACACAAACACAGATTATAGAGTGGTATTTGTTATTATTTCAAGGTGTAAATAGAAGATTGAGATAGCTTTTTGTTTATGTGGGGAAGGCTTTCTGTACAATCTCAGGCACATTTTTGTTGCCAAAAGATGTTTTTCTTTACTAAATCAAGTTGACCTAATGTAAATATTGCAGACTTTCACACTGATGACTCTCTGCAACTCAATATCAGACATGTTTGATTTTTACAGTACAAGACCCTGCGATCTGTGTGACTGCTGTGTTGTTATTTATATTTTGCTGTGTTGATGTTTACATATTGAACTCCCACCCAATCACAGAGTCTGTGCAGGTGCAGGTTAGTTGGTAAATATGGCACACAAGGAGAGAGATCACCCATAAAATAACCCCTGAAATCTCATGTTTACAATTTTGAATCTCATGTTTACAATATAGGAATGTCAACACCCTATACCTTAGGCACTATAGGGATAGAATTAGGTGAGAATGTACCAAAAAATAGCGTAGTGGAGCCTCACCTATAGGCAGCATTGTAAATAGGTCTAGGAGGGTGATTCATAAAAACTGACGATACACAATTGGAATTTTGTCAGGGTCCAAAAGTCACCCAAGGGGCCCTTCCTGATATTTCTACATCATTTTAGGGTGTCAATTAGGCATGGAAACCACTGATACTGCAGATCTGATTATATATCAATATAATCTTTCTTTCTAAAATGTTTGTTTCTTATTGCTATATATATTATGGCCACAATAACATTGTCAGTTTTTTTAAGAATCGCCCTCCGGATCTATGGAAAATACACATGAGTGAGAACATCCTGTTCTCTAAGAAGATGATAGGTACGATGCTTTTGTTCTTACGTGGTATCATCTCGGATGTCGTCGTCATTTACCATTTAAGGACGTCATAGTGTCTTAATACCTCTCTCTCTCTCTCTCTCTCTCTCTCTCTCTCTCTCTCTCTCTCTCTCTCTCTCTCTCTCTCTCTCTCTCTCTCTATATATATATATATATATATATATATATATTCCTTTCCATTATCGGGGATGACGTACATTTCTCTCCAACTGAGCAATATAAATAAATACAACTTGAAATCTGACTTCATTTAATGTTGTAGCTTGGTGTCGAAAAAAATAAATCCTTTTATCTTATTTTTCTGACTTGGAAATCAGTGCAACTATGATACTAAAGATTTCCAAATCCTGGCGTCGTTGAAGTTTGAAAAAATGTTTCTTAAATCCATACTTTTCTAGTCATTTTTATTTTCACTTTCACTAAATTTTCCCCAGTCAGTCAAAAAAACTAAACTATTTCTTATCATTAAGAAATCACCCTTGGTTGATTTTCACTTGGCGTGAAGATCTATTTTGACTATTTCTACCCTGTACCTAAGTATGTAGCCGAAAAGTCTATTGGGGGCTTATATAGACCAAAACAACCAAGTGAGGTCACTGGACTATATATCTATTTAGTCATGCTATACTCTGGTTATGATATATATATATATATACTACTATAGACCAATACAGCAAAACAAGGCGACCTTTCACGAAAGTTGTTCGTGACAATATTATAATCTCTTGGAAGAAGGAATTCTATTGTCACAGAGCTGTGTTGGATGTCTTCAGATTATTATCTGACAACAATGATTAAAGACCTCATTGATTTGTCTAAAACCAAAATTTGATACTCAGTATGGATTTTTTATATTCATTTCAATACAAGGCAGCTTTATCTTTGTATGGTAAAATGGCGAGCTCAAATATTATACCTGGACTGGTGCTGATGACCTCTGATATTGTCTGGTAAATCTCTAGATACTACTTTTGTACGATTTAAAGACAAACGCTACCCGGTACATTGAAGCCACCTGGTGGCAGAAATCAGAACTCATCATTTATATTATTTTAATAAGTTTTCTCACCCCAACTGGACCACTTTACCTGTGCATATTTTTTTCAGCTCATTTCGGATCACTATAGATACATTAAAGATATTTATATGCCATTTGAATTCCCATAGGGTCTTATAGTTAAGGGAAAAATTCTTTCTCTTTTTTTGAAAAATTCACAACTTTTTCATTTCAATGGTGACCCCCTCCCTTTTTTTCTTTTAAAATGTTTGTAAAGATGTCCTTTATATACTCAGAGAGTGTCATTGATGAATCAATAGAAGGTTGTTCACTGTGGTGCAAAATATGAAAAAAAAACGTTTTCCCCATTTGTTTCTATAGTTAAGGCATTTTTCAATTAAGTGGTCATAAAATCAAAATAAGCATGGTGACATAGGGATTTTTTGCATTTTCCTATGCCTTATATACGAAACTATTACTATGCAAAGTTATTTGAGATTATCAATAGATGATCTAACTTTGGTCAGCCTGTAGTGTCTGTCTTTAATCAGTTGAAAGGCATTTAATGCATCATAGGCCACATGATGTATGACTGCAGCCCTGGGAGGTCCTTGCCAATTGACTGAAAATGTTATGTTTTTGGTTGTTTTTGTTGTTGTTTTTCTACAAAAGCATTGACAACGAACTGCAGCGTAAAGCCGTCGTTATTCTGTCAAGTTTGCAGATATTTGGAAGTCTACATTAATTACCGATTTACTGATAAACACGTCTGTGAAACGATCAGGGATTTAGCCTTTCTTCACCCCTGTAAACCTGGCAAACAGAAGTCTTGTATGATCAATAAACTCATTTCTGCTATTTAGGTAGTGGCTTCATGCATTTGTATCCTTTATTAAGTTTAGCCTTATATTGGGCCCTGTGGGTCCCTTATACCACAAACAGCCCTTAGGCCTCAAACGTGTATTCTTTTGAGGCCTAAGGGCAACCATGGGCCCTTATGCCACAAACAAGGCACTAAAGCACAAACACCCTTATACCACAAACACCCTTTTACCATGACCACAAACATCCTGACATCACTTTATATACTTTTTTGTGAGCTGTATAAAGATAATTAAATAGGTAAACGCTGGTTGGTCTCATAGACCATGTGATATAATTGTCATATTTCGACCTGCAATGTTTGAATCCCATGGGATTTGTTGCAGGCTGTACTGTGAGGATTGCCTATTAAATTCATGCAATTTCAGTCTTATCTTCTTGCTGTTACATATATGAGTAATAAAGTGTTTTGGGGTTTGAGCTAGCTTCCTTGTGGGTAGAGTCTACTACCACATCAGCCCAGTACACCTATAAAAGCTGTGTAGTAGTTTGATCTAAAGCAAAACGAGTGAGAGATACCTCATTCACTTAAGGCTTCATTGACTTTATTGAGGCCAATTTGTCATACAATGTTATGGGTTTTATGGGGTTTTTTAAATCTATCTTATAAGCTTCCTTCATGTATCACCTTACTGTCTCCATGCAGAAAGTCACTATACTATTGGTCCCATGTGTACCAACTACACAACAGAACCCTTCATTTCCTCTTGACCTGCTGATTATGTGTTAGTCACTGAGTAGACTGTACCCCCTACATTATAATGGCCAACCATAGCCTTATACCATAAGCATGAACATAAAGATCCTGATACCATAAGGGTGATTCAGGCAAAAGAATATTTGTGGTGTAAGGCTATTTGCAGGTTGAGTAATACTATGTTGGTGATATTCCAGGGTGTTTGTGTATACTTGTGACATGGTATAAAGGTGTTTGTGGTATAAGGGCATTTGTGGCATAAGGGCAGTTGTGGTATAAGGGCATTTGTGGTATTAGGGCATTTGTGCTTTAGTGCCATTTTTGTGGCGTAAGGGCCCGTGGTTGCCCTTAGGCCTCAAACAGATACCTGTTTGAGGCATAAGGGCTGTTTGTGGTATAAGGGCCCGACAGGCCCCCCTGGATCTCCAATAGGATCTCCAGTCCTGTCACTGCCTCACAATCTCCCATTGAAGGAGTTGTCTATTGATGAAATACCAAACCAAATCTAGCCAAGTCCGGCCCATACTGTATCCATTAGGGCCCCAGACGGGTAAAATCGACAAGGGGACAAGGTCACTTCTTGAAATCGACCACTGACGGATTTATAAACGGGGGTGGGGATTGTAGTTAAGAGTTTGATTGATGATTTTGGACCCCGATTTTTGCTCAAAATTTATGGGTGCATCCCCTTCTTTTGGCTTAGCCCATTCCTTTTCAAAATCCTAGATCCGCCACTGGTACATCAGGGACAGGGGCTTAATTAAAGGCAGGGAAAAAGGGACAAGACCACTTCTTAAAATCGCGAAGGGGCATGGGGTTAAGAGACAAGTGACAAGAACCATTTCTTAGAATCGACAAGGGGCATGGGACCTCCCTGTATAGGGACTTTACATTGATCATTATAGACCATAATAGCTTTATCTATACCACATCTTGCCACTATTATTTAACCCTTTAAAGGCCGCTGATGCATTAATGCATCATGCCCATTGGTCATCATGATGCACCAATGAAGTGATGGCAAGACTGCTCACCAGCACTTCATTGGAGCATCATGCTGACCCTACAGGGTTGATACATGTACTCCTGGAGGGGTGGCATGATGCTGCAATGAAGTGCTGGTGAGCAGTCTCGCCAGCACTTCATTGGTGCATGTCAACCAACGGGCATGATGCACTCATGCATCAGCAGCCATTAAAGGGTTAATAAGGGAAACTCTCTAGTTCTTTAGTCACATGTGCCCAAATCCTCCTCCTACAATGTCCTAATAATAACTTGTCTTATTCTCAGTCTGAACTTACTAGTCTTTAGGGTAGCTCCAAGGATGCAGACCATTACATCAAACCGAGCACCACATATGGAGTACTGGATCGTGTTTCAATAGTTTCCACGACTAGACACCCTCAAAACGTAGTGGGAGATGGAAGAAATGACTCCATACCAGTGACTATATAGTGAGCTCCAGTAGAGGCCTCAAAATAGCAGCTGCTATTTATTCAACTACTGACTCAATACACACCACTATGAAGTCATAGCACCCAGTCATAGGGGCCACTATTGACTACATAGTGACCAGTCATACCTCCTTCATGGTCTAGTATGCACTACTGTGTTCAAATGAGCATAGGGCTGCAGTAACTACCGTAATGTCTCATATAGGAGCTGGGCCTCGAATAGCAGCCTCCCTTGAATAGGAGCCAGGGTAGGAGGGCTGTCAAATCAATAGGGGCCGGGGCTTGAATAGGGGCCTGGTGCACTGAAAACCCTGCAGATCTTTAAACTCGTCAGTTTGAGGACCTATAGTCATCAGAAGAGGTACAGACAGGGGGCAGCACCTTACAGGGAATGAAATACCTCAGTCTACCTCTCCCCAGTATGAGTCTATGGCATTCTTTTGACAATATGTAACAAACTCACAAGGTGTCAGGTATGTGCCACTCATGTTTGATGATCAGGCCTTCAGTTTTCAACTGAAGGTCTTCACCGCTGAGGACTTTAGGTGCTCAAGTTGACGATACCCAAATCTACAGCTTTGGGTAGTCAGATTGAGGACTCAAGGTAGTCAGCACCAAGGTTGTCACTCTAACAACATTATGTAATCAGTTTGACTACCTTGGGTGAGTGTGTTGACCTAAACTCATTAGGCTGACTACCCTAGGTACTCAATCTGATGACCTAAAGTTGTAGATTTGGGTATCGTCAGTCTGACGACCTTGGGGCTTTCAGTGTGGGGCCAGTTTTAGGTGGTTTTAGGAAGACAATCGAGACCCCCCCAGCCCAAATGATGTATAATTGTTCTAGATAATTCCCTTTCAAATCACATATGATAGATCTATATCTAATGACCTAATTGTATCTAAAACAATGTATGCTCTGTTATTCTTTCTTAATAGTAGGGCTGAGGTGTCAGCTAGGTGTGAGTCACTGCTATTTAGCCAGCAGGCAGTACGATCATCCAGTAATGTAGCCAGCTATTTAGTCACCAAGGCCAAAATCCTAAGATCACCTGCTAAGATTTGACCCATCTTCAGTCGTAGCTGGCTGAACCTGTCATGGAAACTATTGAAACACGATCCTGAGTTTGGCAGGGGCAGATTTCTGTTTGGGGATTACGAGACTCGTAGATAGCTCTTATAACATGTGTACAGGGTATCAAGTGTATGATCAGCACCCGGTGTGTCTCCTAGCGGGCTATGGACAGACACTGTTTGCAGGGGTCTCCATCATAACACTAACGTTCATGAACATGGACAGACTTCTCACCTTTGCCTATCCACTACACTACCAACTCACCAAGACAAAAGCCATTGTCATCCTTATAGTACTTTGGTTTATAACCCTCGTTCTCCTGACCCCAGCAATGGCTGGCACTCTTAGAATAAGTATACACTATAATAGACATAGCTTTCTCTGTTTGCTAAGCTGGGATGGTGATCTATCTTACAAGCTAGTTTTGTGCTGATTCCAACGATACTGGTGATTATCTGTTTCGGTGGCAGTTTTTATCTTGCACGATCTGCACTGATACAGTTGAAGGTGGGAAACTGTGGCGTTCACTATGGGGATAACAGTAATAAGGATACACAGTGGAAAAGGGATAGGAGACTGTTTAAGATGTTCTCTATTATGACTATAGGTAAGTAACATGTAACCTTGTAATAGCCACATACATCATAACTTATGACTTAATGTGATAGATTGAGCAAAATAAATGTAAGTATTGCTGTAAGTAGTTGAAAAATATAACTGAACTGGAAATCTGATCCTTTAAAAGGCCTATCAGGTAACCTGGTGTTATACAACTTTATTTCATGTTAAGAACGACAGTTCCTATAGTTTGTAAGAATGCTGGCTTGATCCTTATGTTTGGTCTAAGTCCTCACTTAAAAACAATATAAAGAGAACGTTAAATGATGCACATATTCAGAAATACAACCAGTACATTGATAACCCAGAGAATACTGGCAAGTGTAGAATTATTAAGATGTGTAAAGATTATCTCAATGACATTTATAAAGAGAGTGAATACCTAACGCATATATAGAATCACCTAAAATTAGAAGCATTATTGCTAAACTCCGAATTGTACCTGTCAAGAAGATATAAAGGAAAGAAACCTTTGAAATTTATGTGTGCATACTGTAATAGGGTGCAAGATGTCAATCATGTCTTGTAACATGCCCGAGATGAGAAATGTGTGGTCAGTGTTTGAAACAAAATACCTCAAGTTCATTGATTACTATAAAAGACACTATGACAGTAGAAAACTTTTTCAAATACTAGCAGTGGTCCCATATTGTAAATCATCTAAAAGGCCAGGAGCTGTGAACTGTATATACTTGTATATAAAATTTGTCTACAACATTGTAAATGAAAACCTGGTGCTGACATAAATGTACAGCTACATTAGTCAAAAAAGCCATCTTGAATCTTGAATCTATAGGAAAGCATAGGAACAGCCATTCCCCAGCAGGGTGTGAAGAAAGGAGAAACCATTCTTCACGGCTTTATTCTCCACTGTAACATCATCAAAATAGCCAATTTTGGAAGACTGTTTTAATGAGCTAACATGAAATAAATACAAAGTCGCACTTAAAAGTGTCTCCACTCCCAGTTTCTTCACTGTTCCCCGAGCCTTGTTTGAAACAGCATCAACCCCACACCTGAAGAAACTGGTTGTGTTGACACTTTACCTTGCAACTTTGTTTATATATCTTTCTATGGACTCCTTCCAAAGGTATCAATTTTCATCCTAATTGCCCATCTGGCAGTATGACGGATGGATGCAGTCCTTATTTGACAAAGCATCCTGCTAAGCCTTTGGGATCCATGTCGTCAGCATAATGTATAGATGCTGCCCTTAAGTGTGTAGCCCCTATAGGGTTAAAGGGAGTAGACACGATCTACTCAAACGGCACCTGGTGGCAAAAAATGAAAGTGCCAGATTTGACAATATTTGCTCATATTCCTAATGTATATAACATAACCCTTCTTTTCCAACTCTTGATACATTGGCATTCTATTCATTCTTATCACTGGATTTCATATTTCCTCTACCCATAGACTCCTATACTAAAGGAATAAGAAATGTTTTTAGTTTATTCAGGAAAATTTCCTACTTTTTGGTTCCAAAATGATTCTGATGATCTTAGGTGTACATACATGAGGTTTGTTTGAGACATTCTTAGAAGATTTTTTTTTCTATGGAATTAAATGTATGAAAATACAAATTCTCATAGGCGGCCATAGTTAAGGCCATCAAACTTCAATACTCTCCACTGGAAAAACGGACACCATGACCTATTATTTTTTATGCCTTCTTTATATTACCTGAGCATCAAACTAACATCCCTAAAAATTACTAAGAGAAATTGTTGGTCAATTTTGAACCAGCTGGATTGTATCTACTCCCTTTAAAACATGATGTTCAGAATCTAAACTAAGTGCTGAAATTGTTATTTTAGGGTTTTACATAGCCTGGCTCCCCTATGACATCACCATAGCAATCCCCGAGATGGTCACAGGCCGCACCCTACACCCCATCACAGACTACGTCTCTCCCTGTCTCGCGGGATCCAACTCCTTCTGGAACCCCATTACTTCTTCACCTTCAACCCTTCTCCAGGGCACTGGCTGAACTCTGCAGCTGTACTCCATGTGCACAGAAAGCTTTGGATAAGAGAGAACAATGTGCTCCAGTATCTGATATCAGTCTGTCTGCAGAACCGCATGATAATATATAGGGGCATTGACAATCCTTCAATGAGCAGGGACATAGGCAGTAAAGGACTCTAGAAAGCACTGTATCCTGAACATTTATGGGTTACATTGATACCTCCAAGTTCATAGTCCATCGTTGTCTGTTTCTTTTTACTTATGAACCAATTCATTTCTAGTACTTAATGCCCAGATGCTATCTTGGGGCAAATAATGTTGAACCATCATGATTTCACCGACTGTGTATGGTTGTCATGATACATGAATACAGCCAGCCCAAATGAGTAGACCGATTGTGGCTGCAATCATGCATCATAGCAGCACAAGACAGAACAGGAACCTAAATACCCCAAACTAATCAAATGTAATTGTATGGCAAAATTCCTCATTCCACATGGACTAAAATGATTAGATAACACAATTTCATATATCATTTAATCATTTCACCTAAATTTCTTACATTTTCTAGCTGTAGGTGCCCATAGAGACATTTGATTAAGGCAAACTGGCCACACCACTCTCTAACCCAAACGGTATCAGGGTTTACAAACGGCCCCCTGGATTGGTAGCCCCCGGACCAGAGGCCCTAGGACGAGAGGCTCTTAGATGAACACAAGTTGTTACATTGGTATTATTGAATGATCTTGCACTTTTAGAGTGATCTTATTCCAATTTGCACGCCAATAAATGCAGTTACATACCATTTCTCTATTGTACACATATCAAAGAGTATTGGTAAAATGTTTCCTGTCATATAGATATATATTATTCTTGCTGTATCATCATCATCCTGAAAATGGTCCAGTGGCAATGAGCAGAAGGTGTCAATTTGAGGGCAAACCTTCACTCATGAAAACTTTCATCCTGTGGTAAGTTCCTAATGGATGTTATTGGGACTTATACCATTAAATTTCAAACTTATCAGGCTTACTAATCAATAAAGTCTCAAGTACCTGTTTTAGGTTTCTGAGAAATGCATGGGACACATGTATCCCGTTAGATCGGTAAACCGGTTAGTGGTCAAACGTAAAAAGGCTTTGCAGGCAAGAGGAGTTAGAACAGAACAGAAATAAGACCTTTCAAAAGGGTGAATTAAATAATATAATCTTAAATAAAGAGAATCTACAGTTATATACGAGACTCAGTTGGGGCTTCGTTTTCAGCAGTTTTGGTCTCAATGTTAGCTTTACTATAAGGCTGTGAGTACAAGGACATCCTTTTAAGGACACCTTGGATTATCCCCGCATATACATGTATAGGCCAGTATACATGAGTGTTCAATCCTACATGTCTACTCTATTTGGTATACCTGATATAATTGAGATATCGAAAAGTCAACATTTCAATATACTACTGACAGATACAAGCGTTTTTCTTTCTTTCTTTCTTTCTTTCTTTCTTTCTTTCTTTCTTTCTTTCTTTCTTTCTTGAGCACTGAAGGACTAGGGGGAACTTTGTCTAAGATTAAGCTGTCCGCACGTTCCGGTTCTCTGAGCAGGTAATTGAATACTTCAGCTTTAACCCTTTAGGGGCCGCTGATGCATCATGCCCATTGGTCGTCATGATGCACCAATGAAGTGCTGGCGAGACTGCTCACCAGCACTTCATTGGAGCATCATGCCGACCCTGTGGGAATATATATGTATCAAACCTGTAGGGTCGGCATGATGGTCCAATGGACCTGATGCACTCATGTATTAGCGGCTCTAAAGGGTTCATTTGTAGGGTGGTGGTAGAAACTGAACAAGTGGGTTTACAACTTACTTTCTAATTGGTCTTAGTATTAGGTTAATTCAATTGTCAGTTCCCTAACTGCCCAGTGATTATTGGTCGATGAGGTGGCCACCCCTGCCCTCCCCCACACACACCCACACACCCCTGCACGGACAGCTATTGGTGTGCACTTCTGAAAAGACTGCACTCTAGACCATAGTCTCTGTGTGACTCAGTCGATAAGTCATACTTCAATCAACACAGGGGACTGTCTCTGCAGTTAAAACCAAGAAATTCTTCTCTAGCTCATTTTCCCCATTTCACAATGGGTGGTGTCAATGAAACTATGGCACTTGGGAACTTTACGTGGCCTGATGATCGACATAACAGCAGTGCACCAATAGACTGGAAATACCCTCACCCGGCACAGATGGTCGTCAACTGGACAGTTATTATACTAATTATAAGTCTCAATTTGTTGGTGCTTGTGGTAGCCCCAAGGATGCGGACCATCAAACCATGCACCACATATGGAATAATGAGCCTAGCCCTTGCAGACTTTGGTTTGGGGATCAATGAAGCCACTGCAAATGCTTCTCATACTTTTACTGGGTATCAAGTACACGACGGGCATCTAGTGTGTCAAGTGGCGGGTTATGGACGGACCATCTTTGCGGCAGTTTCCATCCTGACTCTAACCTTTATAAATGTAGATAGACTTTTAACCTTTGCCTATCCACTCCGCTATCATCTCAATAAGACAAAGGCAGTGCTTTTCCTTGCAGGCGCTTGGTTAATTCCTATCATTCTTTCCACCCCTGCAATGACTGGCACTTTTAATCTGACTCGGCTTATAAAATACAATAGACACAGTTTTCTCTGTCTGATCACATGGCATGGTGATTTGTGGTACAAGCTGGTAATGCTGGTGACAGTTTTGATAATTCCAACCATTTTGGTGGTCATTTGTTTCTGTGGTAGTTTCTATCTTGCACGATCTACCCTTAAACACATGAAGGTGGAAAACTGCAGAATTCACCAGGGAAGCAACAGTTATAAGGACACACAGTGGAAGAGGGATCTCCGCCTCTTCAAGATGCTCTGTATTATGACAGCAGGTGGGTGCGAAAAACTTGAGTGTGTGTGTGTGTGTGTGTGTGTGTGTGTGTGTGTGTGTGTGTGTGTGTGTATGTGTGGTCTTGTCTATACTATACAACCGTGGACATTGGCATGTATACACACCTTACAACTGTGGACACACCTCCAACTGAGGACGTCCTCGGTTGACATATCACTAGAAACATGCTCTGAGTGGTATTTTAAGGTGTCTGGTGAAGTTTGGTGAAGTTCTGAAGAGAGTCCTCGGTTTGAATGTACAGCGCCTGTCAAATTTGGCGTCCTCTATTGACATGCGTTTTCAGCATACACACTGCCCTATACACCCATGTCCTCACTTGTAGTGTATTGTACATGTCAAGGCCAAATGTCCTCTATTGTAAAACATTGCACATGTTTCACATTACACATATATGACCTGCTTCATCATATGATTCCATGTATTGTTAGACTACATATGATTTAAATACTTAATGAAAATCTATAACATTCATTATATTCTCTCACATAACAACAGTCTAAAAAGCAGTGTCTCCCATAAGGTTGAATAAAGCATTCCATGCTATGTGTTTGGTGAAGTAGTTTTGAATCTAACATCATATGTAGACACCTTCTTTGGACAGTTTTCTCAAAAGAAAACAAGAAAATAAATGTAAGTTTTTTTCAGACAGAACTGAGAGAAACGTGCATGGTTTAACTCACTTTCATTGTATTAACCCTTTATAGGCCACTGATGCTTCAATGCATCATTCCCATTGGTCGTCATGATGCACCAATGAAGTCTCCCCAGCACTTCATCGGAGCATCATGCTGACCCTATGGGGTTGATACTCCTACTCCGGGAGGGTCAGCATGACGCTCCAATGAAGTGCTGGTGAGCGGTCACGCCAGCACTTCATTGGTGCAAAATGATAACCAATGAGCATGATGCATTAAAGCATCAGCATCCCTTAAAGGGTTAACCAATAGTTTTACAGTGAAATAAAAAAAAACAACAAAAAATAACTTTTGGGTTGTAAGCAACATGCACGTTAGATGGTGTCATTATAGTTAAGGTGTGTCCACAGTTATATAGTTCCTATATAGCTTTTATATTAAGGGTCCTTGGTTAAATAGTAATCCTATATTAAAGATGTGTCGACAGTTAGATAGTATCCATATACTACAGGTGTGTCGACAGTTAGATAGTATCCAGGTAGTAGGGGTGTGTCCACAGTTAGATAGTATCCATATACTACAGGTGTGTTCACAATTAGATAGTATCCATAAACTGCAGGTGTGTCCACAGTTAGATAGTATCCATATACTGCAGGTGTGTCCACAGTTAGATAGTATCTCTATAGTAGGGGTGTGTCCACAGTTAGATAGTATCCATATAGTAGGGGTGTGTCCACAGTTAGATAGTATCCATATAGTAGGGGTGTGTCCACAGTTAGATAGTATCCATATACTACAGGTGTGTTCACAATTAGATAGTATCCATATACTGCAGGTGTGTCCACAGTTAGATAGTATCCATATACTGCAGGTGTGTCCACAGTTAGATAGTATCCATATACTGCAGGTGTGTCCACAGTTAGATAGTATCCATATACTATAGATGTGTCCACAGTTAGATAGTATCCATATAGTAGGGGTGTGTCCACAGTTAGATAGTATCCATATAGTAGGGGTGTGTCCACAGTTAGATAGTATCCATATATACTGCAGGTGTGTCCACAGTTAGATAGTATCCATATAGTAGGGGTGTGTCCACAGTTAGATAGTATCCATATATACTGCAGGTGTGTCCACAGTTAGATAGTATCCATATGGTAGGGGTGTGTCCACAGTTAGATAGTATCCATATACTATAGATGTGTCCACAGTTAGATAGTATCCATATAGTAGGGGTGTGTCCACAGTTAGATAGTATCCATATAGTAGGGGTGTGTCCACAGTTAGATAGTATCCATATATACTGCAGGTGTGTCCACAGTTAGATAGTATCCATATACTACAGGTGTGTCCACAGTTAGATAGTATCCATATACTACGGGCATGTCCATATACTATGGGCGACAGGGGTGAATCTGTCACAAATTGATCTACCATGGTAATTAGGACCAAAAAAATGTTTCCAGTCACCCGACTGACCTCAGCTCAAAAGGGATGACCTTTTTTTGATAATTTTTCTCAAATTTTCCCCAATTCCCTAAATTTTTTCAAGTTTTCATTTCAATCTTTTTATTCAAATTTTGTTGACTCGTATTTTCCCATCATTTCATCAAATTATGTACAGGAAATCATCATGTCTTACAATAACAACTGAAAACCTAGAAAATTATGACTTCATGAGGCTTTGCATACCCAAAAAAAAACTTTCTTTTTTTTTGGCCTTACAGATATGTCAAGCATCTCTTGTGAGGGTCGCACCAGTGCTGTTTCATAAATCATGCTAGCCCTGCAGGAATGAGTCACCCACAGAGAACAATAGAATAATAGCATAAATGTAGTTTAGGCTTCAGTTTGAGAAGTGTATTGCTGTTCTATAATAGATTATCTTACCTATAAGGTGCACCCTGAGTTCATACAGAACTATAAGGCACAGAAAGGATGTATCTTCTCGTATAAGTCATGCCTCATACACAAGTTATTGTGGTGATTACTTCTAGAGTGTGAAATGCCGAAAATAGATTTCTTTGAAGTGCAATATAATTATGGTTTTACAACAATGTGCTGATAATATTTTACAAGAGAATAGAGTTCTTGAAAGGGATACTTTTCCCGGTCCTAGCACTTGATGCCTTGAACAGACACCATCCGTGTTATGAAAATGCAGAAGTATGGGTGTCTTTTCAGATGCAAGAAATGTCCGCAATTTTACAGAAAAAAAGGGTGTTTTGTAAAAGAAGTGTCCTTGTTCTTGCAGAAAAGGTGTATATTCCACACTTGATATCTCTTTTTTGAGAGGATATCTTACAACTTGGAGGATAGCTCCCATTTATTCCACGATTTCTGGGTTATTGGGTGCTTTTTGGTGGCTACATATCTGTCGATATTGCACACCCTGTAGGCTGTAACATCAATTTTGTAAGGCGTGCGGTTATCCATGGATAACCTGTGCCCAGTGCGAGTTATCAATGGATAACTGCACACCTCTCATGTCCTTACATGTCATATGTTACATGTTAAAACCCACGAAATATTCCAGGTCAGGGTAGGGATCGAACAAGCAGTCTCACATCCCAAATCCAACTCCCTATGCACTGCGCCACAGGGACTGACGAGAAACACTCGGTTCGAACCAGGTCTGGATATGATACAAAGCCTTGTGCGCTGTCGCTGTCCGCTGCCGGGCGACGAGGTGTATTATACACAAACATAACCGTGAGATGCACTCAAAGGAGGAGACTCGGTGGTCTAGCGGTTAGCGCATTGCGCTCAGCCGTCAGAGGTACGCGGCTCGAGTCCCGGTCCGGGCACATCTTTTTTCGCCGTGTGTGCTGTCTGCTGCCGGGCGACGAGGTGTATGTACTGATCGTGTACACACAATGGCTGGCTTCGAGTCCCGGGGAGGGGGAATAATTTTTGTTTTCAACTTGAATTTATTGGTATTCTATTGATTATTTATTGGTTTCGTGGAATAAAATAAGTAGTCAATGGATAATTCATGACTCGTGTGTGTTAGCAAAGGCTAATAACACCCCCCCTATGGCCTTGTGTCATTATCCTTCACTAACACACACTCATCATGAATTATCCATTGATTATTTGTTCAATGCTGACATTTGTCATCGAATTTGAAGAAACACATTAGAGGCCAAAATGTCTTCGCTTTTCCAAGAAAAAGGGGTATTTTTTAAGCTAAAATCTGTGGAAATGGGGGTGTTTTTGAAAAGCCATAATACGGATGGTGTCTCCTTTGGGTATGGAGTGGTGGGACCTGGGTACTTTTCTCCATGTTCACTGACAATGGGATGGTGAAATATTCCAAATTTATGAAGGGATCAGCTGTCAGAAATCTATGTCACCCCTATGTAAATGGTAAAAGATTCTCTTGATGGATTTACGCAAATTGCAGGAACTATTATTTTGAAGACAAATATGTCGGATTTCCAGATTTTGAAGACAAACATCTCGGATTTCCAGAGTTTCTTGGAGATATCACACCCATGTTTAGTCATGATTAACGCATAGTACCATTGAGAAATGGTTCATTATCTTTGATTACCTGCACTGGTTTCGTGATAAACTTTAAAATGATACCAAATATGGCCAACTGTGGTCAACTGAGTGATTTCTTTTCCTTATATGGTAGATCAATCACAAAATATTGATAAAAAAGCAATGCCAATATGATTTTCAACATTGTAATGTTGCTGATATTTATATAGTGAATATTAATGACATCCCTATTGACACCACTCCGTACTGCTTCCCTCTAACAACTATACATGTCCATCATCCCTCCAAGGAGTGTAAGATAGAGCTCTGAAAGGGGCAAGGTGGGAGGAGGATAGCCTCTGCCGTAGCCTGTGTCTCCAGGCCTACGAAGTATGCCATTCAGGGAATGGGCTGGAGATGGAGCAAGGCAGTGGCAAGTGTTTAATTGCTTTACAGTATGTCTATCGCCTTTAAAGCACATTATGTATTATGTCTAACCTGCTCCTGCTCGAACATCTAAGGTTTACAACATCAAAAAGAATATATACAAACTTGAAAGAAAAAAAATAGCTGAACATCCTGGCTAAATATGAGGAAAACTTTACAAACAATGATGTTACACCATCAAAATCTGACTTAATTTGTTTGGATTAGGACTGTGCATTACATTTTTCTTGTTGGGCTTTGTAGTGAATGGTTAGTTTTATAAGTGACACTTTCTTACAGACCATAACTGTTTCTTACCACAAGGTAATTACTGGTATGTCTGGACACATACTGACAGCACTGCAGGGGTTGAGTGCATGCATACGCTAGTTTTGGCAGTGCAGTGCCACATTCCACATGTGGTTGCTGCCTTAATTCCTAATTGCCCACATATAGCACAAAGGTGTAATGTCTTAATGACCATTAGGACTTAACTAGTATGGCTTCCACCTCCTCCCGGGACCTTCTCCCTCATTCTAGGCCTACATAGCCACCTTAGTCTGTGCCATGACAAATGTATGACATTGGGCATAGAATCCCAACCCTGTATTATTATCAATCACATCCCATATCTATGGAATTACTATTTATGGAGACCTCAATATACTCCACAAATTATATCAAAACTTAGATTTCTGGGTGATCATAGCCCCCTTAGGTATATAAGCAACTGTGAGTTACTTTAAGAAGATAGATCTATCCCGATTTCAACAACTCACAAAAATACATGTACATGTACTTGTATCAGTAGATTGGGTCATTGATAGCTTTGGCTAAGGTCGTGTAAGCCTGATAGTGCAGTGGCTGGATCAACAATGCATGAAAATGAGAAACAGTGTTAGATCTATATCTTCATAATAAATGTTGCATCCTCCCTGTGGCAATCCATCTACAGATCTGGCACTCATTAAATAGCCCGGGTCCTAACCCATACTGTTATAGATAACAGTGCCAACATAGATAATCTCATTATAGCCTCTGGCATTTGGTAAGCCTAGATTTGGGATGGGGGAGAGGACTCAAAAGGGCAGCGGCAGCAGGGGGTGTGGGTAATGTTTATACCCCAAACACCCCTCTGTTCTCCAGTTAGCCCCCCCCCCCCCTCACGTCCATGATCTGATAACAGTATAGGCCTACTCTTACACGGCACAGGGAGCCGCCTAATGCTACCCTACCCACCATGGTACCCTCCATCTGACACACATTCCTACATGTTTTGGAACCCCCAAAAAAGCATATTATTATGTAGGATCATGGGATGATACCTATATACCTGAACCTATACACATACTTTGCCTGGATAGAGTCACGGCACAATAACTACCCATACACTGCAAAAATGGTGTTTAGATCCTAAACACAATTCTAAACATATTTTTGCAACGTTTTTGTAATCACATTATTTTCCTAAACATGTTTAGCCAAACAATATGCTTAGCTCAAGTGTTTAGAAATGTAGGTGTTTAGGTTAAAACTTTGTGTTTAGATATCTATGAATTTTTGTGTTTAGGTGATTATGAATTTTTGTGTTTAGATGTTTAAATGATTTGATGGAAAGTTAAGGTTTGCAGACATGTATGCATTAAAAAAAGAGATATATTTTGTTTGTTTTCTCATTTACTGGGGGGGGGGGTATTTACTTGTCAAAGTCTCCAAAGATGTCAGCCACAGCTATATATGTGTACATGTATTACACACTGCATCAGAATAAGAGACTTGAGAAAGTACAACAGCTTGGCAGGAAGGGCATTGCATTATCTATTCCAGAATAACATCAAATAGGTGTCAGGCATGGAGTTTATTGATTATTTTATGCTAATGATGGTGGCATAAGGTGAATCTAGTCAATTTTCTATTGCCCTTTCTATTCACATGACATTCTATGAAATGAAACCATGATAAACATGGGATTTGGGGACATTTGTTACAACAATTGATTATAACTATGTGCAGATAGTCCATTCAAAGGTAGTGCTACTACCTGGTGTGGATCCAACATCCAAGTATCTAAACATATTGACGTTTAAATCTAAACACCTATTATTCAACTGTCTCAACTCTAAACATCTAAACATGTTTAGCGTAAAAGTTTATGTAGTTAGAATAAAAGTGTTCATTTCCTAAATGTGTAGTCGATGAGACACCTAACTGACTTATATGTTTAGGTTTTAAACGTGTTTAGACCTAAACATGTTTAAAATCTAAACACCATTTTTGCAGTGTACAAGAACCTACATGCACTACATATGTAATTGTGCCTATATATGCTGCATAATGCATGTTAGATACAGTTGAGTCTATGTTTTTCTAAAGAAATCCCCACCATGCATAAATCTGAATCTGGGGGGGAGGGATCTCAGAGCTCAGAGGGGGGTCTACATTGGATGGAATACAGTGAGCAATGTCAGGATTACAGTAAAGTCTCAGTGCCCCCCCCCTCCCCAGTCTCCCTCCCTTCAGTCAACAGTGATGACAGCCACGGGAGGACGGATGACGCCCACCCTGACTCCCTTATCCTATCTGGGTGTAGTTATCTATAGTGCAGGTATGGGATTTGTCATAAAACTTCAGGATCTTTCTTCAAAACCCAGTCCCATTCCTGATAGCATCACTCTCCTAGCAGATATCATGACTTTAGGAATAGTTAGGCCTGTGCATGCAGGCTAAATGTTAAGCTCTTGTTCCTGGCAGCCTTTTACTAGCTTGAGTGTTTCAACAAGTGAAATGATTTCTAGCTCACATTTCTCAGTTGCGGATTCATAAATCTGCATGATAATTTGCAATATCCCAGAATGGACATAAATCTATAGAGCCTTCCTGAGATCCGAGTGCACCCTATAGGAGAAGATTTTTTAATAAAGAGTAGCACTCAAACTCGAAAAAAAGTGCACATTATAGCAATTTTGAGCCCCCACGTTTAGGCACAGAAAATGGTAGGATAGATGTTGCCCTACACATTAGAAGTAATGTGCCCTATTGCCTGCCCGATGTAGACCCTATACATGGTTAAAAATCCCGGGTCTTATCTCGTGGATTCACACAGCCCCCAGTCAGGTTCCCTGCATTTTCCACTCTTTGTGATGTTCACTTTCCACCTATCTCGCTCAATAAATATTTAAACCTCCGCATTTGGTGATACATATCTACTAAAAATAGCCATCCTGCATCCAAATATATATGGAGATGTAAATTAAGAAGTGTATGGGTAATCTGCCAGTGTCCATAGAATCAAATATCAAAAGAAGGAAAACTGTATGGAAGCTGACTGAGAGCTGTGTGAAAGCATGAGATAACCATGAGATTTGGTAAGTAATAGTATTTGATAAAATCATAGTTTAGGTGATACAGGTGTGGTCATTATTTATCAAAGGGGGGGAACAAATCTTCTGACCCCTTATGAGGGGGTAAAAACTTTACTATAGATCAAAGAGGGGTGTGAAAAATTTCCATGCCTCTGGTGTGGAGGGGACAAGAAATTTTGGTCACTCTCGGGGAGGGGGGTGAATACTTAACACCCCCACTGTTAATAAATAATGGCCACTCCGTAACTCCAAATCTGCATGAGCTATTGATTTAATTCTTTCAGCTGTGTACCCTGGGGGAGGGCTTTTACGTCTTTTTTACATTATTGTGTGACATGGCCACTGTTATATAACCTCAGAGGGACTTTTGTAAATAAAAAGAGCCCCAAATTGCATATAATTTGATGAAAAATGACATGTGCAAGAAAGTATTCCACAAACAACCAGCTCTTACCATTAATAAGCAAATTAGAAGAGCTATTAGTCAGTTGCATAAGGGTGATAGGCACCACTTGTCGTGATTTGGGCTGGATGGCACCCTAGAATATATGGGGGTAAGTTGAATATGAAAACTGAAGGTACAGCACATGGGAAAAGATGGGATGTCATAGACTGAAAAAGAGGGGGAGATTCATCTCATGCCCTACCCCTGTATAAAATAGGACCTCTGCACATTGTGTAATAACAGGGAGAGAGCGGTTGTGTCTGCACCCGTCTGTACGCTTCCACAAAGTGTCAGATTTGACTTGAAGCATCCACTCTATAAACCAGGGCAACCAAACAGGTGACCAATGAGGGGACAGCTTATTGCTCATGTGACCATTGTCAAATCCCAGAATGAGGCTGTACCAAAAATGTGCAAATTGTGTAATATCATATTAACACTGAAGTTCGTGTTTTATAATTGAAATAGACACCTTAGCCTATAATATGGACCATAGAACACTTACATTCTTCATTTCCCAGTCTGAGAGGAAATGGTATGATTTTGTGCTGCATTCTTCTCAAATAGGATAGCTATATATAAATGTGGGTTAGCAGATCTTCTTTTATCAATGAATAGAATAGGCTTGAGCATAGGTACAGGCTGTATATCGTTGTCAGTTCAACTGCATGTATTCAACCTATAGAGCTTCTGTAAGAGGGCATGAGACGAATCTCCCCCTGCCCAAAGACTCTAACAGTGTAAAATTCATTAGGTGTCACATCAGTTTAAATCTGCTTATGGTCTATTTGTACATAGCTACGTAAAATTATGTTTATCTATATGTATGCATATCTATTGATAGGTAGGACTATGCATATCATTTGCTATGTAAAATATGAATGGTAAACCAATGGTTAGTCTCATTAAAGATAAATTGGATCAGAAGAATAAGCTAAATAAGGTGTGCTAGGTGACAAAATAAGGGAGAGGACCTCAGGGTTACTTGTTTGTGATGTAATTTTATGTAGTCAGTATATATCAGCAATTGTTCACTATTTGCGAGCATTTAGTCAACATATATGTAAGCACCTAATTGCTATTTGTCAGCTTATAGTCAATGGGCACCACTTGTCGTTATTTGACTAATTTGACTTCTGTGATGAATGGCATGTTCAAAATGGAACATATATGCGTTATAATGATGTTTTCTGATTGCCCTGGGATAGAGCTACATGGTGAGCCCAGGTTTTACCTATATCTGAGGCAGGGTCCTTTAACCATTAGAGATGGGTGATTGGGGAAAGGGCATAGGGGCAAAATATTTGAGGATCTGGACCACTTAATTCGACATGGTAACATGGCCAATTCTTAAAATCAACATGTAACATGGACCTTAGTGATATGAGTCAAATGATTATTTGACCTGACGTGTGCTTTCTTTAATTTGACATTGCACATAATGGCTTCTTAAAGATGATAGGTGACATAGGGATTTTTTTAAATCGACCTGTGATGTGGGGTCCCCGTATCTAGCCACACCTCCCCCCATCTTTGCTATGGCCTGCACTATGGTCCACACATTCCTGCTGTCAGTGTCGTCCTATTTTAGTTATCCCCAGTCAATAAGTAATCCCCACCCGACCCCTATCTCCTCCCTAAGTTCCCACCATCAACCCCTCATAATGTTATCCCTGCACTAAACCACCTATGTCCATCTGGATGGACAACGCTGTGCTCCATTCCGCTGACACTGATTTGGCCCTGGTTATATCGCCCCCAGCTGCACCCCCACCCCTACCCTCATAAGCTGTTTATAGTGAATAGGCTTAGTCAGCCACCAGCGTGTACGGAACGGGAGGGGTTAGGGGTACAGGAGGTCACATAGACTTACTTAAGTCTCTGGTCATGTCATAATGATCCTCATATAATATCAGAAGATAATATTCAGTCAGACAGATTATATTCAGTTACATCAAGTAAAGCAGGAATTATTGACAATGTTACAAATGGCACACACTGTATTCAATATAAAGACCCCCAGTATTCCCTAGAATTACATTAAATAAATGATAACTATTTCAGACCCATGGCCCAATGACTTTCTACTGATTCCATTATATGAATACATGTATAATATTATGTGCCATGGAGTGGATATTTAGTGACTTTAAATTGTGAAATGGCACAGGTCGTCTCCCTGCATCAAAATTGAGGGAGTGAGAGTGAATTCACTCTACCCCAACCCCCATACCATTACCCTGCCTGGGCGTGAAGTAAAGTGAAGGGGACTACAGCCAGTCTACCTCTCACAGTGAACCCTACCATGTCAGCTGATGGTCGCACACCCCTTCGACACGTCTCTGGTTCTGAGGACACAGGGGGTCTGGTATGTGGCAGCATTGACTGAGATAAGACAGATGCCGCTCATTAAATGAGTAAATCTATTTGGCTAGAAGTATCAGAGAATCATAGACACCAAGATACATTATCCCAAAACAAGAGAACGGCAGTTGTCACATGTGTGAGGGTTTAAGATATGTATTAAGCTATGTATTTAGATATCCATATACAGCTGAGACGATTATAATATCAGTTAGTCCATATAGCAAAATGAGCAATGTTCAAAGATGATATAATAATGTGTAGATAGAGATACTTATAAAACTTTATCATCAAGGTTCCATGTCTAGATGTATGTAGATGAAAAATATCCAAAAATGAATGGTAGTGTTCAGTGCATTATAATCCGTGGTATGATAGAACACCTGTTAAAACATTTAGAGTTGTATGAGCCATTCCTGTTCTCTTTTCCCTATGAAGAAATAGGCTGCATGCTCCTATAAAGGTGTATAGGAGGTGCACAATGTGCAGGATTCCTTTCAACAGATAGGAAAACGAATCCTGGGCATCAAAAAGTGGAAAGTAAATATTTTCTACAGCAATATGTACACTTGGTGTATAGCAAGATCAGGTTGTTTCAAAGTTAATTCAATGTTATTTAATGCATATTTGCATGAGGATTCTTGTGTTGATTCAACATTCTTTAACATTTATTCAACATTGGTTTGAGTCCATGGAATGGAGTTAAGCTATACCTATTTCGAACGTTTTCTCCACCCAGAAATGATGTTATTTTGATGTTAATATCACATTGTTTTGTAATCCGGGTTCCCTGTTGGCTCCAATTTGGAAAATATGTGAGCTACAAGTCCAAGAGAATGAGGATTCAATATAAAATCCTCTATGGGCTTTTTTTCCTGCTCAGCAACCTAAATATACATTTCCCCAGTAAGTCTCAAGATCTGAATCTCAAGCAATCTATCATCTGTTGGTCAATTATCAATGATAGCAGTTCAATACATAGGGCATAATTTAAGGAATTTATTGCAAGATATCTGTAAATTCCTCAGTTAGCTGTAAATTCCTCTTCCATCTTATTATCTGTAGATGTCCTTTACATCTTAGTGGGTGTGGCCTAATGAATGCACTGACCAATCAAGTGATTTCGACTTTATATCTTCCCCCCAACCCCCACCTATCACCACCTTCCTCTCTGACCCCCACCTGGTCAGTGTGGAGGCATGTGTGCTCCTCTCTGCCCATTGGCCAACCTGTGAGCAGCTCTGTGCACCTGTATTAAAGGACCTGACAACCCTCAGTGCAGGCAGTGGCATTGACAACTTTTAGGTGTGATGGTAAACTGCTACTACACAGATGGAGCCCGTCAGGAAAAGAAGGAGGAGGATCACACCATTACAGGAGGCCCAGGAGGCGATTCAGGAGCAACTGTGTAGTCCCAGCTATTTGGAAGTTCGAGACTTTGGACCAAAAGGTAAGCACAACTCTTTACAAGGATCCTGGAGATTACTTTAGAGATGTCCTCTGTGGACAAAACACAAATACAACAAATGGAGTTGATATAGAATGTGGTATTTATAACCCTAAGGCATTTATGTGAAGGTGGTGCAAATGTGTTAATTGGTGGGTGGGGGTGGGCAGTGATAATGCTATAGCAGTCAGCAGGCACAGCTGGAAGTGTAATGACTATTCACATGTCTAGAGGTGTCTATCTGTCCAAGCAGTATGTACACTTAGCTTACTGAGAAGTTCGTCTGACATTATAGCCACAGCCATCATCACAACCTTTGTTGTACATGTATCTGCCATAAAATTTTATGCATGATAATTAGGGGGGGGGGAATCATCCGACTTTTGGATGTCATGTGGGAACAAGATTCCAAGGGAAAGGGGCAATTTGTAGGCCCTAGCGATGGGTCCTCAAGGGCCCGCAATAAGGGGTGCTATTAAGTCAACTCTAATAAAAAGGGCATACTTTTCAGACCAAAGAATATTAATGTCCAAATGGCTGCACTTAGGAGTAATTTATACCGTAATCTCTCACATATAAGGCGCAGCTCGCGTATAAGGTGCACCTAGATTTTTAGAATATGGTCAAAAAAATTAAAAAATCATAAGTTAACTTCTAGTGAATGGATTTTGAAAATTTTAAAAGCTATGTGTAGCTAAGGCCCTCTGGGACTTCCTGAGCACCAGTCTGTCATATTATGATGTACAGGGAGTGTAATATATCAAAAGATAGATCTTGGTGTCCCCCTTGTGGTTCCAGGGAGAACTAAAAACTTGCTTATAAGACGGACGCACCATTTTCTTTTGAATTAATCCCATTTCTGAGGGTTAATGGGGTATTTCTTTCTATTGACTCTTGATAGGGTAAGATATTAAACATTTCAAATTGGGTTCAAACGATTTTTCTACCAAATCCAAGGGCTCGTTCACACTTGGAAAATATAGAAGAGAAATGGCCCCCATGGTATGTATAATTATGCATTCATTGTCATTCCATAGATCCTTGTTTGGTCCATGGGGGTGTGGCATTCTCTCTTGTATATAATATATGTTTATCTAGCAATAGAGGTACATATCTGGGTGATAGGTATAATATAGTCCTGGTGACAAAGGGTACAGTCATGTCTTGATAATCCAGTGGCTGCTGTCACTCCCAAATTAGGACTGTAAGGTTGATCAGTGGATTAACAAATATGGAAATGGCATGAGGTGGGAGGGGAGTGGAGGACAGGTGGCTGAAAGGGGGTGCTGCTTCCGCCATGGTACACCTCTGGCTGTCCCACCATACACTGCCCCTGTGTTTCTACCCTGAGACTGACCATGCTGTTCAAGCACTGGGTGTAAGGATTGATATTGTCACACCTTAGTGCCACAGTAGCATACTCTATGGCTACTAATTGTTAGCATTAAAACTACGTTACTGCACATGGGGTGGAGTTAGGGAAGGGGAGGGGGAGGTCAAATAATCATAGTCTTAATACACTTGCTTTGATGGTACCCCGCCCTCCATACACACAGACACCCAGAAGGCTAAATTTGAGATGCAAACGTAGACAAACTGATCAAAGTTCCAACACAGTGTTGTATGTATCCTCTACCACCTCAAAGGACTGGCCAACTTAAATATCAAGTCACTTTTTAATGTTATATAGGCCCTACATATGCTGTCACTCATCCCTTGTAGGCCCATCTTACTCAGGTGCTCGGGTAGTGGTGGTTTACTCCCATCCTGAGAGTCATCGGAAGATTATTCTCCATGCAGACATCCTGGATAGGTATGCTTTAAAGCTTCTGTTTGGAAACAGTTCCTAACTGGTTGTCATGGCAATCATATAGGTCTCCATGAGGAGGGTTCCAGCTTGGGCAATCATGTCTTTTTCCCGGCACCAGGAACGTTCTGGGGCTGGCTATCTGGTTAGGGCTGGGCAATCAGCCTGCCATGGGAAACTACCCAGCACGGGCTGATAGGCTGGTGAACAGGGGGTAGGGGGGAGTGAGGAGGGGAGGTGTAGTGGCCAGTTTATTGGCACCTTACGAGAGTGATGTGACTGAACTGCAGGTAGCAAGTTCGGCAATTTAGTAACTAGTTATATTAAATGTTTGTTATATACTTTACATGATTAAAAAGATACATCTTTCTTCTTCTATACCTATATAATGTTTATCATGTATTTTTCCGTTGTAAATAGCTAATTACATTTTGATGACAGTGGGAATGTCTGCGGTGTGTGCTCTATAAGTAGTGTACAGAGGAAAGACATGTTCATTACCTATGGGTCAATGGTAGACTTCATATCCAGATATCCAGATCAAATCACATGGGGTAGGAGAGAAAATGATAAGCTATATCGATTAGTGTGATCTTTTGGTATTTTTACCTGAGTTTAGTCCTTCATATACAATGCATATACTAAGGCAAAGTAAATCACTGGAGACAGTACCTAAAAGTAATTCAGTAGGTTCTCCAAGTATAGCTGAGAATCATGCAATCTTCAGATTTATAGATAAACATAGTTTTGTGCATAGGCATTATCTCTACCCTGTATTAGGTCTCCAGAGACCTGCACTGCAGTATGCACCCAGGCCCGGGCAGTAGCTGCCATCAGGTGTGAGTGACGACCACCCTGTGTGTAAGTGGGGCTGAGTGTGATGCCCCTCACCCAGTCACCTAGATATTGATTTCATTAATTGCAACCAGTACCAAGGTCGATTCCATATTTTGTTAAAAAGAGGTAGGCCTTGTAGAAAAGTCAGTTTTTCATCTAAAAAGGGGGGCTTTTTGGATCCTGAAAATCTGTGATTTTGCCATTATTTAGGGTGCTTTTCTCACCCCCAAATCTGCGGAAAGGAGGTATATTTGAAGTCCAGAACGCATATGATGTTAATAGAGATCTGGGATTATGGGGGCTGGGGGCAGTTGCTGTCCAGGCTTACCTCAGGCTCAAGACAGTGCTGGGTTCTCATGGGGGTTAAGGTGAGATAGGTGGGTGGAGGCTGGAGGAGTAGAGCCTACTGGGTGGGGTGTGGTAGGAGAACCTTTATTGTATATAAAATCTCTTATTTCAACTTGATTCATCGGGATCATGAGCTCTATATGCCCATATTATGTTGTTGTTTTTATGTGCTACCCTGAAGGAGTTACTCAGGTTATAATTTTAAGCCATTCTTATTGTTAGAGGAAAATGACTCTATGGAAACGTGCCCATTAGTTAAAGGAAAGAGTTTGTCTGGAAATCATTGTCTTTATTCTGCTTTACAGAAAACAAAACCATTGACAAGTACCAGGGTATAAGAAGGGGGTCAATGGAATTAAAGAGGGCCTCTGTAATGGCCAAAGCCAATGAATTGAGTCAAAGTCCTTGTGACAAGTTAAACTTACTACTGTTTATTCCTTAATCCACACAACAGCAGGGTACAGGTGCATAAGTACTCTCACAGAGTTGATAAATGCCCTGCAGTCACACAGAAATTGTCCATAGGAGATCTAATCCCACTGGTAGATGCTTATTTCCTATAGATGTCACAGTAGCACAATATAATCCACAGGTGATATAGTCCTTAACATGTAGTAGGTACAGTGTCCTTGAGGTAAACTGTGTACATGTATAACCTTGATGTAACCTGTGTACATGTATAACCTTGATGTAACCTGTGTACATGTATAACCTTGATGTAACCTGTGTACATGTATAGCCTTGATGTAACCTGTGTACATGTATAGCCTTGATGTAACCTGTGTACAAAGAATATTGCCTCCTATAGTCCTCAGGTACAAAGTCCAATGTCAGCAAGTAATCCAATAATGTCCATGTGTCAGGTCTGACTTAGTGTTGTTGAATGAATAGGGAACCAGAAGGAGGCCCTTATAAATCATAGCATTAGTAATTCTAGAAAGTTCTTGTATTATGTGAAAGACAAAGGATGGATCCTACACATACCATGGTGTTCTATATATTTCCAGAACATTCTACTAACATCACCATGAACCACACACAAGCAAGCTTATGCTACACTATTCTAGAATGTTCTAACATGATCCATACAATCCTATACCATTCTCAATCTTACACTACAGCCTCCCACCCACCCACCCACCCACCCTCCCTTTGATTTCTTCCCTCCCTCTTGGGATCCTGAGTTGAGATATGTAGGGAGAGAGGTAGGGAGGGAGGAAAAGGCATATCTCAATCCATGATCCAATCAAGGGAAGACATTTTATTGTTCACATCAGAACTATCATAACTGATCACATGGAAATATCCATGTGATCACCATGATGGACCCATCATGGTGGACTGATTGACCCACTCTCCCCTTCTCCTCCTGCCCCCATCCCCTACCCACCATACACAATTAATGTGTCAATACCAGTGCTTACAGGACGTTATTTTACGCTTAAATTAATATTACCCTATTAATTGCTATCTTGTGATGATTAGAATTTGCACTACAGTATAATGGTATGGTGTGCAATGTAAAAGTAACTAGAGAGGGGCTAAAGGTTTAAGGCCTATGTCCCTCTCAAACTTTAAAGCCTCCACCCCGACTGTTGATAAATAGGCCTACCGGTGATAACAACTCCCTATAAAGATGTGTCTTGTACATGGGAGATTACGGTACCATAACAGTATTTCAGTTTTTTTAACAATGCATAAATCAATCAGTCATCTAATATGTGGGTCCATCGGTCCCAAAGATGGGTCCATCAGTTCTGGTAAGTGGGTCTTGGAATATGGTCCAACTGTCTGGGTCCAACTGTCCATGGGTCCATCAGTCATGTAATCCAGTCATTTACAGTTTTCACTATAACACTGAAAACCTGGACGTTCTGGAAATGCCAGATGGGGGATGGATTTTGGCAGATTGGCAGAATTTTTCCCGACCCCCCCCCCCCCACCACTATGACAAAAAATATCGTGACCTCCGCCCCACTAACAACCGCTTTTGCAAAATGACCGAACATCGGATACACGCATGGAATGATATGTTGTGATGGGAATTGAATTGCCCATATCTAGTTTTGACCCCCCAGTATGAAGATTTATTGAGTTTTGGCCCCCCACCAAGGGGCTCTCTTTCAAAATGACCTCCCCCTATATCTAACAAGCTAATTAACCTGACGACCTAAGTCGTCAGTATGATGACTCTGTATTGTCAGCATTGTCATACTGACAACTTAGGTTGTCAGGATGGTGACCTAAAGTCATCATTTTGACCACCTAAGGTAGTGGTTTTAAGTACTGTCAACCTTAGGAGTGAAAGTCATCACCACTGATCTTCCAGGTTTTGAGTGAGAGAGCCACCCTATGATTTGACAGCACACATTGCCACCTTGGAGGGGAGGAGCGACGGCTGAGTGGTATCACCTAGCCCTTCTGCATGGGAGCTGTCAGAGATAGCTCTGTACCAATAAATTTAATGATGACATGGCCATTTCCTCAAATTGGCAACTGATATAGGTATTACTGACAAGAGCCAAACAAATAGTGACATGATGTATATGCTTTCTTAGATTCAAAGTAAGTTCTTTGAGGTAACTGGGGACATTTAAGTGATATCTGACAGTATTGTTTAAATCTGACATGTGACAGGGGATCCCTTTTCCAGGGCCTTTGTATAGGGGGCTATCTATGTCATATGTTAATATTTTTGAAATGATATGAATGTCACCATGTCAAATTCTGCGGTCCATACCCATTGGATTGACATGCCCAGGCCAGAAGGGCACCACAAAAGATGTTAATGTAGAGCACTTTATGGGGATCCCAAATGCCCGATGTCAATTTTAAGAAGAAGTTGTCATCCTGTCAATTTTAGGAAATGCTTGTATCCCTGTGTCAAATTTGAGAAATCTCCATATCCCACTGTCGATTTTAAGGAAACCCCCTTGTTTCATGTCACATATTCAAAATTGGGCTGTGTCAAGCATACTATTTATAAGCTATAAGCTCCTTGCTTGTATCACCATGTAAGCTTTAGGGTTCAGAGCCATTACCATTACGGCCCATTTGATTTGGTGACCGTAGGTATTGTCACTTGACTCCAGATAACTATCATGACTTGTGTATGTGATGAGTCCCTCTATTAATGTTATCAAGTATAGGGTGGACATGTAGTAGTGGTGCAGCAATTGGCTGCTATTTAGCTGTATTTATAACATCCAGTTATAGGATCGTCCCTGCAGTTTGTTCCTGCAGTGCCAAGCTAGCACCACCCTAGCCCCCTGCCCTGATTCCCTGCCCTAGTATGCTACACTTTGTGTTGTCTGTTATAGTGGAAGG